>JARKIA010000025.1:0-600000 GCA_029289565.1 Mycena galericulata
ACAAGACTGGTTTCGTGTGGTTCCACAACGGCATTTCGACAGGTAGACACTGCAGACCAGAAGGACAGTTCGGAGACATCCGAAATCTTGAAGATTTGCACAGATGCGGCGAAAAAAATGCAGTGGGCTTAGTGTATGCACGAACCGTAGTGTAAGACTGCTTACCAGGTAGAACAAAGTCATTTCAGTTGAGAATCCGTGTAAGCAACCCAGTAAGTAAGACACCCAGACTCATGAGACGGGCCAACTTCTAAGAATCTTGACACCAATGAAGAGACAGCCAATTACTAACACAGTGAATTCCTGGCAGAAGGGAGTATGTGGCTTGAGATGTGTACTTTGAAATGTTTGGTTCCCTGGGCAAGAACTTCTGTCGCCGCCCGAAGAGAGTCGGAAGCAAGTCGGAAGAAAGATCGCGTATCTCCAGCTGATCAGGCAACTTCGGGCCGTTCGCGCCGAACTCTCCGAGCTGTTTCTTAACGGGACCGCGTCGGAATATACCTACCTACCTCTCTATGTACTGTACATAAATTAATGTAAATATTAAATAAGAACCGAACTCGTTTTGCCATGCGCAGCAGTGGCCCTAAAGCCCAAGTATAGCCTTGGTACCGCAGGTGGTCCGCGGTAGATGCCAGCTCAGCAGGAGCTGGCTAACGCGTGCAGGCGCTCGTCTGGTAGGTCCAGATACGCCCAACGCGTGGATAGTGGGTGAGTAAACTCCCCGATCACCTGCCGGCCTAGTGCGCGAGTCAAGAGACTAGAGGCGCGAGAGGCCGAAGGTGAAGGTTTGTGGTAGAAGAAGATTGTATTATGTAAAGTATGTCACGGATGTAACTGCAAAAGTACATCACATGACTAGACACGTCCAAAGTAAGTCATAAACAGCTGTAAATATAACGTAAATGGAGATTCCCATTTGGACGCGTAAAAGCCATATAAATGGCTATTCACATGTGTTACAATGAAAATCACTGCAGAGATGAATCATATAAACTAGTACTGTGTAGACTCTCCAGGGACATAACAGGCAGGGATAATATTCACGACGGTGGACGGAGGTGGACGGCAAGTGGAGTTATGACGCGTTCAACTCCCCGGGCCGAACTTTGCTCAAAAATCAAAAACGTCTATCGTTTTCCGTTTAGCTGTAAAAAAACTATGGCTATGGAAGGAACTTCCAGAAGGAGTGTGGCCTTTCTTCTCAATTCTGTGACACTACTTGAATTCGTTGTCCCCTGTGTCACCCCGCAAATCAGATCACACGTAGGGCTTTAAGGAACATTCACGCTCGAAATGTAAATTTACGCAGTGAAGGCCTTAAGCAATGCGCGACAAACTCTCTTAAGAGATCTCATAATGGAGGCCGGGCGTCCGGCCCATCCGGCTCATCCGCCGGATCCGCCGGATTATTCCCAGTGCCGGCAACGCTTCCCAAATTCCG
Organism: Mycena galericulata; assembly: GCA_029289565.1. Lineage (NCBI taxonomy): Eukaryota > Fungi > Basidiomycota > Agaricomycetes > Agaricales > Mycenaceae > Mycena > Mycena galericulata. The sequence goes on from JARKIA010000025.1 coordinate 1,445, forward strand.
GCCTGAATCACATCTGGCCTACGCTTCTATTTTGTCCGGTTCAGGAGCTACCTCTTAAGCGGTACTGAACGTCAAGAACATGCATAGGTGTTGTCTTCAAATGGCTCGTCTCAACCTTAGTTTGGCTGCATGCAGTAGCCAGGTCCTGATGCTATAAGTATAGCAAAATCCAAATGCATTGTGGCTAGTCTTCAATGTCAACGGCGCCGTATGGCTGCGCTTTGAAGTACGAATCGTCGAAATGATGCACCCTGACAAATCCATCCTCCCCACCAGATGCATAACACGTTCCTGCCGGATGTACCGCGATCCTAGTTTGAAATTAATGAATGAACAGATGGTGAATAGGATTCGGGAACGTACGTGTTTATAGGACCAAAATGCCCCTTGACACGACCGACTTCTTCCTCGTAAACCTTGTGCCAAAAGCGGGTCTCGAATTTACCCTGCCGCAGGGAAGTAGTCGTGACGTTCATTGCTTCTTGACCACCGCCGAGAAGAACCTGATCACGATCAGACGGGGAGGCAAAAAAATGCAAAAAAAGTGCGCACGTATGGCCGCGTCGGCGCAAGTGCGGCACTGTTCAGCGGTGTCTCCGTGGTATAGGTCTTGATGACCATTAAGGTTTTGGTGTCGTGTATCCGGGCAATTTTGTCTTTGCTGCTGGTAACGCAGTATGTGCGATCTTTGCTGAGTTGCAGGTCCGTGACGACGTCGCTATGCGCGCGCTCATTGTTTTCGATCTCCTCGCCGGTCTTGACGTTGAAAAGTGCGACCTTTCCCGACTCGTGTCCGGTTATAATAATGTTCGGCATCAGGGTGAAAGCGCAGACCGTCGCTTTACTTCCAATTGGGTTGAAGAAGTAGAGCGGTTCCTCGGATTCTAGAGTGATTTAGCCATCGAGTTGGAAAAGGTGAAAACCGGACGCACGATTTGTCCCATCGCCCTCTCGGTTAATATCAAACACCCGGATAGCGCATTGATACCCCATTCGCTGCTCTGTTATGCACACCACCTTGGTGTCATCCTCGTTGAACGCCACCCGCTTGACTGCCGTCGGGAACTCCCAGGTATAAAGACATTCCCCTGTGGCCACGCTCCATAACCGCAGGGTGTTGTCTGCTGAGCCAGAAACGAGGAATCGTGATTCTGCTATAGAGGTTTGATTGGCACAGGCAACGAATAGGATAATAAAGTGGAATATACAATCGACGTCGACGGTCCACACAGTGCCATTGTTACCATCATAGGTGCCTAATCTCTCGCCGTTGTGAGAGTACCAGACGTTGATGACAAGGTCTTTTGAGCAGGAGAAGAGAAGATCGCCCTCGGCGTTGAATTTTATTTGAGTGAGAGACCGTTCGTGACCTGGAGACTTTAGCGGGAGTTATTTTGCGTAATGAATGCAACAACCTTGCAGTAGAATCGGCCTCTAAATACTATCTCAACAAGACATGCTGCTGAGGAACGAAAGACGAACCATTTTCGCGGATGAAAGTTATTTGGAGGCGAGTGTGTTATGCCGTGTTGTTTTTCAAAGGCGAAATCTTCGATTAGTCTTCGTCGTAGGTCAATTCCCAAGACTATGGACTCGGGGCAGCGCCAGTTTGATGCTTCAAAGCTCCAATGGTATCCGTATATTAAACTACATTAAAAGACATCCAGGGAATGCGGGCAGTCTGCAGCGACATGTCCATGGCTTTCACAATCCTCGCAGAACAACTCCGCTCCAGATGAACCCGTTGCATCCTTCAAAGGAAATGAGTCAGCCAAAAGAGCGGAAAGAATCGAAACAGCTCACTGGCAAAGACCCTGCTGACAGAAGCGAACACGAAAAGATATCGTGACCGGGTTTTTCACAAATTTCGCATACGCCTTCCGTATCCGAAACATCGGAACCAGCCACGCTCCCGCCCCGGCGCCGCGCATCGACAACTTCGCTGCTTCCTTTGGAAGATTTGCGCTGACGCGCCAGCTTGTCCTTCGTTCGTTCCAACTCCTGTTCGAGCTCGTCCTCGCGATAGATCTGCCGACTGTCAAGTAAAAAAAGTGCCATAGAGTGATCCGGTACACACCTTGGACTCGATCAGTGCCTCTAGTTCGCTGATCTCCTTGTTAAGCTGAGAAAATGGGCAACATTAGAAGACTTGGAGGAAAACCGTGAAAACATTGTACATCATGTGCCACGCGTGCACTCTTCATCTCCGAGTCCGCCAGGCGTTTGCGCAACTGCTCAATCTCCATCTAAAAATGATCAGGTTGAACGAGAGACCCGGGTTCCCTCGTTTCCTCACCTCGAGCTTGGCTTTCTGGTCCTTCATCAGGCGTTGCAGAGACGCTGTGTCTCCCGGCGGGCCCTCGTCGTCGAGGGCGTTCTCCTCTCGCGCTAAGCTGTTATCAAGGCTTTCTTCCAGGATTTGAACCTCCTGCTCGAGAGCTCAGTTAGAGTCGAAGGAGAACAGACAAAAGGCCGTTACCTGACGCAATTGTTCAGCCTCGGAGAGAAGCAGCTGATTCTCTGATTCCAAAAGTTTCGTGCGCTGGGCGGCCGCAAGACTTTCCTTCTGGAGCTCTTGAACGATATGCCTACTGACATTAGCAAGCATTTGTAGAGCCACACGACCACTCACTTGAGACCCTTGATTTCTTCTCGGGCAACAGAGAGATCGTGTTTGCCAGTGGCCGCAGACGGAGACTGCGGCGATTGTATTCCGTTGTTCAGCGCCATGTCTCGGTTAGCTTTCTTCTTCAGAGCATCGACCTCGGCAGACTGCACAGCCAACGCTTGACGCAATTTCTCTACTTCCTCAGAGGCTTCCGTCTCTCCTCTTCGAGCCTCTTCCAGCAAGTCTTGCAGCTTCTCAATTTCGTCCGTGAACCGCAGTCTGTCGGTGGAAGCGCGGTTGGCAACTTGCGCGACCCGCGAAGGGAGATCGCCTTCTTCGCCACTGCCAGCGACCAAGCCATCCAGATTCTGTTTCAGGATCAGGCAAATAGATCCTAAGATCATCACAACGTTTTCTTACCGTCAGCTCGGCGCGCAAGCCTTCCACCTCGGCCCGGGCATCTTCTAATGCAGCGGTGCTCTCTTGAAGGGCTTCCTCTACTTCTTCAACGCGACTGCGTGCACTGGCCTCTGACTTGATCATACGTTCGACTTCCTTGCGACCCTCGTTCAACTCTTTCTTCATGGCCTCTTCCTTGTCCTTGAGCCGCCGCATGCGTTCTGCGAGGGCAGCCTCGTCCCTCTCCGAGGTCGCGTGCGCATCTTCGATCGCATCCTCCAATTTCCCGACCTTCTTCTGGAGGTGAACGACTTGGTCTCGGAGAGTTTCGTTGTCGATCTCGGTAGCAGACGAGGCCTGTTTGGGAGCCGCGTTCGGTGAGGGAGTCCGCGCCGTCGTCCGAGCCTCAAGTGCCGATATTCGAGTTTCCAACTCGTACCTCTCCCGATCAGCTGCACTGAGGCGTTCCTCGTAGAGAGCAATAGTTTCCTGAATGGGACAATGAGATGGAAAAGAACGTGTAAAGTTAAAAGATGCTTGTTTACCTGGCCAGCTTGCCTGAGCTCGTCCACCTGCCCTCCGAGCTCTACCCGGTCCTCCTCGAGCTCGGTTTGCGCCCGCTTGAGCCGGATTTCCAAGGAAGCTAGTTCGGCCTGCTTAGCCTTGAGCTTTCCTTCGCCCTCACGCACGGCGGTCTCTTTCGCCTCTTTCAGGGTCTTAGCTAAGAGTCTGCTCTCCTCCAGCTCCTGCTGGAGCGTTTGAAGCCGACTCTCGCCCCGCGCCTTCTCTTCGTCAAGATTCGAGAGAGCTTGGGTGCGGTAAGTCTCCAGCTCCTCGATCTGGATGACCTTCTCCTCGAGGGAGTGTTCCGCAGCTTTGAGCCGGACCTCAAGCTGCGAAATGCGGACTTCGGCGTCCTCGTGCTCGACTCGCAGTGCACTTAATTGGGCCAAGGAGTCCTGATCCACATCGGGAGCCTGAACAGAGGCGACGCGCAACCGCTCGTTCTCGTATTCAAGTGCTTGAATCCGTGACTGCAGCTGGGCGCGCTCTTCATTGAGCATAGACCTGCTGGAAGACGCCGACTCTGGGCGGGGGGATGCCCAAGCCGCGAGTGACGTGCTTTCGTCGTTGAGGGAGACAGATCGCGCAGAGGGCGATGCCGGTGGGGGCATGGCCACAGCACTCGGAATGCGGGCACGGGGTGTGCTGATGGACGGTCGGCCCATTCCTGACGCGGAGACGCGACCACCCAGACTCGGTTTCGGTGTGCTGAACGGGGAGCCCGGGGGCCGAGTTGGGGATGAGGTGGTGCGGGAAATGAGGGAAGGGGAGGGGACGGTCCGAGCAGGACTTGCGGGTTCCATGGTACGCCGGGATGGGGTAGTGGCGGCAGCATTACGAGAACTGAGCTGCTTGGCGGTCATGGAAACATATTTGGATGCTCGGGATCCCGCGGTAAGTTTCTCGGTCAACGCGGCGGGACTGGCACTGGGCGGCTTGGCGAGAGCACGGGCGCGTGCACGGGCGGCGGGGGTCGTGCCTGGGGTTGCTCGTCCTGCATAGGATGGTGTGATGCGACCGCCGACCGAAGGCGTCGTACGTGAAGTGGACGCCGAGGGCGTCATCCGGCCACTGGTGCTGAACGACATGGAAGTCGACGGTGTATTCCGACCGGAGACGGAGGGTGTAATGCGACCTCCTCGAGACGACGCGACCGAGGATGGTCGGTGGATTGCGCCGGGACCGACTGTCGGAGCAGAGAGCTTCGTAGTCGCGACGAAGACACCGCAGTTGGGAGGACATGAGAAGTACTGTTTTCTGACGCGAGCGCGTGAGACGGTGCAGTAACAGGAGGAAAAAGAGCGACTGACCCATTGACGGTGCCGTTGTTCTTACCTTTGCCGGCAAAGCCACCGGCAAGCTCGACGCCAGCCCAGAGACCTGGCTTGCCGTCTATGCTGCCCAGATAGCGGAGGGTTCCTTCGTAGCCTAGGGACTCGATGCGGACATTGTCGCCGACCTCGAAGGCGCGAGTGCCGGCGCGACTGGAGCTCCTGGTAAACGGATCGGACTGGCGACTTTGTGGGCGGATTGCGGGTGTTTTTGCTGGCTGGGAAGAGGATGACGCGACAGAGGAAGCGCGAGGAGCAAACGAGGAGGTGTGAGGGGAAAGGGAAGCGGCGGAAATGTCGCTAGAGCGGTGCCTGGCTGGATCGTTTGCCTTTATTGCGTCTGCAAAGGCGCGGGACATGTACTCGACATCGGGGACGGGGACAGGCTGCACTGCGCTGGAGGCGGAGCGGGATCTCCCCGGCGTTGGGATGGCGCTCTTCCGAGGCTTCATGGATTCCATCAAACTTATTTGTCCCTGTTGCTCGTACGCGCGTAACGCGTTGAGCGGCTGAACGAGGTGTATATATACTGCTTCAAAAAACAATAAAAATATTCAAACACATCGAGAGACTAGATGCTCGCGAAACTAGCTATAGGTCCTCTTTGTGGTGGGTAAACTGCAGCAGCGCCAATAATTTCTTTTTGTGCCACTGTTTTACACTGAATTGTTTGTTCGTGTTATGGGTACGCGCGTTACGCGTCTCTCTCTCTCAATGCCCGCCACGACAACCGAGCAGCTCGCGACCCTCCAAAACACAACCGTCGTCGTCCACCCGCTCGTCCTCCTCTCCGTCGCCGACCACCACGCCCGCTCCGTCTCCCGCACCTCCCACAAGCGCGTCATCGGTGCTCTCCTCGGCCAGGACAACGGCAAAATCATAAATGTCGCAAACTCGTTCGGTATTCCCTTCGAGGAGGACGACAAGGACAGCAAGAGCTGGTTTCTCGACCACAACTATGTCCAGGAGATGTACGACATGTTCCGCAAGGTAAATGGTGCGTCTTCCGTCCATCCCATGACACGCGGTTCCCTCATTCCCTTGCCTCCAGCCAAGGAGCGCCTAATCGGTTGGTATCACACCGGCCCAAAGCTGCGTGCGTCCGACCAGGAGATAAATGACCTCTTCAAGCGCTTCGTCGCCCGCCCACTCATGGTCATCGTCGATGTCCGGCCACAGACCTGTCGGCATCCCGACCGACGCCTACTTTGCTGTCGACGAGATCAAAGACGTCCGTACTCAGTCTATAGTATTACGTATTACCTTAACTCGCGTGTATAGGACGGCACTGAAACCCTCAAAACATTTGTCCACGTCCCTTCAGCTATCGAGGGTGAAGAGGCCGAGGAGATCGGTGTCGAGCATCTGCTGCGCGATATCAAAGACAGCACCACCACCACCCTTGCAACACGCGTCGCCGAGCAACTCGCCTCTTTGCGCGGCTTGCAATCGCGTCTCTCCGACATTCAAAAATATCTCGTCGATGTGTCGCAAGGCGTCATGCCAGTAGACCACAAGATCGTATACCACCTCCAGGATGCCTTCAACCTGCTCCCTGATCTCGGAGACCGGACAGTGCGGAGAAGCTTTGCGGCAAGCACGAACGACGCGTTGCTCGTCGTGTATCTGAGCAGCCTGTTGCGGGCCGTCATTGCATTACATGCCCTGGTGGACAACAAAGCGACGGTAGGAAGGGCAGAACTGGAAGAGGGCGGGGGAGACGAAAAGGGAAAGGAGAAGGAGAAGAAGGACAAGGACAAGGACAAGGACAAGAGCTCGGAAAAGGAGAAGAGCCCGGAAGAGGGTGAGGAGAAGGAGAAGGACAACAAGCCTGCAGTGTAGATCTCGCTTGTCACGTGCTTGAATACATTTTTCTTCCAATCCTGCATGCTCGTCCGCCGGTGCAGCAGGTTCACGCCCCTGCTCCCCCCATGGCGCCCACATCGCTGGCGCGCCGCCTCCGCCGCCGCCACTGCAGCAGCCCCGCAGCCCACAGAGGCCCCGCCGCCGCCCCATCACAAGTTGACTGAAAAGGACTTCCAGCGCCTCAGTTTCCAGCGCAACATTGGTGTCTCGGCCCACATAGATTCGGGTAAAACCACGCTCACAGAGCGCATACTGTTCTATACCGGTCGTATTCGGGATATCCATGAGGTGGGCGACGCGTCGAGGTTCCTCTTCGACCGCTCCAGCGACGGGCCGAGTGCTAATCCTGCTGCAGGTCCGCGGCCGCGATTCCGTTGGCGCAAAAATGGACAGCATGGATCTAGAGCGGGAGAAGGGTATCACCATTCAAAGTGCGGCCACATTCTGTGACTGGGAGACCAACAACCCAGCGGACGGCTCAAAACACAAATACGCGGTCAACATCATAGACACGCCGGGTCCGTTTGCTCTCACGAAACCAAATGCGCTCCATCTTACTCTACTCAAGGCCACGTCGATTTCACGATAGAAGTTGAACGGGCTCTACGGGTGCTCGACGGTGCAATTCTTGTCCTCTGCGCTGTCGCCGGCGTGCAAGTCCGTTATCCTGTCCCAAAATCCGATCCACGCGCTCATGATTACACCAGAGCCAAACCACGACTGTGGACAGACAAATGAGGCGTTACGGTGTCCCCCGTATCTCGTTTGTGAATAAAATGGACAGGTAGACAGATACCACTGTCCACGTTTTCTGCCATCCTAATAATGCACGACAGACCCGGCGCCAACCCATGGCGCATCGTCAGCCAGATCCGCTCCAAGCTGAGAATACCAGCGGCTGCAGTTCAGGTTCCCATCGGTGTGGAGGACGGGTTTAAGGGTGTTGTTGATCTTGTGTACTGGAGATCGATATATAATGAGGGTCATAAAGGGTGCGCTAATTCATTTCGACGAAATTGACCGCGACTTTAACCTATTATTTAAGCATTGACGTGGTGGTTTCGGATGAAATTCCCGAGTCTGTATTGGAACTCGCCAAGGAGAAACGCACAGAGCTCATCGAACAACTTGCCGAAGTGGACGAGGAAATTGGAGAGCTTTTCCTGAACGATGAGCAGCCTTCCAACGAGCAGATCGCTGCCGCCATTCGGCGGTCCACGATTGGGCTCAAATTCTCACCTGTCTTCCTCGGCTCCGCAATCAAGAATACTGCAGTCCAGCCCCTTCTCGACGGCGTGTGCGCCTATCTCCCCAACCCCGCAGAACTGGATGTCGTTGCCCATGATACCAACCTCGCTGTAACTGCCCCGCCCGTCCCCCTCTATCCCGCAGCCGCCGCACCCTTGGTCGGCCTCGCCTTCAAACTCGAGGAGGGTCGTTTCGGTCAACTAACATATATGCGTGTCTATCAAGGCAGCCTGAAAAAATCCAATCTGATCTACAATGCCCGGACGGGAAAGAAAGTAAAGGTGCCTCGCCTGGTTCGGATGCACAGCAATGAAATGGAGGTCGGTTATACCCGCACTGTTTACCTCACATCACACTCAATAGCCCTCAGGATATCGATTCCATCGGTCCCGGTGAGATTTGCGCCATTTTTGGTGTCGAATGCTCCTCTGGTGATACCTTCACGGATGGATCGACCAGCTTCTCCATGGTACGAAAGCAGCTTGACCATTGAAGTACAAGTTACAGATTCCTTCTTCCGCGCCAGACCTCCATGTTCGTTCCCGAACCGGTCATCTCGCTTTCAATCAAAGCAAACGGGATTGAAACGCCAAACTTTTCTCGTGCTCTCAATCGCTTCCAGAAGGAGGATCCCACTTTCAGGGTTCACATTGATCACGAAAGCAAAGAGGTACACTGTGCCTCAACTTTCTGTTCTCGCCCTCACACATCTCTTGCCTGTCAAAGACCATCATATCCGGTATGGGCGAGCTTCACCTCGAAATATACGTTGAGCGTATGCGCCGCGAGTATAACGTTGACTGTGTCACCGGAAAGCCCCGCGTTGCTTTCCGGGAGACGATTTCCAAACGGTCAGAGTTTACCTATGTTCACAAGAAGCAAACCGGAGGTGCGGGGCAATACGCCAAGGTCGCCGGCTACATTGAGCCTATGGCAATGGATCCCGAGACCTGGCAAGGACACTGCATTTGACAACTTGATCATGGGAGGTACCATTCCGACCAATTACATCCCTGCCATCGAAAAGGTGCCAAATATCAGGGTCGAGTATCTCCACTGACTGATACATGTGAAGGGTTTCTATGAAGCACTAGAGAAAGGGACGCTGACTGGGAATCCTATCTGTGGTGTACGATTCGTGCTGCAGGATGGTGGATTCCATGCGGTCGATTCCTCCGAACTGGCATTCCGGAATGCCACAATCGGTGCTTTCCGCGAGGCTTTTAGGGCAGCCAATGCTTTGATTCTAGAACCCATCATGAAAGTCGAAGTCGTGGCTCCCTCGGAATTCCAGAGTAAGTCACATCTGCATAGTAGGGGTTTAATGAAAACACGGGATCTTCAGACAACGTTATTGGTGGGTTAAATACTCGTCGGGGCACAATCGTCGATAGCGAAGTGCGCGACGATGAATTTACGGCTATCGCCGATGTGGCACTGAACGATATGTTCGGCTATTCCAACCAACTGAGAGGATCAACCCAAGGGAAAGGTGTGTTGCCCCGTTTTCTGTTTCCAATCCCCATATTAAACGAGATGTAGGTGAGTTCAGTATGGAATACAAGGTATGTCAACTGCAGACGGAACGGATTGCAATTTTCATTATGTTCATTAGATGCACGCGCCTGCGTTGGCGCATCTGCAGATGGAGCTTGAAGAAGCGTACAAGAAGACATTAATTAAAAAGTAGACACCCCTTAGCCACACGCGAAAACGATAATTACTCTAGAGGCAACCTAAAAGCATGGTCCTCTAATACATGAAAGACAAATAGGTTAGCATCAAGGGCGTCCATTCCTCTGAAGGTATCCATCCAACAGCTACAAGGAGGGTCAACATGGGTGGTGTTAAAAAAGGCTCACGAATCCTACCTTGTCCATGTCGTCCATTTGTTTGACGGCATCCGCATAGATATCTCTAATTTTGGGATGCAAAGAGCCCATATCGACAGGTCGTCCGAACAACATTTCATCGACTGGATCCAGCGGAGGCAGTGTCTTGCGGGGAACAGAGCCACGGAACTCTATAACAGCCATCATCTGGGAAACACCAAAATCGTCTTTGGGTATAATCAAGCGCTTCTGTTGTGCTTGCTGTTGTTTTGGCGTGGGCGTCCGCAATGGACTCTCAGGGGACGAGGGAGCAATGGGGGTCGCGTATCCCGACACGTCGTCAGACATGACAGAGGTGATGGATGCCTGGCGGCGCGCCGCCAGACCGGGGACCGTCGTTGGAGTAGGTTTGGAGCCAGTAGGGGTGGTGGTACCTGGTCTGGGGCCAACGGAAGGAGATGACCGGCCTTGGGATGTCACGTCGCGTACAGCAGGCGGGATTGGGGTCCGAGAGACCAAACCGGCTGAGCCAGGGGTGACAGACCGCGAGCGGGGCTGATCAGAATATTGAGATTCGGGCGATGCTGAACGCGAAGAAACAGCAGGAGCAGGCGCTGGGGGCCTGTTGTTGTTGTTGGCGGCCACCACTCTGGAATTTGCTCAGAACACGGTCAAGCTTTTCCCCGATGCGATCCTTGTTTCGCCCAAGGACGCCTTCGAGTACATCGTCCTTCTCGCCGCTATCTCGCCACTCCTCCTCCACGATGTCGCTAATGTCATACGACTCTCCATCGGGCTGCACATACGAATAGCGCATCTTGTCCTCAGTGTTATACCGAGCGCTGCGGATCATTGCGTTGCCCGGAAGAAGAACGTCCATCCCCTGAACTGAATTCGTGGACGCGGAGAGAATGGCACGCTGGTTTGCACGCGTTGCCTCGCGCTGAGCCGCGATGATCTCTGCTCGCGAAAGCCCGGAGCTGGCGGTCCCCCGCGGTTTCGGCTCCTCGGGCGGGACGGCATCTGAACTGGCACTAGAGGCTGAATCCCGATGCAACTTTTGTAGGGCGATTTCGTCGAGCCCAGCAGAGACGCGGTGGCGAGCAGTAATCGTCGAAGGGCGGTACGATGTTGCACGGCGGAGAATGAAGATTGGGTCGTCTGGATTGACGTCATCCATCGTGCCCAATATCTGTGTCGAGTCGACAGAACGTCGTTTGTTCGGTTGACGATCAGTAGTGCGGTAGGATGGTGCGCGAGGAAAGGCATCGGTGATCCTGCTTGAAGGAGACAGCTCACGTTCTGTAACAGGTGGAAGAGTGAGGATTTGAAACCAAAAAAAGCTGCAAATACGTACCCTGGCCATTTCCGATATCAACTGTCAGACCGTATCGCACACGCACGGCACTGCGTCGTTTGGAAAGCTTATCCTCGACCTCGTCACCTCCGTCCACCACGCCCTCCTCAATCCCAAACCGTTCGAGACCAATCTCGATGACCTCCGCCACGGTCACGTTCTTTGGGAATACAAATACTTTGCGCCGGAAGGTTTGAGAGATGCCCGGGGATGTAACAGACGGCCGGCCACGTTCCCTCAATGTATCCTTGAAAACAATTGCCTCCGTGAGCGGGTCAAATACCATGTCGTCGGGAAGGTCGTCGGGATATATCACAAGCTGCAACGGGAACCTGAATGATGGCGACGTGAATCGCTCGGGCTGGACGCTAGCGCCACCCTGGGTCGACACCGTCAAGAACTTGCGGCCTTCCGGCTCGTCATCTCCGTCGACGGTTTCAGCCACAAAGGTGTCATCTGCACCCTCGAAACTATCGTCCCCGCCCCGCCGGTTCAGATAAAACTTGACAGCCGAATCGTCCGTAAAGTCGTTCATCTCGAGCTTCTTTATTGCAGGATGCATGGAGAGATTACTCGACACCGAGCTCACGCTCCCCACGCTGCTCCTTTTCACCCGTGGGGCGCTTTCCACCAGGCCCTCGAACACGACCAGCGGTCGTTCGTCATCGCGCAAGACAGCAGTCGATCCCTCGACCTGTTTCACAGTCAGGTAATACTCCCGGGTGTCCATGTTCTCCAAACGGAAACGCCCGACGGCCTGGCGGACCAGGTCCGCTGAGGTCGCCGATGCGTTCAACAAGACTGTTTTGAACGTCGCCTCGGTCTGCAGATTTTGTCCGGCAAACACGCGGATAACACTCAGCTCTGGGACCCCGAGACCGTCGCCGGCAGCCGAAGGCGTCAGGATCAAAGAGCCAGGACGTTGGCGTGCGCTCCCGGGAGGGGTGAACGCGCTTGGAGGGGTGCTACTACTAGTCATGTAAGCGGATACGGACTGGAGGCCGTACGACGGTTGTGCCTCTGGTGGAGACGACGGCGACCTGTTGAGATATTGCTGGTACAGCGCCTGTTGTTGCTGGTCGCGCTGGCGCAGTTGGGACGCGGCTGCCTGGGGGGTGCCCTGCTGGTCTCTCTGCTCGCGCTCCCTCTGCTGTTGCATCTGCTGTATCCGTTTGGGGTCTGTCGAGTTACGCAGACCAACAGCCTGTTGCTGCTGCTGCTGCTGCATCGCGACGGCAGTAGTGGGCGACATGAGTCCGTCTGGCTGCGTGTTGGTGCTGCCAGAAGTAGAGGGCCGACGACCCAGCTCCTCGGATCCTCTGGTGCTGATCCCAAACTCGCTCTCGGATCCGATCGACGAGTTCTTGTTCTTCTCCTTCTCCTTGCTGCTCTTCCGGTTAAACAGCCCGCCAAAGACACCACCCTTTTTCTTCTTGCCGTCCTTGTCGTCATCGACAACCGACTCGCGCTCCTTGCGCAGCTTTCCACCACCACCATTCCCACCCGTTGCGGCTTTTGCGACGCTCGCAGAGCTTACGGGGGCACCCATTGCGGCGCCGACGGCGGCAGGCTTGGCATCGGCAGGCTTGGGTTTTGCGCGCTTGCGTGCAGCCTCCTCTTCCTCATCCCGCAGTCGTTTTCTCTCGCGTTCGCGCTCCCGCTCCGAGTCCTGGGTATCGGGAGAGACAGGTTCGCGGACGATGGACGGGGTGACCGTAACTTTGCGCGTCTCGGTCGTCTCATCAATGTCCGGGGTGAGGCGCTCGACGGAGCGGGGCGCGCGGAGCGGCGGTTGCTGGGGTGGAGCCTGGGTTACCTCGGGCTGTTGCTCGCGGACTTGCGGTGCGGGGATGGGTGCCTGTCGAGCGGCGACAGCTCCATCTTCCCAAGGCATACCGTCGTCGGGCTCCATGGGCATCGGTGGGGGGGCGATCGGCTGCTGTGGCGGCTGGGGCTGGGGCTGCTGCTGCTGCAGTGAAATCGCATCTTTCGCGAGCGCTGCCTCTGACATGCGTCGCATCATCACCATCTCGTCGGCGAGCTCTCGGTCCTCCGCTTCGTAACCGCCGATCTCCCATTCGTCCTCCGGGTCGTCGTCCTCGTGGTATTCGGTGTCGTCGTAGCCGGCGTACTCGCCGTCCTGTTCGCGTTCGTGCATGCTGGCGGCGCGGCGCTCTTCACGTTCGAGAAGCCATTCATCCTCATTCCAAACGGCAGGGGGGTATCGATGCACACTGAGTGCGGGGGAGAAGGCGAGCCCACGCTTCTGGCTGAGAGGGTTCGGGACGGTGTTGCCGGTTCGCGGGGCGTTGGGAGGAGGTAACGGGGAGGAGGAATTCCCCTGCGGACCGGACATGGCGGTGCGGAGGCGCGAGGCAGATACATTGAGCTCCGACTGCAGTTCGGACTGCGTTGCAGACGCGAGCTGAGGGGCACCTAGTAAATACAAAAAACATATGAGGGTTGGCACGAGACACGTACATCGACGTTGCGGTGCTTGTTGAGTCGAGCAAGGCGCTCGAAGGGTGTTTCAATGTTCTCTGCAGGGATGTACCCGACCTCCTGGGTCTTGAGGACGCGAACGAGCCACCAATAGCTGTTGCTGTCGTCCATGAGGAAGAGGCTGTCGCCCTTGACGACGTTCGCCTGGCCCTCTACGGTCGCGGCGAAGCTGTGGAGGGAGTAGACGAGGTCAAAGTCGATTGACTCGTTGGGGATGGAGAGGGAGGAGGAGCCATCGTCGTCCTCGTCCATGTACTCTTCGTGTTCCTCGGCGTCCGAGTCGTCTTCGAGGACCGAGTGCTCCTCGTCGTCGGTGCTGGCATAGTTGGCGGCCTCTGCGTGGGCGTGGACGCCATTGTCCGAGTGGATCTGGTCGCGGAGGTCGAATGTATCCTGCCGGCCTGGTCTGCGAGTGTCGACCTGCATAACGACGATGGCAAACAGCCACCAACATCCGTATATGGTTTCTTGTAATCTAAACACACGGATTTCCCAGATAATTGTGCAACAACCCCGGACATTTACCAGAAAGGCGCTTGTAGGTTGGCTCGTGCGGTTCAGGTGAGAAATACAATGGAGGCTAAAGAAAACTTGGCAGCAACTACAAACATTGTAGTTGCTGCCAAATTTTGGTCGGCGGACAAGAGGGATTTGTACGTCATCTCGCCTCTGCAATCATTGCCAGTGGTGTCCTTGTAAGTACCTCTGAGATGTGCTTCATGACGTCGTGACGATGATTTGGGCAAAGACTGGCAGCAACTACAAATGTTGTAGTTGCTGCCAGTCCCCACTAGAATTTTGGCAGCAACTACAATATTTGTAGTTGCTGCCAAAGTATTTCGAATAACTTGAGTTGTTATCTCTTTTGAGATATTATGACGTAGTATGACGTAAGGAGGAGAATACCTGTACTTAAAGGCGAAATTGATATTGCCAGAATTAGTGTCTCCCATGTCCTACGCTTCCGTCGCTGGCACAAACGCGCCTCCCCCGTCCGAACAGCCCAAGCCCGACCCCGCCTTGTTGAACACAACACCCCCCACATCCTCCGAATACATCGACGGTACAAAGAAAGTAAACGTCGTCCCCATGCCCACCCACAACAGTCCTCGCCGCCCACACAGGCGTCTCGACGAGACAAAGGCAGAGGGCGTCTACATTTGGGACTCCGCAAAGCACATTCTCTTCCGCCCCGGTGTCGCAGGCGGCCTCATTGGCCTCGGTACGGGCTTCTCTCTCCTCATCTGCATCCTGTTCATTCTGCAGTCAACATCGGCCTCCTGGCGGGCGCTGCACGCGCGTTTTACGTCCAGCCCCACTACCGGCGCGACACCACCGCCATCTCCAGCACCGTCGCCGCCACCCTCGCCATCCTCGGCGTGGAGGGATACGCCGCCGAGGCATACCGCAAGACCGCCGCCGGCCAGGAGGAGGAGCGGAAAGCCAAGGAGGAGGGTGCCCTCATATACCGGCACGTCAAAGAGCAGATCCTCCGTCCCGGAACCCTCGGCGGCCTTGTCGGTGTCGTAAGTCGCTGTTCTGATTCATGTGTCTGCACCTTACCGCGTCTCCCAGATCAACCTCGTCATTCTCGGCACCGTAGGCTACTTTAGTTACGAAAACTGGAATCGCGCATGGGACCGCCGCATCGTCTCTGCGATATCTGCTGGTCTTTTCACTCTTTCCATCGGCGAGGGGTACGTCTTGCTTCCGGTTCCATGGGCTGCACTGATTGTTCCTTGCAGATTCCTAGCAGAAAAGTATCGGGAGCAACGCAAGTATTAGAATAGTAGTCCGTGTTGACACATGTATTGTACTGTTACTTAGTGACTTTGAATTTTTTGGACGCATACCATGTCCCGATTCTTCAGAACTGCCGCAGACTCAGACTCTTCCGACTCTTCCGATGAGGAGGAGGAGCTCATCTCCACCGACGACGATGCCCCCTCTAGGCCCGCCCCCGCCGCGCCGCAGAGAAATGGCATGGCTAGTTTTTTGCGAACGGCCGGCGGCGACTCGTCCGACAGTGACTCGTCCGACTCGGACGATAGCGATGATTCAGATGGCCCCGACGGTGACGAAGACGAGCCCCAGCAGGCAGTCCGCATCATGAGTGCCCAAGAAAGGCGTCTTGTCGAGATGGAGGCCACTGGCAAAGTAATGGAAAACGCCCTCAAAATCAACGACTGGGTGGCTATATCAAACGGTACGGCCCCGATTCCTCCCTTGGGGGACGCCTCACCGACTCGATGCAGAGTTTGACAAGCTGGTCCGCATGATCCAGCGCCAACACAACGTCTCCGAACCCATACCGCCCTTCTACGTCCGCACCCTCATCAGCCTTGAAAACTCGGTCAACAATGCCCTTGCCAAAGAAAAAGAAGCAAAGAAGAAAACCAACGCCACCAACGCAAAAGCGTTGACTGCCATGAAGCAAAAGATTAAAAAGTCTGTCAAGGAGTACGAGACCGACGTTAACAAGTACAACGCGGTACGCCGACCTTTTTTCTTAGGCCGGCTTTTTGCTAATATACAACAGGATCCCGAAGCATTCGAGCGTGAATACAACGCCCTTGTTGTCCGGGATGCTCCCCCCGCCGCAGGTGGTCCAAGACCCATTCCCATTCCTGCCATCGGTGACGAGGGCGAGGGCGGCGACTTCAAAACTATGGGAAAAGGCGGCAAGGCGATGTTGTTTTCGTCGGAAGGGATCCTCAAAAACTTGCAGGCTGTGCAGGAGGCCCGAGGGAAAAAGGTGCGTGTTTCGCAATGCATCAAAGCGGCTTTCCTCATAAAACTTTCACAGAACACCGACCGCGCGGAGCAAATCCGGATTCTGGAAAAGCTACTCGAGGTGGCGGCCACAGCGTACCAGCGGATACGCGTGCTGCTCGCCCTCGTCTCCTCGCGTTTCGACTACAACTCCTCAGTCGCGACGCACATGCCGATTGAGCTCTGGCTATCCGCACAGCGCGAGGTCGACCAACTTATCGCCATTGTCGCGTCCAACCCCGCCTACTCCATCCAGGAGATCACTGAGGACTATGACGAACTCAAGGAGCGCACCCCGGACGACCCCGATGAAAAGGGCGGCATCGTCCGCATCCGCGGCAGCATCATCAGCTTCGTCGACCGCCTGGACGACGAGTTCACAAAGAGTCTGCAGAACATTGACCCTCACGGAACGGAATACATGGACCGGCTAAAAGACGAGAAAGTGCTCTACTGCACCATCTGCCGCGCCCAAGCATTTTACGAAAATACTAACCAAGACGAGCCGCTGGGCCGCGTTATCATGCGCAGACTAGAACACATATATTCAAAGGTTTGTGCTCCATCCTTTTACACTTTCTCTGGAATTGAATTATATATCACAGCCGGACGCTGTTGTGCAAGCGCTTGAAGCCGCGGTGGATGTCTCGGAAATAAAACCGAGCATGCGGCTTGCCACCCAGGACACCACCTCGGGCCTCATTCACGCCCTCTGCGTCTACCTGTACAAATCGGGCAACTCTCTCCTTCGCACACGCGCGATGCTCAGCCACGTCTACCACCACGCGCTCCACAATGACTTCCATACCGCGCGCGACATGCTCTTGATGTCGCATCTCCAGGAATCCATCCACTCGGCCGACGTCGCCACGCAGATCCTGTACAACCGCACGGTCGTCCAGCTCGGTTTGTGCGCGTTCCGGTGCGGGCTGATCAAGGAGGCGCAGGCGACGCTGCTGGATATCTTCACGACGCAGCGCGTGAAGGAGCTCCTCGCTCAGGGCGTGCACACGCAGCGCTTCCAGGTGCTTACACCCGAGCAGGAAAAGGCGGAGAAGCAGCGGCAGCTGCCGTTCCACATGCACATCAACACGGAGCTGCTCGAGGCGGCGTTCCTCGTGTCGAGCATGCTCGTCGAGATCCCCTTGCTCGCTAGCATCGACTCGGACGAGCTGAAGCGCAAGGCGATCTCGAAACCGTTCCGCCGGCTGCTCGACTTTGCCGACCGCCAAGTGTTCACGGGCCCGCCAGAGAGCACGCGGGACCACATTATGCAGGCCAGCAAGGCGCTCCAGGATGGCGAGTGGGAGCAATGCCGCGATCTTATCCAAAGCATAAAAATATGGAGTCTCATGCCCGAGGCCGCCTCAGTAAAAGAGATGCTCGCAAAGTAAGTTGGGGTCGCAGATTTCTTGATCGCAAATATATTGATCTTGCACCAGACGCATCCAAGAACAGGGCCTGCGCACGTACCTCTTCACCTACGCTCCGCATTACAGCACTCTCTCCCTCTCGCTGCTCTCGCGGACGTTCTCGCTCCCCCTGCGAACCGTTACCTCAATCGTGTCCAAGATGATCTGGAACGAGGAGCTTTCGGCATCGCTCGATCAGTCCGGCGGCGTCGTTGTCTTCCACCGGATCGAGCTCTCCCGCACGCAACAGCTCGCCCAGACGATCGCGGACAAGGTCGGTGCTATGCTCGAGCAAAATGAGAAGGCCCTGGACATCAAGATGGGCGGTACCGGCGGTTGGGGCGACCGGACGGATGGGAATAAAGGCGAGAAGCGCGGTGAGCAGATGCAGGAACGACGCGGGCGTGGTGAACGAACCCGAGGCACACGAGGTACGATCGCTGTTTCATCCTCTCGTTCGTGCCCATATCTGAAGGATTTGTTGTCCAAGGTGGCGCACGCGGACGTGGAGCGCGGTTTGCTCAAGGTCTGGGTAATGAAATGCCTTCAAGGACAGGATAGGGTGTCTGCTTTCCTTATATTCTTTTGCATGACCATGTACATCTATTGCGAGGTACTATCTAGTCGTCTTCATCTTCAGAGCTGCCCAAATCGCCACCTGCTGTCCAGTCTGAAATCTCAAGCTTTTCGTTTTTAACAGTTTCTAGGAAAGGACCAGATGAAATGGTGCTCAACACAAGATTCGGACGCACTGACCTCCTGGATTTACCTCGAACCCCGCTTGAGTAACGCAACGCACGAGTTCGGCCTTGGCTCCGACCTTCGTGTTTTTCCCTAGTATGGAGCCGTCGAGCTTGGCACTAGGATCTGGTGTGAATAAAGAGCGTGGACGTGTATTTATGCTCACCCATCCTCGATGACGCAGTGGTCGAGAAGAACGCATCCCACAATTTTGACCATCTTGCCGATGGTACAATGTCGTCCTATGACAGATTTTTTGATACTTGTTCGCTCATCGACCCTGGTTGAATCCCCTATTATTGTGTCGCTGGAGATCTGGGCCTTCTGGTCGATCAGTGCCCGCTCCGTCGGATCCGTGGGTAGTGAATAAGTTGCACTCGAGAGGAACTATTGACGGATGATTAGACGAGGAATCACGCAGAGCCGAAAACCTGCATGTCTATTCATTTCCATGAATACGTGAATATTATTGACCCTGGCAGCAATGCCATTTTGTGGTCGATGTATGAGTAACCCCACTCTCAAGCTGGGGGATATCTCGAGATTGGGATCCGCTGGCACAGGAGACTGAGGTGCAGACGTTGCGCTGCTCTTGCTTTTGGGAACGTGATGCGCATGTTGTTGCTTGGACTTTGCCAACATGGTGGAATGTCTCAAAGCCAGGGCTTGTGATGTATTCGCCATTGGATTGAGGACTGGTTCGCTGTGAGGGAAGACCAAATGAAAGTAGAGAAAATCGTACGCTGTTCATATTTTTGTCTCTTCGTTCGCTGATACTGGATTTTGCACAGCCAAGGTAAGAACTCTTCGCGAAAAGAATCGAAATGATGCTTCTCCTGCAAAACATCCAACACTGATCGCTTGCACACGTATACATGAGAGTCTTGTAGATTTGAGGAGAGGGAAGCTCTCGGGTACCTGAAACTCTGAATACGCCGCCGACCAAGAACCGAGAAATTGTTACCGAGAAAGCATGGACATTCGCAATTCCACTTCGTCCGAGTTGCGGTCTAAATCGTCCGGAGTGTCGACATATAACAGAGTCGATGAGGGTTTGTCCCATACAATGGAGACAGAGGGTGCGATGTGGCCCCATTCATCTGGCGTCGCATTCTTCTCGGGTTTTGGATTCGAAAACCAACAAGTTGTGACAATTGACCCGTCTGAACCCGTCTCGGTACGAAATTTGTTAAGAAGACTGGTAAGCGTCAGGGACGATGGCGGGATAAAGTCACACGGCAAAAGAACAAAGTCTCTGGAAATGTGACTTGAGAAATGCCGCAAGAGCGTGCATGTTCCAACTCCAGTGTCCGCGGTTTCGTCATAGGGCTGTATATCAATGCGCAGGGAAGGGTATGTTTGGGAATGGATGTGGTGAGAAATTGCAGGGCGATGGATTGCAGGACATATGAGCAGAACATCTTGTATAAATGAGTTTTGACACGATATGCTGATTCGACGAAATCGGACCTGTTATGCCAGATTGTTCGAGCCATGCAAGCGGATAGTCTATCAGCGGGGTATTCGCCACTGGTAGCAAGGCCTTGAGACATGGTTCGTCGCCGTGGTCGCTAGTGAGCGGAGAAAGCCTAGAGGAGATACTTAGAGACAAGTCGGCGGAAATTCTGGCGTACTCATTGCCAAAGCCTGCGAGAACGACAGCAAGGAACTCTGGAGGTACGAGCTCGAGCTGGATGTCGATTTCAAGCATTTCTTCAGGTCGCGTTGAATTGACTCGAGATGATCGTGTGGTATCACATGACGCCTTTTCTCTCATGTCCGTTACGGTTCACCAACTCTACAAACGTCTAGAGACCGTAGGTAAAGGTGCATATGGCAGGTCAGTTTCTGTCCATTCGTGCCAGACAAGCTTTCCAAGATACTTTGGTAGCGTTCACAAGGGTGTAGATCGTGCGGGCAATATTGTCGCTCTCAAAATTATCAATCTTGACATTGAAAGCGATGATGTGGGCGACATACAGCGCGAAGTCGCTCTTTTGACACAGCTGCGAGATGCCCCCAACATCACGAAATACTTTGGCTGCTATATGGATGGTCCCCGGGTGTGGATCGTCATGGAGTTTGCTCAAGGCGGAAGCGCACTTTCCCTCATGAAAGCTTCCAAAGACGGCTGCTTGGAGGAAAAGTATGTCAATGTCATGATACGAGAGGTCCTCATTGGCTTGAGTTACCTACACAAAGTCCCCGTTATCCATCGGGATATCAAAGCAGCAAACGTTCTTGTTACAGCAACGTGCAAAGTCATGATATGTGATTTTGGGGTTTCTGCACTTCTGACAACGGCTGGTAGCAAGAGGAATACGATGACGGGTATGTCTTCCTGTGTTATGCGGCTGGGTTTTATGATTCACTGTGGGACACTCTAGGTACACCGTATTGGATGGCACCCGAGGTTGTTCAGACAGTCCCCGCCTACGACACCAAGGCTGATATCTGGAGCTTGGGCATAATGATATACGAGATGATCAAAGGCAGTCCCCCTCATTCCAACTTGGAGCCTTTCAAGGTCATGGACCTGATCCCGAGGGTCAAACCACCCCGGTTGTTAGAAAACGAGGGTTCGAAAGATATGCGGGACTTTATGGCTCACTGTCTCAAAGAATTGCCCGGCGAGGTAATGTCACACACTTCTTGAGCGCAGTTCGCCGTTTCACTGACATAAATATCAGCGTCTTCCAGCGGAGGAGCTTGCCAAGACGAAGTGGATCAAATCCGTTTCAAAAGTGGGCACATCAATACTCCAAGACGTGATTCGTCGCTTGGAACAAGCTGGACGCCGAGCCAGTCTCGCCGAACCTTTGGACTGGGAAGCAGACGAAGAGCGAGAGTACGTTTACTCGCTCACTAAGCTGTTTCTGGTCGATCTAACCATGTTTCCAGACTTCAACAGCTTGGGGTGAATTTAGAGGATGAAAATCCTTGGGAATTTGACACCGTGAGGGGAAGCACTTTCATTTACCAGGATCCGGAAATACCTCGTAATCTGGAGGATAGTCCTGTACATGCACAGGCAACCATCCGACCTCCCGCGGCACCTCTTCCTTCGTCCCTCCGTCTGCTATTTGAAGACGAGGCAGCCCCTCCTCAGGATTCATTCCGCGTACCCCCATTTCTTATTCCTTCCCAGAGAAACACTCCGAGCCCCCCTAATTCTCTGCCTACATCTGCTGCGTCACCTGGGCGTGATAGGATGAAGCGAGGGCTGACTACCGACAGCAACGTTGGGGATGATTTGACAGCAAAGCAAAGCGCATTCGCTTTCCCGCCTCGCGCAAACCGTTCCCGCTCAAATTTAGGCACCAGCGTCCCGAATTCTGACGAGGAAGCCTCGGATTCAATGACCCCCTCCGACACGGCGGCGGAAGAGCAGACGTCCAGCAACGGTACCCGCAATAGCTACCGTACAAGAGGTCCTCCGAATATCGAAATCCCTCCGTCGTCCCAGGCTGAACATCTCTCATTCGACCTTGCCAGCCCCACCCACCCCCCTGCTTCTCTATCGACATCGTCGCCCAGCATTCCAACCTCACGACCCCCCATGAATCGTAAACGATCGCAGAGCAGTGCGGAGGGTCTAAGTGCCTCTTCTGTTAAAAGAGACGTAGATCTTGCGTCGCCAGCTGCCTTCCAGTTTCCACCTACTCAGAAAATCCTCTCTCCTTCCATCCCGTCGGTTCTCCCGCTGCAGCTACAAAAATCCCACAGCCGTACTTCGCCCACCCACTCCAGTACCTCGACCCTCCCAGTTTCCCCTGGCGCACATCAGGCTACATATTCCTTGGACACCTCGGCCTCCGCTCGCCGTTTTCCGGCGCCGAGTCCTCGCGCAGCACCGAGTATGACGAGGACTCGATCCGCAACTGCACTCCCTGAAACCAGTCCTACCGTATCCGTGAAGCCGAATCGGCCGGTGCCTGAAAATTCTCCTCTAGTACCTCCAATCAAGCCGTTCGCTCGATCAGGAAGAGAACGAAGCGGCAGCGATTCGAGCAACACGAGTTATACACCAGGGATGGGAACACCGGGTTTGAAGGACGTTCTCAAGGTTCGCGAGCAATCGGTTTCCTGTTCCACTCTTGACGCATTGTTCTCATGTAGATTCCATCCCTTACGTCTGAACACCACCTCGGAATTTCAGACCTACTCCCTCCGTCTCCTTCTGCAGTCGGTTACAGTCCTCGCACCTTCATTCCATCCGCCAGCCAGCTCGGCACGTCTACTGTGCCTGCAACGCCTGAAAGCAGCGTACAACAGTATCCAGCTTTCCGGGACGCAGCATCGGCCGCGCTGAGCACTTTCTCGCTTGGTCTGCCCAGAACAAGCTCCCCTCCCCCTTTTGAGCAACGAAATCCCGTCGACATACCACACCCAACATCGTATTCCCGTTCACATCGTCAGTCGTTATCATTTACTTCGATTTCATCCTTCACTTCTGTTGGTCCAACCATTCGACCACTTGATTATACCGCCCTTATCACCAGCGAAAGCACGCATCTCGAATTGGCACGCACGATCGACGATCTTTCCCAATGGCTATCTATCGTAGAGACTGGTCTGGGGAACATGCTTGACATGACCTACGCAAGTACCATCGAGGAGGAACAAGAAGGAACGACAACCGATCCGGAAGACGAAGCCCCTTATTTCGAGCAGTCTTCGGAAAGCGGGGGACAGGGATCTTCCGAGCGCTCTCTGCGCCAGCCTCTGGCCACGACAGGGTGAATAGATCCTGAAGCAATGCTCAATCTACGCCGCTGTAAAGCCGTTCTTCGCAAGATAATCGGCTATTATGCGGACGCTTTCCTCTACGTCGGTTTCGTTCGTCTTGATGTGAATTTCGGGATTCTCTGGCGCTTCGTAGGGTGCCGAGATTCCAGTGAAATCTATCGCATACTCAGTATCGAGGTCTAACCTTGATATCAAACTACCTTTGATCTGCCCCGCCCTTGCTTTCTTATACAGCCCTTTTGGGTCGCGTTCTTCGAGAACGGAAAGCGGGGCATCGATGAAAACTTCGAGAAAGGGCAGAGAAGCTTTTTGATGGAGATTGCGAGCGAGGTCGCGATCCATACGGTATGGAGAAATAAATGCAGTAATCGTTATGCAGGAGGAATCCGTAAACAGTTTAGACACCTGCATTGAATCAATCACGCCCAGCAATTGTTAAACACTGCACGTACCTCGCTTATCCGTCGAATGTTCTCATTCCTCGATTTTTCGTCAAAACCCAAGTCTTTGTTTAGGCCAAATCTGATGTTGTCGCCATCCAGGCGATAGACGAATTTATGCAAATGTAGAAGGTGTTGTTCCAAGGCACAAGCAATAGTCGACTAGACAAGATCGATAATTATCAAGATGGTAACCTAATCGAACTGACCTTCCCACTGGCGCTCAGACCAGTCAACCAGATCGTAACACCTCGCTGGCCTATGAGCGCGATGCGTTCCTCGCTGTTGACAGAGCCTGACGCTTAAATCGGTACAGATCAGAAGGTCAGACGGCGGGGCGATTACCTGGATGAAAGGTAATATTCGTCGACATGATAGGAAAGGTGAAGGACGCGCGAATGTAGGCTCGGTTCAGCCTCTCTAGTCTACTGGGCGTGATATCTGAAGACAGTCGTTCAGAATCACGTATACTAGAGAGGCTGGAGTTAACGAGTACAGGCGAACACGAGTCGCCTCGGAGTTTGAAATTGAAACGCCTTGGCAACCGCTAAACGATCAGCTCCATCAATTATCGCCCAAAAACATCCAAAAGAAATGCTCAGAGCTCCTTCATTACCTGCGGTAAAATCCACGAAAAAAATATGAGCGACTCATATTGATCGAAATTTGTATCTGAAAAAACAACGGCTTCATTGGGAGCTTTGGAAGGTGCGGAGGACATGCCATCATAATTTTCAAACTCCGAGGCGACTCGTACTAAGCTGTGCTCGTAGATCCTAGCCTAGCGCGAATGGCGTGATCGCGATCCAATGTTTACTGTTGCCAAATAACTTGTTCGATTTGGACAACGAGGAAACTTCGCTTTGACCTTGACCTCGAAGACCTGAAGCGTGCAAGGGCAACTCAGCTTGCAACCTAATTCCACAGAGAATATCCCAAGAACGGAGGAAAGTTGAGAATGGAATCCTGTGTCCAGATTGGTAGCTAAATACAGGTTACGAAAGTCTTTTTCCTTCGTCTCAATTCGGCAGACTCGTCTGATGATCTGACGCCGTTTCTCTCCCATCCCACGGGTTTCCACCGTTGAAGTGATTTTCCCAATTGACAAGAGCCTGTTCATCCCAGATTTTATCTTTCTTGAAGAAGGTCACCCCTTCTAATTGGGGTGGAAGATATGTGTTATGAACCGGATGCCTAAAGGTGTTTCTGAGTATTCAAACTCTTCACTGAATATCATGACCCACGCGTAATCTGGATTGTAAAGGTAAGACTTTCCGTAGCCCACCTCCTTCATCAGAGCCGTCGGAGCATTCCTCATTTCTAAAGGAACTGGAAGCGATGGGTCCGCCGAGACGGCTTCTTCAGCACGCTTGTAGGCTTCATATGCGCGTGTGGACTTGGGAGCATCACTAGAGTTTATGAGATGAGATGGCGACGTTAAACCGGGTCCAACCTCAGATAAGCGACGAGATGAGCTAGATTGATTCGGCATTCAGGCATTCCAATATTTTGGCACGCATGAAGCGTGGCCACGGCCTGTGTAGATGTTAGGTAGCTAGACACCTGTACATATGATTTCTGGCTTACCAGAGGAAGGGCCTGGCTATCCGCTAGGCCAATATCTTCGCTGGCAGCGACGATCATTCGGCGGGCAATAAATTCAGGGTTTTCTCCCCCAGAGAGCATACGGGCGAGCCAATACATCGCGGCATCTGACTGGGAACCTCGGACGCTCTTGTGCAAGGCGGATATCATATTATAGTGGTCTTCCGCCGTATCGTAGGACGTTGCTACAGATCGGCGGAGTAACGTCAGTACTTTCGCTTCATCAAAATTACTCGGTGCTTTGATAGCCAACTCCAGCAGAGAAATAGCAATACGGGCATCGCCCGCCGACATGGACACGATGGTTGCGATCATTTTTTCGGTCAACGGACGAATGGGCTTTTGGACGGCAGTTGGTAGCGAGGACTCCAGGCGCTGAGGTGAAGAGCCGATGCTCCCGCTAGGCGAGGATGAGAGCCGTATCAAAGCCCTGCCGATAATGTCCCGAATATCCGCATCTTCGAGGCGTTCAAGGCAAAAGACCCTGCGCGTATGTCAGCAAGTCGGACGTGAAGATGGGTGTAAAAACTACCTGCACCGGCTGAGGAGTGCTCCGATCAACTTGAAACTAGGATTTTCGGTAGTAGCACCAATCAACTTTTTTTTTGTTGAGCGACAAATGAAACAGCAGATAGCGTCACAAACTTGGATATATCCCCGTTCGAGAAAGGGAAGAAATATGTCCTAGGTGATCAAGCTCAATCAGTCAGTTCCGAGAAATGAACCCAGACAACACACTTGTTGTCCCTTGTTGAAACGATGAACTTTTGTGAAGGAATGTCACCCAAATGTACTGTTATAAGTTTGATGTCGCCTACTCTCATCCAAGAATAAGATGGTTTTCCTGCAGCGCACATCAATCGCCACAAAGTTGCAAAATATTTGGAAGCTAACCGGCCTGTCAGCGAAAGTGTGGATTTGGCAGTATCGACAATCGCTCGGACGTCGCTGATGCCTGCGATGGTTGCACTGAGTTCTTTAAACACTGCGTCAGCTTGAGTGGCAATGAGTCTGGCTAGAGTCGTTTTCCCGCAGCTAGGCAGTCTGAGATCGAACAGAAGAAAAAAATTGAATCGTTATATAATGCTCACCCGCTGGGACCCCACAATATCAACGATCCACTGCACCCACCAACAATTATGCTCACAAGCGACTCATGACCAACGAATTCAGACAAAGTGGTGGGGCGCAACTTCTCAGCGAGCGGCGCCGCATCTTGTAAATGAACTCTAGCACGCTTCAATGGTGGACCCTCCTTAGCACCGTGATCGTCTGCTTCCCGTTTCGCAACAGACCCGGATTGAGAGGACGATGGAGATGCTCCCGATTCTTTTGATTTGATATTGAATATGGAAGCGACCTTAGCTCGAGAATCCGCGGTGGGCTGACTTGAGGACTTCTGGGAAGCCTTGGCTTTTCCAGCCGCAGGTGGAATGCAGTTGTTGGATGACGATGATCGTTTGTGGCCGGGTGTAGCTGCAGGGCAGCCTGCATCAATGTGATTGTTTATTATAAGGGCGTCGACCTTTTGAGAGCAAATGGGACTGCGGGTTCGGTTAGTGTTATCTTGCGTGCTAGTACTAGAACTCACCAAGTTACTAACGCCGCGACGAGGTCAGAAGATTGAATATAATGAGAGTTTTCCTTCGCCTACCGGGATCCGACATGGAAGATGTGCCTGTTGGAACGTTGGGGATGGACGAGTTGGACCTGTTGATACTAGATATACAAGCTGATCAAGGGTTTGTTGAGCGAAATCAATGAGCACGAGCGACGAATCCCAGGAAGACTCAGAGTGACTGCACGCGCCAATTTATCGTGACACCGCGTCCGTGACAACCAGCCGACTCCGGCAGGATCGGGTTTCGTTTTTTCTTTCAAAATCTTTTTGTTTTTCTCTCTCTTTCGTCCTTCTATCAAAAAGAAATACGATTCAAAACAAGCCGGGTACAAGTTTATAGGGTACTCTTATACTCCACTCGACCCAATCTTCGCCAAAGTGCTTCTGCAAGGCCTCATCCTCCTTGGACATGCGCAGCAAAAGGCCAACCGCAATGCAGGCCACCAGTAGGCCGCAAATGATCACCAGAGATAAGCCCACGGCGGTTTCAAGTGCGCCGCATTCGCGTAGCCAGGATCCAGGAGACGAATTGAAACAACAGACGCCCGCGACAGTAAGAAGCACCCCCGTGTATGCGGGGTGCCGAACCACATGGTACGGGCCCGTCTGTACCAGCTTATGGTCGTTTCGAATGCTCACTTCAAACGTGAAAAGATTTCCCAGCTCGCGATAGCACCAATATCTGATAGCTGCTCCCAGAAGCGTCAACGCTATTCCGACAACAAAGCTAGCAGTCCGTCAGCAAGAAAATGATTTCAAAGGATGACAGGCACGAACAGGGGAGACACGTTTATGCGGTCGGCGCTACCGTTTAGGACTAGCACCGACAGAATTTTTCGGGAACATGGCGAGTCTGGTAATTGACTAGCGATGATGACAGCAACTTCGAGGAGGGCTATGGCCCAGCAGAGGCACTGGATACGTTCAATTAGTTCCGATGGTCAATGAACCGGGTCTAACTTACTTTGACCAATACCGGGCCCGACCGTTGCCTGAGCACCACCTCGAAGGGTGTGGAGGCGAGTTGCTCAACAAGTGGCGGTGGTGGATTAGGGGGAGTTACAGCGATCTGCAGGCCGAGCATGGCATAAAGGATGCATGGAATCTTCACCAACGACATGGTGGTAATTAGCAGCTTGATAGCGGCCGCGTCTGGACATTATATGGTTACACAGATCGTTTCCGAAGTCCTCGCAAAGGCCTATCATCAGGCAGCACGCTGATGCATACGACCACGTATGAGTCGTCGCTTGACCGTTCCTGCGGGACCGGAAACGGGAGGTATTTGTGTTTAGGTCGGTTCTGAAGCGCTTCCTCCCGTCCCTGGGCGGCGCACCACATATCCAGACTCATTCCGTGAACAAGGTTTATATCCGGATATTCAGTTGGAGCCAATATGGGTTTTGATGCCCATTCATATCCGCGCGTTGGAAGCACCGGCTCAAGAGCCCATGCATCGGTTGCGGCAGACGAACTACCGCTTGGCGGTAATGACCCAAAAGGCTCTGGTGCTCGATGGCACGCGTCGTAGACCAAGCCGGCTGAGAGTGCTGTGCAAGGCTTCGGGAGAGCGTACCTGTGCATGCTGCAGCACCGAGAGGTCCGTAAAAAGACGGAGGCACCCCGGATTGCGCGGAAAAGAAGAGTGTCGCCTGAACCTTCGGGCGATCAGCATGAGAATTGAAGAAGCGAGCCTTATCACTGGGATGAACAATGAAATCCGGTGTCCTCGGACTAGTCTGGGGGCTGACTTTCAAAGTTCATTGAGACGACTTGGGGATATACAACAGAAGCTCAAGTACGCAACCACCGTGCTCTAAATTGATTCTGTGGCAGGGTTGGTCAGGACGACGGACGGATGGAAGGGACGAGCAAGAAGACATACGCTGCAAAACGGTGTTGAGTTTGGTGACACGGGACTGGACGCTGAGATCGATGGTCTTGTCGCCAAAGTCAACAACGAGGCCGCCGATGACGGTGGGGTTGACCTGTGTGGCGGATACGTGAGGAGGAGATGGAGCAGAAAAAGGGAAAGCGGCGGACCTTGTTGGTAACCTTGAGAACTTTGGCCTTCTGACCAGCCTGGGACTGCTTAAGAGCGGTCTCGAGGCGAGAGAGAACGTCCTTTGGAAGAGGTGCGGCGGAAGTGACGACGACGGTGAGTTCTCCCCGGTACTTTTCTACGAGCTCGTTGAAGCCTTCTATGACACCCTGTGTCTCTCCAAGCCTGCCATTCTCTGAGAGAACGCCGAGGAGATTTTTGGTGATCTCCGAGACGGGCTCCTTCTTGGGAGCTGCAGCCTCGAGGCGGGAGTAGAGGGTAGCGAGGCCTGTCTTGCGGTCGTTTGCAGAGAGGGTGGGGTTGTGGATGAATGTGTTGAGCGCGGAATCCTGCGCGATGGTGGATGACACTGCTGCGAGTTCTGCATGGACCTTTGTGAGAACCTGGGGAGACTTTGCGAGGGCAGCGCCGTAGACTGCGTTGGAGTACTTGAGAGCGATGGCGGAGGCTGCACGCTGGCCCAGGCCAGGGACGACACTGACGGCTTTCCGTGCCAACATGGCTTTCCGGGAAGAGATGTAACGGACGCGTGACCATCACACGATCAATAGATCAGTCACATTATGATAACATCAGTCGCGCCGACCGCGGCTGCGGAGCTGCTTTGTCTTCGACTTCATTGTCGTCCTTGTACTTATTGTGCAACTACAATAAAAGGCAAGGCGATTCATAGCTGCTCGCTTATTCCCCGCTTCCCCCAAATGCTCCTCTCCCTTCTCCTTCTCCTCCTCCCGCTTCCATCTTTCGCTGTAACAGATGGCACTCTTTTCACTTCTTCTGTAACATATTGCGAGCCGCCAGAGACGTTGCTCATTCAGCAGTTCGACGTCAAGTACTTCAACGCAAACCAATCCATTTTCTTCGATATTTCTGCAGCAAGTGTTGTACGTTGTCTCCGCGTTTTCCCGCTCGCTCCACTCTGATCGCACGGCCCAGGAAAATAACGTTAATGTCTCCGCAAACATCCTCGTCAACGTATACGGCCTCAGGCTCGTGAATGTTACCATAGACCTATGCAGCATCCTCGCCGGCGCCCTTTGCCCGCTCCCCATGTACAATTTCGTGGGCTCGCAGTCAATCTCTCTTCCAAACTCTCTCGGAGTTTCCAACAGAATCCCAAGTATCGCCTTCAGCATTCCCGACCTCGAGGCATATGCCCAACTCACCCTCGTCGAGGTCGGAACTGGTCAGATCAAGGCCTGCGTCCAGGCCACGCTGTCCAACGGTTGGTCCACGCGCCAGCCCGCAGTAGAGTGGGCCACAGCCGGCCTCGCGCTTTTCGCGTTGCTCGCCGCGGCATGGCAGTCTACCCGTCCCCACGCGGTCGTCCCTTATCGCCTCCTCGATTTGCTCCACTTCTACCAAACGATCGCCGCCACAGCATTCCTTAGCCTAAACTATCCATCCCTTTACCGCGCCTTTGCCATCAATTTCGCGTGGGCAATGGGCCTCATTTCTTCACCAAACTCCAAACTCCAGACATCGATTGACACCATGCGCGCCCTCACCGGTGGCAACATGGCCAACGCGTCTGCGGGCGCTGCTGTCGGCTTCGTGGACCGCAAACTCAGTCCTTGGAACACCAATCTCCAATTACCCTCTTCCTCCTCCTTTACGCAGTCCCTGTTCGCCGACACCTCATCGGCCGATACTGGGATGACCAATCTCACTTTCAACCGAATCGCATTGAATGGCATTCAGCAGCTCACCACGACGGAAGGAGAAGTTCAAACCGTGACATCCGACTCGTCGAACATCCTCCAGGCCGGCATCCCGATTTATGTCAACTCCATTCACATTGCAACGGCCAACGCTTTCATGACTACCTTCCTGGTCAGCCTTATCGTGGTCGCCATTGCTCTTGCCGTGGCCGCGTTGGCTTACGGTGCCTTGTATGCCGCGAATCACTTCCATTGGGGAACGCCGGAAAAACGGCACCGTTTGAAATCATCTTACCTCGCGTACATACGGGCCTGGGCTCTTCGATTGGTATGTCCTTTCGTTCGTTTCCCCCCAGTCCCGGCGCCCTGATCCCGCACCCCAGGGACTTATCGGTCTTCCGCCCATCACGATCCTCACCTTCTACCAATGGTCGTTGAAAGATTCATGGCTGTCCGTCTTGCTCTCTGTTATCGCGTTCCTGGCCATCTGGGCATTGGTAATCTACCCCGTGTTTCTCACACTTCGTCTCGTTCGCCGCCAATCCCAAGACGGATTAGAATTCAACTCCGAACATCTCGCCTCCCACGGGCCGTTATACGCTCAATACCGCACACCGCGCTACTATTTTTTCATCCCCTTTCTTCTCAGCACCTTTGTCAAGGCCGTGGTCATCGCCGCCGGCGCCGGAAATGGGATAGCTCAGGTCATTGTGTTGCTCATTGTCGAGCTGGCAGTGGTCGTCGCCCATATCCTGCTCAAACCATATAACAGCAGAGGAGGCGACGTCTTCTCGACTTACCTCGCCATCGTCCGGCTGGTCTGTACCGGTTCGATGATCGCCTTCGTCGAGTCCATCAGCATAGCTGCGATCCCTCGGGTCGCGATTGGCGCCGTGATTAGCGTTATATTTTCCATCGCAGTCCTCATCCTCGCCATCAACCTTTTCCTCCACTCTGGAATTAGATGGTTGTGGCGACACAGACCCTCTGTTCGCGTACCCTCCAGCCAAGGTTCTGCGGACGCGTCCATGCTAGAAAAGGGCGATGCCAGCCCTATAGAGACCCTGACCGGTCTTGCTAGTCATTTCCGATCCCCTTCGCCGCGCAGTGGCACAGTAGATGACGCCTCCACATCCCGCCACTCCACAACCTCCTCCATGCTGTCGCGGACGGTCGTCGCCTCGACTCCGCACCAAGATATCGCCGCCTCTCGTCGCGGCTCCATCTCATCCACGCACCATTGATTGTCCTGCATGCATACATACACACATAGATTGACCGTAGAAATCACTCACACAACATACACTCATTCCTTATTATCTGCTAATTGTATTCTGTATCATTAGTTAGTCCAATGTACCATTATTTCACTGTTCAATATACACATCTAAACATGCTTTCATATGGCTGCCGCCATGTTTTGGAGCGCGCTTGGATCCCAAAAGCAAGACATGTTTCTTCCAAGCCGCTGTTCCCCTTCCCGGTCACCCCAAACCCCACGCCGCACCAAATTTTCCACCTCCCTAGGAACGCACCGCAAGCAGACATAAAAAAACGATGTAATAATACTGCGACTCAGCGGCTCGTAACCTGCTCATTCCAGGCTCAGACTTCGATCTCGTCCGAATCTACCATCCAGACAAGGTCGACCAGTCGGTCCCCTCACGCGATGCCCATGCCCGCTTTCAGGCGATTACAACAGCGTACAACGCCCTGAGAGGCACATCACTGTCATCCGCGCCGGACAATTCGACTCCAACGCCCGCCGCACGCGTACTATACAAACGAAAGAGGAACCTCTATTCAGGTCCATTGTCAGACGACAGCTGGAAGGACCGAATAATTGTCGCGGGTGTCATTTTCGTGCGTTGCCTTTCTGCGCTTGTCCTGCATTCGTCTATTGACGAGGCAGGCTGCATTTTGCTTCGTCATGCAAACCGCGGCGACGCGCCGTGCATTCCTCGTAGACGTGATGGAGCGGCCATCGAATACCGCGCCCGCACCATCGGGTACAGGAGCAATAGAAGACGCACGCCTCGCAGAATCAGACCCGCCCTGATAAAGGCATCTGCAATTGCAAAGTATTATAGTGTGTACATAGCTCGTAGTAATATTTACGCTCGAAATCCAACTATACATGAAACTCAATGGCCGTATTATACGTAACCAAAAGTCCCGATAAAAGGTGTTAGAAATAAAGACCAGTCCATCCTCTGGACTTGATGACAAGCTCGTCCTGGCCCTGCATGTCTCCCACTGAGTGCGTCCATGCACCATCCACCGTACCGGTGGCCAACCTCTGCACGCCAGTGGCAGTGAAAGAGTGGGAACCAAGCTCGATCAACCCATTGTATGTTGAGTCGCGGTAGGTGAGGTACATCGGGGCGTTCATGGACGACATGTGGACGTTGGAGATGGGGCGATGGACGGGGCCGTCGTGTTCGATGTAGAAAACGTCGGTGCGGCCCGAGCCAGTGGTTGTCCGGAGATATGCCGTCTCGGGGGACGCCGAATCGATGGGGGCCGTGGGATGTGCACGAACATTCAATACACCTTGGCCACGCTGCGTTGTGAGCTTGGTGGTGCCTTGGATGGCAACGTCTCCGACAATCCAGCCGTCGTATACTTCGAGTGTCATCTTGTGCGAGCGGAGATTGGTGTGGGGGATAATCAAGTTGTTCGAGTTGGTAGAGAACAGTGTGACGAACATGTCGTCGAGTTGAATTTCGGACTCCGGGTCAAATTGGACGTGAGCGACAGTGTGCGAAGCGACATGGAGCTTCTTCAGGTTGGGTGGAATGTACATTTTCACGTCGTACCGCATGCATGACCCTTCGGCGGGGCGGGCTGTGGTCATTATGAAAGTACTGAGCTTGACGCCGTCCTCGTCACCCCCGGGGTGAGTCAGGACGACCTCATCGAGCAAAGCCTCGTTGTCGGTGCGAATGGTCACTTCGTACCTGACCTTGGTTTCGGTTGAACCGCCTTCAAGGACGGTGATAGTTCCCCGCGCACCGCCGCGAGTATCAATGCCGTGATCAGCATTATCCTTGCCGAGGGGGACGTTGAATGATACAGGCCCGCCAGTGTAAATGTAAGGGGCCGAAACACACCCGAGGGACGTGCTGTACTCGGGCATGTGCTCCAGACCTGTTGGTTGAGGCTACGGACGACGGTAAGACAATGGCCCTGCGGATTTACTAGGTAAAAGCATACCGTTACAGCCCACGAAATGAGTTTGAACGCATTCCAGAGGGCAAAGAGAGCGACAACCTATTCAACGCCTATGTGAGAAGATGGATGAAAAAAGATGCCAAACACAGACGATGCCGAGGGCCTTCCAGAATAAGCCACAACTTGGAAATAGTCAATTCAAGGACGAGTGGCATTTGAAGAGAGCCAACGCACTCAAGTCCACAGCACATACAGCACTTGGCGCGCTTTCTCTTGGGCCGAGTGACGGTAATGTCGGTGTCGATTAGGCTAATTGCCTCTTCGCCGTCCACATCGTGGTGGTCCCGGTAGACAGAGGGTGAGCCGAGTGCGACGCGACCCTCTTCCTCATCAGTGGAAACCTGGTTATCTATTCGGCCTCCATTATCGTCGCCGCCTTTTATTCAAGTCGCAACGAACGTACAATCTTCCCAACCCTCCTTCAGCTTGAGGGCGATCATAACGCTGGCAAGCAGCCTGCCAAAGGAAAACCCGGGACCAGAGCGTTCTGGCATTGTGAAGGAAAGAGAGAGAAATTGTTGAACAACGACATCAGTCAGATTTGCTGCGGGACGTTGCGATGCGATCACGGACAACAAAAATCAGTGCCTGCCTGTCCCACGACATATATTGACTTTTTGTTCTAAAAGTACATACTTACATGCTCAGATACTTATCAAGCCAACGAGCCCATGGGATCCCACGCGGGGAGAACAACGGCGTCACCCCCATCATAAACCTTGACGAGGTCCTTCGGCGCCAAAGCCCGCGGAACAACGACCTGGTACACGAACCTTCGCAGGGTTAACCAAGGAAAGGGACAAAGGCAAGCCGAGGACACGCACTGGTCAAACCAAGCAGAGGTCATGACGAAATATCCCTTGTCGCCAACATCAGGGCCCCATGAGTTCTCAACCTTGAACCGGACGGGTTTGCCGGCGGCTATTGGAGGTTTAATTACATGTCGTTTGATAGATAAAAGGAAAACTCACCGTCGAGGTGTACTGCACTGATCACCATGGCGTGGGTCATCGCTGTCCGAGATCAGTGAACCAAGTTGTAGCAAAACATGTAAAGCGCCTACCAGATTCGTTCACCTGGAGTCGCTCGGCTTTGGTGAGCCCCAGGGTGATGTCAAATGCGTTCTATCCGGAAGTTCACTGATACTGATATGGGATACAATGAAAGAAAGAGTACCAACCTCGTATTCGAAAAGAGCCGGATCCATTATGCCGTCCACTCGGGAAGAGAATTTGCCTACATAATTCCGCAAATCAGTGATAGTTTGGGCGTAAAGAAATACACTCACCGACATCGCAGCCGAAAAAGACCGGTACACCGGCTTTGACCATCTTCACCACCGTGGACTTCATGTTCTCAATCTCCGTGTTGACATCTAGAGCGATTGTTCAGTTTCGTGAAAAGACCAAGTAAATATGATCACATAAAACGGGGCGGCCGCCGAAGACATTGCCGAGCTTATCAACCGTGTATAATTTGGAGTAGTCGTTGCGGGGGTCGTTTATAAGGGAGAACGAGTCTATCGGGGAGTATGGCTTAGAAGCAAAAGCGTTGAAGTACTCTTTAGGGGTCCCCTCCCAGTGTCCGGGCTTTCCGTCCACATCATAGTAATCCCAGACGAACTTGTCGTTGGGGCCCGGGGGGACGCCGAGGGTGGCGGTCATAATAGTGTAGACTTCCTTCAGGAGCTACATGACGGGTGCGTCAGATATTTGCGTAAATTAACAGGGTAAATGCAGAACCTCTTCCTTCTTGAGGCGTAGAGCGGTAGTTATGGTCTCCTGGGAGAAAGACTGGGTGCGCAGGCTCGCGTAAGTACGACGGAGAATAAGGGCGTGCTCTCGCAGCTTGGTCTTGAGCAACGTGTTGAGCGGGCCCGAGAGGGAGGAGTGCGTGGATTCCGGGTAGATGGATTGAGGCACTACCCCGTAGTTCTGGGTAAGGCTCGGTCAGTATGTTTTCCAAAGGACTCGGGTGATGTACCTTGACGAGATTTACCACCATATCCCACTGGCCTCCGTCACTGATCAGGTCGTTGGCCAAGAACGAAACCAGGCGGTCATCTATGGGGCGATCCGCGAGCTCGATGGATGACTCGAGGTAGAAGTTGGCCTTGTTCAGCTTATCGTAGAAAAAGAGGTAGGACTATTTGGCGTGAGAAAGAGAGACTGGAGCGAGCCGAAGAATGTACCTGGGAGAGCTGGAAGTCGTCTAGCTTGAGTTTGCGCATGATATCGAAGCGCATGACATTGGTGGACGCGAACAGCCAGCAGCGGCCGGAACTCTTCTGCCTGGCAGAGGGAATCAAGTAAACAGTGTGTGTCTCTGCGGAAAATATGAGCGAACGAAGTAATGGGGCCGGTCTTGAAGTCGATCTGGTTATTGAAGACATGGATGTCAGAGATGGCCGCGAAACGACTTGTCAAGGCAGTGGATATGTCAGCGTGTGACAGTATAGTTCTCGCGAGCTGAGTCTTGGGTTGCGTTGAGATTTCGGATTCCCAGGACGCGATATTGGAGAGGGAAAGAGAGCCATTCGCGGAGACGGGTGCGACAGCGAGTGAGGCCAGAGACGTGGTAAGACTGGCCAAATCGTGTTTCTCGGGGTCGGAGACGGACGAGGACGAAGGAGCAGGCTTTGAGGGATACGAGCCCATGGTGGATGAGGGAAAGAGAGCGCGATAGGCTAAGGATAGCAGAGAGCCACCATGTGCTGATAGTGGGAAGATAAGAAGGAGATAAGATGGGACTCGGACCGGGCCGGACTGTCTCAGAATCTCTCTTTCGTGTTATTATCGGTGTCTCGGCACTGCTCCAGCGCGACGATTTCAACGCACCCAGAGGCGCGGGAAGCCTACTACACTGCAACCCATTGCAAGTTACCAGACTCCCTAGTCTGATGCAGCCTTGGATGCAGCGATGCGTTTTCATTTTACCAGGCCCACTAGTCTCTTAAACAGACGCTCCAACAGCTTGAATTGCTTGTACCTCGCATGTTGTAAGGTCCACGCTGTTGAATAAGGAAGGATGCGCGGCTTAAACTAATTAACAGTACAATTTTGGCGTGGTCTATCTCTCTCGCCGAAGCGAGCGACAAACCGGCGAGCAGACTAATGTATCTAATCATTTCCCACCGCGTGCCGGTTTGGGGATATCGTATGTATACATATCTTCTAAGCTAAACCGGTATATCGAATACAGTACGAGTACGTTGTCATAAAAAAGGTGTCAGATACTCTTTACACAAAACAACCGCTTCATCGACTTTCTGTGCGTGCATGCCAACACCTTGCGCGCTATCATCCTTTCCCCCAGCCTACAAATTCATTCTGAGAATGAAACAGGGAACCAATCTTGAGGCTCACCTTTCCTCCGAGCGCCTCGCAGACTTTTGTTGCCCAAGCGCGCGCATCCGCTCCCTTGGCTTTCATCGAAGGAGGTACATAGTTGACGTGCGCTACTTTGCTACCGCCTTGGTCCGCACTGAACACGTAGACAGCTTTCCCCAGCTTTTTCCCCTGGGAGACGACGCTTTGAAGAATCTGTACCGAAATTGATAAACCTCGATTCAAGTAAGAAAGGGCCGTCCATACCTTCGCATTTGCATCGACGTCCAGTATTGCAACATACACTTCCGAGCTTTCGTCGTCTTTGAAATGTTGGAGAATCTTGTCGACCGCCTGAATTTCTGCGTCGGCTCTAGCTTTAAGACGGAAGATGGGCCAACTCACCTCCTTGTTGGCTAAGTTTTCCTTCTCCTTGATCTGCTTATCGAAAGCTTTACGGATCGCGCCGAGACGTTCTTTGAGTTCCGACTTCTGTACAACTGATATATCTGCCTGGCCCAGTTCCTGTTACGCGTGGGAGTTTTTTAGATTCATGGACAGAAAGAGCACAATGGAACATACAATACTAAGAGCCTTCAGGCCAGAATCCTTCTCTTGCCCAGTCAACAGCTCCAATTGGTCGAGTCTAGTTTTGAGGACCTGCGCCAAGCGTGTCACATCTTGAGCTTCGTGTCCTGTAACTGCAGTGATACGACGGATTCCCTTGGCTATGCCAGATTCTTCTATGATGACAAAGTCCTTGATATCACCGGTCTTAGCGACATGACTGGAGGATGGTCAGATACCAACCGCTCACAAAAGAAAGAGACCAACGTTCCGCCGCAAAACTCGACGCTCGTATTGCGCCACTTGGGATTTGAGATGTCCTTGGCGATTTCGTCGATATCGAACTCGAGTGTAACAACCCGGACAGGGTCAGGGTATGATTCGCCAAAGACCGCCCTCAAACCAGGGATCTTCTGAGCAGTCTGCAAGTCGAGCTCTTTGCTAAAGACCTTGACGTTCTTCCTGATCCAATCGATGCTCATGGATTCAATCTTCGCAATTTCTGACAAGCCAATCTGAGCCTTGTGCGAAAAGTCAAAGCGAAGTTTGGTTGGCGCGACCAAAGAGCCCTTCTGGTCGATGTGGTCACCAAGAACCTCTCGCAGACAAAAGTTGAGGATGTGCGTCGCCGTGTGGTTGTTGCGTAATGGCCATCGCCGGAGCTGGGAAAACGTGAGGAATGCCGCAACGGATGAGTCTCGCTTTTTACCTCGTCATACGATGACACCACTTCACTTCCGACCGTGAAATGACCATATTTGAGGCGCCCAACGTGCAAAACATAGCCATTATAGATTTGAACATTGGAAACTTCGAAATCTGCAACGCCGTCAATCACGATGTTGCCTGTGTCGTATTCCTGGCCACCCGATTCCGCATAGAAGCTTGTTTTATCTAGAATTAAGCCGAAGGAGGTGTTTTCCGGGATGTCGGCGGTCGATTCTACGAATTTCTTATTGTGGAATATCGACTTCACGGTGGCCGTGGTGTTGCCCAACGCTAACATGATAACTTTATCAGACAGGAGAGTAAATATTGCAAAGAGTTTTACCGAATTTAGGTGAATCGTCCGTTTTGGGTACATTGCTATTTTTCTCCAAAGCAGCGATGTCGTGAACGTCAAGTTTGACGGTATCTATGGTATCCCGTTTGAGAGATGCTTTGCTGGCTTCTTTGGACCAAGCTTGAGCCGCGTCAAACTCAGCGTCATTGATCCCTAACCCAAGCTCTTCGGCCATTAAACGTGTCAAATCCACAGGGAAACCGAATGTGTCGTATAGACGCCAAACATCTTTTCCGTTGAGCTCTTGGACTCCGTGTTCCTTGGCGCGAGTTGCAAATTGGTCAAACAATTTCTCTCCACGGTCCAATGTTCTTGAAAAGGATTCCTCTTCCTCATCGAGGATCTCTTTAATTTCATCCACTTTCTTCGTTATTTCGGGGAAAATATCGCCCTGAGAAGAACAATTGAATCACAAAAAGTTCACAAAGAACGAGGGGGACTGACCATCGTTTCAACCAGCACAGGCATCAGAGAGGAGAAGAAGGACCCGATCGTGACTCCGAGTTTCTTACGTGCATATCGAGCGCCTCTCCGTAATATGCGCCGGAGAACATAGCCACGCCCGACGTTGTTTGGGACTCCTCCATCGCTCAATGCGAATGTCAGTGTGCGTACATGGTCGGCAACGACACGGTATGCAGTATCAATTCCATCAACGTCGTCTACGCCAAAGCGACCTTGATACGGTCGTACTCCGGTGAGTTGTTGGATTTTGTCGAAAATGGGCGTGAACACATCGGTATCGTAATTTGACCGTTTGTCCTGCACGATCGAGACCAAGCGCTCGAAACCCATCCCAGTGTCGACATGTTTGGATGGGAGGGCTTTAAGAGAGCCATCGTCCTCGCGGTTGAACTGGATGAACACATTGTTCCAAATCTCAAGGACGTCTGGATCGTCTTGGTTGACGAGGTGAGCAGCATTCCGACCACCTATACGATCAAAGTGAATTTCGCTGGGAAGAGTTAACACCCCGGAAAAATCTAGCTGCGCACAACTAACCTACAGGGACCGCAAGGTCCAGTGGCGCCCATTTCTGACGGTGAGGGTCAGACACAAGGGCAAGGTGAAACCATACGGACTTGCCCCAGAAATTGTCCTTAGCATTCCCTGGGAGAATATGATCCTCCGGTAC
The DNA here is from genome assembly GCA_029289565.1 of Mycena galericulata. NCBI lineage: Eukaryota > Fungi > Basidiomycota > Agaricomycetes > Agaricales > Mycenaceae > Mycena > Mycena galericulata. The sequence goes on from JARKIA010000025.1 coordinate 41,540, forward strand.
GCCCTGGGCGAGCCAATACTCCTTGGCTTCAACATCGGGGTCCAACTTGTTCTTGCTATCGCCCTCGAAATATGTGACATAGAGACGCTCCTTGGGAAGTTTGTAGACCTCGGTGAGGAGCTCCCATGAGTACGCAATTGCTTCTTTCTGGGGATTCGGGAGAACATGAAGCGGGAGAAACACAGAGTCCCAAGTATGAACCAACCTTGAAGTAGTCACCAAACGACCAATTGCCCAGCATCTCGAAAAAAGTGTGATGATACGAGTCTTTACCAACATCGTCGAGATCTGGGAAACGAGTGTAAGGATGGGATAGACCCGATCTCGCAGGGACTACCGTTGTGTTTGCCTCCGGCTCGGATGCATTTCTGGGTGTTGAAGGCGCGCTTCAGCTTGGACATTTCCGAGTGGGGGTCAACGGTGCCAAGAAAGATCGATTTATACTGGGAGAATATGATACATCTGAGAGAGACGAGGAAGAGGGACGCCTGCCTGATTCATTCCGGCATTGGCGAAAAGCAAGGTGGGATCCTCGTAGGGGATTGTGGGGGAAGAAGGGACATATGTATGGCCTTTCGACTTGAAGAAGGCGAAGAATTCCTGACGGACTTTCGAGGCAGACCAGTGGGAAGTGGCCATGGTTGTGGTAGGGATCCTAGGTAAACGCAGAGTTGGCATCCGTGACTCGATTTGACTCTATTCAAAATATTTCACGTGAACTCTTGCGAAACCTCGATGCCTCGAATACCGCGCCTTCTACTCCAGCTCTTCTCTCATCCTCCTCGCCTTCCTCCTCGCGTCGCGCCGCGCGCCCCCGTCACCGGCACCGTCCTCCAAAACACCCCCCTGCGTCTCTCGCGCCCACAGTTTTTACCTCTTTTCGTACCACCAGTTTGGACGTCGTCCCCCGTCCTCGCGTCGCTCCAGCAGCTTCGATTCGCCAAACTAGGCCATGAATACCAGCCCTCTCAGCGCGTGAGGAAGCGCAGACACGGTTTCCTCGCCCGCAAACGATCTGCCGGGGGCAGAAGAATCCTTGCTCGACGTCGCGCAAAGGGCCGAAAATACCTGACCCACTGACGGACGGTGCATATATCTATTTCTGTTGTTCACGTTCACTATACTTACAGTCCGGTGCAGGAACAACGCAGAACGATTGCTCTAGATAAATGAACAGCATGTAACGCATCCCATAATCAACTTCACTTGTTGATCGCTACATCTTCCAGCGCTCGGCGCGACTCTGGGCGTCGAAGTCCCTCCGAAGCTTTATTGGAACCTTCGTCCCACTCTTCGTTCTGCTGCTCAGCGCCCGACCACATCGTCCGTAAGGGAAATGGGATCGCAAAGTCTGCAGACGGCCCCAAAGTAAGGTATGATTCAGGTGGGGAGAGTGGCGCCGAGGGAGTGAACAGGAAGCCACGCTCGATCGAGAGTAGAAGTTCCGAAATGGGCGTCTTTGTCGCGGCGTTGATACTTCTTTCAATCTTGGGAGGGGTCGCTGGACCCCCCAGACCGGCTACTTGACCGCACTGTTTTTCACCATCCAACACTTCTGACTGGGGCGGGTCCACCCTCAAAGGAACGCTGGTATCCAATGCCTCTTTGCTCCCAGACGCGTTGTCTTCCTCGTCGGTGGCAGCGGCATCCTGGGATTCGTGGTCAGCGACGATCGAAGATGTGCTCGCTTGTGGCGTCGAGCTGGTCGTTAGTTTTTCTGGAGCTGGCGTAACGGTCACTGTGGGTGTTGGCTGAGTCGTGGAAACGGGTGCTTTACTGGATGCCGTTTTACCACGCAATGGTTTGGAAACAGTCGGAACAGGTACACGGCGCTCCACGGTCTTGGCACGAGCAAGCTGGGACAGAGTCGGTTGCGTAAAGCTACGCTGTTTCGTCGGCTCTTTGGTTTTCAGTTTCGCTGCCACTCGCGGAACTGCATCTTTATTGGGCGCATTCAGGGCAGCTCGTGATTTAGAAGCCCCTGGGAGCGGTGCTGCTGTTGCAGAAGCGGGTCGCATCGCAGGGGTGGAGGCAGAATTATCGATGCGGGGACGAGCTCGAATTGCCTTGTCTGCGTCAAGTTTCGTTTGAACCTCTGAGACCGGCACCCTTCGTGCCACCACTGTTGTCTGTATAGGCCGATGCGCTTCGTCAACGGGTTGGGGACGGCGCGCGAGGTGGTTTGCAGTGGGGTTCGGTCGCCCTTGCTCAGAAACGCCAAGTTTGGTGTTTGGCATGGCGGGCCGCACCGCAGCAGACATGGAGACGACGCGCGTTCGGTCAATTACAGATGTGGATCGAATCGCGACGGTCTGTCCAGAGGTTGGGATTGGGACGGGAAGCTTTGGTGGGGCCATATCCACCTTGCGGCTGCGGTGTGGATGCTCGGCATTCACTCCCGATGCTCCAGCCTCGGGGGCAATGGCTGGGGAGGAAGCGGAGCGGGTGTGAGTTGGAGGGCGCCGAGAGGATGGGCCCCGCACAGCCGAAGTTGATGAAGAAAACTGGGATACTTTAGAATGCGCCGACGGCTTGAGTTTATCAGTGGTCTTGCTCTGAATATCCAAATACTTTCGCGTTGTAGGGGTGAGAGGCATGGTAAAGCTATTCTTCGTCAGCGCAGTTGAGTGATTATGCCATTGGCGACGCACCTTTCTAGTCGGTTCGGAAGGAGAAGTTTATATGCTTCGAAGACTTTCTTGCTGACTTTTCTGACGTCCGCGCTCGCATCTCTGACCGTTGCGCGGATTATGGTTTCGATGTCTTTGGCCCGCGCATCCTTCTCCAAATCCGGAGGGTTGAAGCAGTTCATGCACGCCAACGTGGATTCCACGATGGTTTGGCGCAATGAAACAGACTTGTCTGTGACGGACTGGGCCAAGTAAGGGAGGATAGATGGGAGGTGAGTTGCCTCGATGACAGTGAGGATACAACTGCGGGCCCGAGCGACCGTTACTTTGCTGGTACGGCTAGACAGGACAAGGAGAACAGGGAAAAAGTGGGCGAGGAGTGGATCAAATGCCACTGCTAAGCATGAAGCTACCACTGAAACGAGGTCGATTGCTACACCAGACAGACGACTTCGTTCAGAGTTCATGGCGCTGATTAGGGGGCGAGAGATTGACCGAGCAACGGCCACGAGTTCGGTGGGAGAGTACGTGTCCACGTCGTTGCATGCGGTTGTCAGAGCTGCGATACCGCGAGCAATTCTGTCCCAAGTTTCCTCCGTCTCCGAGAGAAAAAGGTCTGTCCGGATGGAATCGAGCTTTTGCTGGAGTATGGTGGGAGCATTTTGGTTCATCTAGGGGAGGATTAGAACTTAGCAATGCGTAGAGAAAGAGGACAGGACCTTTCTGGATGAGTGGTTGGAAACAAGCCTGACCGCGAACCACCGATCACGAGAAACTCACGTTGTGAAGTCACACTTGTGACGAGTCGTGGCTCGGCCACCAATACTTTCAGCTTCGCTCTACGCTCATCATGTCGGACTTGGAGGACGCTGCGTACGGAAACGACAACTCTCCCGATGATTTACACTCCCCGGAGCAGTCCCGGGCTGTGGACCGCAGGAACCGCAATGACTCGGAAGAAGAGGAGGAAGAGGTTGAGGACCGCGCAGAAGAGGAAGAGGACGAGGAGCAAGAGGAAGAAGACGACGACGAATCACCGCGGAAGAAAAAGAAGGTTTGTTCTGCTCTTTCATCCCGTCCAGCTCGTCCAACGCCGGCATTCCCCAGCGTCGACATAAGAAGAGCATTGCGGAGAAATTCTTCGACTTGGTTGCCCAGAGTGATGACGAAGACGATGGCGACGAGGACGACATGGATGATGATGGACCGGGTCTGTCCATGTTTTCTCTCACCTCGATTGTCGTGTTCATGCTTATTATTTAGACGGATTCATCGACGATCCCGACGAGGGCGAGGATGCTTCCCGACGACATTATGGCCACCTTCAAAGCGCACGCAAATTTGACGAAGCTGATGACCAAAGCCCTGAGCAAATCGCGAACGACCTCACTCGTCGATACCGTGGTCAAAATACTGTTCGATACTCCGGAGACATGAATGAGGTACCCCAGAGACTCCTCATGCCGTCTGTTCATGATGCCAGCTTGTGGCAAGTTCGAGTCAAGGTCGATTTCTCTGTCTTGTCCCCGAGTTCTGTGTCTAATATCCCCTTAGGCTGGCCGAGAGCGAGACCTGGTCTTCAGTCTCATGCGAAAGGCCATCGATGTGGAGTACAGTGCCCGGCCTCTCAACATTCTCTCTGCATTCCAGCGAGACTCTCTTCCTGGCATGATTTATGTCGAAGCTCGCAGCGCAGCACAGGTTAGCCAGGCCTGCAACGGCTTGGTCGGCGTGTACTTGTCTCGCGGCATCCAGTTGGTGCCTATCGAGGAGATGGCTAGCCTACTGCGTATCAAAAAGCAAGATCTGACGGTAACTCCCGGTAGCTGGGCGCGCATCAAGCGAGGAACGTACCAAGGCGATCTGGCTCAGGTGGTGGATATTACAGAAACAGGCGAGTATGTCGGTGTCAAATTCATACCGAGGATCGATCTCAACCCGCGAGACGATGGGTCTTTGGAGGGCCCTACGGCGAAAAAGAGAAAGAAAACGAATATAGCTGGCTCCGGTACAACGAGACCCCCGCAGAGACTTTTCAACTACGAAGAAGTGGTGGGCGTATGGGGCCGTAAGAACGTCGTCAAGCGGAACCAGGTTTACGTCTTCCAAAACGAGACCTACAAGGACGGCTTCATTGAGAAAGATCTCAAGTTGAGCCAATTGACGCTCGAGGATGTGAACCCGACGTTGGACGAAATCACGCAATTTGCCAGACGACAGGAAGGCGAAGGCGGCGAAAACACCGTGGATCTCTCCATCATCGCTGAAGCGTCAAGGAAAGCCGCGATTTCGGTGTTGCAACCGGGTGACCACGTCGAAGTCTTTGAAGGGGAGCAAAGTGGGGTTCACGGAGTCGTTGAGGAAATCAACCAAGACGTCGTAACAATTACGGCCGTCGGGGTGGACTTTGACGGTCAGAAGGTGGATTTACCTGCGAGAAGCGTTAGGAAACGATTCAAGGCGGGGGACCACGTCAAGGTGATGACGGGACAGAATGCCGACGAGACTGGGCTAGTGGTCTCTGTGTCCGACAATGTCGTGACATTCTTATCCGACATGTCCATGCAAGAGGTTACATTTTCCTCCCTCTGTCTGTCTTTCCTCGCTAACTTCGTCATCAGGTCTCTGTCTTTTCCAAAGATCTACGTGAGGCCGCTGAAGTAGGCTCGGGAACGAACATTGTCGGAAACTATGAACTGCACGATCTTGTTCAGCTTGAGTACGCCCCCCCCTTCTTTTTGAAGTTCGTTTCTCGTTGCTTATGCCATCTTCAGTCTTCAGACAGTTGGAGTCATATTCAAAACCGAACGAGATTCATTTCGTGTGCTCGATCAGAACGGGCAAGTTCGTCTTGTCCAACCACACCAGATCTCCATGCGTCGAGATTCTCACCGTGCTGTTGCGACTGACTCCGAGGGCCATGAGCTGCGTATCAACGACAACATGAAAGAAACCGAAGGCGAGGTTCGTCATACACGCATTTTTTAACCGATCATTGTACCTTATTTCCCATAGGCTCGAAAAGGTCGCGTTCTCCACATTCACCAAGCGTTTTTCGTGTTCTTGCACAATCGCGACATTGTCGAGAACGGGGGCGTTTTCGTAACGCGAGGGCGGTCTTTGGTTTCCCTTGCACCCAAAGGCAATCTTGCCAAAGGCCCTGGCGCATCCATGGATCTATCCAAAATGAACCCTGCGCTTGTTCCGCCGACAGGCGGAATGGTCGGTTCGGGCAACATGGGGCGCGGTCCAAGGGATCGACTCATCGGTGTTACTGTGACGATCGTAAAGGGCCCATACAAGGGTTATGTAGGGGCAATCAAGGATACTAACGGTCCCATTGCGCGGGTGGAGCTTCATACGGGAAACAAAGTTGTTGCCGTCGACAAGGAGAAATTGAAACGACGGCTGTGAGTACACTTGATTTCTCTTTTTCGCTTGCTCATCTTTTCGGATAGCGAGAATGGAAAACTTGTCGATCTCGAGGGCTATCACTCCGGCGGCGGGTTTGGTGGGCCGCGGGACAAATCGCAACCTCCGTACCCCCCTCCGTTCGGAGCCAACCAGAACACAGGTTATGCTGGCGCCGGTCCGACACCAGCCTGGAGTGGGGGGCGTACGCCTGCATGGGATTCTGCACGCACGCCTGCCTGGAATAACGCATCCTCAAGAACCCCCAACCCATATGGACAAGGGGCAGACGGGAAAACTCCGGCGTGGAGTACAAGCTCCAAGACACCCAACCCGTACGCCGCTGGTGGCAGAACACCAGCTTGGAACGCCACCTCGTCGAGTACCCCGAATCCCTATGTTATGGGAGACTCGGCTCAAAGCGCATGGGGCGGGGGCGGAGCAACACCCGGTCGGCCGACTTATGGCGGAGCGACTCCAGCAAGATCGGGGCTTCCACCTCGATCTGAACCTGGCTGGTCGTCTCCAGCTCGTACATGGGGCGAAGGTAATCAATGGGTACGTTTCGATCAAATTCATTTGTACAGCATTGTCCTAACGAAGTTCAGAATGCACCCACACCCGCCGCCGCCGCAGCCACACCTGGTTTCATCGCGCCGACACCCAGCGCCGCCACTCCTGGCTATCTCTCAGTAAGTACTCCCGCTGGTGCATTCTCTTTGCCCGGTGGGGGTGGGATGTCGGCGCCAACACCAGGAGCTTTATCGGCGCCTACCCCCGGCGCATCGTATCCGTCGTATAACCAATTCCAGATGCCGATCGAATACGGTAATGTTGATGCCGTCCATCCGTTTGTCTTGAACTCATACCGCCACAGAGCCACCAGAAACCTGGCTCTTGGATCCAGCCTATCGCAAGTACCTTACCCGTATAAAAGTGCGGGTGCAAGGAACCCGGACGGCTCTGCCTCAATACCTTGACGGTGAATTCGAAGGCCGAGAAGCGAATGTCGTCGCAGCCTCCCAAAGCGCCACGCAGTTTGAACAGACTGCTATGTTGATCTTCGACAACGGGACAACGCGGACGGGCTTCTTGGTGAAGTATCTACTCCCGGTTGAACCAAGGTTCGAGAACGAGGAGGCGCTTGTGCTCGACGACCCGAAACACAAAGGACTTGTGGTCAAGTTGAGGGAGGCTCCCGATGGGGACTCGAGGCGACCTGTGGCGGTTTCTCCAGTTAAAAGCACGGACGTCTTCGAGTTGATGAGGGATAGGCTGGCGGCACTGAGGCCAGAAGAGGTCTGATAGAATTATTGTATAGTTTTGGTCGATATTGCATCTATTGTACACGTGACCCATACCACGTCTTGACCTGTCCAAGATTTGCCAACCTTTTCCTCAACTTTGACCCTGGTTTCTTATATATACGATGGTGCGTATCGTCGAGCATGCGGTGCCCTGCTCATCCATCTCCAGCCGTCCGCTGTGGCCTCGGAGTCCGTGCCGATTGAAACCGCGCATGAAGACATGATAGTGTGTTGTCACCATTTCTTGGCCTTTTTTCGATTATAACGCAGGAAATAGCATGACGCGCAGCTCGACTACTACGGAAAACGCCTGGCGACGTGCTCTTCTGACCGCACTGTAAAAGTTTTCGATGTTATTGAAGGGGATACACAAAAGATCGGCAAGTCTTTGACTGGGTGCGTCGAACGTTCTATGTCGTGGCCGTAACCATAAACCGACATTGGTTCGATAGGCATACTGGGCCCGTTTGGCAGGTTGCGTGGGCACACCCCAAGTTTGGGCATATATTGGCGTCCTGCTCATACGACGGCAAAGTGCTCATTTGGAAGGAGCAGCAGTCACCGTCGTCTGGCAATGCCAATACTTGGACCAAGATACGCGAACACACCTTACACACTGCGTCTGTCAACTCCGTCTCTTGGGCCCCACACGAGCTCGGCGCCATTCTCGCCTGCGCGTCTTCCGACGGCAAGCTTTCAGTCTTGACTTTTAAAAGTACGTTCCATTCTCGTCCACTGATTCCCTCGAGTCCTGAATGATGTGCCAGACGACGACCAGTGGCTCGCCGATATTTTCCCCGGGCACGCCATTGGCTGCAACGCCGTGTCATGGGCCCCCGCTGCGCAGCCAGCCAGCCTCATCACGCCCGCGGCTCACCACCTCCAATCCATCCCTTCCGCGCTGCCTCCCGCGCCTGCACCTCCCACGAAGCGCTTCGCAAGCGCAGGGTGCGACAATCTGGTGCGGATTTGGGGATACCGCGAAGACCAGCAGGCCTGGGTTGAGGAGGACGTGCTCGAAGGACACACGGACTGGGTGCGCGATGTCGCGTGGGCACCGAGCGTCGGGCTCGCTCGTAGCTATATCGCGACCGCTTCGCAGGATCGCACAGTCTGTGTCTGGGTTAAGGATGCGCCCGGGGGCCAGTGGGTAAGGAGCGTCCTTGACCCTTCCTCCGCCGGTGGAGAGGCTTCGGCTACGGGAGGAAAATTCCCTGACGTGGTGTGGAGGGTTTCGTGGAGTCTCGCTGGCAATCTTCTCGCCGTGAGCTGCGGCGATGGAAAGGTGACGCTTTGGAAGGAGAATTTGAGAGGTGTATGGGAGTGTGTTAGCGACATGAATAGTTGAACGCTCGGTTACTCTTTATCTCAAATTTTAATTTAACACTGGACTGCTGAACTCGCCTCTAGATTTCAACATTACTATATACATCTGCCGCAAACTTGGCAAGCACGCCCCACACTTCCGACGCCCTGAATCCACCCAAAGTATACAACACCTTGCTGACCTGAAAACCATTGAACTGGCTGGCGGCGCACACTGTGTAGGCGCCCATGTTGTCAAAGCCGAGCCAGTCACCGACACGCAGCGCACGGGGGAGCTGCGTTGTTGGGCAGACGCAGTCGATCGAGTCGCACGTCGGCCCCCAGACGCTACTGGTGTGGAGCGGCTCCGTGGCCGCGACATGGAACGAACCGCTCATGGAGAGCACGTACGGGTGGACCGTCTGGTGGTCGAAGAGGATGCAATTGAACGCGCCGTATACGCCATCATTGATATAGTCTGCGAGATAGTTCGATGTCTAGGGATGATGGTGATGGGATCAAGAGCACGCACACATGACTGACGGCTGGTCGGAGGAGCTGGCGGAGGGTTCACCCAAAGGCGCGCGCCGAGCGATGATATTGGTCGCCAGGCTGAACGCCTTGGAGACGTAGAACCTGCCTGGCTCTGCTATTATTTTCATTCCGCTCACGTCGGGGAAGTAAGTGTCGATCGCGTCTTTCAAACAGGACGCCGCTTGCTCGAAGAGCGCGTCTTCAAAGCCGCCGCCGACATCGAGGAGCGAGAACCGATAGCCCGCACTGGCGCCCATGTCAAAAGCGGCGCGGGCGCGCCTGACGGCGTCAGTGTACACGGACGGGTCATAGCACCCACTGCCGACGTGGAAGCTCACGCCAATGACGTTTAATCCGAGCTCCTTGGCCTTGGCGAGCAGACCGGGGACGGTGGCAAGCGGGGCACCGAATTTAATGCCGAGCTGGCAGAGACTCTTGGTGTCGTCGGTGAGTATGCGGATGATGAGCTGGGCACGGGGGTGGGCGCGTGCTATTTTGTAAAGCTCATCAGCATTGTCGAATGTCATCATGTCGACGCCCATTTTAGCGGCGTTGCGGACAAACGAGACGGCCTTGCAAGGGTTTGCAAAGATGATCCGGGACGGATCGACGCCGCCCATGTCGAGTACTTGGGATATTTCGCCGTTGGAAGCGCAGTCAAAGCCTGCGCCTAATGCCGCGAGGAGACGCAGAACGTAGGGATCGGGGTTGCATTTAACGGCTGGGACCGTATCAGAGGGGAAGGTTTGGCACGCGTCTACTCACCGTAAAAGGGCTGAATTTGCGGGAGACACGATCGCCAACGCAGGTGCTGGATGTATACCTGGCTGAGATCGGCGACAAAGAAAGCCCTCTCTGCGTCGGGGTCGTGGTTGGCGGCCGAGCAGTCGGCGGCGAGGATTCCGTTCCGGAGATGGACATGAGGGTGCCCGTGGAGGAGAGGGGGCAAGTCTGGAAAAATATCTGGCTCAGGTGGAGACCAGGTCAAGTCATCGAGAGGAGGTGGGCTAGCAAAGTCCAAGGGCGAGGGGGGACGAGAAGCAGCAAAGTGAATTGGGTTGAGAACATCGGCTTGTGACATTCGATTGGGGTCTGTCGGTGGATCCAGCGGGGGACCCTGTTAGCCGGACCTGAACCGCCGCGGTCAGCAGAGGCCGGGCGGAGAGGAACGGCAGGGAACGGGGCGCTCAGTCGCGGCGGATGAGTCCTCGCGTAGGGTCGCGAGGAGAGAGTTGCTCTTGTGACAGTTACAGTCTAACATAGTTACACAAACTCAACCGTTCCAACTTGAATTACTGGATTGCGGTCGAATTGTGCGATTGTTTTGTCCTCACTCTTCTCGTAGCAGTCTCTTGAGTCTTTGGAACATAGTCTGCAGCTTGAAATAATTAAAACTATGCACACTTGGCAACACGTGAGTGTGTGAGTTTCCGGCTTTTCCCGGCCTCATTCGCGTGTTTTCTCCCATTCCCTCAATTCGAACCTCGACGCCGGCCACCTCGACGGTATGTCCGTTTCCCTGTATTCTGCGACCAGCGCCATGCTATTCCGGCCATTCTCCAAGTTGAACGGAGGACAGGCGATGATTTGGGGCTGGATGCGTGCGCCGAAACCTGGATGTAGCTGACCCAGTTTCCAGGTCCCACCACCATGTCTCTCGTCGTCCCCGAGGCCCATCAGCAATTCCAGGTCCGACAAGCGTCCTGTCGTTGTATGCAGCTAACCCCCCGCTGCAGCATATCCTCCGTCTGCTCAACACCAATGTCGACGGCAAGCGGAAAATCATGTACGCCCTGACCGAGATCAAGGGTGTTGGTCGCCGGTACTCCAACCTCGTCTGCAAAAAAGCCGACGTCGATCTCAACAAGCGGTGTGTGCGGTTGACCGAGTGAAAGCGTACAATATACTCATCCGCCGCACAGGGCCGGTGACCTCAACTCGGACGAGCTCGAGCGGATCGTGACGATCATCCAAAACCCGACCCAGTTCAAGATCCCGACGTGGTTCCTGAACAGGCAAAAGGACATTGTCGACGGGAAAAACTCGCAGATTCTGTCCAATGGTGTCGACTCGAAGCTCCGTGACGATCTCGAGCGCCTGAAGAAGATCCGCGCCCACCGTGGTCTGCGGCACTACTGGGGTCTACGTGTCCGTGGACAGCACACCAAAACGACTGGTGAGTGTCGACTTGCGCGGGTGTGCTAGTCTCTGATTTGATTTCTTTTTCAGGTCGCCGCGGCAAGACGGTCGGTGTGTCGAAGAAGCGTGGTTAGGTCTTTACATTTTCTATACCGTATGCCAATAAACCATGTTCGCTATGCCTGCTGCGTGCTATCCGAGCGCTTTCGAGAAATTTCGGGAGGCGTGATCACATGACGATCAGTTTTAAAGGGCGCGCTGGTTGAGAGTGAACGACAATATCTCAACACAATGTCCGTCCCCGTCCGCCATCCGTGGTTCGACAAGCCGTCTATGAAGCGGAAGCATCCTTCCTCACCCTCTGACCCATCCTACCGTACCCCGAAGCGACACCGCTCAGGCACCCTCGAGCGCGGATTCGCAAGCCTCACCCTCGATGCCCCCATGGTCCCAGCGGTCCAAGAGCCGCCGCCACCACCGCCACCCCGCCCCTCGACACCCGTTGTTCCCGAAATCACCATGAAAACCTCGTCTTGGTACGAGCCTGAACGAGATCGTGCGTGTGTTTCGTGATGTGCACATGGCCAAACTCAGCTTAGCCCCGGCAGGAATCGTCATTACCGACCTCGATTCCTATTCCGACGATGAAGCAGACGCGAGCGCCGACACGGACACGCCCACTGACGCGCCGGTCATCTCGCCCGCCCTCATAAGACGCATAGCTTCACTCACACCTCGCACACTCCCCGTGCCGCCCCCCCAAAGTCAGGCACTTGTCGTCTTTCGCCCTCTTGCCTCGCAGATACCACCACCAGAACCGAAACCGGACGAGGACGCGATGGACGTGGAACCATAGGAAAAATAATACATGGTCATTACTGAGACGGACCGGCAGCAGCATACTGAATCATCTCTTCTGTTCTCCTCTGCATCTCTGCATCAGAATTCGAATTGTACATGTCCTGAGCAAAGGTCAAGTGACGGTGGCGAGCGTGGGCGTGGGGATGGGGAACGTGGTGCAACTGCATTGGGGCAGCGTAGGGCGAGCTGAGCGTGATGGGATTCGTCCCGTGGGAGAAGAGGGTGGGCGGGTGCTGGTGCTGGAGCTGGTGTTGGTGCTGCTGCTGCTGCTGATGGTGCTGATGGTGCTGGTGTTGGTGCTGCTGCTGCTGCTGCTGCTGCTGTTGCTGCTGCTGCTGGGGAGCTAACTGCATAGGCGGCATGTCGCGATAAGCCATGTTGATCATGCTCATGGAATCAGTGTGCATAAAGGTCTCGGGCTGCATGGCCATGGACTGGATGGGCTCTGGCTCGTCATCCTCCATGTCCTCGTCGTTATCCGGGATGGCCGAGGGACCTGGCTCGTCGCCGGTGGGGGATCGCTGTGCGGCTATTTCTTCCGCTGTGAGAAAGCGACCTCCAGGGCCACGGGGACGGCGCATCGCATGCTTGTGACGGGATTCATGCAGATAGGGCTGAAGATGGATGAGGCACGACACGTATAAAAAAGTGAAAGATGGACAGTATACCTTGCGCTGGCGAGAGAGACGATGAAGTTCCTCGAGACGGGCGCGGGCGACGCGACGCTTGAGGATGCGAAAATACTGCTTTGCATTTACATAGAGCGGCTCCTCGTCGACGTTTGGGACGAAGAGCTCGTCGTGGTGAAAGTAGAATGGGCTCTGATAGCTCGGCGAAAGGGAGAGATCACCCGAGCTGTTCATTGGATGAGCGAGCACCGAGTCACACGTAACGCGTTACACCCTATGGAATCCAAGCTCAAATCCCTCAAGGTCGCTGACCTCCGCGACATTCTCGCAAAGGCACACCAGCCCCCACCCCAAAAGGCAACAAAGCCAGACCTTATTGCCCGTATCCTCGCCAGCAAAGAGGCTACAGCAGCCTACAACGCGAAATATGCACCCAAAGACGATCTCCTCGCGCCCCCCGAAGAGTATGGCCCTCTCCTCGCTTTTTTTTTCGCCTTTATTCACGTTCCATAGCCTCGACTGGGATGTAGACAATGTCAATGCACCCGAAACACCCGTCGAGCAGCCCGTAAGTCGCGTCTGATCGCACCCTCGTTTGTGTAGACGCGTCCAACAGAAACCAACAACACCCGCCAAACCCGAGCCAGCAGCAGCAGCAGATCCTGCTCCACCAAAGCCGGCCGAGGCTGTCGTCTCCACGCCTGAGCAGCCCGCCACCGTCGACCCCGAACGCGAGAAGCTCAAGAAACGCGCAGAGCGGTTCGGTATCCCGTTTGTCGAAACACCACCGTCAATAACCAAAAAGGCGGCCCCCGCTGCGACCCCCAAGCTGTCAGACGTATGTTCGAGGCATCGAGAGTCGAACCGAACGCTGATGATTGGCAGGCCCCGGAGAAGCTGAACGCGCGCGCGGCTCGGTTTGGCACGAAGCGGGCGGCGCCCGCCGAGGAGGTGGACGCGGAGGAACAGGAGCGACGGAGAAAGCGGGCGGAGCGGTTTGGGACGGGCCCAGGCAAGGCATAGATAAGGAGTAATTGTTGGGTCAGCCGCACCCTGCGCCCTGGGTCACTCGACCTTTGCATAAATTGAGGCACCTCTTGGACATTTTATATTATTATTGCCATGGCCGAGAGACAGGACAGATGGGGCCAGAGCTACACCCTTCTTCCTGAGCCACAGGTTACAGAGGAACTCGTCCGCCATGCAAACCCCCAATCGCTGGGCAAGACGGAGGTCGTGAGCATACAGCCGTGCACCACTCCCGCAGAGCGTTCCCAGGACCGCTTCGTCGTCGCAGACTGGGACCTCTCCGATGGCATTTGGAAGTTCCTCGCCGTCTGCGACGGTCATGCCGGTCATGACACCGTCGACCATGTTGCCGCCACCCTCCCCGCCGCCGTCCACGACGCCCTCGTCGTCGCCCTCGCCGCAGGTCCACTCGCCGCGGCGGACGTAGCCTCGCTTTTACGCAACGAAATCGCGGGCGTAGATCGCCGCATAGGCCAGGAATTCCTCGACCTCTTGCCGGCCGGAGGACCAGACGCCATTGCCGCGCTTTCCGACGACGAGATTTCGGCACTCATCAACGACGACGGGCCCAATTCGGCCAAGGTCCTGCGATGCATGCGCGGTTCAACAGTCCTCGTCGCGCTCATTAGTCCCAACCTTGATGTCTGGGTAGCCAGTCTTGGGGACTGCCAGGCTGGTATGCCCCTCTCTTGTTTTTAAACTCGCACTCTAACGCGTCTCAGTTCTCGGGGTCAAGGGAGCATCGGGAGAATGGGAAGCGTCCATCCTGAGCGCCAACCACAACGGCTCCGACGCGGCCGAGGTAGCGCGTATCCGTAACGAGCATCCCGGCGAGGAAGAGTGTGTGCTGCGAGACAGGGTCTGAAGTTCTCTTCCAATGCCAGTCTCATTTCTAACCCAACCACACCAGGTGTTGGGAGCTATCGCGGTCACCAGAGGTACTAGACCTCTCCCTCTCTCTAACCACTCACTAACTGCATCCAGCCGTCGGCGACTTTCTCTTCAAGCTTCCGACCGTCTACACCGAGCGCGTCTTCATGAACGCCAAGCCCGGCTTCCAGTTCTCCACCAAGATCGCAGACTTTCTTGGCCGCAACCTCACGCCCCCATACCTGACCGCAGAGAGCGACGTTCAGCACGTCCACGTCCCGTCGCTGGGCGCGACCGAAGCGTTCCTCGTACTCGCGTCCGACGGGCTCGTCGACCTCTCCGGCGACACGTACGGCTACGACCACCGCGACCCGGTCATCGGCGGGAAGAAGTGGGTCGAGGTCCTCGGTCGCAAGGAGCGCACCGGGAATGGCGCCCTGTACTTGCTGCGCGACGCAATGGGCCAGGACGAAGACGCCGTGTCCTCGATGCTGACGATAGACTCGCAGAAGCGGTGGATGGATGATACGACCATCCTGCTTACCAGTTTGATTTAATAGTGCAGTAAACAGAGTTTTTTTTTTTGAAGCGTGAAAAAATCGGGCGCAGTCTCGCAGATCTCATATGTAAGATATCCCAAGAAATCTCTAGTCCCAAATTCATAAGCACCGGTCCCTTGAGTCAGAGTCACTTTCAAGCTTATTTAACTCGGAGTCTTCCACCAAATAGTGATTACTACTTTCTTCGTTCTGACCATGTCGGCGCCAGAGCTCTTTACCTGTCTATCATGCACAATTGCATTTCACTCTGCGGAGGAACAGCGTTCGTCCTCTCATTTTTCCCCGCTCATTTATTGACCCATTTTATAGGGACACACTACCGCTCGGACCACCACAGATATAACATGAAGCGCCGCGTCGCCTCTCTGCCCCCCGTCAGCGCAGAGCTGTTCAACCAAAAGGTTATGGAACGCCGCATAGAGACCGCCGTCATGTCCTCTGCCAAGGGATCCTATTGCGAGGCGTGCAAGTGCGTCGTACATTTTTTCGTTTAGTCCTCTCTAATCTTTATCTACAGCAAGACCTACACGACTGAAAACGCATATCGCTCCCACATAATTTCGAAGAAGCACAAGGAGATGGAGGCCAAAGCAAAGCTGGCCCCGCCGCGAGTCATCCCCGACGAGGTCCCTTCGGCCCCAATCGACGTCGAGATTCTCGACACGGTCCCGGAACTCCCGCCCAAAGTCGTCTCTTTAGTCGTGGATGGCGAGGCTTCCGATAGCGAAGTGAACCAGACAATTGACGAAAAGATTGCCGCCGCACGAGCCCGCCTATCCCCTCTCACCTGCCTCTTCTGCCCCCACGAAAGAACCCTTTTGGACGACAACCTCACGCACATGTCCACTGCTCACTCTTTCTTCATCCCGGATGCCGAGTACCTCGTTGATATCCAGGGTCTGATATCCTACCTCGGCGAGAAGATTGCTGTCGGGAACGTGTGCATCTACTGCAACGGCAAGGGGCGCGAGTTCCGCACACTCGACGCGACGCGCAAGCACATGCTCGACAAGAGCCACTGCAAGATCGCATACGACTCCGAGGTTGACCGCCTCGAGATTTCCGACTTTTACGACTTTACGAGTTCGTACCCCGAAGAGACACGCAAGCCGAAAAAGGCCAAGAAGGCGGCGAGCGTGGATGAGGAGTGGGAGGATGAAGATGAAGATGGCGAACCAGTGGATGAAGTCGTGGAAGAAGACGGCGATGAGGACGAGGACGAGGATGAAGAAGACTCGGACGACCTCCCGGAGAACGAAATCACGTATGGCGACTCGAATCTGGAACTTATCCTGCCTTCCGGCGCGCGCATAGGGCACCGGAACTTGCGGCGGTTCTATCCCCAAACCTTTCCCGGTGCACGCCGTGGCAAGCAAGAAGACCCCAATTCGGGTGCCGCCCTCGTCCGCCGGTTACTCGCGGACAAGAACTCGGCCCTGGTTCCAAGAAAGGGAGGCTTCGGAGCGTATGGTTCAGGGACCGAGGTGGTCAAGGCTCGGAATCGTGGCGAGGCAAGAGAAGCTGGCCGCCATGTTCGCGAATTTAGAGACCAGAAACGGCGGGAAGACTTCAAGACCCGCGTTGGCTTCATCCACAATTCACAAAAGCACTTCCGCGATCCTCGTGAGTCCATCTTCTCACCTGCTTGTCTATCTCACTCACTTCCATTCGCATTCTACCAGTACTACAGTAGATGTACTTGGCGAGACCTTGGGTGTAATACATTGTGGCATTTGCATGCTAGATGTGATATATTATGGGTATGACAAGGTATATGGGGCGTGCAATGCATTAGACGAGAGAGAAGGTGCAAAACGAAAGGAAAATAACGACCGACTTCAAAAATTAGAATAAATATGCAGCCGGAACGACACCTTCGCGCCCGGTCTTGACGTCGCGGGCATACCACCATGCGGGATCCCGGTCGTCCAAGACCTCTACAGCGGAACCCGCTGATATGGGCAGCTCCCCATCCCCAGTACCATCAAACGAATATCGTGCCTGGGCGGGCCTGCTCATCTCCTCGGTCATGATACCGCCAATGGCGTCCGAAGGCGTTTCGGCGCGCATGTAGTTACTCGCGTCTGGCGCGAAAGGGTCGTTGTCTGGCGTCGGTGACCGGGCATCGACGTCCTTGTCCTCCTTTGCGTTGAATGCGGCGAAAGGACTCGCTCCGATGATCGTTGTTCGCGTTGCGGCGTTGATGTGCTCCAGCAGTGATGACGGGCGGTGGTGGGTCGAATCATCGTCGTCGTCCTCTGCACCGTCGAATTTATTCAGTTTGTCATCCCGGCGAGAAAACAACGTCCAGAGAATTCCGATCAAAGCCAGAAGGAACACCACTCCAGCGGCGATGGCAATGGAAATCAGGATGACCACTCCCGTTGCTAAAAAGTCTGCGTAGTATTATTCAGACACGATCACACGACGCAACAGGGGAAACGTACGATGTTGCGTGAAGCTGAAAGTGGAAAAGGAGTGGAATAAGGACGACACGGTCCCAGACGATCCGGTGGAAGAAGTGGAGACGATATAAGGGAAGAAACTTTGCCCATCGAATAGAGCCGAAGAAGCGTTGCCAAACGACGGGTCAGCCAGCGATCCAGAGATCATGAGCATTCTATCGGATTGTATTATGCTGTTGGCAGTGTGTGTATCTTGGAGAGGGACCATTGTAAGCTGGGCGACAGTGGTATTGCTTTCCAGTGTGGAGCCTACAAGTCAAAAGTAAGAACACGAGCGGCTGACTATTATTTGAAGCTGAGGCCTCACTGAGGGCAGTCCAAGAGATACCATCCCAGAAAGACAAAAACGAGGACGATGTATCGGTAGATCTGGTTCGGCGTTTAGCGCTGGTACCCAATAGCAAATCAAAATTTCTACCTTCCGGCAGCAAAGATGCTGCTCACATTGCCGGCGTTAACCTCCACCGCAGTAACAGGACCAGGAAGATCCGAGCCTGACCCGACAGAGACCCAACTGGTGTTAGAGAACGTGAACTGTGCTACATTAGCGGCAGTATTGTCTGACAACGCGATGGATCCAGAGGTAATGAGGTACTGCTGGTTGTCCTGTATTGATCTTGTGTAAGTGGCGGGACTTGGGAAGGAACGAGCACACTTACACCAGCATAAGCTACCGAGGCAGCTTCCCCCTGTATGCCGCTTCCAAGGGCATTCCACTGCTTGGAGGTTGTGTCGAGGCTGCAAACAGCCTGACAACGCAGCGACCCCGCCTGAACGAAGGACCCGGCGATGATGATGGTATTGGTTTGCGACGTCGACGTGGTGATGGACCGAACAACGACAGCAGCTCCCGAGCTCCCTTGCAATGTTTGGATAGTCGATGTGTCCCATTGTTGTGTGGAAAGGTCGTAGATGGCGAAACCATTGGCACTCACCCCCGAAATCGTGAACTCGCCACCGACGTAGAGAATGTCTCCCACGACGAGCAGAGCCCGAACGGTGCCGTTTACTTGAGCTCCTTTCAACGCCGTGCTGGTACCGGTATTCGCGTTGTAAATCGCCACGGCTTGTGCCTCTGTGGAACCGGAACCCGACGGGAAGAAAGAAAAGTTCCCTCCAATAATGGCGACTTCGACGGAGGATGAGCTATTCGTCCAGAAAGCGCCAGCCAGAACGGCAGGAGCTGGAGCAGGGAGCGCTGGAGGAAGAGCTGCAAGGGTGGTGGAAGTCTGTCGAGCAAAAAGTACAGGGAATTTGACCCGGGATAGCCATGCTGCGGCACGAGGGAGGTGATGCGAACGCTTGCGCGAGGTCGTCGAGGTCGAGTTCTGGGTGGCACCAGACGAGACATCCGCCTCTAGGGCTACACCAAGCGGTGTGATTGCCGGGATATCGCCAGCACTGTTTTGAAGCATCACCATGCCAGAAGCGCCAAACGCTTGAGAAGCAGCAACATTCCCCGCAACAAACTGGGGAATTGCGGAAGTACCGTTCACGACCAGTGTCATGCTTCCAACAACGAAACCACCACTGTTAACCCACTCGCCCGAGGCAACGTCCCATGCCGCAAAACCAGCGGCGTCCGACCCAGTGGCACCCGTTGAGGTTAACAAACTGGTAAAGTTGCCCGCCACCTGCAGCTGCCCGCTGACCAGACTCATACTCGAGACGCCGCCGTTTACACCACCATCAAGAGCCGCCCACTGATTTGTTTGCACGTTGTAGGACGCGACGCCGCGGAGCAGGCTATTGGATGCAGATTTGGTGTCCGTAAAGGATCCTCCCACAAAGAGGGTGTCACCATCCAGAACAAAGCAGGTGACAGGTCCGTTGAGACCATTACCGGCCAACGTCGCCAATGCCCCGCTCTTGAAAGAAACGACATTCCCGGAACCAGAAGCGCTTCCAGAAGAAAGTGTAAAGTTGCCGCCGAGGAAGATGATCGACGAAGGGTGATGGGCAACTGCAACGATGGCGCTAGTGGATGATGATGTTAGGGAAGAACTTCCCCCAGCCGCACTGAACATGCTGAACCCAACGGAATCCAACGCGGTTTCCGTGCTGTTTGCGAGGGTCGTGGTTGCGTCAATGCCGGCTGTAGACGTTATAGGCCACTCGAAAAATCCGAAGCCATTGCGAGTAGCGCCTGTGCCTGTAGACGAGCCATTCGCTGACCCACTGCTCGTTGCGTTGACGGAATTAAGCACCAACTGAATTCGATCCGCAACCAGCTCCCACTTTCCTCCTTGGCCGGTACCGATAGGCTGATCGGCTAAGGTCATGGTTACAGTTGTAAGAAAGTCGGGGGACGTCGGCAAGATTGGGCCCTGGTAGATGACAACCGTCGCGTCCGCGGTGTTTTGCTGGGTGATATTGGTGACCCATGGATTGAGGTTCTGACCGGGGAAAACAGTGACTTTGACGGAAGTGCGCAGGGGGCAATCTTGTAACTGGGTGCAGCCTGGTATTAACATGTTCATGGTGTAGTCTCCGGATGCAGACACGTAAGGGTTCCATGTGAATGTGGGTCCATCGTTCGCGGAGGTTCCAACATTTACGGTGGACGTCAAGACATCTATTTCAGTCCCGGCGATGCCTGTAGGCGCGTCTTTTTCTACCCAATCACCGGTAAAGCTGGTGTTGGAGGGGATGGGCGCGAAGCAGGAAGGGCCGTTTTGACTGGCGACGGCAGACGCAAAGGCACCGGAGGAAAGGAGTTGCAAAATGTGCAAGCCTGGGCCGGCTCCCGTGAACTCGGTGAGCTGGATCAGCACACCCGTTATTGACTGGGGGCCGCTGAACAGGAAGTCCTGGTACAGGATGGAGGGGTCGGTGAGAAGAGGGCAGGGATTTGAGCAGGTTTTGTTCTGGTTGGTGGTCGGATCGAAATAAGTCAACGTCTGGACAGTATTATCTGGGATAGTTGTTACGCTGAAAGAAGGAAGGCTATCAACCAGAAAGAAGATAAGCGAGAGTAAAGAGTGCACGAACACGAATCCAGTGGTTCCGTGATTGGGCTGGAAAGTGTTGCCGAGCCGAACACCGCTGACCGTCATGAAGGTGAAGGTTCTGATGGTGAGCTCGGCGGTATTGGCGTCAGCACCATACCAGGTGTTCCCAGGACCGTCTGCTCCGGCGGGGCAGAGGATATCGGACGCGTTGGTGAAACCGGTGTCGGTCGAGGAAGGGGAACCGCTTATGGCAGAGGCCGGGATAGGGACGGGGACGAGAGAGGAAGAGAAAGGTGTGGCTCCCGCAGAGAACGGTACGTTGGGGTTGTTCGTGCTGTTGAGAACGGTCGAGCCGTTTCCGACAAAGGAAGTGATGAAGGAGCCTGCGAAAAACAGGCTGCTGTCGGATGAGTTGGTTGTGATGGATACAACTCTTCCTTCGGCACCGACGAGACCCTTGAAGGGTGGGGCGGACCAGGAAGACGCCTTGGGATCCCAGACGGCGATGGATACGCCAGGGGATGTAAAGGTTCCTCCGACCCAAAGTTTGGTGTTCTTGGTGTCGCAGAACACGGCATCGATCTCGCCATTTGGGCCGTTGGAGCCGAGGGCAGCGAATGCGGCGGAAGAGGGTGTGTAGGATGCGATGTTGGTAGCAGGGGTCCCTTCGATCGAGGAGAAGGAGCCGGCAAGGTAGAAGACATCGCTCAGGGCACAACCTGCGGATATGCGGCCACCTGAATTGGATGAGGCGAGGCGAGCGAGGGAGCCATTGCTGGCGCGGGCGAAAAGGGAAGAAGTGGATGGGTCAAAGGCAACGGTCGCGTTTTGGAACAAATCGAGA
This sequence comes from Mycena galericulata, assembly GCA_029289565.1. Taxonomy (NCBI): domain Eukaryota; kingdom Fungi; phylum Basidiomycota; class Agaricomycetes; order Agaricales; family Mycenaceae; genus Mycena; species Mycena galericulata. The sequence goes on from JARKIA010000025.1 coordinate 63,075, forward strand.
CCTGCGAACGCGCCCGCCAGACCGACCTTTCCCATTCTATCAAAGTCGATGAGAGGAAGCGAGGCATCGACGAGAGATGCCAGGAGGACGGGGACAAGGAAAGGCGCGACCATCGCCGTCGGCGTCAACTTGCAACCAAGTTTTCAATCAACAAACACAACACGTGCAATCCAATTCACAGAGACAGATGTATCTATTTCTCAGCCTCCTTCAATGAAGCCTCCAGCGGACCCATGGGCGAGTCACTCGGCTTGCTCCAATCCACTGACATTCCGACCGCGTTCCCAAATGGTGATACATGGTTAAAGTCCCTGTTCATCTCGTCGTTAGTGTCAGTTGAGCGCACGGTTAGAATCATCGCACTCTGGGTTGCGGGAGCGGTAGATCGGAGGGCGTTTTGCAGACCGAATCAGTTGTCTCCCCTCCGAAAGTACATTCTCCTTGGCGGCACGGGTGGACGCGACAGATGCCCAATTCTCCTCCGTTGCTATACTTGGCAGCCAAGGCTGGTCATTGTCGAGGGGCGCACCGAGATACTCGTAGAAAAGAGCAGCACCGATAGCACAGACGAGAGTCTTGCGCCAGATGGGAGCACTGAATCCTGCGACATGTTATTTAATGAGCTAGATACCGACTAAAACACAAACCTTCTTTGGGGTAGACGGTATCATCCTGCTCTTGGTGGTGGTGGTCGCCGTCGTGGGCATGGGCTGCCGTCGATGAGAGCCTGCTCTGGGCCACAAGGGCCGGACGGCGGGCGAGGCGAGTCGCGGACCTGAGCATGTTGTTTGTTTGGCGTGTCTATGTACCAGAACTGCTATCATCACAAGCCTCTCCCTCGTCTGCCCACAACATTGCCCGCCCATGTCGCCGCGTCTCTTCTCTCGCTTCTCGATGCTGCCGATGTGGTAGCTATCGCGGGTCTAGGCCATTAGGGAGGCTCGTTGCTGACCCCTGTGTATTATATCTCTCCGCCTAGCCTAGCCTATTCTTGTTCTGTAACTACCATCATCCCAATGTGTATGCCCTGCAATCGTCCCCTCTTCATCCCCTCACTGTCCTCCAGCGACCCGTCCATCCCACCCTCGCCAGTCCTCCATTGACCAAGAAACCCAGCACCAGCTCGAGGAAAAGTTGGCTCACAGACCCGACAAGGCCACCCTTGTTGAGCGTAACATTCTCAAAGGTCGAGTGAAACCAGCCCATCTATTGTATCTCTTATGAACGCCATCCGGCAGACGACAAAGGCCTCGCTCCTTCTCTCGTAGCCGCCAGGGAGAAACTGCAGAGGTCCCAGCTCGAGGTCGGTTGCCTCTCCTACTAATAGACAACCTAGTTGAAGGCATCCAAGGACCAACTCGCCAACGCGATGGCGAAACGCCCCACTCGCGAGGAATTGGAGAAGAGTGGTATCTTGAAAGGTGCGTACCCCCCCGCGTTGCAGGCTCGTCCCATTTCAACGACCGTTGCAGACTCCGAAGAAGAAGCGCCCGCATCCGCTTAATTACCACGCGTTAATAGCAAACTGTGTATATGTACTCTGTGTTCCTGTACTTTTGAATCAATCCCCGCGTGGTGTTCTGTTCTTCCCGCTCCTGAGCCTTTCGCGCATGTGCGTCGCGGCCCGAATCGTGCCTGCGCCGCCTGACCACCCCCGCTGCCGCAGCCATCCCACCAGCGTCGGCGTCAGGTATGCCGTCAGGCCGACGCGCACGGGAAGGAAAAATATCTTGTGGACCGTGTACGCCAAGAGCAACATCGCATACAAGCCCTCGTACCCGGCCGTCGCGGGGGCGGGATCCAGCTCGTCCAACCCGGGCTCTGGTGGTTTAGAGCGCACCATCCCAACTGCAAACTCCTTTGCGGAGGTCGAGACGCGCTCGACGTACTCGGCGCCTATGATGTTGACGAGGCCGAATGCTACCCCGAAATCGAGGACGGAAAGGACGCAGTACACGCCGAGCGCGTACCATCCATATGTCTTGAAAAGGTGCTTCAGCCGCTGATATCGGGTAGCGTCTGGAGGAAGGCCGGCTGAGGATGATTCCGACGGTGGAGGTGATGCTGTGAGACGGGCAGGAAAGTGGTTGAAAAGGCGGGAGTGGGAAGCTCGTGGAGCATATGTGAGAGGCAGCTGGTTTGGTCGTAAAGGGCGAAATGTGGGAAGGAGAGCCTGGGACCGGAGAAGCGGCATTCTAGCGAAGAAACGTCTAACCATCATCGTGGCGAAAATACAGAAAATAAAAGAGAGAGAACGGCGGATCGGAGAAGAGGCTTTGCGGCACGTGATCTCCTTCATTTTCTGCCATGACATCTCCATTTGAGGGTCCTGAAAAATTGCTAGAAATTTGGTTCGCGCCGTCCGCGACGGATCTAGAGGATTCCTCGTCTCCCAGATGCGGTCTGCGCAAGGTCGACTCCTCTGTTTGGGAAGAAATGCTCGACATCGTCCAATGTAAAGTTCTCAGCATCGTACACGGGGACGAGATGGATGCCTACCTCTTGAGGTCCGCGTTCTCTCCCTCACAAACACCGTAGATCTCATTCGGATCGATCTACAGTGAATCCTCGTTTTTTGTTTCACCCCACCGCCTTATTCTCAAGACGTGCGGAACGACCCTCAATCTCTTGGGTCTTCCCCGTATCCTGGAGATCGCAGCGACGCAGGCAAACTTGCCATCCGTTCATCGATGTTTCTACTCGCGAAAGTCTTTTATGTTTCCGGAACGTCAACTCGGGCCTCATCGCGATTGGAAATATGAAGTTGAATTTCTAGATAACATCTTCCCCAACGGCGCCGCATACACCGTCGGAAAAGTCAACGGGGACCACTGGCTGCTGTACATGAGCGGCCCAGCTAATTCAGAGCCCATCCTTAGCTCTCGCTCCTCACCTATAATAACCAAACATCCGCTCCCCGATTACACCATCGAGATTCTAATGAGTGACCTTGCTCCCGGAGCACGGGAACCCTTCTTTCCCCCTCCCGATGCAGCGCACGTCGACGGGAAGACCCTCTCCGCTTCTCTTGGTATCTCCGACATATTTCCTTCCCACTTGACGACTTTGGATGCCTACTCGTTCTCCCCATGCGGTTACTCCGCCAACGCGCTCATCAAATGGGGGGCCGATCCCGTCTCCAAAATTAACGACGCCGCCGGGGAGGGTTACTATACTATTCATGTAACTCCCGAAGAGGGCTGGTCGTACGCCAGCTTCGAGTGCAATGTCCCATTGCCCCCGGCGCATCCATCCCCGCAGGATCCCGAGTCCATTCCTGATCTTTTGTCACTCATTCGACGCGTGGTCACTATATTCCAGCCTGGCCGGCTCAGCCTCACCCTGTTCATCTCCAGCGAGGACAACGAGAACGAGCTGGGCGAAAGCGCCATCGAGGCTGCCCAGCGCGCTTTCAAAGCTGCCCTGATCCCCCCGACTGTCGATGACAAATTATCCGCTATCCCTGGAATCCGTGACTATAAACGCACTGACAAGATCAACTACGAATTTGGGGGCTATGATCTGGCATTCGCCAGCTTCGAGGTGCGGCAGTGATGAGTTACGGCGACTCCGGAGAAGATGGAAAAGAGGGCCTCATATCCGCAGCTAGTCCACTCCTATCTATGTGTACCCGGAACCCGAATTTGCGCCATATCCTCGACGGTCTGAGCTGCCAAGCACCATCACCGCCGATCACTGTTGGAGATATCCAATAGTCTTAAACATGGCTAGGTCAGTGAAAACATTGCCCATCCACTTCTCTTCTGGTCTTTGTGACCTTGCTTTGAACTGTTACAGAGCGTTTATCTCACTTCCTCCCAGCGAACGCATTAAGTAAGGTCCTCGATCCAGCTTATCATCGAAGCCTTTCCACTGAGCCTTTGTATCCGCCTCATTAACGCCATGCATATTCAGAGACGCCACAACTCGTCGTAAGTTCTTTTCCTGATGGGCTCCCTCATTCCAGTCAATCGAATGCCGCGCTCCATGTGATTTCTTAGGTCTCCGTAAGTGTTCCCTGTCATTCACCTTGCCTTGGTTACAACGTAGATTGATTACATCAGCTTCAGATTTTCCGACGGGCTGGCGAGATGCGCCCATTAAATATCAAGTATTCTTCTGCCTGCTGGCCTCCGTATCTCTGATGCATCCCAGTGTCGTCTCATTGCCTGCGGCGGATTCCTCTGAACACCTACTTGCTCTGGCCGAAGTGAGCCATTTTGGAAAAACGAACATAGGCCATACATTCCGAATACTGTCGGAACCTTTTCTTACGGCAGAATTGAATCGTGTCGCTTGTCCTCGGTCTAACCACAAAGTCGATAGCCTGAGCTTTCAACCATGTTCTCCGCATGTATATCAAAACCAAGACCGCTTTGTTGTAGAGGAATGGAATTTTCCTGGTGGGACATGGCAGTTCAACAGTATTTTTGATGGTAAATATTCACACCATATTACACTTGTGGGTCCATGACTTCTTATTCCAGGACATGTAAATCACCACACTGTTGACTACGTCGCACGAGTGCTCCCGAGGAATCTGAAGGAAAGCCTCGGTGCTGCTCTCCAAGAATCAGGCGCTCGACAAATTCCACCCGGCCGCGTCAGCCAAATCCTTCGGGATTCGATTGTGCGGCTTGACGATTCGATCTCGTCAAATTTTCTAGATATCTTCCCTCGAGATCTGAGACGTCTAAGCCGATTGACGGATAGAGACGTCCAAAACGCATTTCAGAGGGACAGCACCGGTCGAAACCGCAGCGCAGCTGCTCAGTGCCTCGGCGGAACGACGCTGGTTCTGAGGTAAAAATCACCACCACTGCCCGTTCAACTGATCTGAAGAGAGATGATCCTAGTCTGACTGATCCAAACGACAAAAATGTGTGGATAGCGAATCTTGGAGGTAAGGTCTTGAGTGGCAATCTTGTCGAGTGAACTAAAGAACATGTCTAGGTTCGATCTTGTTTTCTAGCCTGGAGCATATATATCTGATTTTATTTCCCGTGAAGATTGCCACGCAGGTCAATAAATGAGATGGTCGCCCTTGCGTTTAGCTATTCATCCTTTTATCTAGTGTTGGGACTCCGCCATCGCAGCGGAGCGTGGACGGGCTCATTGATAAATCAGCTTCACGCTGGACACGATCCCAGAGAGGCGCAACGGATAAGAGCTGGACACCCCAGAGAACCAGACTGCGTCAAGAATGGCAGAATACTAGGTTTTCTAGAGCCTACCAGAGGTGTTTTGTTTAGCAAATTCCCGTATTCATTCCTTCTAATAGTATCCCCCATAAGCTCTTGGCGATATCTGGCTCAAACTGCCCTCCCTTTACACGTCACGCGTTTTTTCGAATCTCGATCAGGACTGGATATCGCAAGGAACCCTCAAGCAATGTGCATCACGGATATCCACCGTTTGTCCCTCACTCAGTTAATCGTGGCGGCTCGGCTGATGAAATTAGCCGCCATATGTTTCGAATATCCCGGACGTGTACCATCGCGACCTTCCTAGTCGACCATGGTTTTTAATTCTCTGTTCCGATGGTTTGCCTTCCGCCGAAGCCTACGACGGCATGGACACATCCACGATGACCAGAGTCTGGGCAGAATTTGTGGGCCACATACTAGACTCGCAGGCGCCTGCCGTCAATACTGCGTTATCCCTCCTCAGAGCGGCTATAGGAGGGCAGGATGAGCGCAAAGTCTCCCAAAGTCTGACGGTAGAGATGGAGGAACGATGGATGGATGATGTTAGCATATCGATCCAGCGTTTTCAACGCCGGCCGAGTTGATATTGTTATAAGTCGTGGCCATATGGCTTTGTAAACGTTCGCGAGGGTCATTGGTAGATATTGCTTCCATTGAACGTTCCTCCCGTCACACAATAACTAACTTGGGCTTCTGTGTGGAATTCATGAGAGGCCCAGTTTGCGGAACTTGAACAGTGTGTATGTGCAGTGTGTTACCATCTAGGGACATTGTGGGCCGAAGCGAGTGATCAACGGTTTCCATACCCGCCGCGCTTTGCACCGGTGTTGAGCGCTCGCCGTTGAGCGGCTTGCCGGACATCTGGCCTATTTTTAACCTCAATATTCCCCTTCTCTCTTAACAACGTTAACTCTCACCTGGTTGCACATGCGATGATGGAGACCATATGTTCACCGCATGATTTGGGAACGTTCTCGCTTGCCCATACTTAAAAGGTGTCTTCCATCCATGGTTGGCCTGAACTGGCCCCCACCCCCGCCTTTCTCAGTTCGCAATACCCTTCGGTCACCATGTTCATTTCCTCCGTCTTGATGCTCGCTTCTTTGGCCCTCGCAGTACCTCACAGCAAGCGGGCCACGGACTTTGTCAACCCCGATTTAAATGGAGGGCAAATGCTCACCGATGGTTCATACAAATCAATTCAAACATGAGGAACACATTTTAATTCGGCCGTTAATGTAGCAACTGGTGGCTTCGGTGCCTCTGGTGATCTTGGAGAGCCTCTCAACGTATGTTTCCTCGACTAACGTGAAGAATTTTCCTGTAAACCTGACCAAGTTTCGTCAAGGTTATTATCTCTGGTGAAAGCTCTCCTGCCGTCCTCACGGACGCTGGGTTCCTCAACTTTGCTCAAGCAATCGGATTGTATGCATCTGGTCTAATTGATTTCACCACCTTTCTTAAACATCTACAGTTCTTTTGAATGTCTCGGGCTTCACTTGGGTCCGTGTCTCCCTTATCTTAGTTCAAATCACGTCTAATGCTGCACAGGTGGACCCCAGAGCGCCAATTTGGGTGACGGACACGGCTGGGTATCGTATTTTATCGTCAATAATTCATGTCGCTGACCGTTTTATAGGTTAATCAAACTGTGTGTTAATATTTTCTCGTCGATAGCTAGGATCCTGAAAAATTGCAGGTTGAATACCGCCAAGACTACGGTGATCCCGCCTTGGGAACGTGCTTGGAGAGCCTTATTGGCGGAAACCACCTCCGGTACAGCGGCCAAGCAATGCCTTAATATGCCAACTCATGATTGTGTAGCGTATTCCGTCAGAACGGCAGTGAGGCAGACACTGGCGCCCTATTCCTGGCGTAAGCTCGCCCGTTTTTCTATTCAAATCTTGCGCTTATACGAATTCAGTGTTTCAAAGGAGGAAGTACGTGTCACTCGCTTTAGCTTATATGGAGACGTTGAAAAACATCAAATTAGAATGTAGCAGACGGGCACAATATCGTTCCGGATGGGTACAACATAGGTGAAGTGCTTTTAGTCTTGAAAATGCCGCAAGGCTGATCAAGTCCAGGTCGAGATTTGCTTGTCGCGGGTGCAGTTGGCGACACATCAATTAACGGAGTGAAGTACTCGACGACAGCACAAAACTTGACGGGTCTTCTTGCTCCTGGGGCCAATGGGTACGTGACAGATATCTGTCCCTTGCATTGGCTAACTTTCCTCGTTATATATAGCGTTAACCATAGTATGCATTTCATCACTGCGCTTCACTTTCCTCCTTCATACTCCATTCAGACATCACCACCGATGGGATTACGACGCTCCTCACTGTCACTATTACGTCTTGAACATTTCTGGGTGTACATTTTTCCGAGAACGAGAGGGAAGAATATATACCGCGCTTCTGTGTCCCAAGAAAATCAGTCGTCGTTGAACACTGGCACGGTTTTCGCCGTGTTCCTGGTCTTCATCTTCATGTTCTTGCTCTGCAGGCGCCGTGGCAGTGAAAGTTTTTTGCAGATTGCTTGATTTTATCCATACGTCCGCGCATTGCGTTCCGGAAAACTTCGTTACTGGGGCTGAAACCATCGAAGTAAGCTGGCACTTCATCGTTGATATCGCCCAACTTCTCCGAAAGTTCCGCACGACGGTCAATGAGCTCCGCGTCAGTAGAAAGACTCTGGCGAGGCACTACACAGTGGTCCGGTGGAAATCGAGTTGGTCTGCTTGAAGACGAATCTCATAGACGTCAACACTGGAATCAAGTAGATGCTGCGATTTTTGGAATCAGTATGCAGACAAACCCACATACATATTTCCGGGACCTCAGAAGTGTTCATCCGAGACACAGACCATTCGTCGAGCTTGAAAAAGAAAAAATACTGCCTCCGTGAGACTTGAACTCACGATCCCACGATGTCCGAAAGATGTAACAGTCGTGTGCCTTAACCAACTGGGCCAGGAGGCATTATTACACCGTGAGATTGGGCCATTATGGCCTCAGAAGAATTAGGATGAGGCGAGGATAAGCAATGTTAAATTATCTATTTCGTTTGCTGAAATACCTTGCTCAGGCTATGCTCCCAAAAGGAACGCTCAAAATAAAGATATTCGCGCGGTCGAGAAGGATGACGCATCGTATCCAACAGTCAGAAAATGAATATGTAGAAACACGACCCCGTACTACTTCTTACTGATACCCACACATATGTTAAGCCACCCATCTGCACCCGCAAGACATGCCCCTAGCCACGCCATTTCGGACTCTGGAGGCGTCACAACACCTTGTATGAGGGGATAAGCGAGTTCAGGAACAGACGGGGTTTGGGGATGAGGGTTGCTCCGTGAGGGAGGCGGCGCAGGCGGCCGAGGGGGAAAAAGAAGGGGGACGTGCGTTGACAGAAAATGGGAAAGGGTATGTGGTGTGCCTAGCGATGAGTCAGGCATTGTATTAATTCGGGTAGGGAGACGTACCGTCTTCTAAAAGTGGAGGGACGAGATCCTGGATAACCGGCCCATCTGGCAGATAGACCCTTACAGGTACACTGCGCACATTATACGCACCGTCGCGCTCGGAGGGACCTGACGGATCGGCGGACGGAGGTCGGCCGTGCATCGACACGGAGGAAGGAGGCGGCCCAGGAGACTGAGAACGATTCGGGGCCGTCGTAGGCGTCACTTTAGACGCTACGCGCCAATAATCGTCAAAATTGTCTGTGAGATGCGAGCTTTGGTTACGTCCAAAGATTGACAGTCGGAGTGGCTCACGTTCTCTAATGCCTTCCCATAGACCATCTTGGTCGACTTTCCTGAGGCCGGTTATGCGCTTGGTGTTACCCCAGCGCATAAAATCGGCCTCCTTCAGCTGCCCCATGAATGCCTGTTTGCAGGAATCTGCGCTAGGGGACAACAGCAGCTTGTCGGTTGGGGGGGATGCAAGATGCAATATGAGACGCAAGGGAGTTGCTATGGACGAGACAGATGAGCCTGCTCGGATTGTAGCCAAGATGGTGTGGTTGTCATAGATGAGACCAATTGGCCAGTGCCTGGATGTTATTGGGCGCAGGGACTGCGCGGGGGAGAAGCCAAACTGACCACTTGAGCAAGGTGCCGTCGTCGCACTCGAACCACCAATCCTCTTCCTTGAGAACCTTGGCAGCAGCCTCGTCAAAGACTACATCCATTAAAAAGCGGCGGATCTCCGGCATGAGAAGAGGGAGATAGCTGACGCGAGGGGCCTGCATGAAATAGCATTCGAGGCCGCGATCCGAGTTTGCAGGGAGCTCCTGGGGGTCGACGCGAATTTCGAGGGGGACTGTTCCCTCCCAGCTGAGGCGGCGGAAGAGGGTCGTGTGATAGTCAGTAACACCCTTGGGAGCAGCTGCGGCGGGGTGGTGCCGGGTCGTCCCATAATTCGACATGGCCGCGAGCAGACTAGGGTTGCGGGAAAAAACTCGGCGGGGTGCAACAAACTGGGTAATATACACCCCCCAGATTTTCCTCGGCCTGCAACAAATGTATTTTACCGAGTAATTTACCATTTTTGGACGATCACATGATGCGATCACGTGTAATTTTCGCCCCAAAAATCCTCAACCTGCTTCCGGGCGGAGCGCGCATCCGCGCGCTTCACTTGACATCGGAATTCTACATTCACAAGCTAACTATTTGCAATGTAAAGCTCCTCGAGGCAAGCCTATCTTCCTCCCAAGTTTGACATTTTCCGTACTGTCAGACACGACACCTGAAATCTGTGGAGTGAAACCTTCAGTTGGAAATAATCTGTAAGAACAATTTCACGCACCTGCATTTCCAGTTCGTCAATAGTGGCGCAAGCCCCATACAGCAGATCATCGACACAGGTTACAAGCAGGACATTTGCTTCCGTGGTTCCTGTGATGTGCTCGCGAAGAACCTGTACCACAGCTTCCAACGCTGGTCCGCGGGGCTTGAAGGGGACAGTGCCGTTGGCATTGCGCGGACTGAATGGCATCTCAAGGTCATGACTGACTGCCGCTTCACCAGATGCAGTTTCAGTCTGGCCGGGATTCTGACTCGGAGTGTAGTCAATGAAGTTGTGCTTCAAAATCTCCAAAAGGTCGTTAAGTTCTTTTTCGTAGTTGGGCGTTGGGACGGACATGGTGGGATGGTGAAAATTTTCTGACCTGATTCGGAAAGTCACGACGCGATGCCTCCTCGCGATGTAAACCATGTATTTATTGCAACACAACTATACTGTAATCAATCCTAGGGATTACCCTGTCCAGAGCAAGCCAAATGCATGAAACAGACACGGCAGAGGTTGCATCACGTGTAAGATGTAGTGAATGGTAAAATACGCGTCCAAATTGACCAACCAGCCATTAATAGGTAATTTACCTCCCACGTGATCGCGGTAAATTACATTGGAATTTACCACCCGGTTTTTCCCGCAACCCTAGAGCAGACACGCGGTACGATCACATGACCTCGTCACGGTCCTCTGTTGACCACACTCCTACCTCGTATCTTGTCTCCCCCATGGCTACCCTCCGGCGCACACATCCTCCCGTCAAGCAATCCAGGTCCGTGTCCGGTTCAAAGCGTCCCCGCTCTCCCGACCAGTCCCTCGACGTCGTGCCAAAGCGTCTGAAGGCAGTGGCTTCAGTCCCCAGCCATCGCGAGAAAGAGGTGGACAAGGAAAAGGCACGCCGACATGCGGAGCGCGAGCAGCAGAGGATAGAGTTCAAAGAAAAGTACCGGCGCGCTTTTCCGAGCTGGAAGTTCTATTTCGATACGGGTAACATCCACCCCGACAACGCGTCCTCTGTGAAGCTTGCGCAAGCCAAGATACGACTCTTAGGCGGTGTGCGTGGTTATTTGCCTGCTCAGAGACTCCCCTCCGCTGATGCCACTGTCCACTAGACCATCGAAAACTTTTTCTCTAACAACGTCACGCATCTTATCACAGACCAGCCTACCCCATCAGAACCCCCCCCCGTACTCACTGCCAACAAAGAGAACGACATTCCCCGAAACAGACTTAAGAGTCCCATAAAACTCAAGGGACCGTCAGTCCCCGTCGTCATCTTACTCCTAGGTTCCTGCTCACGCCCCGCATCACAGCGCCGCCGATGATATTGCGCCGACCGCAGATCTCATCTCAAAGGCAAAGAGCTTCGAGAACACGAAAGTATGGAGCGTGCCTAAACTCCAGAGTGTGGTCGATCGTTGCCTCGATAGCGTACCGGCCTCCACTGTCGCCGCTTCCACCTCTGCGCCGCCTCAGCGGACACTATCCACTCTGTTGCAATCGGAGCGACTTCACGGAACAAGTGAGCGCGACCCGACTCAGAAGCGGCACGACTACAAGTACTTCGGCCGCGGGACCTATTTTATGATGGTAGAGGACATTCGCGAAGAGTTGGCGACGGTCGCAGTCCAGGAATACGCCATTCCAAAGGGCCGTGACGCGGCAAATACAAGGGCTCCTTGGCCTGTTCTGCATTGTCATCCACTGGCCAGGGGTCCCTTTCTACCCTTTGACGAGAAGGAAAAGAAGCGATGGGAAAAGGCACAGCGTTTGGAGGTGCAAGAAGCCGATAAACACCAGGAACGGCAGCAAGACAAGATGCTACGAGTCGCGGCCATGAAGCGCAAGGCAGAGGCACGTCTGCTGGCAGGAAACCAGAGTGGCGATCTCAGACGGTCCGCCTCGATGAACAACATGCATCGCCGCGCGCAGCTTTTGGATGAGCAGGCATTTGTCGACCTGGATGGCGATGGCGATGTAGCAGATTCCGCTAACGTTTCAGGATGCTTTCCCGGAGGGTACACAGCCGCTTCTGGGAACAGCGTCGGAATTACTTCAACGACAGGCACGACATCCACTGCTGGTCTCTCATTCAAGGCTTCATCGCTACCTCCTTCTCTACGCGGACGACAGGAGGTCCTGACATCGCTCAAGGTCTCTTCTACCAAGGCCAAGGGCGGCGACATGGGGCCGCCCGTCAGCGTACCGGAAAGGCGTCCTATGCTCAAGAAAAGCCGCAGCACGAACACGATGAGGCTTCCCAAGAGGGACGAAGGCAGCAAGCCCGGGTACTGCGAATGTTGTCGGATGAAGTTCGATGATTTCACAAAAGTATGGCTGTTGCTATTGTTTAGTACTACTGTGCTGACCGGATACAGCACATCGCTGGGCGAAAACATCGCAAATTCGCCGTAGATGACTCTAACTTCCTGCAGCTGGATTACATCCTAGCCCGCGTCAAGCGGCGCACTGTCGAAGAAGTGAAACAGGAAGAGCTGGATTGGACATTGAAGTGTTCAGAACCTCGCAGCGGCGATGATGAGGACGATACTGCCGCTGGCTCCGATTACGACATGTTCGACGGTGCATTGGTGGATTTGGATTCTTGACATTATGTAGAGATGAACCACATAGCATCCGTTTTCAATGTACTCAACAATCCGAGCCTGGTCATATTTATATGCAAACAATTGAACAAACCTCTGTTGATGAGGTTCAAAAGCAGATCGTTGTGTAACCTTGGCGGTAAATCAAGGCAAGCTTTCAGGATTCTGTGTATTGACGAGAAAATATCAACACGCATTTAGATTGACCTCCAAAATGGCCAGGACAGAAATGATCGACGAAACATACATACCCAGCTTTCCGTAAGATGATTGAAATGAGTTGTGTGGGGAAGTAACATCCAAGGAACAAGAAATGAGTGGGAATAACGCATGATAAGTGCCAAGGCGAACAAGACTACACATAAATGTCAGCTCGCACGAAGGGGCATGTCCCAGGACCACGGACAATTATCCAGGAACGAACTGGAGAGCCTTTCCAAAACCACCAGGGGAAGCTACTACCACTCGGCTAAATTGAACTATGTCCCCCGTGTTTCGAGTGATTTATATGAACTCTCGGTGAACATTGGTCCTCCATTTGAATCGATGTTAAGAATGTCGTCCGGTACTGCGAGAGCCAGGGAAGCCAGTATCAAGACGGAGGAAACGAAAATGGTGACCGAAGGGTATTGAAAACTGGAAAAGACGGGGCGGGGTAACCACGTATGGAAGCTCTCGAGTATGTTTCACGCCAACGGGACCATGAACGCCAGCATGTGGAGGGCCACGCAATTAAACCAATACATAGCAAACGTATTTATTGATGTACCTACCAGAGATAATTAGAATAAATATTACAAACCGCAATGAACACCCACATACATATATCCGAATTCACCATACTGCTGCGGTTTGCGGGCTGCCGGGAGGCGGGCTGGAAATCGGAACTGGTGCAGTCCGCGCTGGAATGGCCTCGTCTTCCTTTCTCCACTCGATCTTCTCTACGCGCACTTCGCCCTCTATGAGCTGGTAGACGTACGTGACAACAACAGGCCCTTGAATGTCCATCAACGCAAAGGACGGAGTGGGGTCACTTGGGGAGTGTTAACAGGCGCATTTAGAGGATGGCTGTAGCTACCCGTTGAATGCGCCTGTCCACGCGCCGGTGGCCGAGCCGGGGTTGACGAAGAATTTATTGTCATGCTCGCGGGCTTGGAAGCTGCGTAACACGTCAGCTCAGTAGCACAGTACCAGTGCGCACGCTTTACGTGTGGGTGTGCCCGGATATGAGAACGTCAACGTCCATCTGCCGTGCGATTGCACTGAGTGAGTCGAGGTCGCCAACAGGGACGCTCTGGTGGCCGTGAATGACGCCGATCTTGATGGGAGTGTGGACGACCGTTATCGACGATGGAAATGTCGAGCTCTGGAGCGTGTCGTTGGTATACCGCCGGAATTTGCCCCCCGCATTGCGCACCTCATCGTAGTCTCCTTTTACAACATTGACGTCGGGGGAAATGGTGCGCAGATACTCGTAGGTCTCCTTGTCGCATACGTTCCCTGTACAGAGTATTTGCTGTATTTTGCCTGGGACTAGGAGTTTCTTGAACTTTGCAGGGAGATCATGGGTCCGGTGGGGGATATGGAGGTCTCCGATTATGAGGACGAGAACCATGGTCTTAGCCAAACACTGCCAACAACAATCAATCTATACCCAACATGAATCCCGCGAAATATTCGACCCTCCCTGACATTGTCCGTGTCGCCTATTCTCCCTTCTCGTTGCTAATACCATCTCTAGGACACAGCCCAAGATGTCTACGAGACGGAGGATCCATTGCCTTCCGCTCCCAATGCAAGTCAGGGAACACACAAAAAGTACTGCTAATTCACGCTCTTTTCTAGAAAGCGGACGCCGGCAGCGACGATGAGGGTGCTCCCTCGCGCTCAGCAATAAGGGGCTCCCGAACAGCTGATGCCGGCGCGTCAAAGGATGAGCTCGATTCGACCAATCTTATGCAGCACGATGAGGCGAGCAAAAAGTTCAGAAAGGCAGAGAAGCGACGAGGTCTGGCTGCCACATCGCTATTTCTCGTGTGCACTCTAACTCACACCATCCTTGAAGACCGACCACGAACACACTACGCATACCCGCCGTCGCCTACTGACCCTGCCTCGCCGATCGAGCCCTCAACATCACGACCTGTACCTCTCTCGCAACGACTCCGCGCGCTGCAGGCAGAAGTGATGTCTCTTGAGACTGAGCTTGCCGATCCCGCCAACCCATTGCTGTTCAAAGAGCGCGAGGAGGACAGCGTGGATCCCGGCGAACTAATTCGTGGTCTGGTGGACGTACGCGGCCGGCTCGACAAGATTCGCAAAGGAAAAGAAGGTCGGGGGAGACTGGTTGGGGTCATTCTAGGCCAAGATGACGAGAGGGAGCCTGATAGCAAGCAATCCAAATCCGCTATCGCTCCTCCGGACGAGAGTGGAAAGCCCAATGTGCGCAGTATTGTGGAAATGGACCGACGAGTTGGAGAGCTAGAAAAATTGGTCGGATCGTCTACTGCCGCCCTGGATGAGGTGTGACCATTATTTTTTTCGCCCCGGTGCAATGCTAATGAGCGTCGTCAAGTCTTCACCCTTACCACCGCCGTTGCTGCCTCTCATTACACGGCTCAACTCACAATTAACTCTATTGACGCAACCCCGCCACATTGATTCCATCTCGCGGCGACTGAAGCTGCTGCTATCCGATTTGGACCGCGCATCTGCTTCACAGCACCATTCCCACCGCCGGCATCCCTCTCAGTCGAATGGCGCCCCCCCGTCTCAAATACAGGATCAAGTGCTGCCATTGCTGTCGCGGCTGGGCCCGTCGCTTCCTCACATTCCCCACATTCTTACTCGTCTGCGAACATTATCTGCGTTGCACACCTCGGCAGGACAATTCGAAAGTACGCTAGAAGGTCTGGAAGAGGATCAGCGTAAGATGCGGGAGGCGCTGGGGGAACTTGAAGGTGCCGTCAAGACGATCGAGAAGAGCTTGGAGGAAAACCGGGGCGTAGTGAAGGGAAATGTGGGCGGGCTCGAGGCCAGAATAGATACTCTCAGCAAAAGAGTGGAAGAACTCGGTCGATCGACGTAGCGTCTTTTGCAATTTTCTTTTCAGTTCATCGACAACAGTTGCGTGGTATTGGTATTACAAGCTCAGACAATCATTAACTAGTATTCTTCAAGATTAGACTGCATCGTGCTCTTTCAGGTATTCGCGTGCATGCTGCTTGGCTTCCTCGGAGACGCGGGGATCTGCGGGGCGTCGTTAAACCTCGGCACAGTATAGAAAGGGCGCGCACGTACTGTGTAGGGCTGCCTTGTATCCTGCGAGGACGCGAGTCTGGTGTTCGCTCGTGCGTTCGTCGGCCTCCGTGAAATCATATCCAGCGGCTTTCAAGATCTCACGCGCGTGGGCCTTTGCTTTGTCTGAAGTTGCCTCGTCTAGGAAAAGGTCAGCATGGGACAGAGAATACATGATATACCAACTGGTCAAAGTTGCTTTATATCCGCCTAAGAAACAAAGTGAGAATTGCGTCGGGAGGCACGAAAGAGCTGATACCAAGTGCGTGACTGCTCAAGTGATCTGGATGCTCGTCGGTGCTGGTAGCACCCATCTCCTTGAGACGCTCTTCTGCGTGCTGTTTTGCCTGTTCGGAAACGTCGTCTCTGTGGAGAGCGGCTTTGAGGCCTGCACGTGTGCTGGGTCTTTGTTGTGGGATGCGGTAGACATTTCGTTGGGCGGCGTCGGCTCGGATCCAAGCAGCATTTATAGCGTATGACTTCATTGGAGCCGCGAATCTTCTTTGACTCTTTTCTTTCCTTTTTGCCTCGGCCCTGCAAGCCCAGATCTGGACAATGAATTGATTTATGGTGATGCGATCACGTGATCGCGTTACGTTCGCCAGCTTCTCTAATACCAAGTTTGAAACGCCAGTGCTCCACACCTCGTACAACCACTCAAGTATCCATGGAAAAAAGAGTGGTATGTCGGGACTAAAAATCATGCTGCAGCTTTTATTCGTGCTTTATTTCGTACAGACGCCTGTTCGACAACTAGTGCTCCTTCAAGTACTCGGACGCGTGCTCCTTCGCTTCATCCGAAACGCGTGGATCTAGAAGCAATCAGTATTGACGTCGACGCGACACCACATGCCCGCACACGTACTGCTCAGAGTGGCCTTGTATCCTGCGCGCACGCGCATTTCGTGCTCATCCGTGTCGGCGGTGTCGCCTTCAACATACTCTGCGCTGTCTTCGGCGTGTTCTGCGTCGTTTTCCTGCGTTCCTCTCTCCAAGACATCGCGAGCGTGGGCCTTTGCTTGGTCTGAAGTCGCCTCGTCTGGAGTCCGAATAAAAGGTCAGGATAGAAAGGAGAAACAGCCGAGAAATACGGACTAGTCAAAGTGGCCTTGTATCCGCCTGCTGAAACTATTAGCGAAAAATTGCGCTCCAATAAGAGGGTGCATACCAAGAGCGCGATTGCTCAGATGCCCAGTTTGGTCGGTGGTTGAAGCGTCGGAGCCAATGGCTCCCATTTCTTTGAGGCGCTCTTCAGCGTGCTGCTTGGCCTCGTCAGAGACGTTGTCTCTATGAAGAGTGGCTTTCAGGCCGGCTGCGACGCGTGCTGGGTTTTTCGATTCGGTAGACATGTCAAGTTTGTGGTGCTCTACCCTTCGCTAGCACGGACTTATATACCCGACGATGGATTTCAATGAGGTCACTATTGACGAGCAGCGCGAATCATACATTCGTCTTTCTTTGCTCGTTTTAAGCTCGAGAAAATTAAATCGGATCAAACTCTATTCGCTCGTCACATGACCGTGACTGAACTATGTCTGTGGATCAGTTGTCGTCGATGATTAGCTCGCTCTCAGACATACACGCTCGTCTCCAGCTCCTCAGAAATGCTCCCCCGTCACTACTCAAGTCATCCATGTCATTTTCAGCTCCATCCATCCGCAGCGACTTTCAGCAGTTGAAGGACCTGACCGACACCATCCGCTCCGATTCCGTTCAACAAGCACTGCGCACCGCAACAGAGAGTGAACGAGCAGACAAGTCCGACCTAAATAGGAACGGCCGACGCGAAATCCGCAAACGAAGGCACGCTTTCCTTCCAGAATTGACGACCGTGGTTCTCAAGTTTACATAGACGTCCTCCTTCCCCAGAGTCTCCGCAACCGTATATACCGTACGACAAACGCAGCGTTTCTTTGTTTCCGGTGACCAGTGACGACCCTCCGCCGCTTCGAGCTGATGAGCTGCCGGATTATATTCGAGAGTTTAATCAAACGCATTCCTGCAAGCTTCATATCTGGACACGAATTCGAGGTTCCATTCAACTGAGCAATCCCGCCGTTGTCCGTTTCACTATCCGCGACGTCTTGGTCTGCTACATCACGATGGAGCACACTGCAAGCGACCCTGTTCTGGTCACAGAGAGTGTAACTGCATTTGGGCCGAGAGAAAAGGTATGTGGCGTCGAGCATTGATGCACATTGTTCCTTCATGCCCATTTCAGAAAGCACCCCATTCGCAGTCCGATTTTCTCGTGTACCAGACACTCTCCCAGCAGATTGCCAGGATGCTCCAGTCGCATCCGCGTGTCCCGTTCCAAAGCCTCATGGTATGTTGTTGTAGCTCGCTGTTGGCTTCCAGTCCTGACCGCGTCAGAACTTGATGCGCGCGTACGAAGGGATTTTCATTGATCGATGCACAAGTTGCGAGCGGGTTCTCTCCGCCGAGGGACACGTTCCACCCGTTGTTCGCGTATGGATGGAAGCTGGGCGGGACGAGGAGAAGGGTCGGTGGGAGCCTAGACACGCATCTTGCCCTCGAACATGATAAACACGATCGTAGTGGTTGTCGTCGGCGGTGATCAGTCGGCCATGAGACAATTGACGCGTTCTCTTGTCCATCCCAAAAAGGCAACCAGGACTCGGTTATGGTCCATATGTTGGAAATTCAAGATGTAAAGTTATGAAGGCAAGGGTCCATCGGGCCTCTTGTCCCACTCCGACAAACAGTTGCGCCATTCTCCGCGGCTCGCTATTCAGGAGGCGATCGAGTATGGAGATGCGGAACCACAAGTCAGCCACTTCCTCCTCTACCCCAAGCACAGACTAGCCCCCCCGTCCAGTACACGCCTATATGCTCCCCATGGATCCCCAATTCGACCCCGCCATCTATCCACCACATGCTCCGCGTATGATCCAAGTCCTCGAATTCAACCCCAACGAGGGAGAAGAAGGCGCACCCATTACCGTCCGTATCCACTTCCACAGCGAGGCTTCAGAACCGATCCACGTTCGTCTCGTCGTTGGCAACAAGGCCGTCTCGACCGCGGTACGAGAACTCGCCGGAGTCGAGTATGGTAGATGGCAATTGGATGCCGCCGCTCCCGCCCTTGGTCATCTCTCCACTACCGACACCAAAGTCCTCATCACTGTCCAAGCATTGAATGCCGAGGACACCATCTTGGATTCCGTCCCCGTGGGTGAATTCTCCTACTGGGAATGCGGTTCACCACGCCCACCGAAACCGAGCGGCCGTTCCCCAGCTCTTGGCAGGCCCCGAGCTGCTACACATCTTCCTCCACCCAGTCCGCACATTTCGATGCCTTCTCCTTCTCTCTCGGACCGCGTTCCTCGCTCCAAAACTCGCCAACGGAAGAGAGACGTACAAAAGTGCATAAAGGATCAATCGTTGATGCGCGCGAGACACCACGCGCCGGGGGAAGTAGATGAGAACCTGCACGCCCATACCCCGATACTAGAGATCGTCACTCCTCTGGAATCTCTGTGCAGTGGTTGGGATGCCGCGGAACTCAAGGCTGGTCGACGCCTCGTCCGCTTCCAGAAAATACAGGATGGTCGTCGCGTCATCTTATCATGCGAGACAGTCAAGCAGGAAGAGTATCGCGACACTGACATTGTCATCTCGTGCATCTTCCGGGAGGAGGTGGAAGCATGCTACGTTACTTCGGTCGATATCATCTACCTCTTGGAGCGGCTTACCAACGACAATTTTCCCGTCGAGGAGAAGAATCGAATCCGGCGCAATCTCGAGGGCCTCAGACCCACCACGGTTTCCAAGCATAAATCGGGGTCCGAGGTGTTTTTCCAGCGTATCATGGATTTCCCAGATCCCAAGCCGCGCAATATCGAGAAGGACCTCAAGGTTTTCGAATGGATGCTTCTTGGCCAGGCCCTGGAGAAGATCATGTCAAAATATGTGCGTCCCCATCCCTTCTATCCCATTTTTTTTTAAAAATTGACCTTGGCGTCATAGTCGATCTACACCTCCTCTCCGACCGATTCTACCACCTCGCTTCCTGGAGAATCCGTCTCCGATATCATTCAGTCTGACACGCATGTCCCATCTCATGTTGATCCGACTCTCGTCGCCTCGAAAGACGGAACTCCTACCGAAAGCCTGCTTTTCTCCCCCCACCATTACGAGTCCCACCATCAGCCATCGTTATCTCCGACGCTCCCTCCTCTCTTTCCTTACGGCACAGCCATAGTGAAAGACGAAAGCGACTCGAGCTCTGGGAGTTGGGTATCTGACAATTCGTTTCAACTAAAAGACCCCGAGCCGGCCTTCGACCTCCCAGAGTATGAGGAAGCCAGTGGTAATGAATATGGATACGATACGTATATTCGAGAGGGGGGAGAGATAAGCATATCCTTCTGAGTGGCCCTTTTATTCGATTCTATTTTTCGGTCCTATTCTTATTCATGTTGTATCACTTCCAATCTGTAGAATTTGTATACAATTTGCATAGAGCCTCCAGAGTTGACGACGAACGATGTAAACGAATTACGAGGGAGAAAAAAAAAGTATCTAGCACGCTACAGTAAGAAAACATCCAACAACCTATATAGAAACACATAGATAGCACTATGACGTGGTCGCACCGCGCCGGCCAAAGTTCAGACTACCGAATCGTGAAAACCGTCCTTTGAGGGAACCAAATGAGGTGAAACTTTTAGACGTTGCTACAGATGCACCAGACATCTTAGCGCCGGGTACCGCGTGCACTCCGTTGCCAACGTTGACAAAGGAGTTGTGCGGAGACTCTGCAGACAGAGAATCGCTCCCGCCAACGTCTCCTGGGGCAGAGGACACCCCGTTGATCCCGTGACGAGCCAAGTGGGCCAGGTGTCGTTGTAGGGGCGTCTGCTTGACAGGAGGGGCATCTGGAGGACTGATGGGGGACCGCGGCGACATTGGTGGAGGGCTCATGGTTGACCGACCGAGTTGTAGCGGCGGGATGAAAAAGGGAACACGAGGTCGAGTGGTGGAAACGGTCGACGTCATACTCTGTTTCACCGACTGCTCGTACGCCGAGGGTTGATACTGAGATGCCAATCGGGGCCCAAGGGAAGGCGATATCGGTTCTGTTACTGTATCCAGACCAAGTCGTCGAATCTCGTCACGGAAGTTCTTTTTGAAAAACTTTTCGAGAGTTTCATGGAAAGGGATAAACTCCGGGGGACACAGATGTCCGTGGAGCCTCATGCAATGATCGATGACAACGACCTACGCAATTTCAGCTTTCTCTCAACATGAACACCAAAGAAAAGTCGCACTTGTTCGTCAATCGCAGCCTTCAGCTTCTCGACCAACTCTGCACGCTCAGGATTGCGCACTATGTACTCTGGATCAAAGAAGGTTTGTCGATATGCGGATATGCCGGTGTTTATTGGCGCATCGACTGCGCTGTTTAAACACATCGCAAGTGCATTGGTCGAGACGGGCTGTGCAGTCTTGGCAAGGGCTTGATACTTCAGATTCAAAGCAGCCAGTTCCTTGGTTTTCAATTCCACTTCGCTGAGGGCGTTTTCGACCGGGGAGATTTCCACTATTTCCAGGCCAACAACTTCTGAACGTCGGAGGACCGTCGGGAAGGCCTCTTCCGTCGTGAAGTATGTTTTTTCAATCCATATCTCTTCCGTACCAGTGCGGGTGATCTTCTTGATCTGCCGTGATGAGCTAAACAAATTGATGGCACTAAAACACCCTTGAATACAAGATAACCGCGACCAGGGACATATAGCTTACCTATGCTCATAGTACGTGCGAACAGGCAGAGGAACATCTGGATTCGTGAAGATGGGGAGTGCACGGTTGGGCTCTGGGGTAACCGCAGTGCACTGAATGTACTGGTCGTGGCCAAACCTGATGTCGACCGCTGGATCGCCCAGGGTTTTTAGCAATTGAGCGCCGGGGTGTTTACTGAGCATTCGCTCGCAGAACGCTCCAAACTTCTCCCATTCATATCCTCGGTACTTCGGGTAACCGTGAGTGGGACGGAACCAACATTGAGACAAGCACATACTATAAACCGTTTGTCCCGGATGGCTCCTGGGAAATTCCCGTAAAATGTAACTCTATAGTAGTCTGAATAATAACGTTGGTCGGTGACGATATGTTCCAGAAGAGCCGCTTGGTGCCTGAGGATTTCCGAAAGTCTGCCACTGGAGACAACGGCATTAGAGGTGGTCAATCCAGTGAGCAAGACATACTAATTGAAAGTGACTTCTGAATGTTGAAAGGCTAGTTCCTTGCAAATGTTGATGGCACTCTCCCAGGCCTTCCCTTTGCCTAAAAATGCTTTAGCCTCCATCAAATGCATTGCCTAATCTGGGTGCTTACCTAAGTAGTCCAAAATCAGCAAACACAGGGTTTCCTTGCGATGGAATTGAGACTGCTGAGGCAGGCCCAGATCTTCCATCGGTCCCACAAAAGAGTTGAGATCCCATTCATGCAGATCAGAGTGCAGCTTTAGAGTCAGCGCGGCCTCGACGTAGTTCTGGGATTGCAAGTGCATCTGGATTTCGTTCAGACGAGAGGCCAGATGGTTCAGGGAAAAAAAACACCAACATTGACGAGTTGATGGACATATTTGATATATATTTCGTCGCGGCCTATTCGCCGGATGAAGTTCATCAAACGGAGCTGAGGGAGAATCAGGACCCAAGTGTAAAATTACCGAGAAGAAACCTGCCGTCGCAATGACACGATCATCCGCATATTCGTCGCCTTCTGGGAGTGCCCGGACACTGAGCAAGAGTTCGAGGAAGAGATCGACGGAGTCGAGGAATACTGATACCCTCTCCCTTAAGCTTTCGTCAACTTCGGAGGCGTAAAAGATATGCCGAAGGTGTCCGATGAAGAAGGCCCGTGAGATGTCGTCCCCTTTGCTATCCGACATGAACAGGGTGTCTAGCCGCGTCACCAATTCGTTTTCAATTTCATCGAAATTCTGCGATTGGTGGTATTCCGACACAATCATGCTATAAAGCATCTGAACCGCGTTGGCCCGCAGCTGATCGTGGTGGCTCATACAGAGGTTAACTACATGTCCAACCAGCGAATGAAGGTAGACTTGGTAGCCCTGGACCATCATGAGCAAGTATGCTGCAGGTTTGTATTGAAACGCGTACCCCATATCGCGTGGCCGGCTCGCCGGTGGTCGTAGCGTGTTCGGCCCAACCTAGAGCCTGCCATAATGTGAGTAGAATGGAGGCGCCGTCCCCCCGAATGTCGCCTGCTAATCGCCAAACAGCACGGCATTTCTAGATATGACGTAAGCAACACTACATAACCCAAACAAACAGAAAAAAAACCACCTGTGGGCTAAATTCCTCGATAACCAGCTGATCAGAGGACAACAGCTTGAGGAACATCGAAAAACCCTCTCTCCAAAGCGGAGCGTTGAACTGGGCTTGAGCGTCTTGCGGGGGTATGAATTCCTTCTCCAATATGGTCGCAATAGGGTCCATAATCTTGATCAAAACCTTGTGGGCGAGGACATTGATGTTCAGCCATGTCTTCGGAAACGCGTCGTTCTCCAGGATCGAGGTGGCAACCTTGAAGAATTGAGAAAGGAGCGCGACGAATCGGTCCCGCCCTTCAATGTCAAGACTTAGTTCCAGGAAATTCAAGATGTGTTTCGTGGGAGACGAAAGGATCAGGACGAGGAAAACGGTTGCAGTTTCACCAAGGCCAGGGTTGAAAAGGTTGTCAGTGTCGGGTGTATTTGGTGTGGTGGGACTTCGGGGGCCATCGGGTAACTGAGCGAGGAGCGAAAACGGATACGACTCGGGGAAGGTTACGGGGATAGTGGTCTTCAGGGGTAGAGATGACCGGGTACGCTCCATAGCCTTTCGAGACGCGGGGCTTTGGAACTCTCTGTACGAGTCCAGTAATCTATAATAAATGAATTACCATGCTGTTTTTCTTCCATGACGCGGGGAGACTACAAACCTGGGCAGGAGAGGTAAAAGATTCTCGACATTGTCTTGCTCCTTACGGAACCGATTCCGGTCTGCGACGATCGCGGGCGACACTAGGTTCTGCTGCAACTTGTCGAGCATCACCGCGACGATGGTAACGCAAAGCCTGATACTCTCAAGCCAGCTCACGCGCGCCGCGTCCTTGACACTCTCCGAATCGTTGGAGTGATATTCGTCGTAACGCCCAAAGTGAGGCTTGATCCATATCACAACGGCCTCGACCAGTAATGGACGCGACTCGGGATTGTCAAAGAGGAACCCCTTCACGATCTGAAGATACATGATGAGCTTCCAGATGACAATCTTGCCCTTGCCAACGGTTACGGCGTTTGCGAAACTGGTGGCAATGGAAACCAGCTCAACGGTGGAGAATATCTTGGACAGTTCGGGGAGGATGGAGGTAAAGTGTTGGAGGGCGATGGTCTGCGTTCCAATGATGGAGGGTGGAGAAGTGGAAGCCATCATGCGGGTGACCTCGGCAAGATGCGACCGTAACTCCCGCTTGAAAGTTGTTTCAAGATGGTCTGCCGTCGCACCTCCGCCCATCCCGATCTCCTTTGCTTTCTGCAGCTCCCGAGACCGTGCAATGAACTTGAAGATGTAGTGCCAGACCTTGAGGGCCGCGCGGAGAGGCGAGGCGCTCTCGGTCGAGGTCGGGTTAGCAAGAAGGCGTGTCATGGAGTGAATCATGTGTGACGACGCAGCGGCGCAGTTGAAATGTTGCTCGATATACACATCCAACACCGGTTGGAAATTGCTGAAGCGACGATCCTGAACGATGCCAAGAACGGTGACGAGCGCGTTAAAGACCAACTCGTCCATTTCGCCGGACTGGTTATTCTGCGAAACCAGTATTCCAAATAGCGAATCGAAAATATCCCGGAGAAATTTAACGATTTCCCCCTCGCCGACGAAGGTGAACTTGGTCAGCACGGTGGACAGAAGCTCCCGGTCTCCGATCTTGTCCCAGCTGAGCAAGCTAAGTAGGACGGGATTCTGCGTAAACTTGGTAGAACATAGAGACGAGCGGATAGTCAGAGTGTCCCGAAGGGGCTGCGCGAGGCGCTGCATCTCGGGGTGCACGAGCAGTTGCTCGGGTCGTTGGTTTGCCGCCAGCCAGGAAGGCGCGGTGAGGTAGATATCCGGCGTTATCTGCGACATCTTGTCTGCACGATACAAGATGAGCGTGTGGCTCCCATCCTCGACAAAGGCGCGCTTATCGGGAAAGAGCGGCTGGAACGCAAAGGCGAACGGCCGCTCGGAGTTGTCCGTGCTCGGGCGCGAGCTGTTGCGTTCCCTCCCGGAGCGATTCCGGAACGTGAAGAAGAGGTGCCATGGCGGAATGCCCTGCGGCGGCAACTGCACCTTCATCAGTTCTCCGTATGTGGGCTCATTGCACCGTTGGAAAACCATAGAGTGAAACTGTGTCATGAGGGGTTCTCCACTGCCCTGAGAGATGACCGAGTCGACAGGTCGCCCGTCCTGATCGCGAACCTCGACGGTCACTTGGACGTTGTTGGCTGTCGGGCCCATTCCCCCACGCGCAAATTGGGCCACACTTAGGCGCCCAGAGCTCGTATTCCCCGAGGCAAACTCGCCAGACCACAGCTTGATGTACAACTCGTTCCGCACGTCGCCAGGAAAGACCACGTCAGGGAAGCCGAGTCGAAGCGTGTGGGGAGTGTCCTGCAGGAGCGACGTGTTTTCACGGACGATAGTGGGAGCATCGCCACGGAAGATCTTGATCGTGACCGCCATCATGTCGGCCCTAAAAAAAGTCAGAAATCTTGGGGGAAATCATGGCACAAAACCCGACCTCGACGTCTTCTCATACTCCTTGACATTCTTGCCGATGATGTACTGGTGTATCATGGAGAATGATGCTTCATTCGTTGGCGTGAAAATGGGCATCTGGTGTTCCCGCGCAGGAGTAATGTCTGCCTCTTCAGCCGCCATCCGTGTCAGCTGGGTCAGTTCCAGTACAGCACAGCCAAAAGGTCTCCGGAATTGCGTTGGGCCGTCGCTGGTACTAGGACGCGGGCTGGTGGGCATCCCATTCGGTTCTGTCCAACCCGCGGGCGCGCCGGGGTCAGAGCGACCGCCGAATCCCTCGGAGCCCCGTCGGCCCGAATCTGTGGGGGCGACGCCGTTCCCAAGCTTCAGGGCGCCGCTCCGCACGATGCGACACACCAGATAGATGGGGTCTTGCACGTCCGAGAGCGCCAGATCAGTAAATAACGTGCGGATGCGCTTCGACGGGTCGCGGGCTAGAACGCCGTTGTGGTTGAGGATGACGCAAAAATCCTCGGTCACGAACTGGCCGGAGCGCTTGTACAGGGAGAAGAAGAGCTCGGCGGTTTCGCCGGGCACACATGGCGAAGCGACGAAGGCACGGAGATCAAGATACATGTGGAAGAACTTGGCGGTGGCCGGCCGGGAGGGGTCTTGTGGACTGCCGAGAGACAGCGAGCGGGGTTTGTGGTTGGATAATTCGGGAAAAGCGGAGTGGGCCGGGGTGGGGAGTGGCCCTGCCGTCATGTAGTCGGTGACAGGGCCTCGGGTGTAGGGTATCGATTCGGGATACGAGACATTGAGGTAAGCGAGCGCCGTCTGCATAGAGTACATTCGAACGGCGCTGACCCAGCTCCGTGGTTCGATTTCGCCTTCGACATCGACAGTAACCAGCGCTCCCCATGTGGGGTGCCGTACAATTACGTCCAGGCCCTGGACGATATTGCCGCTGACGAGACGCGTTACGCAGTCGCGCCGCATGTTGACGGTTTCCTCTGCATTGAGGGTCTGGGCCAATAGTTGGCGCCGGCCGAGATGCAGGGCCTCTATGTGCTCGCGGACAATGTGAAATAGTTTGTAGTCGCGCCGAGCGAGGTACTGGAACATGAGGGTGTGCCATTCGCGGAGGGCAGACGCGATTTCGTCGATGATCGGCTGGGCGACACCAGACGCGGTATCGTCGCCGGATTTCAGGGACGGACGCGGGGGCAGCGGCTTCATCACCTGAGAGTCAGCTGGGGAGGAGGAGCGGACAGAAGAGGAGTGGACACTCGGGGGGTATACGGGGACGCCTGTGCGGATGGACTTTGCGAGATCTGGGAGGGGGCGGAAAGACCTCCTCGAAGAAGCGGAGAGATCTGCCTCTTCGTCCTCCTCCTTGAGACTGCTCATGGTCGAGCCGGCCTTGTTGCTGGTCCACTGGACGAACGAACTGCCGGGGCTGGCGGTGCCATGGGAGGCGTTTCCGGATGCCCATCCATTGCTGGAAGACACGTATCCGTTGGCGACGCCGTTGAGGGTTGTTGCGAGGTCGGGGAGACGGCCCTCTGCGTCGGAAAACTCGTCGCGGACGTAAATATGAGAGGCGGGGAAGATGCCGATGAAGACCTGGTGAGGCTCCTCGGTCTTTGGGGGAGGTTTTACGGCGACAGATGAGGATGGGTCGGATGCAAGGGCCCAGGTGACGGGTGGGCGGCGGGTGGTGCAGACGACATAACTAGAGCAGCATGAGAGGGGGAGACGAGAGTAAAGTGGACAGCGACAAACCCTCTGTACCAGATTCCCTCGACCTCCTTTGCCTTTGGGGTGTACTTTTCGAAGGCATAGACCTCGTCGCCGAGCTCGAGGGAGACGACATCGCGGTGGACGAGATGGTCCTCGGCGGAAGACTCGGTGACTGTGGACAGACGATTTCTCGCGGAAAAGCGGGTGTCGCGACGGGAGGGAGAGAGAGGGTGTACCGCGTACCCATAGACTATGAGGGGCAGAGGCTCCCACATCCCAGCACGCGAGAGATGAGCCTGGGTCGAGCAGGGCTATGGCGAGCTGCTCCAGTCCACCGTGTTGTAGTAGGTGCTGATTTGCCCGGCAAACTCCGGGTCTACAACTTTATTTCTATCTAATCAGACTACATCGACAACCGTATAATACAACACTTGTAGTTACGCGACGCGAGAGACGAGCCTGGGGACGAGTAGGACTATGGCGAGCAACGAAATTACTGCTTACATTGTTTGTGGAAAGCAACACAACCAAACACATGGACCACCTCGACCGTCTCGCATCCAACACCAACGCGATACGCGTCGCCGCCTCTTCCTCTCTCCCACCATCTGTCTTTGCAAACGCAGTCCTAAAGACACCCCTCGGCGATCTCATTCGCGACATCGACCCCGCAGAGCTCGGTCTCTTCACCCCCCAGCTTGCTCGCGTCGAATTCCACGGCGCAGCACCCCCTAGAAAGCAGGATCCAGAGGTCTATGCCCAGGCAGCATTCAACTATATCGACCGCTACAATGCCATCCGACCGATGCCCCGCGCACACGCCCAGGTCGTAGCCATCCTCGACCAGCTCGCCGACACTCGCGAGAACATCCGCGCTCTGACCGCGACCCTCGAGCAGATACACCCATCCGAGATCAAGCCCCTCGCAGACAAGGAGGAGCAGCGCGTCCAGGAGCTCCAGGCGCGTCTGGCGGACCTCAAGCAACGCGTGCGCTCTTCCGTGTCATTGTACGGTGTCCTGCTAATCCCCCCGCCGCAGAAAGAGGCCGCTGCCGTCGCCCAGCCAAGACAGCGCAAGCGTCTCTTGAAATCAAAACCCAAGCCCCCCTCCACCCCCGTCCAGTCGTCGTCAAAGCTCGAGGATGAGACCTTCCACACGCCGGCGGCGGCTGCTCGTACCCTCCGCTTTACTGACAACCTACTCATGGACGAGCAGGTCGACCTCGCGGACGTTTCTGTCACGTCCCCGATCGTACCGTCGCGCTTTCAGGAGCGTGGAAGTGTGCCCGAGGTTGACCTCGAGGAAAGCGTAGATGCGAGCCGGGACGAAGACAGTCAGGAAGAAAGCGTGGAGGAGAGCCGGGACGAAGACATCCAGGAAGAAAGCGTGGATGGTGTCGATGACGACGCGACCGTCGTGCTCCCCAAGCCTGTCCCGTCGTCGCCCGTCGAGCCTTCGACGCCGAAAAAAGGCGGCAAAGTGCGGGTCAACTCCGAAGTCGAGCGCATCGTCGTATGTTGTAATCCTACTACTTGAAATCTCCCTCACGCGTCTCTTCCAGGCCAAAATATGGTTGTCAACCGGGGACATCATCATGCCCGGCCATCCCTTCAACACATCCGGCACTGGCACCGGGAACAAGCCGCCGCGCGCCAAGGAGACGATGTAAGCTTTCCTTCTTAGCCCCATCCCTTCTCTCACCATCATCGCAGTGCGCATCTCCGAACGATCGCCGCCCTGACGCCGACGCCCACCTCACCCTCCACAACCATATCCTCCCTTACCGCCCCCGCGCCGACCGCGCCTACACCGCAGCAAATTCTCACCGCGCACCTTCTTCTCACGCTCCTCTCCACCGGGCCCCATTTCTCCATGCCGCTCAACAAGGTCAAGGAGTCGTTGACCGACAAGGCGAGCATGAGCGGCGGTGCGGGTCTTGTGGTTGGCGACCAGAGCACTACTCGCATTCTCTTCGCCTGCGTTCGGAAGCGACTGCTCAAGATTGAGCGTGGCGGCGGCGAGCAGGTTATTAAATTTGACTTGTGATGCGATTTCCCGTTTCATTGGACCGTGTACCGTGCGGATGATACTACCTGAATTTACTCTGGCTTTGCAAGGGCAAAAACATCAAGGACACTGGAGGAGGTGGTTCCCCGCTGATAGCTGACACCATTGTGCAGAGTCAGCCTACCTTTCCAGCACACGTCGGAATAAGGCCGTCGACACACGCGCGAAGGAGACAGCCCAGAGCGCCTCCTCCGTTCTCGCGTCTGAGTCGCCCCAAGGAATTCAAGGTACGTTGGCTGGCAAAATGGTCCAAGTCAACACGCTTCCGGCATATCTCCCTCTTCGACAGCGACAAGCCTTCCAGCGCCGTCGAGCGCATGCACGATGACCTGAGTAGCCCGTAGTGCAGTGTGTTCACGCAGCTGCGCGCGACTCACTTCGCCCTCAACGCGTACTTGTTTCGTTTCCATCTCGCCCCCTCCCCCAACCAGGAACTTTATCTGGTCCCCGATACGGTTCCTCATTGACTCCTCTCCTCACCTGCCCCCGCTACCACCTCGACCTAGTTGTCAGCCTAGGCACCGCATGCCTCTCCCTGCGCCGCCTACTCACAGCCAAAGCAGACCCCTCTACTCATAGCCAAAGCAGACGCCAAGCCAATCTTGCGTTTTGCGCGCAACACCGCGCTACGCCCTCTAGGGCCCCACTCTTTCTTTTTCCATTTCTTTCCTGTTTCTCATCATACTTGACAATCACAGAACATGAATTGAATTGAATTGCATTTCGCTATCACGTATAACTTATGAGTGTCCTAGACTCGGTACCAGTCTCTACGTTGAGCATCAAGACAGCAGAGTATGATGCAAAACAAATTGAGTCGATAGAATAAAAATTGAGCGAGAAAAAAAAAAACGGCGAAAGTGATGCTCGAACGTAGAGACTGGGAGAACTTAACCGTAGAAAGTCCATTGATTTGGGCACGTGATGATTCAATCTGACTTAGAAAAATTTCGACGCTCGAATTTCTGACTTCAAGTGAGGGAAATTTTGAATCGTAGGAAAGTTGCGGGTATTGCTGCATACATGATATATTTACTTTGGAACAGTTTAAATCCACGGTATATTGAACGGGAAATATAACAGTAACATTTTGGCACTTTTGGTCTATGCTCCCAGTGACCAAAATCAAGGCACTGAAGACAGTTTATGAGTGGGAAGGACTTTGTGGGATATACCTGGCTATTCTAGACCACTTTGAGTCCACATATGCATGTAAGCACTTGCCCTATCCTCCAATTCAGTGGTGGTATTACCTACATCTTGTGTGTCTGTGATGTTTACAGTATCAAAGTTCCTGGTCAAGAAAATGCCAAACAGAGGCTTCTCAACCCGAGGGCACAATATATGTGGCCTTTGCCGTACGCTGAGCACAATACAACGCAGTGTCATAGGGGTTGATGGGGTGGCTGTGCACTCGGTCCGGGAACCGACCCTTGACCATTCCATTATTTTCGCCATGGCCCAGACAAATTAGGGGTTTCTGATTGAAGCGACCACTTTCTGGATCTCCCCCGCAAATTTCCTACGATTCAAAATTTCCCTCACTTGAAGTCAGAAATTCGAGCGTCGAAATTTTTCTAAGTCAGATTGAATCATCACATGCCCAAATCAATGGACTTTCTACGGTTAAGTTCTCCCAGTTACGAGTCCTAAATATTTTTAGGACTCGTCTTGTGACCCCAAGCTCCGCTAAAATTTTTGACAGTTTTCAGTGTTTTGAGCTTGAAGTTGTCGTTGTTTGTTTGGTTTAGCCATTGATGTGCACGTGCTTAGGTCGCATGAGATGCGATTCATTGAAGTGGCACGTGCTCACGCTAGTCTGATGTTCTGGCTTTGGCTTGGCTTTGGCTGGGGTTGGCTTTGGCCTGGCCTGGGATTTATCCGGGCCAAAGCCAAATTCAAGCTGATTTCCCTGCCAAAAGCCATGGCTCAGGCCAAGCCAAGCCAAAGCTAGGCCAAAGCCAAAGGTTTGGCCCTGGCCTGGCTTGAGATTTTCCGAGGCCAAGCCAAAGCCAAAGCCAGGACATCACTAGCTCAGTCTCTGACAGTGATTCTCTAATATTTGTCTAATATTCTGCTTTGAGCGCTTTTATTCTTATTTGGTTTGTTATTTTCCTTTCTGTCTTTGGTTTGTTATTTTATTTTATTGACTATGCACATACAGTCCTGTACTAAGAAGAGCAACAGGATATAGAAGAGCAACACTACAGTTTCCATGATTCTTGCAGCTATAACATCATGCGCTGTGGGTGACCTGGGGTTTTTGAGGTCTCTGATTATGGATATTCTAGTCCCAGACTCAAATTCACCACTGCCGGGACTACAATCGATGGGGCAATAGTGTTGCGCTTCTGCGCATTTTCGGTGTTTTTAAAGTATCAGCCTTGTTCTCCATAACTACATACCCTACGTCCAAAGTGTCAGTTGGATTATGGAAAGCATATACCTAAGATTCAAGCAACACTTTGGACGGAGCAATTTGGACATGTTTTGGTCGAGATATTGACAGATCAATCAGAGCGTTGCGCTTCCTAGTATAGGACTGTAATCATAGTCTAATGTCTGAGCCAGGCTTCTGATATGCCTGTCGAGTCTTTGTCTTTATCCTTGTTGCCCAGCAATGTAGTTCACCTCATTTTTTGGGTGTATCCTTCTTCGTTTGAGGCCAATGAATAGCCCTGGGGTGCCTGCATATTTTCCAGACCTCTAGCGAGTGGATGCATTTTTTTAGCGGCATCCTGTATTTTGGTCCTGCTTCTTCGTTAATTTTCAGGATTGCTCTGCCGCACACGTTCATCATCTCGGCCTCACCGGCTCGTGCCTGCTTCATTTGCATGTCAATTTCGGCAACCTTCCTCAGTATTGGCGTGAGGGTGACACCCGCTTGGTGTCTACCTTTGTACGCTCGCTACTTCGACCTTTCCGTGACTCCGTGCATCACCTTGCATCTCTCTCCATATCTGCCGATAACTGCCAGGTTTTCTTTTCTGCTCACACCTTCTTCCGCCTTAACCCTACCCCTTTCTTGCAGCACTTTACGCTTCGTTATGGCCTCACTGCGGCCGACATGGGCGATACTTCCCTCCCTATTTACTTGATGTCCCTGCCTTCGCTCACCTTCGTATTGTTAATTCGGTCGATAATGTAATCATGCCCGATTACAACAATACCATGTGCTTATATAGGCGCGCAGTTGATGAGTACTATCTCATCAATTATCTCCCTTTTGGTGTAGCGGTCTTGAACGCGTCTCTGACCTGCTTACAGATAACTCTTTCACAGGTTTTGACAACTTTTGACTCCTCTTTGAACGCTGCCTGTTCTCTCAGATGTTGCTTTTTTCAATATCACGTGCCAAAGTGTATCATTCGAGAACACCTGTGGCCTTGTCATAGGGTCTAACTCTGTTACAAGGTTGTGCGTTGACTCTGTGATACGAAGGGCGGTTGCCGAGATCTGTCACTGGAATATACCGAGGTCAACTTATAGATTCCTTAGACTCGAACTAGTTCAAATCCTCGAAGATCGAAGACAGTCGTTCTGGTTGATTGACTATCATCAATCTCTCGGTTTTCCGAATTGCAACTGGTCTGAGTCTATAGATTCCTACCGAAAATGGAAAGGTACTGCGTACAAACACCCAGAACACTTCCACGCGGCATTGAAATGGAAGTCGGCGGGCGACGATGCAAGTGTCACAAAGTACAGTGAATGGATCCAAAAAAAATGTCAGTCACAGAGAAAGGCTGACAAGCCCGAAAAAAACAATCCGAGCAACAAAATGCGAGGCAACGCACCAGCTACGACATCTGTGCCCCTCCTTACTCGCCAAAGCCCGATGGGCCTAATTTGGGACATTATGAACTGGAGCTGTGGATACAACTGTATTGACACCGTTGGCTGCGTTAGTAAGACATCGCGATTGTGACAGATCACTTTAAAAGCGTGCGTGCGTGCACGTGAGCCTCCTCTGTCGTGTCATCCGGTCTGCGTGCATTGCTGCGTAGGATGGCTTTCAAGTGCTTGGCAGCAGCAGAACAGGAACTGGTGGAAACTTTTGGAGGAGGGTCAGAGTACACATAAACTTACCTGAACCTTAGTTACAGCTCTTTCAAGTCCGGGTTGAGGAGAAGCACCAGCGGGGCGAGAAGAGTAGCTGAGTTTCACGAAATCTCGGAAAATCTGCTCAGAATGTCCTAGTCATGTTTCCATGACCTGACTGAACCATACGGCAAGGCACAAATGCAGCCGCTTGGGACGAGATTGTGGCAAACGTTGAGTCCCAATCCGGTATCCCCGAAATGCCTGAACCTGACTTTCCGCGCGCCCAAAGTTTTAAAACTGAGCTCAAGCACACCTTAGAAACTGTGCCAGGTAAGTAAATTATTGCGGGGGGTTAAGGCTCCAACCGTTCCGTTTCCGTTCGCGGATTTGGGAAAACAAAACAGAAACAGAATGGAAACCGTTGCAAACAGTTACCGAACGGTAATTCCAGGTAGTGTTGAGTTTAGGGCTTATAGATTGGTTCTCAGGGGGCCAGCTTGTCCTACATGTTGCCCAAGTAATTCTTGGAGGTCTGCACACTGTCTGCACAACCACCAATTGCAGCATCGGATGGTCTCGGAGGTTGGTCGGAGTCTTCCGGGAAATGATCCGTGATCAGGATTCTTCCCGTTGTCTGACCAAACGATCGTTTTGACATCCGGATGAACTCTGGGCAGGATTTTGGTTCAACACCAATGGGGGTTGCACACCAGCAGCAATATATGGTCATTGGAGGGTAGAAAATCTACTGCCACGGTTACCGTTTCCAAACTGTTTCCCGAACCGTTTGCTCATCCTCGCAAACGAAACAGAAATAAAAACGGTTTTTACTGTTCGAAACCTTTTTCAAACGGAAATGGTTGGAGCCTTACAGGGGGTTTTGACAAAAACTGATATCAATGAAATACTACTTTTTGTGCTGGCACCCCACCAAATTCCATGCGCATCATCAACTCCGTGCACACGTGATTTTCAATACTTGCCGCGTGGTAAACAGTACTTTGCGGGGGTGGGAACTTTTATACAATTTGAACAGCATAGCTGGACTTTCATTTCAATAGATATATGAATTTCTGTCCTGATTGCAGGTAGAATACCTCAGAACGGAGGTTGAGAAGAGGTCCACGACATTCCCAAA
This sequence comes from Mycena galericulata, assembly GCA_029289565.1. Taxonomy (NCBI): domain Eukaryota; kingdom Fungi; phylum Basidiomycota; class Agaricomycetes; order Agaricales; family Mycenaceae; genus Mycena; species Mycena galericulata. Next base: position 97,762 of record JARKIA010000025.1, read on the forward strand.
CTGCTGATGATATCAGTGGATATAAACGACTTGCGCATAAGTATATGGGAAGCTAAGCCAACGTGAACATCAAAATGAAGATAAGGGAATTAATGTACCACTCAGCGACGACTTCGCACTTCACCAGTTCGACTGTTGACAATGAACAAGATGTCTACGATGGCATCACGGCATGAAGATCATGTACATTCAAGGGAAAGTTCAAAGACTGGTTTCTAGTCGGGTGGGGTTGAAAGAACATGGTCCCCCCGCCAACTGTGTGGCAAAATATGGGACAACTTGGTCGTATTTTCGAGTGATCCGTATTTCAATACGGTGATGCAAAAGTACTACTCTAAATGCCATCTTGTTCCACTTGAAGACCAGACTCTAATCCTTGGTTGAATAAGGGCCTGTTCGGATGCACAATCGATTGTCATTGTCAATTGTTCTGCCTTTTATGGTAACCTGATTGTTGACCTAATTGTTCGGCAATCCTGGGCAACGTCAGGCAACGTCAGACCGTGGCAACGCCGTTTGATGGTCCGACGACGACGAGACCCCTCCTCCCGCTGTCCGCGACAGCAGCGACCCCCGAAATTATCTTATTTCCCCATAATTTTACTGCAATCATCTGGCAATTATCCATTGAATGATATTCAACATTGATGATTGAAATCAATCCACCATCACTTACATTCCTGACAGTTTTCGTTGAGGGCGGGGGTGGCGCACACAGCGGGCGGGATCAGGCGGGATTTGGGAGATGACGACCAGGAAGATTTGATTGATGTGTCAACGACACGGTGATGCATTGCCGTGCCAAGCCGATAAGCAACAATCCACAATCCACAATTGATTGTGCATCCGAACGAGCTCTAACATAAGCGAGTCAGAAAAATTGTGCGCCATATCTATGCAAGAGTATGCAGACAATACGGAAAGTAGTGCTGGCCAAATATGAATACGATACGGCAAATGGCGTATAATATTCATATTCATATTGTATTCACCCCCGCGGGCCCGTATCGTATTCTTAGTGTATCGTATTCATATTCAACGGCCTGAATATGAATACGATATGAATATATTCAAATATATTCTGAGCCACCTGCAGTCAGAGATCACACTGGACCAAAACTTTGCCAGAGTGTCGGAAGGTCCTTGTACACCCCTCCTAATGTATGAATTGGTTCTTTGGGGACCAGCAGGTAGCCACTATAGATAGTCGGTGTTTTTCAAACCCCCGATCACAACTTTTGATCCCACCACCTGATTGATTGATTGAAGCCGAGGCCGGACCAGCGGTGGTCAGTGCAGATCAGACTCGGCTTGCAGGCCTGCCACCAGAATGCATTGATCCGATGTGTCCCGGCGGAGGCCTGAAGGCGGCAAAAGCCAACTTCAGAGTATTCAAATATATTTGAATACAATGGGACACGTATTGTATTATATCCATATCATATTGTATTCATATTCTGGTGGAGGTCCTGGGGCTGTATTGTATTTGTATGTATTCAAATATATTCAAAATATATTTTGGCGTATCGTATTTATGGCCAGCACTAACTGAAAGAGGTCCGATCCGAAAACTGGATTTTGGTTGTTTCCGTACATGTCTTTTAGCGCCGAATCCGTCTGCACTGGGATCAGTTGCTCTTGTTTTGGGGCCATTTGTCCGCATAACAGATCAAACATTTCCGCCCGAGAAGGTATATTTCCGGGGTCGTAGATGGCCCACAGGATTTTTTTTTTCAGGTCCTTTTTTTGTCCTCAGAATTGTGAAAAAAATCGGTGTGTGGGGTGGATCTGTCTGTACCAGGATCGGACATCAACATCACCTTACTCCAGTAAGGTCCCCCAACCTGAGTAGTTCAGTGGTTGGGTCTTAAAGGGGTCTGCAAAAAACAAATACTCAAAAACACGAGAGATTAGATCCGTTAGACCTCTGGAACCTGGCTTTTTAGGGGTCTGCAGGAAACAAATACTCGAAAACACGAGAGATTAGATCTGTTAAGACCTCTGGAACCTGACTTTTTAGGGGTCTGCAAAAAACAAATACTTCACAACTCGAGAGATTAGATCCGTTAGACCTCTGGAACCTGACTTGTTAGGGGTCTGCAAAAACAAATAATTACATACACAAGAGATTAGATGAGGCCGTACTCTGGTTATGCCACAGGCAAACTTCAAGTTGTATGTTGCTCCCCATGAAGAATTGTGAAACGAGCCAGGTCCCATGCTTGCCGTCCAAAAATCTATGTTGTACTTGCGGTATTTGAACACCCGAACATCCGACACTTTCAGATCAAGCCCAACACATGGGCCGATGTCTCCAGAGCTTCAACATTGAATCTCACCGGCGCGCGTCTCTGGGGTAATCCAACTTTCATGGATGTTACTCCAAAGGTTTTCCACCAGAATGGCCAATTCCCAATTTAAACTCAACATATTATAATCCTCATTGAAGCGTGTAATTCAAAATTCCTCAGAGAATCCGAAATTAAAGCGCTGATCTCAAAGACTGTTTATCAAAAGGTAGCTGATACCTTCATGCTTCAACCTTTCCACATGATAAGTTCTGAGTCATCGCCACGAGGAGCGACTGAAGGTCGGCGACGAGTGGCGGCTTGTCGGCTAGAGTGTGCTGTAATTCGTGTGCTCAAAAAAACCTCCATCATACCAATCTCCACCTGAACACCCATGTCGATGCAACACGAGATGACCATTCCTCGATGTATGCCGCATGTAACAGGAACAGGGCCTTGGGAACCCAGCAAACTTGCTGAGGCGCACCAAACACCTGAAAATCCCCAAAGAACTGGTCTGGAGCGGTCACCGCCCATCAACATATTTTGAATCGCAGATTCTGCCTCACGTCGGCCATATTCGGGCATTGCGATGTGAAAGATCCACCGGAACTCTTTGCGTGCGTTTCTCGGTCCTATCGCGATTCATACCGACGCTTTCCGAGAATCGCTATATCGGGCAACGAACACGACAGTCTCGGGTGCTCCACAACACAGGAGCAACGAGACATCCGTGCGGCGGGTAGCATTTATATCCGCTGCTTTATCCGCGTCTTTATAAGATAGGGGTCGACCAACGGGCCGCGTTCCAAGGTCTTGCATACGGCGTTTGAAAATGCTTCCACAATTTTTTTGAAACTTGCTTCTTCACGACATTGAACTTTATGCTATTCAAGGAATCTGTTATCGGGCAGGCATCAGCTACACCAAAGGGCGGAGTTGCGCGAACGGTGATCTACAGCCAGCGACGCGAAGTTCGGCTGGGATTCTAATGGGTTGATGAGCCCGGAGCTATTGAACTCTCGACACCTCAGGAAAAGAAACTGATACTGGCCGCTGCAGAGTTGCTGCAGATGGGCCATGATTCATGCTCGTTGCTGTGCCATGTATGCATTGGCCTCCGTCGTGTGTCGATGCCTGTTGCTCACCCCCGCGGGGCTCCTGTCCCACCTCGTCAAAATTAGCCAACCCTTCTGGCGTCCTGTCTAGCCAAATGTGCGGCTGCAGTCCTGAGATCTGAGTCTAGAATGGACACCTCCGATGGACCTCTTCTCGGAGCAGGATCCCATATTTTTACATGGTCAAAATACCCGTCGGACTTCAGTCAGTGTCAATTGGAGATCCGAATAAGAGGTTGCGACCCAACTGATGAGCATTTCTATCAAACTGCTGTTTTCCAACTGAGAACCTCTAGCTCTTTCAGTTTCAAGGTAAAATGACAAATGGCGCGATACACGTACCACCTGCACACCATTGGTGTACTGGCGGACGGCGGGGATTTTTACCTGCAAGGGGATAACTCTTTGCAGGACCCGCCGGGTGTTAACCGACGGTCCTGCTATACTAGTGGCCAGCCATGCAGATTTGTCTTCTCTTGCCTGTCATGTTACATGATATCCTGGCAGAAATAAATTATCGGAATAACAATTGTACTCAATTTTGGATTGTTCTGCGACCCTGGGGATTTTCCAGTGATGCCTCCAAGATCGCAATCTGTTTTTATTTTTTGGGCAGTTGTTGACGGAGGCGGAGGGAGGTTACTCAGGTCATCAAGGGGCGGAAGAAAGCGAGTATCCGTAGCATACATCTGGCACAATGTATGTAGTACGGGCCCCTGCTGTTTCTTAACGGGACCGCGCAGGAATATACCTACCTACCTACCTACCATCAGTTCCTCCATAGCTGAGAAGTGAAAAGGGAGTAAGGTGGTAGGCGTGCAACAGCAGGCACCTAGTGCAAACAGAGTTTCTGTATGGAGCTGTGATCATACACACCCTTTTCCAAGCAGTCCGTCTGCATACGTATGAGACATTTGGCCTTTTTTCGGGCCAAATCCGTCCGCATCACTTGCCTACGGGCGGGTAGGTGGGATTTTGAGTATACGTAAGTAGGATGACGTGGAAAGCTATTTTTGAAACTCCGATTAAAGGTCCGAAGGACAAGACCGGACTAGGACTCGTATTGCCATGCGAAGCATTGGCCTAAAGGACACGTCCCTACGTTCGAGTAACCGTTGCGCCACTTTTTTTTTTTGCTCAATTTTGCTCCGATTGGCCTCAAATAACTTTCATACACCTACTCTGTCTTGTTACTCAACGTAGGGCTGGTTACGAGTCTATGAGTGTCCCCTGAATTTTAGGCGGTCTGCGCTGGAATACGTGAGGCGTTAGTCAGACATTTTTACCATTACTTTGCAATGGAGAATCATTTTCAAGACACTTTGGCCGAGTGGTTAAGGCGATGCCCTGCTATTACGTAAGGCATTGGATTATATCCGCGTGTGTTCGAATCGCACAGGTGTCGTTTTTTGGAATTATCGTCCCCGCGTGTGTTCGAATCGCACAAGTGTCGTCCGTGTTTCCGTATTTTTCTTTTCCAACCGGACGTCCGTGGGTGTTCGAATGGCACCATTGTCTGGATATGGTGCCCTGCAATACCGGAGATGAGCAAATTTTCTAATTCATTCAATTCATTCTTTTTTGCCACAGGTTGAGTTGGAACTTGGAAGCACCAGTTGTCTTCAAGTTTTATCCGAACTTTGTGTATAGAATAAAAGCTGCTGATCCTTTTTCTCGCGAACTCCTCAAATAAATACTGTTCGCCGCGGCGGAGCTATATCGGGACGATAAGCTTGCTCAGAATCTCCATGGCCGACAAGTCGACGCCCACCGTTGGTGTCCCTGCCAACGCCAACTATGTCCTCGTCTGCCACGGCGGTGCTGGTACCATGTCCAAGGCGAATTCGACGCCCGAGCAGCGCGCAGCGTACAGGGCTGGAATACGCGCCGCGCTAGAAGCGGGCTACAAGATCCTCAGCGAGGGCGGTGCGACGCGAATCCTTTTGTCCTCGTCTCGTTCCTGAATATGTAGGTGCAGGCGAGGCCATGGACGCGGTCACCGCTGCAGTCTCCTCAATGGAAGGTGCGCTGCTTTCATACCCGGTGTACATGCTCCTCACGCGTCGTAGACTGTCCTCTATTCAACTCCGGTAAGCACCTGCGGCCGTCGTGTGCCCGCCACCTTGACCTCTGCTAGGCAAGGGAGCCGTGTTTAACACTGCCGGAAAGGTTTGTGCGATATGAACAAGCATAGCTCAACTTCGGTACTACACAGAACGAACTGGAAACCTCCATAATGCTTTCGAAGCCTCCGGCGTCGCACCCCGAAATCTCGCCTTCCCGACGGGGCGTAGGCATTACCCTCCTCTCGCACGTCCGCAACCCGAGCGCGCTTGCCCGGGCTCTGTACCTCGCACCGGACCTCCTCCCACACACTTTCATCTCCGGCGCGACAGCCGAATCCCTCGCCGAGTCGCTCGGCGAGGAGTTGGTCGACGAGTCGTACTTTTACACGCGCAACCGTTGGCTGGAGCACCGCCGGGGGCTCGGCCTTCCTGATGGGCCCTTCCCGTACCCGGATTCTGACGATGAAAAGGCCGGGCTTCCGCTGCTCGATCTCCAACCCACGGGCACGGTCGGTGCGGTCGCGCTCGACGTGCGTGGGTGCATCGCAGCGCTCACGTCGACGGGCGGCCGCACGAATAAGCTCGTCGGGCGCGTCGGCGACACGCCGCACATGGGCTCCGGGTTTTGGGCGGAGGAGTGGTCCGTAGCAGCGGGATGGGTCCAGAAGGCGTGGGGCAAGATCTGGGGCCTCCCCGCGCGGCATGCGCTCGGCGTCTCCGGTACGGGCGATGGCGACGTATGTCTGCATTGTCCGTTGGTTCTCCACGCGTCTTGACTCTCTGTAGTACTTTATAAGGTGCGCGACCGCGGTGACCATCGCGCATCGCGTCAAGCACCTCGGTGAATCGCTACAAAAGGCGACGGAGTACGCGGTCGGGGAGCTCCGCAACCATGGGGGCATTGGTGGTGTCATCGCGCTCGACAGTGCTGGAAATGGTTGTCGCGTCCCCTTTCCCCGCGTTCGACCACTCACTCTTTTGCAGTTGCAATGCCTTTAAACTGCCCGGGTATGTATCGAGGCGTCATCCGAGACGACGGCGTTCCTATGACGGCCATTTTCAACGATGATGTTTTGGAATGAGTAGATGATTTTTTGAGTCGTTTCCCTCTGCTAGTCGCTAGTTTCAGTGTGTGAAGTGCAGTGTTGTCTTTTGCCCCAATTGGTATTCTGCACCGACTCGCTCGGTGGTTTCATGCATAGCACCAGGAAAAAATATTAGCGACAGGAGAAATAGTGATACAAACCTGACTACGGAGCAATGGATCTATAAAATCATGGCGCCTCCTCACTCACTTCGCCTTCCTCCTTGCCCTCTTTCGTCGTATCCCCTTCGAGGTTGCGTGATTCACCCTCATCGGGAGGTGTACCATTCACTTTGCTCGCACTACGAGTGCCCGGCACCGACGGCGAGACAGAGGTCGCCTCACTGGCGCTCGAGTCGCGACGTTTCATCGAGGCGCGTGTCGATCGCCGCTCAGGAAGCGACGAGTCGGCGGTCGGCGTTGGCTCCGGAGTGGGGGTGACCTCCGGTAAAGGCACTGCCGAGTCACTGGGAGAGCCTTCTTCGGCGAGGTTGGCCACGCCGCGTGGGTTCCGGGTCCGTTTCGCGGGATACGTCGCGTCGCCGTCGTCGACGTCCTTGCGCTTCCGCTTGGCGCCAGCACCGCCACCAGCGCGTTTCTTACGCGGGCTCGTGGTCTTTTCCTTGATTTCGCGCGCAGCGACGGCCGCAATGGCACTGACATTGGATATCGGTGCGGGCCGGCTAGGGACCTCGTCTTCCTCGGCGTCGCGTAATTTGGCAGCGGGCCGGCGCGAACGGGCAGATGAGCGGCGGCCAGAGTCCGAGTCGTCGACGCTGATGGGGGTCGAGTGGCCAAAGCTCGCTGGCTCGAGAGGCGGCAGCGAGAGGGCGAGCCGACCGAGAGGGTGGTACAAGGGGAGAGGCGGGGCCATGGGGTACTTTTTCCGGGGGACGAGGCCTGCGCGGACAATGATGTTGGTGGTGGGTGCTGGGGTAGTTTTTGGCGTGGATGTAGATGCAGCTGAGGAATCGAGTCTTGTGTGGGACAACGTCGAGAGAGACATGGCAACGTTGGAGGACACCAACGGATGGGGAGAGCGATATGTATACATTGGTTTCCTACGAATGGACGAGACGGGCGGGGCGTTCATGACGTCCATGCTGAAGAGATGGATGCTAGTACCCACGAGAGTGGCCCAGTCTGAGTTTTCGGAGAGGAAGAGAGATGGTATACTGTACCCACCTACTAAGGTGCACGCGCGGTGTGCGGGGGGACGAGGAGAGAGAGGCAGGTAGTAGAGACCTGTGCAGAGGTGACAGCGAGCAGCGTGCACGCGAGAAGGGAAGACTTGGGCACGGGCCACCAGAGCACATAAGCCACATCCGGCCCGACTCGTTTGATCGCTAACTCGTTACATATATAGATAACCCCTATCTACAATCTCTACAGTCTCTCCGTCATTGCAGAAAAATGTCTGAAACCTCGTTAGCGTCCCACCAAATCGAAAGAAAGTAGCCTACTTTTCACAGATCGCAGAGAAATAAAACTCGTGTCTGCGCGGGTCGTCAGCGTCGTCCGAGTATCCCCCGACGAAAACCACTCACTCCGAATTATGTGGATGGACAAGATTGTGGGCAATCTCGTGCGCCAGAGTAAAGTACCTGAGTCGGGGGGGTCGGGACAGAAGGATGGGGTCGACCAGTGGACCTACCATGATATGTACGCCGCCTTTAGGCGTCCGGCCTTGACGTCACCATCGTCTGCAGATTTTGGTTCAGAACCGGCCACGACAGCTTTGAAACCACCACCCACGCCATGCCTCATAGTACCGTAGGTTGAAGAATATGCTTCCGTTGCGGTTGAAAGCGATGAGCCCTCCTTCGAGGTCATAGAAAACATGCAGGCTTGTCAGCGGGAGACTGTACAAATGATCAGTTTCGCTCAACAGAAAGGTAATGCAATCCGCACTTGTACACCTGTGCAAGAACCATCATGATGGGCACAAATCGAGTGAGAGGCCCGTATTTTGCCGGCATGAAGGTGTGAGGATCCGGCACTTCTGGAAACGACATGAATTGAGGAATCACAGAGTTTTGTTAGAGATATATACCTTGCGAGACATACACCTTGACGCCCTCAATTTCACCTAGTCGAGTCAGCATTGCTTCCTACATGCAGCACCGCCTAACTTACCGACAACGGTGAGGTCTCCCGCACGCCCAGAAATGTCGCAATACCCCTCGTTCAACGACTCTTGAACCTGCTGCATCTCTTCTCTGTTCTGTAAGAGATTACCAGACTCGGGCCGGCAAGCCTGGATAGCCATGTCTATATTCGACGCTGGTGCATGGATAGCATAAGCAGACCGCACAGCGCAGTAGACATTTTCAAATTACATATGTGGCTGAGCGGCGTCACTGTTTTGGACGTGCGTCCGCTCGGTCCAGCCGCCGAAGGTCCGGTCGGTCCAGGCGCAGAAGGTCCGGTCGGTCCAGACGCAGAAGGTCGGGGTCCGGCAACGGAATGTGTGATCTCGGAAGGTCCGGACTCAAAGGGTCCGGACTCAAATGCAGAAGGTCCGGGCTCGGGGCGCGTTGCGTTCGGTACGATGGGTGGGTGAGGACCACCCTTGTCTCCGGGATGCCGGTTTAGTTTGCGTTTGAGCTGCTGGAAGGACCCCATCACACTACTCGAAGGACGTGACTTCAGCTCGGGAGGTGGCGGCGCTGGCGAAAGTCCCGATTTCTCCCAGGGCGGGAGGTTGGTTGTCGTCGTCGTCGGCATCGAAGGGGGGACTGGAGGCGGTGGCTTCGACATCAGTTGAGGAGGGTTTTTTTGTGCCTCGTCTGCAGCTGCTTGGCGAAGCGCGTTCTGCTGTCTCAGAATTCTGTCGACTATCGATAATATCAGCTCGGTCCTTGGAAATACCTACAGACGTGCCATTATATCCTCTTCTCTTGAGAGCCTTCAGGTCCGTTGAGAGGATGGTCATGAACAGAAGGGCATCGTTCGTTTTGGGCGAATCAAACAACAGGCGGTTGAGCGATGTAGCCACCCTGAAAAATGGGCGAAAATTTACGACTCGGCAGGCTCGATGATCTGTCTGGTGACTTACTCGTACATATCCACCTGCGCATTTCCCGCCAGCCTGTGAACATTTCATGGAAGCTGGGTCCACCAAGAAAAAAAAGGAAATATATACCAGAGGTGAATTGGTCCTGTGCCCATTCTCTTTGCAACAGCAGATGCTTCCTGCGTCCGCGATTGCCGGATATCCCCGAAATTGAGGGTCTTGGTGACAGAAAGCTTCCCAAAACTTGTAACGATAAAGTGCGCTTCCTGGTTCAGCCAGTTGTAAGAAACCTTCGTCTTCGCATGCGTATGTTCATGCAGGAACAATGGAAGCCGCTCCAAGATCAGTATACGGATTTCGGCAGCCGTCCGCGAGTCCTTGATTTCCGCGCTCGTCTTGTATTCTTCTTTGACCAGGGAACCGAGTCTACGCGAGCCCAGACGCTCATAAAACTCTTCACAAAACATAATCAACCAATGTCACGAGTGAGGTCAGAGCATCAAACCTTCGAGAATATCTTCCTGGGGTGCGGTGAACAAGGAATCGCCAAAGTTCTGGATGGCGTTATTGTCATCAGCTATCACGATTTGATCGGGTCTCTTCAAATCATATCGGAGATCTTTTTCGTCGTCGTCCAGATCTGCCGACCCTTTGCGTAAAATTCCCAACAGGATAGGAGCTTTCTTCATCTTGGTAAAGGTGCTGGATGAGATTTGCCGACTATTAACTGCGAGGATTGTCAATGACATTCCACATGTATCCAGAATTCATGACGCACTTGCAATGTTCCTAAGTTCTCCTAGGAAGCTGGGAAACTGTCAGCGGTGGTCCAGTGCTTTCCGGCGCATGACGCACTTGCTCGGACCCTCCGAGAGCTCGTAAAATTTGTATGGGTCTGATAGGAGCATCAAGCTGACTTCTTCAATGCTAGGTGAATGTTTAGTTCCACAGGCACTGAGAAACCCGTTGGCCGCCTTCCCAAAGTCGACAAAAACGAAGAGTTTGGAGTGAAAGCCAGCGGTCTCGTTCGAGCCAAAGAAACACTGCGTTGGAGGGAGCCAGCGTATCGAATCGATTTCCGATTTGGGACCTCTGAACTGAGTTGGCACCATGGAAATTTGCGAAAGTCGCTTTAGTTCCGTATTGGAGAAGTCTGAAGGAGTTTTGACAGAATGTTACTACTAAGCAGGTGCCAACGAACCTGAGATGCGCCCTGCTAAAACAGTAAACCATCTACTAGCTTCGTCCTTGCTTTTGGGCGGCGTTGTCTCCAGCAGGTTAACCAGACGCGAGGTAGGCGGGTGCTGTTGAATATTCAACTTGTTCGCGGCGTCCGCCTGAGGATGGGGCGCAAAAACTTGGAATCCCAATATAGACCAATCCGCAGTTGCAAAGACCTAAAAGCACTATGAGAAACGGACACGCGAAGGTAGTGAAAAGGATCCACATCTTTGGGAGTCCCCATCACGTGCGCTCCATCCTTCAGAGCAGGGATATATGGTATCTCATAAAAGTTTGCGGGATCGTAATCATTGTAGCGCGCACTCATATTATCGAGAAGATATTTGAGCGCGATAGGCCGAACCTGCATAGAATCGTCAATGGGTTACAAAGGATGTGGGAAGTCACCAATACTTTGGCGTCGGGACTCGCACAAAGACTGATAAGCTGATTCAGAGGCGGATATCTGCGCGGATATTGAGTCCGATTAGAAGCGGAAGTAAACAATCGCCTATACCGAATCAATCCCAAGTCGAACAACAGTTTGGCTGGGAGAAACTCAGTTGAAAACTCTGGCAATGATACTCACGAACCCTGGTCAGAAGATGCTCGCCATTTGTGATCACCGGGCCAGTCTATAACAGGTAACCCTAGTTGCCGAAATATGTCGACAGGTTCATACAACTGCCTTGCGAAATACTGTTTCCGCTTCTGGTTTGTCTCCCCGACTCTCGTTTCTTTGGAAAAAGCAGCCGTCATTTGTAACTTGGACCATTCAGCGGGTGTCAAGGACTATGTAGAAGAGACTCAGTGGACTATCCGAGGATAAATTCGAAAGTAATCACAGATCTGATATCGACGAGATATTTCGTAAGGTCGAATATTGACCACTCGTTTGTTTTGATCATCCTGCGAGAACATCAGTTATTGTCGAAGGGAATCCAGAGAAGAAATCACCTGTCAAACACCACCTGCAAATCTACGTGCTTCCGAACCCCAAGTGCCTGGAGAACTTTCTCGAGAGCCGGTCGAATCGTCGCCCCAGAAGGAAGTATGACTACTGGGAGATCGTGGAACAGATCTGCCTTGACAAAGTAGGCTTGTTCTGGAATCTTGAGTCCGCCCGAGGTAGGTATGCACGGGATTTCCTTCAGAATAGCCGCCACTTGGATTTTTGACTCATTGGATAAAGAGGGCCACGCAGAGGTAAGGACCGAGAGGACACGTTCAGCCCAAGGGGCGGATAATTTGAGGTTGAAAGCGACGGGACACGCGGAACCCGTGGCTGCAGGACTGCATATATGACGCAACCAATCTACAACTGTGAGTTCGGTCCAAGGGAATGCAGGGGTAATAGATGCGGTGGCCAAACGCTTGCTGACCACAATGGGGAGGAGATGATCAGGAAGCGGTCCATCCAACGGGATTAGGCTCCTAGGATTCATAAAGGTCTTAATTCCGCCGAGCTGTATTATTTGTTCCTCTGCGCTTCCCGGGTTCCCGATGAGCAGGACCGCGGCATTCAACAAGTCGGTTCGAATCGAAAGGAGTTGAGATTCGTCCCCGGGACGAGTGGCCACGGTGGTGGAGTACATGTTGATCCACCAGTTCAAGCACGCGATCATGTCCGCCTCTGCTAAAGGACGCGATCGCAGTTCAGATAAAACATCCTGGAGAAGGATGTCCCTTATTAATCCTCGTGCTCTTAATGCTGAAACGGCACCAGGGGCGCCGACTATAATTTCATCGGGTATGACCGGAAGTTCCCGGAGAAAGGTGAGTGTGGGGTCTGGGTAGCGTACAGCGGATGCCTGGCGTACTCCTGCCGTCGACATCAACAAGAAGGTCTGATTCGGTGCGCAGGAGAAGAAGGCTGTCTCTATGAGAGCAGAAACCTCCGCGGATGGTGTCGAGGAATGAAATGTGAAGAATTTGAGGGCGTGAAGGGCCCGGCCCTGAAGCCAAGACCGCAGCTCTTGATCCTTCTCTAAAGGCGACCCCGGTTTAATGACTCCGGTCCATAAACTGCTTATGTCAGCAAGCTCGCGTTCATATCTGGAGTTTGAGTTCAGGGGGGGATTTCGCGTTTAAAGGCCGACTTACGCCGTTCGCGAGAGAAACCCTCCAACCCAGAGCAACTCCTTGTTCCACACTTGGGTATGTTCTTGAATAAACGAAAAGGTGATAGAAACGAGAACTCTTACTAGCAACGTTTCTGTCCCTAAAAAAAGAATTACGATGTCAGTCAGGTTCATGGGAGGGTAGTGGAAACAAGAACATGAGATCGATGGATTCCCGCTCAACGGTCGGAATAAACCGCGCTGCCATGTGCCCGCCCAGACCAGTTGTTTGCCCGGTGGCATGCCCGATGAATACACGCGCAGAACCTGTCCTATACGAGGTGTGAATATTGACAGATATTCCGAACGTAACCATAGTCATACCCGTCGATATCGGCACGGAGTCCTTGGAAGATACTACCCGTAGCAAAGGGTTGCTGTTCATCTTCGTTCTTACTTGCGTCATATTCGTCTTTCGCAGTCTGAAGATTCAAATGTCACGCGTATTCGTGGGTATTTCACCAAGTAACCTACATAGATGAGCTCATATTTGACTTTAGTGGGCGGGTTTTTCTTCGTGGATCTGTGAAGCTCTGCCGCGACCTTTTTATCCAACCGAACATCGACTTGGGCCGAAAATATCGACAATGAAACACTTGTCTCATTCACTGTTAGAGGATCTACAGTTTCCTCTGGCGCCGGAGGTAAAGGTGTTGCTACGCGTTGGGGAGTATTACTGCCAAAATTAGAGAACCAGCCCAAAAGCCCTGGGGCAGAGGGTTTTAAATTGGTTGGTTTCGACGCAGGAGGTTTGGGTTTCTCTGTCCCAGAGGAATAAACCCAGCGCATGGTATCTGCTTGAATCCGAAGAGCTAGCGCATAGATGGTCAGTGCAAATACTCGTGGAGCCCGGATTCCTTACAAGTCGAATTCACGCCTGTTACTTGCATCATTCCCAAGGGGCTACGGCTCTGGAGACCTTTGGGTATGCCCAATGCCTTGGGCACACCGGACTCCTTCCTCAAACGCACGAGACGCTTATCGTCAAAATAAACGCTAACTTCCGAAAGGGATGCCATGAATGTTATGGACGACGCGAGGAATCGCGTAAAGTCGAAAGCTACCGGCATGGGAACAGGTTGCCTCAGGGGCATCTCGAATGATGTCCATATCCGGCTGGAATCCTCTGGCGTTGTCGGCGGCAATGGGCCACGCCGAGCAAAGAGCTGGATTCATGGACGAGTGGTGAATCTTCGCGGCAAACGTACGATGGACAAGAGTACCTGATCCTTGTTATCCTTCCAATAGAAACCCATCCATTCGTCTATGCAATAGTTTAACCAGCGTCAATTTTAGAGAAACCCTGGCGTACCTCCAGACTTGACCAGAGGGTCATCGGTGACGGAAAATAGACTGTAAAATCCTAAGAGACGTCAGATACAACTTGCGGCAAAAACGGTATCACTGACCGACACCGAACGCTCCAATCTTCTCTTCATCTGGATTTCCCTCGGCTATCCGGAGCATAAGTTTCACTCATTCGCCAGGCAAGATTACATACCCACCAATCTTTTTGAGACGATCCCAGTCTTCCTTCCGAAAAGCCATTCCGTCATTTTTGAAAGACCACTGGTAGCACTAGCACGATAAATTGGCATGGATTATGAAACCTGTGTGCGTAGAACGCACGAGGGCGGTCTTCAAATTCGGTAATTTCTGCGCGGTAGTGGCTGCTTCACTCGAGGTCCCATCAGAATCCGCGTTCAGGGCAGCTTGAGTTTGAAATCGAATTTCAACCCTCTTGGACTGCGCATCATCCGAATTCTGGAGCAACTCTCGAAAGACAGTGAACTCTCCAGAATAGCGGGCGAGGACTTTGTCAATGAGCGCCCGCTGGTTAACTTCTACAGACTCGTCGTATCCTGCTGCCCACTGTTTTACAGATGAGTGTCAGAACTGCAGTTACAGCCATCGCACGCACCAAGGCATCTCTAGTCTGCGCCATTCACCACTCTTTAACAAGATTACCAGAAGTTCAATAATAGGGTATAGTTGTGAAGTCTGGGCGTCGTGAAAGTTCAAGGAGGAAAGCAATGGGCGCTAATTGCGTCGCCAGCCTGCGGCAAGTCCGGCCCGAACCATGCATGTCGCTTTGACCAAAATTCGTTGCTCAAGTAATCGCCCACACAGTCAAAACGATCAAACAGTACATTCGCGAATTCGCGCGGGGCTATAACATGTACATACACCTTGAGTGCAAATTTGGTTTGGTTTCAGTGTCAAACGGAAAACGGCTTGGGGAACTACGCTACAGGTGCAGGCCTCCTCGGTCGGGGCGTCTCAGAGCTCGGCGTCTTCGGTCCTCGCCCACCTTTCCCCCGTCCCGAAGACGGTTCACCATTGGTTCCTGAGGGCCTCCGAGTTCCTCGAGAATTCGAGTTGGCTCCGCCACGTCCTCGTGTCTGTTTGGCGCCTCGGCTGGCCGTACTGCCGGACCCTGCGCGGTCGCTTGCGGGGTCTTTACTACTCGAAGTCGTTGCGCTGCGTGTTCGCGGTTTGGAGCTCCCCGTGTTCCGCCCGGTGGGTTCAGACGGAGTTCGCTTCCGGTGGGACGGGGATGATGGGGCCTCCCTGAGCCAGGCTGCGTCGGTCTCGGACATGGAGTAGTCGGAAAGCGGGGGCGTAAGAGGCGTGTGTTGCACCGGAGAAGTTGTCGGAGTCAAAGGAAGAGGAACGTCGCTGCTGCCAGAAGACGATGATATCGAGACGGAGGGCATTCTTACTCGCTTTCCGGATTCTCGTGTTTTGACCACCCGTTCCACAGGGGATGCCGGTTCCTCCTTCTCCTTCTCGGCTAGTCGCTCCGCTGCAAACGCCTCAGCTGTCTCCCCAGTCCAGACGTGGCCAGCCCTTTCGACCTCCGCGTACCCACCCCAGCCTCTCTTCATAGCATCTTCGACTGCCTTTTCTCTGTCGATTGCCTTCCATACTTCCTCTGTGAGTCTTGGGGGAATGTATTCGACGGAAACATTAATGCTGATCTTGGAAGATGTTGCCGGTCGCGTGATGAGCCACGATCCTCTTCCGTGTTTTCCATACCAGTCTGAGAGCTATGAGATCGGAGAGAAAAGAAAAAGTAAGCACCGCATCCGCAAACGTACCTATAACCTCCAGTCTTGGGCACTTGCGCACAAACCGTTTGATATCTCGCACAAGTGGCATCGACGGGTCCCCAGGGGTTTCTGAACATGTCTGTGTCTGCATTTGATCAAAGTCCAGAAGTTGCGGGAGAACGGATTTTGATTTTAGTACGGGGGAATCTGTGGGCGTTGGCAGCGACGTCGACGAACTACCGGACGAGGGGAGAATTGGCGCAGGGGGTTTTCCCGGTGCGTGAACGGGAGTAACAGAGACGGAGAGTGTGTGCAGACTCGAGAGCGATGCAAAAGTAGACGTGAGACCAATCAACTTTGAAAAAGGCGCGTCCAAACACAGTTGCGTGCGCTGAAGGATAATTAGAAAATCAAAAGGGTCAGGTTAGTATTACCACTGACCTCCAACTTTGGGGAGCATTCGAGAAGCAGTTTGATGTCTGCGATCGATAGCGACCAAAAATCGCACCGGAAGGAGGTCATTTGGCTTTTTTGTTCTTTAATTCGATCCAGAAATGCGGGGGGGATTGGTTTGAGGGCCACAGCGTCATCAATGGTACTATCGTATACAGCGACGCCGCAATGCAGGGAAGGCGGCGCTTCTCGGCGGACAATATCAAGAGACGAAAGCGACCCAAGAGGAATGGCGTAAAGGGAGTCCAAATGATCTGTCGCCCAAGAGTGGTGCGGTCCCATTTCGGCAATGACTATTCGCAAAGTTTTGAGGCCAGGGGGGAAGGAGTTCGGTTTCGTCCAGAGCGTACGGCTCAGTCGGCCTAGAGGGTGTATAAGAAGATGAGTCGGGAGGTGTAACCCGCGCGGTAGCTCACCCTGTACCTCGTCGAGAACGAGCTCCTCTAACGCCTCGCACCCTTCGAGAATGGAAACGATACCTTTGTCGCTCAGTTTGGTTCCACTTGTCGTAAGCGTCAGCTTCTGTATCTTCCGGCCAGCGTCGACGATCTTTTCGCACAGAGAATCATCCAACCAGACAAAGTCGAGGTTCAGGGACTCCAACAGAGATTCGTCGCCAAGATTGTCAAGGAACGCGGAGAACGCACGTGCGCCGGGCTGCGAGAGGCGACACAGGCGCAGGGACGTCAGAGGGACGCCGGTGAGCAACGGCAGCGACGGCGCCTCCCACTTTGCGAGGGTGCACCGCTGGGGAGACAGGGGCGGCGGCGCAAAAGCCACCCGGACGAGGCGCGGGTTGTGTTTGCCGAGCATCTACAAAGCCGCGTAAAGCACCCGACGCGGAACTTACAAGGAGAGGCACAGACCTCGCAGAGGCCGTCGGGCGGCGGAAACGCGCTCTCCCAGATGAGCGCTTCCATGTTGGCGCAGATCTCGAGTAGACTGGCGAGTCGCTCGGCATCGATGGGCCGGAGCACGTCGTCATGGAGTGGTGTGCTGCCATCGGGGAGCGCGGGGTCGGCTATGACGAGCGTCTTGACAGTAGAGGCATATCGGGCAGGGTTGCAGAGCACGGGATACGCCGCGCCCGCACTTTGCGCAGACTCTTCATGGGTGAAGACACGGGCATTGTCCTGCAAAGAGATGGTATGGAATAGGACCCGGACGGCAGATGCGTGCAGGCACGATCCGAGCGACGAGAGAAACGGGCTCCGCAGCGAAGGCGCGAGGAGCAGGGCTGTATCGACAATTTCTGCGTCCCAGAGTCAAGCGCGTTGGCGCAAGCTGCGAAACAGAGCTCACCGTCGAGCAGGGGTTGCGGCAATGACTCCAAAGGCCGAGACATGGCGGCTCCTGCGTCGAAGGCACAAGGAACAAAGACACGAATACGGGAACTTTCCAGAAACTCGTTTACAACGTCGTGGTGGCGGTCAAGGAAAGAAAGGCATGGGCCGAAGAATCCACACCGATGTAATTATGGCGGGATTACATAACCAACCATTAATAGTCTAGCTCGCTTTTATTATTTGGTCCGTTCCACAAAATGCAGGAGTAAGAAAAAGAATGGATGGATGCGATATAGCACAAAGACGACGATGCAGCAAAATCCAGCAAAAACGCGACGAACAAAAATGCAGGGTATTATATATTACTCGACGGCAGATCCGAAGAAGTGTAAGCGTGGGGTATAGCGTGGTGGGTCATGAAAGGCGGTGGTCCTAGCCTAGAATCGTGTCTCAGGATCCAAAGGTCCCAGCGGACCATACCGCTGTTCGCCCGTGCCACGCCTTACCGGGGATGTCGGATGACTCCGACCACCGCCTCGACCAGGCCCCGACGGCGTCGTCGGCGTCGTCGGTGAAAAAACGACACCGGGGAGTGATTGCTGCTGACCTGTCGGCGAGAGCGTCAGTGGAGCATATCCGTTCCCGCGCACATTCGAGAGCTGCGACGACGAAGACGACGCATCCGATAACTGGTACCGCGCCGTGTGCTGTGGCGGGTTCGCCGGTGTGTCGTCAAATCCCATCTCCAGCATTGCCTCGAGCTCCTTACTGTCGACCGTCTCCGCCGATTCGAGAGCCTGGTCCTGCGGGAGCAGCAACCCCACGGGTGGTGGCGGGTACTTGGCGTGGTGCTCGTTGTAGCCCCCGATCTGCGGGCCCCAATGGTCGTCATCCGAGGAGTGGAGCGACAGAGTGTCCGAGCCGTCAAACTGGCTGCGAGTGTCGTGCGCCGCCAGCATGTCACCGTCACCAGCAAAATACCCCGAGGGGTGCGCACGCTCGAAATCCCGCCGCCGCCGCTCCTCGCGTCGCAGTTTCCGCAGCCGAGAGCGTTCCCAGTCCTCCCACCGACGCAGCGGAACAGCCTCCCCAACGACTCCGTCCCCAGCACCATGCCCCTTGTCCTTGGTCTCGCCCTCTACTTTTCTGCAACAGCACATCAGCATCTAGATCATCACAGAAACAAACAAACACACCTCGTTTCTCCCCAAGAAAAATCGTCGAAGTGCCAAAACGCATACACGGGCAGCATGAAATTCCACACGGGCAGCGCGATGAGATATATCAGCATCCAAAACACGTATACGATCTTCCCGGTCGTGAGGAGGATGAGGATCGCGGGGAGACCTAGAACGGCGACGAGGAGAACGACGGGGATCGCCTCCTCAAACGTCGAAGGCGGCGAGAGCGCCGTGCCGACGATGAGGATGTACGTGAGCGCAATGGCGATGGGGAGCACCAAGGTGCCGATAAGATCCATGAACACGACAAATTGCATGCTGAAGCAGAACGTCCCGCACAGGTTGCGCACGAGCACGAGCTCCATAAGGTTGTGGATCGTCGAGTTGATCCAACGTCGACGCTGCGAGAGCAAAACGGAGAAGCTGTCTGGCACGATCGTGCGGCAGCGCGCCTGCGGCAGGAACAGCATCTTTCGGTTCGGGAACGTACGGATGAGAATCGTGGTAAGGAAGCGATCCTCCCCGAGGAGCAGGAGGTTCTTCTGGTGGAGCGTCGTGACCTCGCTCTGGCTGTATTCCTTGACAATCTCGGGCTTTATGATGAGCGGAACCCAATCGTCGCCGGTGGATTTCCGGGCCTTGAGCCTGAACATGGAAAAGCACCCGGGGAGACAGGAAACACCACCAAAGACCGACTCAAACGCCTTGGCGAGGTGGTGCGAAATAAAATATTCAAACACCTGGATCGCGGTCACCCACGACGTCCGCTTGTTCGCTATCCGCGTCTCGCCGCACACTCCCATAATCATTTGGTCATTGTGCATGCAGTTGACAAGATGGCGCAGCGATTCCGGAAACACGGTCGTGTCAGCGTCCACCTGTGATGCGCCTCTCAGCGAATCGATCAATCATTCAAAAAAAGACATACCATCAAGCAAACTTCAAAGAAATCCGGCGTGACGCCCATTAGAATATGCATTTTGCGGAAAAGGTCGAAGTCAAGCGGGGTCATGCGGTCATTATACGTGACGCGAGAGAAAAAGTTCATGAGAATAAGCTGGCTGTCGCGCTTTCCGCGGTTGCCGGGTTTGCTGTCGGATGCCGCCTCGTCTTCGGTCCCGCACTTGACGATAATGACAGTGGGCGTGCGGCGCCCTGCCACGGCTGCACAATCATGTCAGCAGACAATACCCAAAGACAAGTCGCATCAACGCACTGTAATGTCCGGCATACACCATGGCACGATTCTGGGCCTTGGAACCAGAGCCCACGGACGCGTAGCTCATAGGAATGGGCTCCCCGAAGCGTGGGTCGGCGTCGAGCAGGCTGACACAAAGGTCGGGGGTGCTGCGCTTTTCGCCCGCGCCGGTGATCATCCCGTCGGCGACGACAAACATGAGCTTGCGCGCGTCGGAGTAATTCGTCTTGGAGATGGCATCGAGGGTCGTCCGGATCGACTCCTCGCCCTCCGAGTAGCACGTCACGAGGCAGACGGCAAAAAGCTCGGCGCCTATTTGAGCAAGGCTCATGATGGGGGCCGACTCGGAGTTGACGAGGGTGCGACTGGAGTTGGAGGCGAGACCCTGGGATGGTTTAAACGCACCGCCCTTGGCGAGTTTCCTGGGCCCGCCGCTGTTCGCCCAGGGGGCAGTCCCGTTCCGGTTGTCGACGGAGACGTTGGCGCCCTCTGGCATGACGGCCGGGCTGATCGCAGAACGGTCAAGAGTGCTGCTGTCGGGGTTGCCCGCGAGGCGCTTGGACGTGACCCACTTGAACCAGATGGCCATGAGGAAGCGGACCATGACGAGGCCGAGAATGATACCAAGACCAAGGTAGAGGACGAGGGAAGTGATGAAGCAGCCGGGGGTGACCTTGTCGATGTTTCCAGCGTAGTATCGCTGCTGGAGGCAGGGAATGACAGGCTTGAGGGCGGCACGGGACGAAAAGAGGCGGGTGCCGTCCTTGCCGCTGGCAGTGTTGTCGCTCGTGAGGAGGGAGCGAAGGGCGGCGTCGACGGCGTCGGAAGGAACGGGATTGGGGTGGTTGAGCATGTAGGTGGTCATGTTAAGGACAGCGCCGTCGAGAACGATGTAGTTTGAGAGGGTGCCGACCTGGTCCCAAGAGTAGCCCGCGATGAAGCGGGTTTTCTTGAGACCGAGATTGGTGAATGTGGAGGCGAGGGTGATCTCGGGGAGCTGGCAGGGGGTGATGGTGGTGCAGGGAGCGTCGAGGGCGACACGGGCGGTGAGACCGGCGCACTTTGAAAAGTCGGCGGCAGTGCGGGTAAAGTACTGGGAAATGTCTTCGCCGGGGCTTTGGGTGATGGTGGAGAGATTGGCGGGGAGCTTTGCTGCGGTCGTGTTGTAGACGATTCCCTGGATGGCGATGGTGCCTGGCTCGGAGCCTACGCGGATGAACTGGCTACTAGTTGACTCTGTGCTTGTGCAGAGGACCTTCTGGAAGCCGACGGTGATGAAGGCAACTGCGGCACACATTACTGCGATGATGGAGCAGAGGGCAACCTTTTCGCGCCAGGCCTGGCGGACGTTCTTGTCGCGCATGCCGCCGAGGCTGGCGAGGAGGACATCGGGTGCCCAGAAGGTAAGGACGAGGGTGCCGATGCGCCAGGCATCGGAGCCAGGATATTTTGGCTTCTGCTGGGAGCTGGATGGAGCTGCTGGGGGGGTTATGAGGGGGATGGGAGCAACACCACGCTCCGGCCGAGTGAGAGTCTTTGCGCGACGAACGGTGGTGCCCGAGGGCTGCTGAGGAGGACGCTGGGTGGGAATGGGGACGTCAGTAAAGTCATACTGCGTCTGAAAGCGAATGGCCATGGGGGAGACCCAGTTCTCCCGGTAAAGAACGACGAGGAGTAGTAACGACGGTGTCACGTCACGCGGGTGGATTCGATTACCGAGTAGACGGAAATGGCGCTGCATCCCCTGGTTCTGTATTCACCAGCCCTCATCATAGGTACAGCTACCCACCACTGTCCCGTACTCAAATATGATAAATGTGAAGGGGTATCCACCTTGCTACGAGTTGTAATTTATTGACATGCCCAAACACTGGACAAGTTGTACTTCTTCATATTACCTCACGTGAATCAATTAGCAGGTTCTCTCTCTCTCTCTCTCCAATGTCGGTGACTCTGGTCCTGCCTCCGCTCGACTTTTCTTCGTCGTCGACATCGTTCTCGTCTCTTCTTGCCTCTGAAATCGCGTCTTCCTCGTTCTCCTCCTCCTCGTCCCCCTTGCTCCAGCAGCCCCCAGTGCCTCCAGTCTCCCCTGCGCTGCCTCTGCTTGCCTCTCTTGCCTCCCAGCACCACGCTAGCCCCTACAATAAATCAAAATATGGCCCCGACGGATGTCCTATCCGTTATATCCCGCTTTCCGTCCACCTCCCCGATCATGTCCGCGAGCTCCAGGCCCGCCAGCGTATCGCCGCCGCCGCAGACGCATGGTGGCCCTGTGAATCCCCCCTCGAGCCCCCGCCTCTCGTCCTTGGGCCCTGTGGCATGCCTACCCTCGACTCCCCTGCCCTCCGCGACCAGCTCCATGCCGCCATGCAGGACCACCTCGCACCCGCCGCTCCCAGCCCTCTCAAGACCTCGTCGACCCACCCAATAAAGTCCGTCTACCTCGTTCCAATTTTACAGTGTTTTAACTTTTGGCGCAGTATCTCCGCTATGATTCCCTTTGAATTAATTCCCCTCATCTCCTCCCATCTCATGCTCTCCGCGGGGCCCACTCTCTTCGACATACCCCCGTCCTTCGCCCTCGACCGCCTCACTGCCGCCCAACATCATGATCGCACAATCCCGCCGCTCCCGCTCCCGCCCCCGCCCGACACTCATGTCGTCGTCCCGACCCGCGCCGCCGTCAGCGAGGCTCTCCAGGCCGCGATCAACACCGCCGTCGCCCCCTCCCCTCCCCCGCTACCCACTTTCCATTCCAATTCATCCACCCTCTCCCTCCATGAAAAAGCAAACGACCCCCCGGAACCCCCGTTCGCCATCGGTAACATCTTCCTTTCCTCGTGTCCGGGTAAAAAAGGTCCGCCCCACTCGACTTTTCGCTTGTCTCTCCGACTGATCCCCCCCAGTGCGCCTCCAAGGTCCGGTCAAGGGCCGGAGCGGCGTTTGCCGCGACGTCCACGCGGATCTGCGTCGCATGAAAGATCTTGGCGTCGGCTGCATCGTCTGCTGCCTTGATGATGCGGAGCTCGACTTTCTTGGTGCCCCGTGGCATCTGTACAAGCCCGCGGCCAGGGCCGTCGGCATTTCCGTCCTCCGCATTCCGACCCCGGAGGGCCTCTCCCCGCCTTCACCCGCGGCCCTCGACGCGCATCTCACCCGCGTCATCAATGCGTACACGCTGCGTGGCGTCCCGGTGCTCGTCCACTGCCGTGGTGGTGTTGGTCGCGCGGGCGTCGTCGCCTGCTGCTGGATGCTCAAGCTCGGGTTGTGTGGCTGGTTGCAGGAGGGTGAAGAAGCCGACCCCACAGACGGCGTGCGGCGCTCCACCCTTGCCCTCGTTGAGCGCGTGATTGGAGTCGCACGGCGGCGGCGGAGTATCAAGGCGGTCGAGACGTATGAGCAGGTGCAGTTTCTTGTCGATTTCGTCGAGTATCTAAGAAGAAAGGCCTGAGGATGGCGTCCGTTCAATTTTTTTTATCTTTATTTGCTTTGCAAAAATTATTTTAGTCTCTCGATTTATAATTACTTACGGGGTGGATTTCCCCCGTAGCAGCACGTGCGGTCAAAGCGGTTTCTCCTGGATCAGATTGAGTAACTTAATGTCCCTCTCCTTCTCCCTTGCGCCGTGCTCGCGCCTGGGCCCCCGCACAGGGACGGTGACGCTGCGCAGCGTGTCCATCAGCACGCCGGCACTCATCGCCGCGACATCGCGCGGGGTTGTGCCGCACCTCTCGCGCGACCAGTACAAGCGCACCGAGGCCCTGCGATGGGTGCATGTCCCCTTCGAGACCTTGTGCGTCGCAGTGTCGGCATCGGGGTCCCGCTCACCGCCCACAGTCTAGAAAACACCCCCCCGACGCCCACGCTGCACCCAGGCGCGTCCTTGGCCGCGTTTCTGGGCTTTGACCCCTCGGCGCACATCGTTGCGATGACCCTCCGCGACCCCGACGACGGCCGCGAGATGCCCGCCAATGGCGCAGACTACGTCTCGGCGTCGACTGCCCGCGGCGTGAAGAAGGTGGGTGCGCATGACCCCGCTATATGTTATTTTTATGGGATTGCAGGTCACCCCCAATCAATGTGCGCGCGCTCTATGCTGGATCGGGATATTTTGCTGAGTTACTTCCCAGGGCGGGACTATGTTCACGCTTGTGCGCCCGACGTGGTCGTCGCGATGCCGGACATTCCCTGGACGCTTCCGCCGTTCTCGCAAAAGCGCACAACAAAAAGCATCGAGCGCACCGCAACCTGGCTCGCAAATCTGCTTGCGCCCGGCCTTCCTTTGAATATTCTTGTGCACATGGCCGGCGGGACGAGAGAGCCCGCGCGCCGCGCCTTCGCCGAGAGCCTCGTCGAGACGCTGCATGGCAGAGAGGCGGACGCCGTAAGTCCCCATAAATGCCTCGACGACGGCGCCTCGGGCTACATATTTGATCTCGTTCCTCTGCACCGCGAGATGGACGCTGACGAAAAATACGCGGGCACACCACGCGACCCTGCCCAGCGCATCGACAAGATGCACGCGCTCTTTGCCGCCTCGCTCGCACCCCTCCCGCACACCAAGCTGCGCTTCGTAAACTCGGTCACATCCCCGCACGAGATCCTCCGTTTCATCCACGACGTCGGCATAGATTTGTTTGACTCCAAATGGGCGCAAGACGCCGCCCATGTCGGTGTCGCGCTCGACTTTGTGTTTCCTGTGCGGGAGCACGGCGAACAACGTGGCCGCGACCTGGGGCACAACCTCTTCCGCGCGCAGTATGCGCACGACTTTTCCGCGTTTTCTGCGGCGGATTGCTCCTGCGGCGCGTGCGCGCCCGTCGCTCCAACGAGCGCCATATCGCACAGCACCCTCGACGCGCACGTCCTCGCATCCGCGCCGCCCCCGGCGTACACGCGCGCGTACGTGCACCACCTGCTGCACACGCACGAGATGTCTGCACATGCACTGCTGGTGCTGCACAACCTCGCCGTGCTCGACGCGTTTTTCGCTGGCGTGCGCGGGGTGCTGCTCCGCGGGGAGGATTTCGGCGCGCACGTGGACGCCTTTGCGGCGCGGTACGACGAGAGCCTCGCGGTTGTTCACGATGCGCGCGTGATGTGCAAGGAGGTCGATGTTGCGCGGGGCAAAGGGCGCATGGCACGGGAGCGCGGGGCAGGCGCCAATTCTCCTTTCTAGTATGTAGTGTGTACCATTTTAGAATAATGTAACTTGCTTTCGGCGTCAACACCAGCCTGAATCTTTCTTTACCTCTCCTTCCATGTCGCTCGTCAAAGCCAAGCTCAAGGCCGCGCGTGAGGCGCTGGGCAAGAAGCAGTACGCCGTCGCCAAAGACGCCGCCGAGCAGGCCCTCGCGTTCGACCCCACCAACTACAACGCGTGCGTGCCTGCGTTTCCAAGGAGATCCAAAGAATTTAACCCGAAACTGTCGGCAGAAATGTCTTTGTCGGCCTCGCCCTGCTTGAGCTGGGCGACTTTTCGGAGAGCGAGCAAGTGAATGCTGTCCCTCGAGCTCGATAGCGAGCGTGAACTGATGCAGCGGCGCAGGCGTATCGGCGTGCAATCGATGCCAGCCCCGAGCAGCCCCTGGCCTGGCAGGGCATCCTCAAATTCTACGAGCGCACGGAGCAGTGGGATCAGTATGTCGACACCGCGCGGCATCTCCTCGGCCTCTTTGCGCAGCTGTACGCAGGTTTCCTCTCGCAAGGCGAGGGCTCACGAAATCCCCCAGGAACGACGCGCCGAAATGTGTAGAGACTCTGGACAAGCTCATCGAGTGTCGCCGCGCGCGGGGGACTCGTGCACAGGCAAGCGCGCAATTCCTCTCGCCAACCCGCAGCTGACCCGCCTTTAGCTCGTGGAGGCGCTGGTGCTCCTGCTCCCAGACTCACCTGTCTACGATGTGCTCTCCACGGTCCCCGTGCCGGATCACACCAACCCCGAAGCGCCGGCGTACGCGACGCAGGCGGCCGTGCACAACACTCTTCCCGTTCTCGAGGAGATCGTGCGTATCGTCGAGACGTCCGAGGACGACACGTACACCAAAGAGGTGGCGAAGCGCCGCACGCGCCTCGGTGCCGCGAGCCCCGAGCAGCTCCGCAAGGAGGTTGGCGTGGAGATCTGGGGCCCGTCCCAGTTGCCCAAGTTGTACGACGACATCCTCAACCACCCGAATACGTCCGATGACCTACGGCGCGCCACGGACGCGAAGCTCCTGCGGTACAAGCAGCGCTATCTAGCTGCGCTGCCGCCCGGCGTAGACGCCAAGCTTGCGGTGTCGCGTGAAGTCGACGCGCTCGTTGCCGGGACGATCACGCTTGGCATCCCGGACGAGCTGGCGTGGATGCTCTGCCTCGAAGGCCAGGACTGCATCGACATGGGTACGTTGTCGTTCAAGGTGCACACCGAGAGGCTTAATTTCTTCGCAGAAAGCTACAGTCTCTCCCTGCTACGCCAGTTCATGGACTTGTTCCCGTCATTACCCCTCCCGTCCCTGCTCCAGGCATATTTCCAGTACATGGATATTCCCTTGGTTGAAGCCGACGAAGACGACGACGAGCCAACCGCCCCCGCGGTGGAACCAACTGGCGACCCGTTCGACGCCATGTTGGTGAGTTTTTCCCACATTGACGACAACATATTGCCTACTTGTCATTCAGGACGCATACCCAGCAACCTCGGACTCGATTATCGCCAACCAGATACTAGCCGCGGTGTATCTGCACGAATGCGACTACCAGAACTCGATTACCGTCGCCGAGAATGGACTGAGCCTCATTACGCGCGCCGAAGCAGACCGGGGGAAATCCTTCCCCAAGTTCGTCGTTCATCTCAACAGCTAAGCCTATTAACTGTTTTGCAGCACCCGCCTCGGGTTCAAGGTCGTGCTCGCGACGTCGCTGGTGCACCTCTTCCCACCCAAACATCATGCGCGAGCGCTCTCTGTGATCGATGAAATTCTCTCGCACGCGCCAAACAACACCGCAGCTCTCATGGGTCGCGCGTATATCCTAGAACATGACCGACGCTGGGACGACGCCGCCGAACTATTTTTGCGCGTCAGCGAGCTACTCCCGGGAGACATGGAGCTGGGTATCCGTGCACAGGAGGAGCAGGCGTGGTGCCAGAGCCAGTCGGGCGCATCCGCAGCGGCCATTAAGGGCCTCGAGGCCGTCCTCACTGTGCTAACGGAGCTGGAGGACGCGGATGCGGAGTGCGCGCGCTGCCTGTGGCGTATTGGCAAGTCGTACTGGGAGCTGGGCGGTGAGCGTCGTCCCATTGGGCTCACAGCTGATTGGATTTTGATGACTGAACAGACGAGACGCGCGATGAAGCGTATCGCTATTTCATCATGTCGCTCAAAAAGAGCCCGTCATATGCACCGGCGTTCACATCGCTCGGAATATACTATTCCGAGTTTGTGACCCCCCGTGATCCAACCCGCGCGTCCAAGTGCTTCCAGAAGGCATTTGAACTCGATGCCCGCGAGGGCGACGCCGCCCGAAGGCTTGCAGATGGCTTTGCAGAGGAAAGGGAATGGGATCTGGTGGAGGTAGTCGCCCGCAGAACCATCGAGGGCGAGGGTGGGCTCGATGCGGGGCTCAAGGTCGATGGGGCAGTTAGGCGGTTCCTGCCGACCAATGCGTGGGCCTGGAAAGCTGTCGGTGTCGTTGAACTGGTACGTTGCTTACTTATCAATACTTGTATGTGCGCCGCTTCAACGACCGACAGGCGCGTGCAAACTATCTGTCCGCAATCCAAGCCTTGCAAATCACCCTCCGGGCGGAACCGGACGACCAGGTATCCTGGCTGCGTCTGGGTGAAGCGTACAACAGGGCCGGCCGACATGCGGCCGCGATAAAAGCTCTCGCCCGCGCGCAGGAGCTCGATCCGGAGGACTGGATGTGCAGCTTCTTCCTCGGGGATGTGCAGCGGCAGGTCGGTCAGTTCCAGGACGCGGTCGACGCGTTCCAGTCCATCCTAGCCCACCGGCCGTCGGAGGTTGGCGTGCTCGTATCTCTAGGGCAGACGTATTTAGATTTGGGGCGCGGTGAGCTCGCAGACGGCTTTGCCGCGCGTGCGGAACAGTCGTTTATCACTTCGGTGCGGATCGCGCTTCGAACGATGCAGGAAAGCGCCGGGTTCCGCAGTGTATCCTGGAAGACCGCTGCCGACGCCATCTTCTTCCTATCCTGCAGGTCTACTTTCATAGACGAGGACGGCGTGCGTGCTGTACTTACCGACGTCGTGTCGCTTCTCTCCCAAGAGCCTGGCGGACGGTTGGCGGGGATTGTTACAACGCCTCTATTCAACGAGCAGTCCGTTCTTAGCGGTATCAAAGCTTTGGAGGTCTCAACATCTGCCTACGACTACCGCATCACCCTTGGTTCTTCCGAAGGTGTAGCCCGCGGAAGCGCCTGGTATGACCTTGGAATGTCACTGCAGTGTCTATCCACGAAGCAGCTGCCGGCCGAGGGCCGGCAGCAAGCAGAAACACGAGCTGGAGAGTGTCTGGCGGAAGCCGTGCGCGAGGATCCTGGCAATGATATCTACTGGGTTGCTTTGGGGGACGCGAATTTCCTGTCCCGGGCAAAAACTGCGCAGCATGCGTACATCAAGGCACTCGAAATTGATTCAAAGGTACGAGAGTGCTTATGTGCGAAGGGTTATATCTTAATCTACTTTAAGAATGCTTTGACTTGGGTCAATCTCGGTCTGTTGTATTTGCACGAAAAGGATCTGGAACTCGCCAATCAGGCACTCTTTCGCGCGCAAACACTCGATCCCGAGTGTACGACAGCCTGGGTCGGCCAGGCTTTAGTTGCCACCGCCAACGGCCACGACACAGACTCGACAACATTGATCGAGCACGCAGTGACCTTGGTTTCTGCCGTTGTGAGTGCCGTTGATTTTGCTAGACAGACTTCCTCAAGAGGCCGCCTTTGTAGCCCGAGGCCGACCTTGAATTCGCATCGCGGACATTCACGCGCCTCACTCGTACACCGCAGGCGAGCATGCCTGCCGTCGATGCGCTCCTTCCAGCTTTTTTTGTATTAGATCGGTATTGCCGCGGTCGGCCGAACGACGCTTGCGCGCTCCATCTCTTTGGTCTCGTCTGCGAGAGCCTCGGGCAGTCCGAGTTTGCCGTCATGTTGATTGGGCGTGCGATTGCGATCCTGGAAGCAGAATACGAGGAGAGCGAGGACGCGACCGTTGAGAAGCACTTTACGATCGCCAACTCGAACATGGCGCGCCTGCGGTTGTCCCTAAAGGATTACGAGGGCGCCATCGAGTCGTTTGAGAGTGCTCTCGGGTTGCTGTCCGCGGACGGTCAACAGAGCACCTTGCGTGCGCACGCCCAATTTGGCATGGGGCTTGCCAACTTCAAACTGGGTGACCTGGAGGCGGCCTTGGGGCTATTCGAAGCAGCATTGGAAACGGCGGGCGAAAATACCGTGGTTCGGGGGCACGTCACCGTTCTGCTTGCCCAGACGATGTGGGCCATTGGCACGGAGGAATTTAAGGAGTCCGCGAAGGCGCAGCTCCTAGATTGGTGCGTTGCTCGCGAGCTTTCCCGATGTAAGTTAACGTTCGTCAAGTATTGCTACCGATTCAGAAAACCTGGCCGCCATCAACGCGCTCGCTGGGATGGGGATACTGACGGACGATGACGGCCTCGTGGATGCGGCACTTGCGGACCTCCTGGCGCTACCGCTTGATAGACGGCTTCAACTCGACCCGCGGCGGGATGTCAACTACCTACTTACGAAACACCACATTGGGCAGGTGGGTTTACAGGATTCCTTTGATGTATCATCGCAGCCAATCATTTTTTGCAATAGGGCAACGCCTGAAAAGGCGCTTGCCGTGGCCCAAGGCGCGGTGTTCGCCGAACCAGGGCGCTACGACCTCCGCAACGAGCTCGCAACCCTGAGCATTCAAACAGGCAACGCCACCTCTGCCCTCGCGCTCCTTTCTGCACCCAGTACCGACTTGGCTTCCCTTGACGCAGCGCGAGCCTCCCTTGCTTTGCAAGCCATCACCGCCTCGCTTACCGGGGACGCGTCGCATCTCGCCAAGCGCCAAGCGCAAAAAGCGATCTTCCTGTCGCCGGGGGAGACGCGCAATTGGCAGGCGCTGGCGTGTGTGGGGACGCGTTGATTAGCAATATTATCGTGTACATTCTAGTTATCTGTATAAATTACCACCGTGTTATGGTTATGCAACTTGCTTTGCCCCCATGACCGCAACTAGGTAGACGCGACGCGCAATGGCGTTTTCCCGCTCTTCGACGGACTTAATCCACCATTTCAGCAGCTTGAGCTGTGCCGCAGCGTCAAGTCCCCGGGTCACGCTTGGCGGAAAATGAGTTGTACGAAAGAGAAAAGACGGAAAGCGCTTACACTCCTCGTTCGTTCAGTGCTTGCAGGACGTCTTGCGCAGACAGGTTTTGGATGCCCTCCTTGATCAGCAACGCGTCATCCTGCTCAATGAAAGTTAAATGTTTGCGGATGCGCCGTATTCGCAGCACGTCCAATCCACTCGATGAGAGTTGCAGGAGACTGAGTTGAGGTCAGTCCCAATCAACACTGATAACCACCGACGAACCCGCATAGGACCTTGAGCACCTCGGCACTCGAGATCGAGTTGAGAGGGATCTCACCGGCATTCGCGGCGCGCGTCAACTCGGCTAGCTTCGGCCCATGGGCCGTCACCAGAGCAAGCGCCGCGTCCGTCGCCTTCTCCTGGATGCGCTCACGCTGGGAGGGCAAGATGCACGTCGACGGGAGCATCCTCGGGGCCCAGAGAATGATCACGGGGATGAGCTCCTCGAGTACGAGCGCAATGAGCACAAATGGGATTACTCTGCGGCAGGTTGAATACGGGGTTCGGTCAACGGAGCGGGGGGAGGCGGGCACCTCTTCAAGTCGGCGCTCTGGGTGTGCAGCATGCGGAACTCCCACCGTTCGAGGGGAGCGCCGCCGCCTTGGACCCGCTTTTTTATATCCCGCGTTATCTTTGAGCGGGTATAGACGAGCTTGACGCCGCGGTAGTAGAATTTCTGGGTGGCAAAAAATATGAATGAGCGACTGTGGAAAAAAAAAATAAGAACGATAAAAAACCCACGCCCAGCTGGATAGCTTTATGCAGTGTGCTCTTGGCCCAGCCGGCGCCAGGAGGTGGAGGTTCGAGGATTCCATGCGACTCTGCATCGGCAATGTCGCGCACGGTGACCTCCTTGAGGCTCTTGAGGGACACGGGCTCGACGGTTTGGACTTTGGGTGGCGGGGCAGGCACGACGGGTGGCGAGGAGGCGGGCAAACTTTTTGGGGGCTTTATTGGGCCTGGCCGGAGCTGCACATGAGGTTTCCGGGGCTCGTTCGGCAGGGGCAGGGGTCTCTTTGAGGGCGAGCCCGGGGTGGACTGGGTCTGGACGCGACGCGTGAATATTAATACGTGTCTTGGTGCGAGGGGATACGCATTTGCGAGATGGCTGGGAAAGGATGAGAGGAACGCATAGGACGAGTGGAAAGAGACAAACTGTGCTCGCGAGCGAATCATGGAGGAAAATGGAAACTGTTTGGCAGTCCGCCTGGTGCCAAACAATGGCTGCCCTCCGCCATACCGCAGCAGCGACAGCCCAGCGCCTCAAAAGCGCACACCCATCGTTGACATACGTCCCCCAGCGTCCTTCTTTTGCTCGGCCAGGATGTCGCGGAGCCCACAGAGCAGACCGCGTTCCTCGAGTCCCTAGGCCGCCGCCGCCCAGCGCGCAGCCGACTCGGTTCTCTGCTCCAGTGTGCTCGCAGGTCACTCCAGCGAGAGCGATGAATTCGGCGATGTCGCTGTCTGGCTCGGACCCGGCGCGTTTGGCAAGGGAAACGAGCAGGCAGTACTCAAGAAACTCGGCCTTGAGCACGGTGCACGGGTTGGTCCTTTGACGCGTGTGGAACGCGTCTAAATCCTCGTGCAGATCTCCTCCGTAGACCTCTCCCCTCGCGGAATACCCTGTCACCGTCAATGTGAACGCGCCGACGCCTGAGCTCAACGCCTTTGCCGCCAAGCTCGCCGAGCTGCACGGACCTCCACTGCTTCTCCACCCACCCCGCATCGGGCAGCGACGTTATTTTCTCCCTGCTCGGCAAAAACGCGAATGGCTGGGGCGGTCTTGTTGGCATCGGCGTGTGGTCGGACGATTGAGTGAGACAAGCAAAACCCAAAGAAATGTACACTCTAGTTATACACGATTAAATAATTACGGCCGTCGCCGCATCTCCGACTGCCCGTTCATGCTCATCCCCACCATGCGCTCTACTACAGCCTGCGTCAGAGTCAGTCGACGCAGAAAAAACAAAGGTGAATACTCAACCGCACCTGCGCCTCATCCCAGTTTAGCGGCTCGTCCTCTTCCTCCTCCGGCTTGGCGCTGTCGAGCGTCCCTCCACCCGGCCCAAGCCCCCACCCACCCTTGACCGCCACATTATGGCTGTCCAAATCGGGCGACCTGAGCGCCTCCAGAAACTCGCGCTTCGCGCTCACGATCCGCCAGGCCCTGCGCGACCCGTGGTGTCTCGTCCCCAAAGATATCGTCGTCGCCGTCCTCGGTGACCTTGATCCCCGCCAAGGTCAGCGACTTTTGCGCGATCCGCCCGCGCCGATCCCGCGGGAGCCCGCCCGACAGGAAGCTCGGCGCGCGCGGGGGGCTGATCGGCGTGCTCGTCGCCTTGGCGTCAAACTGTGACCGTGGCGAGCGCAATACACGGAGCAGGTCTGCGACGGCCGCCTCGCACGCGGACGGCTGGGGTGGGGCAGACGTCAGCGAGATCGGCGGCGGTCGCTGACGGCTCTGGGATGTGAGTACAAGGAGCCTGTCAGCAAAATGAGTATAGAATCGTCGAATAAGGGCGGGGGGGAAAAATCACATTTGCTGGAGCCTCGGCTCGGGCGCTGTCTCTGGCGCGTTCTCCTGCCGGTTCACGATGCATGCGCGCAGGCGCGACGTGAGCGGGACGATCACTTTGTCGCGGAAGGAGCGCAGAGCAATCGTGCGGACATCGATATAATTTGGCCCCATTAGCGAACCATTCAAGACGGAGGGAATGTTGCCCTTGCTCGTTTGCCGCGGCGACGAGGGGCGGCGTGGCTTGGCGCGGTATAGGTTTGACAAAATAGGATCAGTATGCAGCGGAAGAAGAACCTGCGCGGTATTTAGATTTCTAGAAAAAAAGAGAGAGCAAGTCGCACCCCCTCGACGTAGGTCAGCACTTGGTCCCAGAAAAAGCTCCAGACATCGACGACGCGGCGGATGAGCTGGTCGTCGTCTGGGCCGGCGAGCTTCGCGTTGAGGGTGACCATACCGGCGGCAATAAGCTCGGCGGCGTCGTGCTCGAGGGTTGCGATGGCTTTGGAAGGGCTGGACGGTACGACGGAGGAGATGTGGCGTTTGACGAGTACGTTGAGATCTTCGCTGGACTTGGGGTGGTGAGAATGAGGCACGGACGTGGGGTGCGGAAAGCCACTAACATGGGTATCCGGAGGGGCTCGCCGTTGAACAGGGGCAGGACGTGGACGTGAAGGGCGCCCCACGGGTCGGCGTTCGAGGTGGACGCGAGGCTGACCTGAGCCATGCTGCCTGGGGCGGGGAGCGCGAGGGAGGTGACGGAGGGGGCCTGGGAGAGCCCCGGGGCGAGTCCTGCGGGGAGGTGGGCGAGGTTGCCCAGACGATGCATCTCGCGGGAGACTGCGCGTATGAGTACCTCTGGAGCAGCGAAAATATACCGCTAAACATACCGAGCTTGGAGTCGTATGTGCGGCCATACGAGGCCTAGAACCAAGGATGAACTGGCTGAATTGGACAGATGCAAGGACAGTACGGGCCTTTGAGGGGGACGTGTGGGCCTTGCTGCCCATTGCGGAGGAAGAGGCCATGAGCGCTGGGGCCAAGTCGACGCGATGGGCGAATTTGTCTGCAATGAATGCTCTCCGCCTGCTGTCTGGTGCAGGGGTACGGTTTGGGTCTAGATAGCGTGCTGCGGGGGGTCTCTGGGTGGGAGAGTCACTGGAAGCGCGGCGAGGAGGGTCCTCTGGTGGCGGTAAGGGAGAGAGACGCGAATCAGCAGATCTGCGCGGCGAAGCTGGTCCTGCCATTGTCGAGAGAACAAAAAAATGGACTAGCTAGCTCCTGAACACCCTCGGTAGCTCCTGACTGTGCAATAAATCCATCTACCGGGAGGAAATAATAAAAATAAAATGAAATGCAACTGCCGCAACCCGGCCCGCTAAATTTCTCTTCAGGTCCGTTGGCAGCAACTACAAACCTCGGCCTTTGCTGCCTGTCGAGAGAGTCCAGCTCCTGAGACTGCCATCTGAGGAAATAAAAATAAAAATATTGCAACTCGTGCCGCCATGATCAGACGAGCGTTTCGTGTGCTCGCCAGTCGAGTCCTCCGCCGACGACACCTGCGCCGCCATCGTCGACGCCTCTCGCCGCATCTGGTCCAATGTAGTCGTCAAGCAGCACAATTTGCACCAAGGTTTCGGAGGCATCCATCCCCTCGTCGCCCTCGCCGCCCACCAGCGCAACATGGTACCCTTTTTCACCTCGTTTCTCACTTATTCCTCACTGCAGTCCAGCCTGGCGCAGTCAGAAAGGCCCTTGCAGAAGCTAACCTCGAAATGGCGGACATTGACGGCGTAGCATTTACCCGCGGTCCAGGTACGCGCCGTGTTTCTCTTGTGCACGCGCGCCCATAATCCGTCGCAGGGCTCCCGGGCTGTCTCGCTATTGGGTGCAATGCCGCGAAAACCCTTGCCGCAGCAAACAACAAGCCACTCGTCGGCGTGCACCACATGGTCAGTCGCCCGCACCCTTGGCTTTCTGGCCCGCGACTGACGTCCCCAGCAAGCCCACGCACTGACAGTCCAACCTCACCGCTGCAACGCCGCCCCCATTTCCCTTTCTCACTCTGCTGGTCTCTGGCGGGCACACAATGGCAGTTCTCGCCACGTCCCTCTACGACTTTCGCATTGTCGCGACGACGGTCGACCGTAGCGTCGGCAGCACCATCGACCGTGTCGTCACTCTTCTGCAGATCGAGTGGTCCGGCCTCGCGCCCGGTGCCGCCCTCGAACGATACTGCGCCGAGCCCGTCCCGGACGATGGCCCCCGCCCAGACCCGCCCATCATAATGCCCGGGAAGCTTGCCTTTTCCTTCGCCGGGCTCCATTCATGGGTCGAGCGTGCGGTCCACGCCGCAGGTGGCATCGAACACGTCAAAAAACGCGCCCTGGCGCGCGCGTTCCAGGACATCGCATTCGCCCACCTCGAGGAGAAGCTCATCCTCTCGCTCAAATGGTGCGCAAAGAACGGCCATTCCGTCAGAACGTCGTCATGAGTGGCGGTGTCGCGAGCAACATGCTCCTCCGCGAACGGTATGCCCTTACGCCGCAGGATGCTTGATAATTAATATCCACGGCCAGATTAAAGATCCGCCTGTCGCAATACGAACCCATGAACCTCGTCTTTCCCGAGCCCAGCCTCTGCACCGGTACGCTGCACCTCTTCCTTCACTTTTTGCGATTATTCCAAACTTACAGACAACGCGGTGATGATCGCCTGGGCCGCAATGCACCGCTTCCTCGCGCACGACCACGACGACTGGACCATCGCGCCCCTCCCCAAATGGAGCATCGAGGAGGTGAAAAACCCACCGCCGAGTCCGTTGTGAACGCGAGCTGCCGCGGTATCCCTGCGAATGGATCAAGGCGCCAGGTATCACACCCATGGCTAAACAAAAACCGGAGGCGGTATGTATATATACTACATGTTACAATTTAATCAGACGTAAGATCTATAATATCATCCATTTGCCTCGACGGCTCCAATCTGCTCGTCAAAAATTCTGGCATTTCCACAGACACCCTTCGCTTTTTAGAGCGTACTGCCTCGCTCTCGTTGGCGGCGGTGGATCGTTTCTTCGTCTTGCGGAGTGGGGGAGCGGCCAAGATACGATCGATCTCGCTCCGCCAATCCAGCCCCTTGTTGCGTTCAGGCGGAGTTGGCGTCGGCGTCGGCGTCTGCGGCGCGATATCCGTCACCAAGCGACCTTGGCGCGCTCCATTGCCCTTCTGCTGACTGCTCTTGGCGGCAGAAGGCGAAGGATCCGTTTCTTCCAAGTCCGACTCGCTTTCATCTAGATTTTCCGACATATCTCGTGCCTTCCCTTTCCTTTTCCTGCCTGCCGGGGGTCGCTCAAAATACTCTTCCACAAGCGCCGGATGTACCTGCTGCAGCATAGCCGCCGGGATCCACATCCTCACCACACTCTCTGGCTCTGGCGTCGACTTCTTCCTCCGTTCGTCAGAGGATGACGGCGCCGCCCTCGTCCCTTTGATTCCCGACTCGGCCAGCGCAACGAGCTGCACGGGGCACACCTCCGC
The DNA here is from genome assembly GCA_029289565.1 of Mycena galericulata. Taxonomy (NCBI): domain Eukaryota; kingdom Fungi; phylum Basidiomycota; class Agaricomycetes; order Agaricales; family Mycenaceae; genus Mycena; species Mycena galericulata. Next base: position 134,287 of record JARKIA010000025.1, read on the forward strand.
GCGGAATTCGAGCAAGCCGTCCGTCGACACGTGGTTGCGCGCGTTCACGAGCCGCACGAGGAGCGGATGCTCGTCGGGGACTGTTCCCGTCTCGGGCGGCGGGCCCTGGTTGACAAACGCCGCCGCGAAGCGCGCGGCTGGGTCCGCTTTATTGACGAAGCCAAGTACCTGGCGCACGAACGCCGTGGGTGTGCCGACGGCGGGGTGCGTAGGCTCTTTCGCGTCCGCCAGGATTGCGGCGCGGCGCAAAACATGCACCACGGCGGCCTTCCAGAGCAGCGTGCGGAAGCGCTTGATTATCGTCCGCGCGGTGGCCCCACTCCTAAGCCACAACATCAGCAGCGAGCGAGTCGAGATTAAACAGGGGACCGCACTGAGAATTTGTCCTCACAAAAGCCGGCGAGGGCGGGGGTATTGAGTTCGCGGTTATCGCGAATCGTGCGGCCGCCTACGTTCTTGCTTCGGACGGGTGCCGCCTGTGCGTGTTCGTCGGTATTTCCAATTCTTCAGAGGGTCCTCAAGCGACGTACATAATTAGCCAACACTTCAAAATCGGGAAAGTCGGGCGGGAGGGTGAGCGACGTGTGCCGCTGTTTCAAAAAGCCGCGCGAGTTGGACCGTAGCTCGGCGTTGATCTCCGCGCGCCAACCGACGAGGAACACTTTCAGCTGGTCATCGTGGACGCGGGTCTCAAACGCGCGGAGAAGCTGATCCCCGAAGCCGCACCGCACAAGTGCGCTCGCCGTGACTTTGCCTAGATTGAGAACACCCTAGAAACTCATCAGCGGGGATATGACGCGAAATGGGCTAGGCTACAGAGTGGTAATCCCCGCCCGCTAGCAGGGCGAAGAGCAACAGGGCTCCGCGACTCAACCCGACCTTTGGGTGGTCTCGGACTGCGTCCGCGGTGTACACCATGACATGGTACTTGCTGGCTTTACCATTCGCATCCAGAGCTGGATTTGCCTTATTCCCCGACAAATCTAAACTCGCGCTATGCGACCGTTGGAATAATTCTATGCGCTGCGGACACACTCACTTCCGAATTATGGTTTTGCCGCCAAATATCAGAGCTGCGTCGACGGTTTAAGTGGCGAGTGCACCAGTTGAGTAGGTTGAGCCCACCATCGCAATCATCCGTGACTATAGCGTCTATGAGCCCATCTTGATTAAGACAGGCTAGTTCTGCCTCCGCTTCGCCGAGTGCCTGTCATGACTGGTTTAGGTATTGTCTTGCTTGGCCATTTTCTGGCACTTACTTCGCACCACTGCATTCCAAAGTGGTCGAGCATGAGCTTCATGGGCTGTGAGAGTGGATGCGAGCCCGACTTTCCCATTCTGCTCCCGCGCTGCAAGTATATGAGATGAGTCACTTCATACATAATTTCCTCAGTGGCTGCTTGTACTGGCCTTGATTTTCGGCCGCTTCCTGCCATCGAAAACGAAGAGCGGAGTTATAGGCAACTCGGCTGGATTGAAGGCGTCAGTTGTTAGCCGCGCGTGGCATGGAGACATCGTACCCAGCGCGCATAATCGAAAAAAGAGCGTCCGGAGCTGTGGATTGTCTCCGACGTCGGCGTTTCCGGCGATAAACTTTCCCAGGGAAACTTGGTGGAACCAAAGGCTGACATCGATTCCTACTCTCAGTGCGCGCCTGCATTACGAGACGATGAGCACTGGTTGGATGAATCTGCAGATAGTACGCGCCTCCGCGAAGAATTCTTCTCGAATCCGCCGACGACAGCCATGTTCGCAAGGGAACGAGATTCACCTGCGTCCTTAATTATATCCCAGAGACCAGGTACCCCCATAACTGCGTGAGAGAGCGTAAAAATAAAGATGAAAGACGAGAATCATGCCAATCGTGAGAAAGACACGGTCTCGTCACAGGTCATATGACCAGTCACAGCGCGTTGTGCCAATCCCCTCTTCAAGTTCCAGGTGGCTACATGCCTGCTTTTCAGTCTCTCAAGCGCAAATCCGATGATCACGATCAAGAATTGAGTCGAAAGCGTGTCGCAGTGGAAGCAGAGTCGGAGGAACATTATTGGGTGGTCCAGTGGCGGAACTTTCAGGTAGTCTCGCTTGACTTGTCCCTTCCGTTTGCCTCTGAAGTATGCCAAGTCGAAGAAACATAAGACTTGGGACGGCGATGTAAATCCCAATACTCTTTTAGGTCGCATTCTCTCATGTATTTACTTCGCAGGGTGTTCTCGTTGTCAGCGGCTTCAAAAGCACACTCTACGATTCGGATGGGAAAACAATCTCCGCTGGAAAGCGCGATCCACCATACGCGGAGGGCCGAAATCTCGTCGTCGGAGGCAAAGATATAGAGCTTGATCGCGCTATAACTCGTACAGATTTTCTTTCCGGCGCGTGTTTCGGTTTTGGAAATTCGGCATCATACTCCTCTGTTCAAGCACCCAAAGCTTCAACCAACAAGCCGAGCGCTTTATCCAAGCAATTTGTTCCCTTGAAGATCAAGACGCCCACACCATCTCGTCCTCAGCCTTCGACGAGTGGCTCGGAACGACGAGTTGTTCCCCTACAACCCGTCGATCTCCTCTCCACTGCAAATAACACGTCTCCTAAGAAACTTCTGCCCACCGTCAAAGTCGAGGACTCGTACTGGACGGCCAATTGGTACGTTCCGCTAGAGGATGCATCCCTTTCCTCCTGATGTAGAGCAATGTAGGCGTAAACCGGGACAAAATAAAAAATTCAAGACGTGGGATGGGGATGCGTTTGTTTCAAAGGAGGGCGAGAAATTGACCATGATGAGCGAGGAAGGTAAAATGTATGTGCTTTCTATCTGGGTCGGGACGTTTTCACTTAGACAATGCAGCATCGGCACCACCCCTTGGAAGGGGGATCATTTATATGGCGGTTACCACTTGTATATCGGAGGCAAGGAGGTGGAGCTTGATTGCCAAGTCTCGCCGGAGGATCTTCCGTCTGTTGCTGGTGGCCATGCGGACGACAAGACGGCTACTGCTCTTATTCAGAACCTTGGAAGTCAGGTTGGGGCCGCCGATTCCATCCGCCCCCCTTCAATCACCTCCAAGACGTTCGTTGCACCGACTTCGTTCTACGGACCGCAAGCACCTTCCAAGGCAAAGCCAAAAGGGCCAATGTGAGCCTGTTCTGACAGCACTCCTGAGTGACTGTATTGAATCTATGCGCAGACATGATCCCACAGCCGAGGGAGCAGTGATCATGAAAGCCCCGACAAAGGAGCATATTAAACGATTCAATAAGAAGTGAACTACGAGCTCCTATTCCACTGCCGATCTTGATTGTTTTTCAGGGATTTACCAGTCGTCGCTGTGGTTTTGGATCCTATTCTTGCCCCTCAGATGAGAGCTCATCAAATCGAAGGTTCGTCGTACAGAATAAATCCGTATCATTCTCTTATTTGAACACCAGGTGTCAAGTTCATGTACGAATGTGTGATGGGGCTGAGAAAGCACGAAGGACAGGGCTGTATTCTTGCAGACGAGATGTAAATTCTTGTATCTGTTTACAAACGGCAACTGACACCTTTGGGCAGGGGTCTCGGAAAGACGCTTCAAACGATTAGTTTGATTTGGACGCTCCTCAGTGAGTAGCGAAATCGTCGTTTATGTGATCTGATTTCATGGTCGTACCAGAACAAAATCCCTACGCGGGTGTTGGCCCTGTTGTCAGCAAAGTTCTCGTAGTCTGTCCTGTTTCTCTGGTGAATGTGTGTGCATTTCATTCTTGGAACGGACAGACGTAACGAGTGAGCGTTAGAATTGGAAAGTCGAGTTTCACAAGTGGCTTGGGCGCGATCGTCTGGGAGTGGTGACCTGTGACAAGGATAAGAATGTCATAAAGACGTTCCAGCACGCGTAAGCAAACTCCCGAATTTTTGTCCCGTAAATAATCAGTGTCCCCTCCAGTAAAAACCAACAGGTGCTGATAATCGGTTATGAACGACTGAGGACAGTTATGTAAGTCGCAGTAATGCTTCAATAGCATGTTACTGACACCACATCAGTGACCAGTTGGCATTTTGCGTGTAAGTTGAAGAGACCCCGCCCTAATTTTCGTTACTTGAGACTCAACATGCAGGCCTCCAATTGGATTGATCGTGTGCGATGAGGGTGGGTTTGATGTCTTATTCTTATGAGAGTTCGATTTAACCAAACAAGAATAGGCCATCGTCTCAAATCTGCAAACAATAAAACGACAACCATGTTCGAGGCCTTGCGGACAACGCGAAGGATCATCTTGTCTGGTACTCCCATTCAGAATGACCTGAGCGAGTTCCACGCAATGGTGATTGTGATCAGAAGTTGTGTATCAAGACTCATTGTTCACAGGCCGACTTTTGTAATCCTGGATTGCTCGGTATGTACCGGCACATAACACAACTCGAAGCGGATATAATTATGTCTTTAAAGACAACTACGCCACGTTTCGGCGAGTTTATGAAGCTCCAATTCTCGCTAGTCGTGCTCCAGAAAGCACTGCCAAGGAACGAGAAGTAGGCGAGGCTCGTTCTGCTCAGGTGAGTCTATACAACAAAGGGGAACAAGTGTGGATGCTAACCTTACGTATTAGCTACTCACCATTGCAAAAAGTTTCGTTCTTCGTCGAGACGCTACACTCTTGCAGAATTATTTGCCCCCTAAACGTCAGGGTTCTCAAGAGAGATTGCCCCCACAACTAACAAGCTGTCGCAGATGAATACGTCGTATTCGTAACGCCAACTCGCTTACAGCTATCTATATTCTCAAAGATCCTCAACCCGGACAAACTTGACGACCTGGCGCAAAGCTCTACAGCCGAATCGTTGGCTTTGATAAATATGCTCACCAAAGTCAGCAACAGCCCCATATTACTAAAAGCCACTGCAGACAAAGAGAAAGCGGCTGGGGCCGACTTCCATAATGCGATCAAACGTGCTGGTGTGGACGATGCTCTGAAGTTATTGCCGGAAAATGCTCACATCGAAGATATGTCTTTAAGTGGTAAGTATCCGCCAATACCGAAAGTCATCTTCCTCATTGTGTTTACAACTAGGCAAACTCACCGCCCTTTCCAAGCTCCTCAAAATCATATATCAGGTTGGTCAAGGATCGCTGAACCCCTATCCCGATTAAACGCGACTCATAGAGCACGGAGGAAAAATGTGTTCTTGTCTCTCACTACACTTCAACACTCAACATTCTCGAGGCGTATTGCAAGAAAAAGAATTATGCTTACTATCGCCTGGATGGGTCGGTCCCTCAGTGGGTAATGAAATCTCAAACCTGATCAATATTTAAAGGCAAACACCAGCAGCCAAGCGACAAGAATACGTAAATTCCTTTAACAAATCCAATCAAAGAAGCAGCTGTAAGGAGTCTTGATTATTCTTCGCGTTTTGTTCATAGAAATTATCAGTCATCTTTCTCTTGAGCTCCAAAGCGGGTTTGTCGCCTTCTGTCTTTATTGGTGCCATCCTCACAGTTTCACAGGCGGTGTGGGCATCAACCTGATAGGTGGGCAACTACAGCACCCAGTTTGAACCTGCGACCTTACTTCGCATGACTATAGGCGCATCAAGATTGTGTCTCTTTGACTCCGACTGGAATCCAAGGTTGGTCACTTTCCTCTGTTGGGATTGTCTTTATTGTATTGACCAATTTAAAGCCACGATTTACAGTCGATGGCTAGATGTCACAGGCGAGTTCATTGCTCTGCAATTCGCCTTGGTCTCATTCCATTTCTTGCAGAGATGGACAAAAACGGCCCGTTTACATCTACCGTTTTTTGACTGCGGGAGCGATTGACGGTGTGTCGCCTTCCGAAACGACTTGATACTTGTTCGAAATCATGACGTTGCTGCAGAGAAGATCTATCAGAGACAAGTCACGAAATTGGGATTGAGTAACTGTACGTTCGTTCTATCATACATGTTCTGAAACTAATGTCCCTCTCCAGCGCTCATGGGAAGTTCTGTACGTTCAGGCTCCCTATAGATTTTTATTTTCGTGTTTCCTAACCCCTGTTAGACTTCGAGTGCCTCGTCAAAGAGCGATTCCTTCAGCAGGAAAGATGTCTGTTTCCCCCTTTTCTCAGCCAGATATTTCGCCGTTTCACACACGCTTTTAGCTTCGGGATATATTTCGAATAGATCCCAATACCGCGTGCAATACTCACGATCTCCTTGAATGTCCGTGCGATGGGACAGTGGTGGCGGATACTAAAAAGGATGCCGCGGACAAGTCCTGTGCCGAAAGTGATTCGGAAGATAGCGACTCGGAAAAGAAGGGATTTGTCAATGCTTCTCAGATACGGCCGGAGGAAATACACAAGATGGATAAAGCCGTTCGTCCTTTGATGGATCTAGGCCTCCTCCTCCTAGGACGTGTACTAATGAACGTGTAGTACCTGGAGAAGAAACGAACCGGACTGGCAGCTCTGGGACAGTGGAAACACATCAACTGCCTTTTGCCGACCGCCCGAGACGACATCCAGGATCATATTCTGCGGAAACTTATATTTCAGCCCGAGCCAGGAAAGATCGTGTCGATAAATACGCAATCCAAGTTGTTGGCTGCTCTCGACGCCGTGGCCGCAATGGGGGATCTGACAGTTGCGGACATTCCTGGAGGGTCGGTCTCCTTTCTATTCGAGAAGAGCTCCACAGTAGAATTAGAAGAGACGCCGTAAAACTTATCTAGGAAAGCTTTAAGCGATGTACGATAAGGCTGATCACTTAATACTATAGCGGCGGTGCTAATATATGAAGCATTCGTTGTTGTCATGTCAACTAGGTTCCAAGCTGCAGGTCGTTAAATAGCCGAGAACGGTGGGATAACAGGAATGATGGCGGACGATTGGTTGTCCGGCGGACAGTTTTGCCGGACAGCCGTTAAGCAGGTAGGTTAACCACATTTGCTTCACCAATTCCACTCCACAAAATACCGTTCAGGAGGGTGCTTAACAGGGAAACCTCAGATCTCTGTTCACCACATGTCCTGAAGGTGATCTGCTTCAGTTGTATTGGTTCAATACAGTGGCTGCAGAGACTACCGTTCAGCAACATCATTAATGGGGTTCCCTTCAGTACATTTCCTTCAGGTACCTGGATTTCGGTGTGCTTCAGCCATTTACTTCATAGATATTCTTCTATATTTTACCTTCACGGTCTTCGTTCACAACATTTCATCCATGCAGACCTCTTAAGCACTAGTCCTTCAGGTCTTTCTTCCCAGTTTGGCCTTCAGTGTACTCATTCAGGAATATAGCTTCAGGCAACTCTTACGGGGTACATGCTGAAGGCACATTCTTTCACGATGGTTACTTTTTCGTTCTCCGGTTCAGGAAGCTCGCATCGATCACGTGCAGGACGCGTCAGTATCACGAGGGCTCTGTTTGCCCCGTCTTTGGCTAGGTTGGTCAAAGGTTGGTCCTGAACCACTGTTGGCTCAAGCGGCTCGCATTCCGTGCTTTGCCGTTCAGTTCAGTCAGGTCATGGCAACATGACCAGGACGTTCCGAGCCAAGAGAAAACTTGATGTTCTTGCTATCCACTGCCATTTTCCCGTTGCCCAGCTATGGGCCCACAGACTTGTCGTCGACCGCCTGCCCGCCCTCCCGTGTTGCACCAGACCCAAGATCCAGCAGCCATCATGCCGTTCAGCCGATCCGGTCCGTTGGCCGCATCTTGCCTCCCAGCATCATCATCACCCGACACCGCCGTCCTTTCCTCGCCTCTTCTCTACGCAGGACCTTGCAAGAGTTTTAGGCGAAGGACAGGTCTGTTTTGCGTCTCTTTACCACTCTTTTGGCTGTATCTGACCCTGTCCTTCTCTCAAAGTTTCAGCTGGCCCATCTTGAAAACCCCGCAGGCCCGATGCAGTTGTGACCCATAGCCAACCTCAACTTCGTCGGTGCTTGCCTGCGGATCCACAATGCTCGGGATGGTGGAGGACAGCAGAGCCACCTGAGTGCGCCGTAGGCAACTAACCGTGGTACGTTCTTTGCTCGGCTTTTTTTATCTGGTGCTTTTGGCCTTGCCCCTCCATTTCTCCGCTGCCTCCTTTCCTTTCCTTTCCCCCCGCCATCGTTCTCGTTTGCATCCCACAACTTTCCCAGTGCACCGCCGAACTCACCCATGCTAGACCACTCAAGGCCGTGCTCTCGAATGCCTCGCCCAGCCGTCCCCGAGCTGCATGCGCTCCGGGCATGCAATGCGGCTGGCTGCTCATTGCTGGTATCTCTTACCCATGCCGCCCACCCTCTTTGCCGTCAGTCTCGCATCTTCCAGCGTCACGACGCTCCAGGCCGATCCTCAAGATCCTCGTCGGCGCCACCCCCTCCTGGTTCCTTCCTTAACAGCGCGTCGCTAACGTTATCTTCCCCATAGGTGTTTGCTAGTGAGTTCCAGACATCACTTCGTTGTTACTGACATCAACACCCGCCACAGTCCTAGCCGAGATCTTCCCTACGGCTTCTCGCAAGGCGTCGTCCCACAACGGCCTCGAGCCAACGATCCGTGCCGACGGCATGCAGTTGAGCGCGGGGTCGAGGAGCAACGAAGCCCTCACGAAACCCTCACCCGCTTCTGCGTTGCTGCGCATCTGTACGACGATGATCACTGCGCTGATGGCTGATTTGCAGGTCATTTCTAGAGTAGGGGCCAAGTAGTGAGTGATAAAACAAGCTGTATCGATGTAATTCTGTCCAGTGAATATATCAATTGAACACCCTGACAACTCTTTATTCGTGGTGCTTACTTCACAGTCTTGAGGGATATCTTGCCTGAAGCAGACCACCTGAAGGGATGAGCTGAAACAACATACAAGGGTGAAATGAGAGGTTGTTGCTTAAGCAATTCTGTGAAGTATTTGCTCTGAATGGTGTTATCTGAAGCGAAAGTTTCGAGGAGTGCCTGAAGGCATTCAACTCATGGAATGCGCTGGAGAGTATTGTCTGAACGTAGTTCGTTCAGGCGGTGCATGGAACGGGACTGCTTAAGGGAATGTACTCCAGGCAAGTTGCTGAAGCAGGTTTCGTTAAGACAGAAATGAATTTTCACCTTCAGCAACCATGCATCAGCAAACCCTGGGTGTGCTACCTAGGTCTACATAGTTCCCATAGTTGCCATAGCTCCTGTATTTACCATAGGAAGGGTACCCTCTACATAGTTCTCCATAGTTTGGTCGGAGTGCTACATAGTTCTCCATAGTTTTCAGCAATACTACATAGTTCTGTGTAGTTTGGTGGTTTGCGAAGCTTTGAATAAAATATAACTAGCAAATAAACTGAGCCCTTTTACATTTCATTGGACTGATGATGTTAAGTACTATTATCCTAAGGCAAGTAAGGTAGATACAACCATTAGAGAAGCTTGCAAATAAAGTGACTCCTGCGTGAGTCGAACCGGCGACCACCGGGACATAATGTAAGAGTGCAGCATAACCACTGAGCCACACAACCATTAAAGCAACTGGTAGGCTGTTCAATATAAGGGGTCACCTCCCTCTCAAAAACAACTGTCTGCTCCCTGATACAACTTCGGTAACATCGTCATATAGATAGTGATAAATTCCAAACTAAAGTACCAAAACTCACAAAGCTCCACAAAGTCATCTAGCAATTTCCCTCTAAAGCCTTTGCTTTATTCAGCTGTAAAACACAAAATAAATTCATAGAGCTATTCTGAACACCATAGAGACAGATGAGCTGGACTATGAATATTTTTGTGAAGAATCTTGGTTATGTAAATAGTTTATCAAAGAGCTCTTCTTTGCTCTATCTCAATGAAGTACTGTGGCTTTTTGAAATCTAATTGTGTATCTGAAATGCCTTGTGGCTCAGGTGCCTACAGGAATTGAAAAACTATGTGAAACTTCAAAAAACTATGTGAAACTATGCAGCTTGGTGGCAAAACTATGTACAACTATGCAGCTTGGCTGCAAAACTATGTACAACTATGTAGCTTTGACTGGAACTACAGAGTCCTATGGCAACTATGGCAACTACAGCCAACTATGGCCAACTATGGTCAAATCCAGGGTTTGCTGATGTGGTTTAGGCGAATGCGTGAAGCAAAGGCGTGAACCTATATGAATGAACAAAAATGCGTACAGACAAGATTCGAAAGAAGTGGTGCTAATTGTTTTTGAAGCTCTTGACGCACTCGAGTAAGTTCAGCTCCATGAAGAGCTACGAGATTGGACCTCGGAAGCCTAAAACTAGTGTATTGAGGGAAAACAGAATATATGTATTTGTAATCGTCCGGCGGACTGTCCGCCGGACGATTGATCCCTATCTTTCCGACATACTGAAATAGCCCGAAATTTCCAGTGTCGAAGCTGACCTTCGGCAGAACGAGGGAAACATCGAAATGAAGGTGAAAACTACAGTAGGCACGGTCGAGACACTAACAGTTTGATAAATTTTCATACTACACATGGAGAACGGGTATCCGTGAAGATTGAGCGGGATCCGCCTCGGCTATAGCCATTGGAGGAGTCCCCCTGAACCGCCAGTGGAGATAATTTGTGGGTAAGGGATAATGAGTGAAGGCTGAGCGGGACTACTGATAACTGGGTGGAGTGTGCAGTTTCAGACACCCCCCACAGCCGCCACTTTGGAACAGAGGAAACAACGATAACAGGGGAAATGAGTAAAGAAAAAAGGGAAATTCGATGTTGAGCGGCAACGCATGTTGAAACCTGGGGCTCTTTGTTGAGGAAAGAGCCTAGAGCCGTCCATAGACAGGTGAGCCGTCGATAATGGTCGCAATGACTTTGGTGTCGAGCACTCGGTTGGGAGCGACTGCCATAATATCTTGTGACAGTATAACAAAGTCGGCTCGCTTCCCAGGTTCAAGGGAACCCAGAGTAGACTCCGTGAAAGAGGCGTATGCAGGATCAATCGTCATCCCTGCAACGTCATCAACGGTGGGCATGAATTTAGACGGTTCCAACATGCCTCTCAGTGCTTCTTGGCGGCTTAAACACTCTTCGGGGAACCTATCACATTTTCAATTTCGTCAAAACCCGCGGTCAGAGGGACACGTTTACCATCCACCAGGCCCGTGAGGGGACTTTCCGTCAGGAGAAAGGCGCGTAATGGCGGCGTAAAACCCGGAAAGTGGGTTGGGGGATTCCACGGGAAAGTCGGATCCCAACGCAATTCGTGCCCCGCTGTTGATTAGAGAACGGAAGGCGTAAAGATTCTTTATGCGTTCCGGGCCCTAATTTTTTATTTTTAGCTATTTTAAAAAGACTGTTTATGGATGCTACTGGGTGCATACCAATCGGTCCTGTGCATACCACATGTCGCTAATTCTGCTTTTGACGTGAGGACCCATCGTCGGAAAGACTCGGACATATCGACTAACGCATGAGTCGGTTGAATGCTAGCGATAACTAAAAACAACGACTCTCAAAAATGATGCAACGACTCCAACAAAGCAACACGCACCGCCAAGCCTTCCCAGCCGTTCTCTGTCAGCTTGGGTTATAATTTGGGCATGCTCAAGCCGAGGACGAGAAGCACTGATATTAACGCCCTGCAGGGCAGCCTCAAAGACGTCCATGACTATGCCATTGGCACGATCACCGATAGCGTGAACATTCTAAAAGACGGTTTAAGCGCTCGCTGCAAGAAGAGTGACGGCACTGACCACCTGCCATCCATCTCGTAGAAAGAGAGGGATGAAATGGTGGAGAACTTCCGAGCTTATCCGCATAGCCCCGTTTGTTGATGGATTATCAGCATAAGGCTCATACAGCTGGAAGACAGATTAGTCCCTGGAATCACCGTGATAATTTAGCGAGCGTACCGCAGCCCCGCTGGTCCTGAGGGCGCCTGGGACAACGATAAATTTCCCTGTGAGATGTGTCTATTACGATAGCTACCATCGGCAAAGATTTTGACGCTGCGGGCATTAAGCCGCCCGTTCCCCGCATTGATGATCGGCTTTGTTTTATTTCCCCAATATTCTCCATTCTCGTCGAAAAAGGACATGCCGTAGATCCGAATCTACTGGACATTAACTGGAAGGACAGCAAACAAAACGAAGGTCCCACAGGTAAGTTGTTGAGCTCCGCTTGCCTGCACGCTAAATCAGACTACGGGGCATAATTTTGAAACTGTGTGACGCACCTCGCAAAAAATTTGAGCGACACGGGGTTCAAGCCCGCATCGTGAACTGATGTTAGGCCGAAGGATACCGCATCCTTGACCGCGAGAGAGAACCGCCTCATAAGATCATCTTCGGTCAATTCCGGCTGGAAGACGATATCTTGAGCGTTATCCAAAAACATGCCTGTTGATGTGAGACACATCAGCTCAGACCAACGGTGTAGAAGGCGATGGCCAGACCGTTAGGGTGACCGGAATCATCGTGGAAGATGATACCTCCTTCGACAGTCTCAGGAAAGGGGGGGCTCGCCTCCATCGCTTTGGATGACACCCATAGGGCGTGACAATCCTTGCTCTGTAAAATAATAGGTCGACCTCGCAGGATAGGATCGGAGTCCAGATCAGCCTGCAAATGTGAACTTACTCAGAGGGAACATGCGCAGAGATACAAATAACAAACAGCCGTCGGCCACCTAGTTGTTGGCCAAACAGTGTGGTCCCAGCCTCCGCCTAATATATAAATGTTCGTGTCGTTGTAGATGTCGGGATTAGCGAGAACGTAGTTTCTCACTCGCGCGACGGTTTCTAAGCTGAGTTTGAGGATAGGGATCGGGCTATGATTGCATGGCATACCCTGGATGCTTTTTGTGCCTTCCAATGCTAGCTGCCGACTGGCTCCGTACTCCAATAGATGTGCATGCGCATCTAAGGCTCAGCATCAGCATGCGCCGTTGCCGACAATGCATGGCACGAACCGCTCAGGCCTGGTATAATGATTGATCCCGGTGGAGAGTAGCGGATTTGCAGCTCGGAACTTGAGGCGCCCAGGCCCGATATTTTATTGGCCCAATGCAGTTGGACCTCGGCTATAGCATGCTGGGTAAATCAACGAGAACCGAGTGATGTAGGTCGACGCACCGAGGGTACCGGTATTCAGAATATAGCCATTTTCGACTAGAATGCACTGAGTTCGAGCATTTTGCGCATCGACGGTATAGACCTTGAGGGGGTCGCTTGAACACAAAGCATATGGAGCCAGATAATCGAGGGATCCGCGGGCAGCACCAAAAGAAGAAAATTTCGAGGCGAAAAATAGGAGCGTCGAAAGTCCAAGAGCACCGAGGAACACGAAGACTGCACTTGGAACCTTGGATGCGGGTGTCGGAGGAGGTTGCTCCTTGGCTTTGGGTTTACCCTGAGGGTCTGTGAACGAATTCTCAGCAGACACGGGGCGTTGTCGCAACGACATCTTGCACTACCGATTGGGGGGAAAGTGGAGATGGATGGAACGCTTAAATAGCTCCCTGCCGATGGGTTTATTTAATGCATCTCAAGATCTGTGCCAGTTACACGATGACCGAGCGCCTGTCGGGTTGCACTAGGGATTGGCGCCGAATAAGCGCTAGCGCCCGGTAACACGAAACGACCGTGATACAGTGACTCTTCGTTGACATCTGGCTTGCAATACTCGGGCCATTAATCCATGAACACATTGGGAGAGCAGGAAAATAAAGAAAATAAAGTTTTTGAACCCAAATAAGTCAGGTAAATACTAGGGCGCTAATAAATGGATGACACATCACAACGTGTCCCCGTTCTCAGTTCTCGACAACATGCCAACCATCGGCCAAATTGTACGGGAAAGAACCCAAGCTCTTACTGGCTCTATAAGTTCGCACAGAATCTTTCTCTACGCGCTTTTCTCTTTCTTCGCCGTGTCGGCCGCCATTGCAAACGCCCTCAGAAACTACAGCAACTTCTACTCAGTCGCCATCTATCTTTCCAAAAGCAGCCGCAGCGTCCTTGTGAGCCGCGTGTTTCGTGTCTTTTCTATTCCGTTCCAATGCACCCCCTAGATACTAGCTAATTTTGGTTTCCTGGTCGCGTTGTTAGCAGCCCACGTCTTTCAGAAGATATTCTTTGGCGCACTACGACCCAGCGAGATCGAGGTTTGTTTAATCGAACGGTATTAACCTTTCCTGCATTGACATCGCTCTTAGCGGCTATACGACCGTCTCTGGTTCTTCATTACCGAGTCTCTCCTGGCATTCACCATCTTCCGTGATGAATTCGACACCACTTTCGTTGTCATGTTTGGATTCTTGCTTTTCGTGAAAGCATTTCACTGGATTGCGTCTGACCGAATTGAATGGGTCCGTCTTTCATCTATAATTCGTGCGACTTCGCTGACTGTATCAAGATGGACCAAAGACCGTATCCAGGGCCCTCCCTCATTTTTCACGTCCGGATGACCGCTCTATTTTTCATCTTGTGGGCCACGGACCTCCTCCTTTTCATGATCGCCGTGGACAGCACAGTAACTAATGGTATCGGCGGCATGGTCTTGTTCGCCAGCGAGGTGAGTTGGCTGTCGATGTGCAGTTCACATTCTCATCGAGAATAGTACGGTATCCTCATGGCCACCGTGGCCAACACCGTCTCCAAATATCTTCTCTGCGCATACGAGCTTCGCCGCGCCGGCCAAAGAGGTGGCGAAAATGCTCCTCCATGGGAAAATAAGAGTATGTGGGTATTCTACATCGAGCTGGCCACTGGTAAGCTACTCTCATTGATCTGAAATGATGCTTCACCAATGGCTCTCCTAGATTTCCTGAAGCTGACAACATATCTTGTCTTTTTCACGATAATCATGACCTTCTATGGCATACCACTAAACATCCTACGGGACGTCTATGTTACCGGTCGTTCCCTTATCACCCGCCTTCGATCCCTTCATCGCTACCAAACAGCGACCCGTAACATGGATCAGCGATACCCTAACGCAACAGAGGAGGAAATGGCGGCTATGAGTGATCACACTTGCATCATCTGTCGTGAAGAGATGGTTTTGCCCCGCCCTGCCGAAGATCCCGCCGTACCCCCCGCTAACATCGACGGGCCGAACACCACACCCAAGAAGCTGCCGTGCGGGCATATTTTCCATTTTAATTGTCTTCGCTCTTGGCTGGAGCGGCAACAAAGTTGCCCTACGTGGTGAGTTTCTATGTTCATGGCGGGCATCCTGGTGAATTGAGCGATCACCCTCTAGTCGCCGAAATGTCCTTGAAGCAACACCGCAGCCAGTAGCTGCAGGGGCTCAGCCACAAGTCCCCGGCGCTCCGCCCCAAGCACCAAACGCTCTTGGTCAAGGAGCGCAGAACCCAGGCGTAAATAATCCTCCTTTAGGGTTTGTGGGGCGCTTGTTCGCTCCTCCCGGGCAACCCGGCCCTGGTGCACAACCTCAATTTCCGCAAAATATCAATGCAGCGCCAAACCCCCATAACGGCGCTGGACAGCCTGGAATTGTCATTGAATACCACATTCAATATCAGGTCCCTCGTCAGCCTGCTCAACAAGCTCCGCTCCAGCCCGCGCCACAATTTCAAGGGTTTCCAGGTCCAGCCGGCGTCTGGCAGCCATGGCCTCAAAATGCCCAAGGACCTCCCGATGACAACCAACAACCTGCTCCTCTAGCAGAACCTAGCCCTGTTCCACCGGCTGGGGAGGTGCAGCAAGGCGAGGAGGCTACACCCGCACCCACAGAGCAGTCTCCCGCTCAGACAGGTTCAACACCGACACCGAGAGAAGCCGCTGCATTAGCTGCGTTGCGCCGACACGATAATGGGCGGCCTGCGGATTCACCAACTCCCACTACCCCTTCGATGCCACCTCCATCCCAATCGGCAGAAGCCACCGCATCTGGCTCGCGTCCAGCATCGTCAGCTGTTGCTTCAAATCGACGGCTAGAGATACCTACACTTATTCCGATGTACGATTACACTGCCTTCGGAACAAGTCTACCGTCTTTCACATCGCAAACCCGTCCCACCATGCCCGGCACTCGTCCCACGTCACAAACAGCGCCGTCATCCACCGCACATCCCGGCAGTTTCAGATCCCGCCAGGGTACACGAGGACCCCCACCTGATTCTCGTTACCAGCAGCGTCCGCCTATATCGCAACTACCGCCGACCTTGACAGATGAGCAACTAGCGCTCATGGATACTGTGACGAGAGAGGCGATCGATGAACGACTTCGAGTGCTGGAGGGAGTGTCCGGTGCTGTCTACCGCTGCATCGATGATCTTATGCGGATGCGCAGTGCATTGCCCATTGCGACGCCTCCGAATCCCGTCCCTGTTCAGTCGACAAGTTCTGCCCCTGCACCTCCCTCCACTAGCGTGTCTACACCCGACCCAGCTTCAGAGGATACTGCCGTGGCAGCTGCAGTTCCTATACCTGACAGCCCCACCTCTACTGCGGCGGATATATCACCCGAGGCCTAAGCATCCGTCGAAATAGAACGGGATGTAACAGACATGAATTAAGCATTGAGAAGCACATCTAGCCTTTCCTTCACCATCCTCGGGTCTACTGTAGATTTGTCAACGACACTGTAAAATTCTTTAAATATAATCCCTGGTTTCTGGGCGGATGCAAATCGATCAAGTATCTTTTGAAGATGACTGTCAATGTCCGCTTCGGTGAGAAGTGGGGGTAGAAATTGTGAGAGAACGTTGGCTTCACGGATCTCCTTCTCTGCAAGGTCGGGACGGGCAGCGGCGGTGAACTGAGCGGCGGCCTCCGTCTAAGATAACCAGGTCTAATTATGCGCCCGTGAATGGCAGGATCAGCTCCACGCACTCTTCGAGCCGCTGCTTTTCTCAAGATGGAGATAATGGTGGATGAGGCCACCTTTTGATCATGAGCTGCCTTGTCGGCGGAATAAACCTCGGCCAGAACACCGCGCAAAGTAGTTGATGCAAGTGTGTCTTTGCTCTTGGACAGATTTATTTCCGTGGATGAAGAAGAAGTTTTTATTTGATACCTTCATTGCAGCTTTGACGGCAGTCGACAACTCAGTGCGAACATCTGTTGCTTCGTTGAGATGAATGAATTGCAGGCGCCAGGGTTACTTACCGGGAGCGGCTTGAGCGGAGATTCCGTACAAATGGAATAACTGTAAAGCAGGGCCTTTGGAAAGACGGCCAAGAGCTGCAGCCGTGGAGTACATACAGAACTTTTTTTAGGCGCTTGGCCATGACAGTTAAAATAGGCGCTTGTCGGAGTTCGGAACGATCACGTGGACCCGCGCACCCAGACCGGGCCAGTCTGGGTTTGACTATTTATCTGAGTTCTACTATTCGTCTTTGTCTAAACTTTGGCCTAAAGCACAATCGAACATGGACCCCAATTCTTTTCCTCCCTCCGGGGAGTTCCTTCAGTCTATTCGGACCTCATCCAAGGCGCTCCGAGAGGCTGCCAGCATTTCGGTGGGTGCGCTATTCAGGAGATGTCATGCGAGATTTTTGCTACACGCCATGCGGTTAACATGCCTTCATCTCGTTTAGCCTTCTTCTCCAGTTTTCTGATGAACTTTTTTCAATCAGATTGAGGAACAAGCAATTAAACGCTTGCTGTTCTCGCCCGCATTTACGACCTCTTTCAAGAGGGTATCTGCCTCCCATGGATTGGCCATGCCGCTGAATTTCTCTTCTACTGGCGCGGAACTCAATCTTCTGAGTATACTTTCCCTGCTGAACTTTGGCTCGGGGTATCGAGCGCCTCTTCATGCTGAGACAGGGCATGGTGCGTGGGACTGCATGAGGTAGGTGGGTGGCACTTTATTCGCAGCGGTCTTAAGGAACACAGGGCCTTTGTCTTCTCGCTATATATTACCGCCTCGGTCGATGAAGATGATCTCTTGTCTGCCAGAGGAATGCAGAACATCACCGAAGGGAAGGTGGCTGAATTAATGAGGGTCAATGTCCACACTGAAAAGCCTCACGAAACTCTTCAACATGTTACCATCGGAGAACTGCGAGGACCCATGTATGATCTGGTTAGGTTGGTTACCCAGGTCCTGAACGAAACGGGGGAGATCCTGGTCAACATGGGGTATCCCGATCTCGGAATGTTTGTTCTCGAGGCATTGAAGGATGGTCGGAAGGCACTGTTGGCCAAAGACAATCATGCAGATGTCGAGGTTATTCTCGAGCGGGTGCGTTTGACGACGGCTTGGGATCTCTATCCGAAAAAAAAAAAACTGATTCTGGCTTAGCTCGTTCGCGCTTTCCCGGCTTTCCAAGATATGGCTGTTGTTGATGGTCAACGTGTGTCTAGTAACCTCCACATCACTCCCTTGGTTGATCTCTAATTGCTTCAGGTATCTTTTGTTTCAAGAAGGCGTTGTTCCTGATTCACGCGATCTCTATTCGGTTTGGCTCTGCAGAACCCCCACCGTTTCCTGTGCCCTCGACATCTCATATGCCAGTGTTCAGCGATAACGTCCTGCCGTCCTTGCTCATTCACCTTGGTGTGATTGATATCTCGAGATCGCCCAACCTGTCGTTACTATTCCCGCATGCTGGCTCGTCAGAGCAACTGGCTGCTCTCCTTGCGACAGCCGCCCCCGGCACTGGTGATGCCCCTACATTGCCGAAAGATGGTCCTGTACTTTCAACTACTCAAGCCTATGTTCTACGCGCAGCGGCCATCGATGCCTGTGAATTAATCACGGCAGTCGCACATACGCTGCACGAACCTTCGTTGGAATGGTTAAAGGATCTTCAGCTCCCTTTGCTGGACATGTGGCTTTGGGCTGTTGCAAAGGACAGAACAGACTACCGGCAGCTGGAAAGGTTCGTTGTGCGAGATACGGTGTATTTCTGAAATCTTGGCGGATTTGTACACTCTGTAACCAGTACTACGCTAGTTAGATCTGATGAAGACACGTTCGCAAAGGAGTGATGGTATCAGCAGGGCTCTGCGGTAAATCGTCTGGGAAACTGCTCGAAAGAGGCAAAGTCAAACCAGCATAAGCATCCCAGGACCTTATAAAGACACGCCGGCCAGCGCCGGCCCTTCACGCATCGCCCATGGCGGACACTTTTTCGACCTCTTTGGCTCCTGACCCCAAGATTGCCCCGTCGTTGTCGAGACGAATAAGCCGTCCTACATCTCTCCACCTCGGAAACTCTGCAAATGCGGAATGGAATCCAGACATCGTTTTGGACGAAACCTCGCCTGTGGCTAAGAAATTGGCCAGCGCCGGTAATCGGTCACTCGAGCCCGCCCGCGATACGACGTTAACTCCGACGTCTTCTGTCCCGAGTGCGGCTGCACCTCATCTCCAGCGCCACCATGTCCACCAGCAGCCTATGCACTCTCCCTGTTTCGTCCATTCACATCTCGACAAGGGCGTATCACTAACCGATTGGCTCCGCACGAGACAGAATGGTATAAACGATAAACTCAGCTCCGCTGGGAGTAGCTCCCTGTCCGGTTACAGTCTTTCTTCGTCGAGCTCGGGCACCAACTCGGCCATCGATTCCCCCGATGAGGACGAATTTTCGACTAGTTTGACAAAGCAGCTCGCGGAGACGGCCGTAGGTGTACGAGAGATGAGCAAGCAGCTTGGTCAGTCCAACACTTGCGAGATGATTATGGTGATCTGACCTTACTCTCCAGGTCGTGCTCGTGTGCGATCGAACATTCAGAATGTCTTAATTATCACGAAAGCGAGGGACAATAGGCTGATCCAGCTAACCCGTGAACTTGCCCTCTATCTGATGCTCAAGCCGCGGCACGGGCAAACTCGGGGACTCGTCGTGTACGTGCCATGTTGTGGTGTCTACACGTCGCTTACTTTTGCCTTAGTTACGTGGATAACCAGTTGCGCAACTCGAAAAGGTTCGACGCAGAAGGCATCGAGCGCGACCATCCCGGCCTTTTTATCCCTGTTCCTCGTCGAAGGACCTCAAGCACCACTTCTTTGGCGTCCATGCCTTCCTCCTACAAGGAGGAGTTCAATAATACGAAAGAAACGGGACAATTAAGGTACTGGACAAGTGATATGTGCAGCCAAAGTCCTCACCTCTTCGATTTTGTTGTAACGGTGTGCAAAACAACTGCCTTGCGAGCGTCTCGTGTTTATTGATATCTAGCTCGGCGGAGACGGCACAGTCCTTTTCACCTCCTGGCTTTTTCAGCGCATTGTACCTCCAGTCCTCCCCTTCGCATTGGGCTCTCTCGGGTTCCTTACCAATTTCGACTTCGCAGACCATCAACCGGTGATGGATTCTGCTCTCGACAACGGCATACGCGTCAACCTGCGTATGCGCTTCACCTGTACAGTCTACCGTGCCATCGTGAAAGAGAAGGGGAAGGGGCGTCAGGCGGTGAAAAAAGGCCAAACCGGAGAGATCATGATGAGAAATGTAGAACAGGGCGGGTGGGAAGCTGTGGAAGGAGGATGGTCGGGGGGACCTCTTATGGAAGGTACCAAGGCGGCCACAAAGGACAAGTCGATTATGTGCTTCTCGACCAGACCTGTCGAGACATTCGAAGTTCTGAACGACCTAGTGGTTGATCGAGGGCCGAGCCCCTACGTCAGCCAACTAGAACTCTTTGGTGCGCATTTGGCGGTTTGCTTTCTATTTTCTCAAGCTGATTTCGTCTGTAGGCGACGAACACCACATGACAACTGTTCAAGCAGACGGACTGACTGTTTCAACACCTACGGGGTCCACCGCGTACTCCGTATGTTTGCGCCTATCTGTCTTGGGAACTGATTTGAATCATTTTCGCAGTTATCCGCTGGGGGTTCACTTGTTCATCCAGAAATACCGGCTCTTCTGATCACCCCGATATGTCCCCATACACTGTCCTTCCGTCCTATGTTGTTGCCCGACAGCATGGAGCTTCGCATCTGTGTCCCCTTCAATTCTCGCAGTACGGCTTGGGCCTCTTTCGACGGCCGGGGCCGAGTGGAACTCAAACGCTAGTACATTTTGTTGCCATTAGTTTGTCTTGTCTAATCATACAGTGCAGAGGGCGACCATATCAAAGTCACAGCTTCGAAGTTCCCCTTCCCTACCGTCTGCGCAGATAATCAGTCCACAGATTGGTTTCAGTCCATATCGCGTACGCTGAAATGGAACGAGCGAGAACGCCAGAAATCCTTCGTGGTGGTAGAGGAGGACGGACCAGCCAAGCCCAAGAACAAGCGTAGTAAAACTGCCACTGATGCTTTGGAATCACGGACCGGCGTCGCGACGGAAGCCGTTGAAGAGCTCATTGAGGACGAGGAAGAGGACGAAGAAGAAGAAGAAGAGGACAAGTTCGACATCGACGACTCCTCGCCAGAGGCCGCAGCTGCAGCAGCGTCGGCAGCGGCAACTCAGCAGACTGCAAAAGAAGAGGCCCTTGGCCGAGAGAAAATGCAAGAACTCGTTGCAGATGAGCGGATGCACCGACTCGCTGCTTCCGCACTTCGAAAAGAACGCAGCCGTTCAGCAAAATCGCGTTCCCGGTCTCGCCATCGCCCGTCTTCCCCTCGACATGTCGAATTCGCTGAACCATCCGACCAAGAAGGTACCCGTGACCATATCAATGCACCCCGTTCGATGAGCGGCAAGAGCAGGATTCCCAAAGACAGGGACTTTGACGTCGACACCGTCAAAACTCCAACCGTTGCAAATCTCGTGTATGGACGCGGTCGCGGGCATTCTCGCACCCGTTCTGCTGAGAACGGTCCTCGGGCATTCGCCGTATGGGGACACGATGAGAGCGACAGCAATGCCAGCGACAGCGACACATAAAGTGTCGCCCTAGACGAAACGGAATGTTAGATGTAGAACAAGAAGGTACTGATTATTTACTTATAAGGAATACGGAATATCTACTGCATCGTCATGTTGGTCCTTATGAGGACCGGTGATAACCCCAATATAGGTCCGATCCGCAAAATCGGCCTCGATTCGACTTTTGTCCGGACTTTTTAAAAGTTCCCACGGTTTCTGAGACTGCAGAAATCGTTCTTTCTGCAAGGCGGTCACTTTCGGTTTTTTTTGCCCGAAATTTTCACGAAATTGTGTCCGGACTTTGGGATCGGACCTATATTGGGGTTATCACCGGTCCTTCCTTATGATATCGCAAACACGGTGGCGTGATGCTATGTTTGCCGAAACTTGGCACGAACACTCACCACCTTAGAGTTTGCGGCGGTTCGAAACTATCAACAAAGAAATCAACCACGCCGCATTTCACACAACGAACTAGTAACGACCACCAGCCTGTCCACCATGGTGTGTATGACAAGGGATTTCGAGTCGCAAGGGCTGTCCACCTCCAGGATTAGCCGTCTGCTTCGGCCATTGCGCACGAAGTGCATCGCTCTGGCCGCTATGCATCCAACGCCGCGCCACCCGAAACATCAAGCCTCGACGTACGGTAAAGCCCGTTCAGTAGAGCCAAGCCAGCTGCCAAGCCCTCTGGACCTCCTTCCACCGCCAGACAGCGCTCGATCCTATCATATCGACCATCGCTCTCTCTCAAGTTTGCGGGCTGCCATCTACGCGGTTCGGAATTGCTTCAGGGATATTGTTATTAAAACCGAGCCGGTCGAATCGGTTGCATCTACAGGAAGGGTTGCCCGTCTTGCGGATATTTGCTCCATAATTGTGGGCCAGGCCATGCAGGGCGAAGAAGATTTTGGAGTAGAGGAAGACTCTGAACAGCTCGCTGACATGGACAATCTTTACGAGTTTATTCCAGTTCAATACCGGAGGTGTGTCTTTCTCGTTCGATCATTAGACTACCCTCGCTGATATAGATACTAGGTCCGCTCTATTGTCGCACGCCCTGGATATAATTTTGCGTTCTCCCCACCATTTCACACTCCTAAGCATCCTTCTCGACGTATCACTACAACACGACCTATATCACGAATCATGCGTTCTTCTACATCGCCTTTTGGAAGCCGCCGTCTCCCCTGGGCCAGGCTCTTGTTTGCCTTTATGCCACCCAGCGCATTCCGATTATCTTCTTGACCTATCTCGAAAATGGAAGGAAGCCGGTCGCCCGACCAGTATCTTGATCCGAATCCTAACGGAGACACTGGTCGAAGCCGCGCGGCCGGAATTGTGGTCTTGCAAAGCTTTGGGAAACCTTGCACGGGAACTAAACAGGCAGGACTATGAATCCCTTATGCATATGGCTGGCCAATTAGTGGCCTCCGCCGCCAATGTTCTTCGCCATCGAAGAGACGAGCAGCCATATGGAAATGCCAAGCGGCAACGACGAGCATTAGATGAACGCTCTCTCACAGACCAGCTGGACAAATGGATGAACTACTCTCCAATTCGCCCTCCTGATCCACGAGACTGGCCGTCAAGACTCGACTTTCTCGAGCGGTGCCGCCAGTCCGGAGTTCATAAAAATGCGGACTCATTAGCCGCTACTGTGGTCTGCTGGGCGACTTACTACCTTTCCGTGGCTACTGCACCGAGTGCGGACACTCATGCATCCGTTTGCCGTTTATTGGAGGATGTATCACCGACTGTGAAGACATACAATCTCCTCGTCAAGATGAGTTTCGGAGTCGAGCATAAACTTCAAGATACCATGGCCTTCTTCCAAGCGTATTCCACGTGTTTACGTGCCGAAAACCTCCTCCTTCTCGATGCATCCCTGTGGGCGTGTGTGCTCCGGTTTGTCGAGACATCTATGGACGCGATGGGACATTGCGGGACGCGCAAAGAAGTCAGTCTTTACCGAGAGGAGCTGATGGATTTGGTTGAAGATGCGGAGCGCCTATGCTTTGGGAATGGCGTACAGGGTTACCCTGACGCAACCGAACCTGGGTGGCGATGGGAGGAGATTCCGGGCTGCTGGGTCCGAAGCCAGTCGCCTGCTGCCAAAAAAGCAAAGTATCACCATGAGCTCAGACAGCCTCCTCTCGAGCGTCGCGACCCTGTTCTCGCTTCCGGCGCTGCCACTCCATGTGATAGCCTCTATATTGTCGGAACGAAAGCCGACGAACACCACTGTAACCGCTCCCACACGAGCTCATTTGACTTGACTTTCAAGTCTCTTGTATCCAGTGCGCTCTCTAATCGGACGACACTCAATCGCTCCGTTTCCAGAGAATCTCTTCCTGCTGCGGCTCTGCACTGTAGTGCCAAGTCCGCTTTGCTACCCCGACATATATTGCCCGAGGAACAAGAAAATTTCAATGTGCCTCCTTCTGACGATGCGTTAGATCTGTTTCAGTACCCAGGAAGCTCACCAGTTTCCTACACATATTAGGTTATATACACTCACTTGCTTTGTACACCTCCACTAGTTCTGTATTTCTAGCCTTTTTTTGTTTGAGTGATTCAAATGAGTTGATCCTTGATGATGAGTTGATCTGCACCCACGCAACGGGACTTGACCAATCAGACCATGTCGAAAGACGTGAAGCCACTTGCTCTTAGTGCTACCCTGCGGGACCTTGCACTCCTGCGCGCATCTGGCCTAGATATCTCTTCTCTCCTACCTCCGCCGGCCACAAAAGCCACGCTGACACCCGGCACGGCCGATGCGACAGTTGAGCGGTCGTACGAGTTTGCGCGACAAGCCCAGGCGGCCATCAAGATATATAACGGAGACGTGGACCTAGAGAACGTCGGAGCGCTCACGGAGGGACTTCACGCACAAATTCAGGAGCTATCTAAAGGGTTACAGGATACGGGTCGAAGTTAACCCAGCTGTAAGCGGGTCCCATTACTTCCAAGTTCCTCTCGTTGATTGTATGCATGCAGGGTTACTATGTATAAGACGTGCCAGTCCTGATGGACTCTCCGGCGCTTCTGACGGTAGATGGGATAGATGGGTTTATTCGGGATGTGACGGCGGCTTGCGATACTGCCTTGCAGGCTGAAATTGCGTCCCTACTGAAAACCCAATTCCTGAAAACCCGCCTGGAGCCTGATGACCACGGAAATTTGGCGACAATAACCCTGCGTTTCCGACACTACCTCCGGTTGGTGAATGCTCCGCATCGAATCGCATACACGCGATTCCTGCTATCGACTGGCGATAGAAGCGCTGCGACACGGTAACCGGGTTTGGCGGTACGTGGAACGGGAGCTTCGGTTGTGCCGTTTTTGTCATGTCGCGGTGGAGGATGAGTCCCACGCGCTCTTGGTGTGTACGGGACATCCGGCTCTCACGGGCCTAAGGGCAGATTTCCTCCACGACATCTACATGCTGCGTCCTGAATATACGACTCAGGTGCAAACGATGTCAGCGTTCGATTTCCTGATGAACATCATTCACTGCTGGGACGTAACTAAGCGTCTAGCTCGGTTCGTGTTTGACGTGTTCGCAGTCTTCAAAAAGGAGGAATTGTGGATCCGCCCTCAGGGGAGGGGCTCAGTAATGCGTACCATCTGTTCAATAAAATTCGTGCTCTCTCATCAAAGCTGCGAGACGGCCGAGCTGTTGTGCGGGGTACTTTGCATGCCAGTGAGTTATGTTAGGGACAGGAGGACCTGTTCGTGACTCCTGGTTGATGACGACTAGGTTTCCATTGAGTGTGCTGCCCGTAGATTCTCCATAAGGGCCAGAGGTATACAGTAGACAGTGACGGCCTGTTCACAACGGCGGCGATGGTTGG
Organism: Mycena galericulata; assembly: GCA_029289565.1. NCBI lineage: Eukaryota > Fungi > Basidiomycota > Agaricomycetes > Agaricales > Mycenaceae > Mycena > Mycena galericulata. The sequence goes on from JARKIA010000025.1 coordinate 159,844, forward strand.
GCATCCGTAGCGTATACTTATGTAGACGTCACATGTGCGTAGTACGGCTACCTGCTGTTTCAATTTGGGACCGCGCAGGCAATCCTCCTCCTCCTCAAGAATTATCTCACTGTCATGTACATAATTGGTAATGAACCGCGACCGTCATCTCGGCATGTAGCTGTTGCGTCTCAACTACTCGGCATTTCCATTACGATGTTCCATCCTCGATACATGAACGCCCCCTCGCTTGTTTGTTCTGTCCCACCCAACCCAACTCTGTTATTCCTGAAAAACCTTGGATTCTATCACCTCTACTCTTTCCAATACACACGGCAGGTCGATAACCCTGCTATATAAACTGATGCGATGCTCACCCAAGTTGACTGCCAGTCGCAAGGGCAGTCGGTTCTGGTGCAATTCTCTTATATGACTGTATGTCACCTTTCTAGTTTCGAAACCCCCCTCGTTCTCATGATCATCGGAGCAGTAATAACTATCGACCAAAGAGTGCGTGCTACCTAGATAGCCTCTGCTATATCTTACGTCGTTAGATTGAGCTCGCCTGGTTAAGTTTCCCGTCCCTCCACCTTTGCTACTCAACAGAGAAAGGATTGGTCCGTTCTTAAATCCGTCTTGATATCTGTGGAGGACCTTTTTTCATTCTTTTGCAGCGGTGACTTACACAACTCTCGGCAGCACCGACTCGGATATCTGGGTATGTTATCTGTGATGTACGAACAGTTGGACGATTGTTCCTCTATTGGTCCAGAATTAGACTTCTACGGTAAGAAGCAGCCAAAACATCTTGTCGGAAAACGCCCGAATACGCGATCGCAGCGACACTTGAGTCGCAATATTTCTGATGAAGTGCTTGATTTTCCGTACTTACTTCTTTCCGCTCAAGGGAAGTTGCCTGATGTATGTGCATATTGTATACAATATTCATTTACATGTTTGCAAATAGGTGTATAGACGTAACCCCCGTCGATTCCACATCTCTAATATCGCGATCCAAGTGTTTTCTGGTTTCACTGTGAAATGTGGTTTATACTGTGGTGAGCGGGGCGGAGTTGCACCTCCGATCACAATATACATCTGTGTTCTTATGCTCTCCAGGTTGTGTTGACGTCCGAACGTTGTCAAATCTATCTATCGCCTCCAGTCGTTCTTTAACTCTGGATCTTCGTCATGTACAACCGGAGCCTATTAATCCTTACATTTCTTGGAGGCCTTTTCGTCGCAATTTTTTTTTGGAGCGTTTGGGATAATGAAACTCAGTCTGCAGAAGCATTTCAAGCTCATCGTTTTGATTCTCACCAAGCCTTTTCAAAGTACATTATTCATTATTTTGAAATGATCCTCTGATATAACAGTCACTGCCAACATCATCCCTGGATCCAAGTTCTTCCACTCACAACGAACCCCAGTTTTTCGATTGGTTTGAGCAATGTCACGTTCAGCATTCCAATTATTCTTATTATGACTAGGTATTGGTTTCCTGTCCTTGTGTACAACTCGGCAGGTCGTCTGACTTCCCGCGATCGAGTTGAACGACTTCTTTTTGGAGGCCATCTTGGCTTCGTTTATCATCAAAGATACCGACACCCTTCGCGTCTCTTCGCCGTAGCATACATTTACGACGCGATGTATGTAGTACGGGCCCCGGGTGTTTCTTAACGGGACCGCGCCGGAATATACCTACCTACCTACCTTCGCGTCTTCTCTGTCCCGCGCCGAATTGCTGCATGACGTCAACCGCCGAAGCTTCATGCATTAGTCTTTGATTCGCAAGAAGCTGCGAGTCTAAGCAAATTAATTACATTCTTCAGGATTTTTGTTGCATATTTACTGTGCTGGACCACAGTCTACCACAGTCGATGTGAGTCCTTGAGATTACGTTACAGTGGGACGCGGCTAATTCCTCCCAGTTTTCCTAGGCCAAATCCCTTGCTCTGTCGTTCTCAATAACAAATTCGACCCATCAATCAATGAACATTCGGCACGCCTACTATTCACGAGAGGAGGTGGACCTGGATGCCAGGATGGACCTGTTGCTCCAGCAATATATGCCAATCAAGCGCCGCGTGAAGAGTGGCTGTTTGAGCTAAGGGAGATACGGCCTAGCGGCGAGCGCGACACGTCGATGTTGTACAACCGTCCAATGTAGCTGTAGACTTCAACATGAAGAATGTTCGCGGATTTGGGATCGACAATCACGGGCCGCTTAGCCGACAACACGTGGGGCCATGAACAGAAAAAGATATCTTTGTCCGCAACCAAGACGTCCATGGGCTCCATGCTCGCCCTCTCCGTCTTGCGAGTTCTCTCGCCGGCTTTGGTATGCCTTTGCTCCCTCACCCTTCTCTCCGCCACTCCTCCCCCACCTGCCTCTCCGTCCGCCATAACACGTGTTGTGGTCCCCACTCTTATTCCACGCCGTACTCTCATATTATGCCTTCTTTCTCTATCTGCGCTCACTTTCCTGCTGAATGGACTTTTATTCGTGGCTTTCGCTGTTATCCATAAATCCTGGCCCCAAGACACTGGGATCGAATACAATGCAGTGTTGGGTCTGGTCGCCTTTGCTGGTCTCGCCGCTCTCGGTGCCTGGAAAGACATCCGTGGTGTCGGTGTGTGGTCCATGAGACGAATCAAGGTGGCCGTCGCCACTTCGTCCGCATTAGATCTTGTGCTTGTCGTTCTGATTGCAAGGACCACCGGATTTAACGGAGGATGTGAGCAATGATGTTCATCTATGAGCTTGAGCTTACTGTATACTAGCGCGTCCCCCGATAAATCACGTATCATGGGGCATCCTATTCCCGTCCATCCGGATCCTCACCGGCGCAATTCTCGTCGCAGCACTGTCGTCACCGAGGATCGTCTACAAGGCAGTATCTCAGGAAGAAAATGAAGAGTCTCTTGCAACCGACGCTTCTCTCCTTCTACCTCCGCCTTCCACTGGTCTTTCGCCTTTGTCTGCGTTGCCGACCGACTCAACCAAATACGGAACCTTTAGAACACCCCGTTCTGGATTGGTTCAGTCGGTTCCGGCTACACGGGGACCCAGTCCCCTTCGCCCTGACAGCGGCGACCTTAAGGTAGGCACCGGAACGCGCTTCATGATCAGTGGCTAAGCTGTGGCGCAGGCAAACCAGAGCCCCGAAATCTCCTTGGATCCGTCATGGTCTGAAATGTGGCGACGAATTTCTCGTCTAGCTCCCTATCTTTGGCCTTCCAAGAGCCGATCACTTCAGTTCTTAGTTGTCAGTCATTTGTGACGTACTTGAACTCGAGCTGAACTTGCACGAACAGTTTTTATGTATTGTTCTTATTCTCGTTGGCCGTGCGGTCAATGCTAGCTTGCCTTTTGCTCTGGGCGAGATAATCAGGATATTTGAAGGAGGCTCCGACCGGTCACTCTGGCCTGTCCTGCTCACTTACGTGATGCTGCGGTTTCTGCAAGGTAGCGGAGGCTTGGCTGCGCTCCGGGATGTAGGTTTTGAATAACGTTTTGCAATGAGTTAAACTGACAGATCTCCAGTGCCTTTGGACTCCCGTGATGCAGTATTCCGATCGCGGTAACTATTTACTGTGATTCCTTCCAGAAGATTATGAACATCCCTCCTCCAGAAATGTCCCAACTCGCGTTTGACCATTTATTGAACCTTTCATTCTCGTTCCACACGCATCGTAAAACTGGAGAAATACTACGTGTTCTCGATCGCGGGGCCGCGATAAATCATACCTTAGAGGTGAAACTTTTCTCACCCCTGGTCGTTCCGGGATTGACAGCCTTGAAGCACATATTGTTTACCATTGCTCCCACTTTCATCGACATCGCCATAGCCCTGGTGGTCTTTTGCATCAAATTTGATTGGACTCTTGCCTTGGTTGTGTTCCTCGTCATGTTTGCCTATGGTGACTAACTATATATCCTTGGTCGTACTTTGACTGACACCATGTAGTCACAGCCACTGTCATTATAACCCGATGGCGTACCAAGATACGAAGGCAAATGAACGAGCGCGATATAGTACGCACTGTCCACTGTCCACCTCTTAGTTTCTGTCGAACTGTTTCGATCTAAACTGCATAGGTGACTCGTGGCATACATGCCGATTGTCTGCTCAACTATGAAACCGTCAAGTATTTTGGTGGCGAGGAGCACGAAGCTCAGCGCTACAGTGTGGCAATTGGTCAGTACCAAGCCTTGGAAAGCAAGGTCATCTGTATGTATCTCTCCTTCATCACGTTCGCGCGTCTCATTTTTTCGAAGTCTCTCTCAACTTCTTGAACATTGTTCAGAACTTCATCATCGTATGTCATTACGCACAGTTGCCCTGGTAGCTTAGACCCAACTCACAGAGCATCGGGCTCCTCGTCGGATCGATGATCGTAGCCCTCCGCGTCACCAAGAAACAATCTGCACCCAGTGATTTTGTCATCTTCATCACGTATCTGGCGCAGGTATGCTTCCATCCCCGTTATACTGTTCCAGTTAACGTGTTCTGGAAAGTTGTATGGACCTCTCAATCAGCTTGGTTTCATGTATCGGAGCATAAATCAGTCGTTGGTTGATACAGAAAAGCTTCTAAAACTGCTCAATGAACCAACGGAAGTCAATGACCGAGCCAACGCTACAACACTAGTTGTCGGCGCGGGGGAAATCGAGTTCGGTAAACAGACATAGCTTAAGGGATACTTTTATTCCGCTGAATGCATGTACAGACAACGTCAGCTTCTCGTACGACAACCGCACCACGGCGCTCAACGGTGTCTCTTTCAAAGTACCTAAAGGCTCTTCTGTCGCTCTCGTTGGCGAGTCCGGAGCCGGAAAGTCGACGATTCTTCGGTTACTTTATAGATTTTACGATCTTCCCGAAGGAGGAGGGCGGATCTTGATCGATGGACAGGATATTCGGCAAGTGCCTCGCAACTTTCAAGAGTCCTAACCTTGACAGCCACATTTTAGAGATGTAACGCAAAAATCACTTCGTGCAGCAATTGGTGTTGTGCCCCAGGATTCTGTATTATTCAATTCCAGCATCGGTTATAACATTGGGTATGTATCCGGCTCATTGTTATACAGCTTTTCTAAAGATTCGGCAGGTACGGCAAGTTCGGGTCGTCACCTGAAGAAATTGAGGAGGCTGCCAAGTCCGCCCAGATGCACGAGCGAATTATAACATTCCCAGACGGTAAGCTATCGGCTTCGATGAGTGCCCGACTCCTCTTCTTATGACGCGTCTAGGCTACGAGACGAAGGTCGGAGAACGGGGCGTTCGTCTGAGTGGTGGAGAGAAACAGAGAGTAGCAATCGCTCGGTACGGCCACCTAGATCAGAAGGGTTGGCCGGTGCTTACAATTGACGTCCAGGACTCTCCTGAAAAACCCCTCTATCATTCTGCTGGACGAAGCAACTAGGTAACCAACGCCAAAGGATCATTTCTACACAACTCATGTTCCTTCGTAGCGCTCTCGACACTTCAACAGAGAAAGAGATCCAGAAAGCTCTCCAGAACCTGGTACAAGGAAGGTCGTCATTGTCTATTGCTCACCGTCTTTCGGTGAGCAAAACCTTTATCTCTTTGCGGCAAGATTCTGATTGCTGGCCAGACGATTGCTTCCGCCGACGTGTACGTTTTTCTGCCTGTTCTTGTTGCGATTTTGGCGAATCACTAAGTTGTTTTACAGTATCTTGGTGCTCAAGGATGGCCAAATTGTTGAGCAGGGCAGTCACATGGAGTTATTAGCATTAGGTGGTGTTTTCGCCTCGATGTGGGCGGATCAAATCTCCACATCTGGCGGTTTGCAGACGCCGGTCGGAGCAAACGACCCTTTGCCTGATGGCGAAATCTCGGGCTACTCAGTCGAGCCTGATCTTGCTGAGCAAGCCGAGGAAGTCGTGGCGGAGGTTGACTTGCCAGCTACTGATGGTGCTTTGGCTGAAGGCACTCTGGAGGAGGTTCTTATCGAAGCCCCCGAGGCTGCCCCTGCACAGGCACCAGACGAGCCCGAGGCAAACGGTGTCGACGAGGAACTCTCACCGCTCGCCGAAGTCGCTTCAGACAGCGCTGCACCCGTTGCGTTCCCCGCTTCAGAACCCGCGGTCCTCTTTCCCACTCCAACATCACCCCTCGCTGTCGAGCCGTTGACGTCCCCCGTCTCAGCGGAAGCGGCCACACCACAGGAGTCTGGCCCTCCTGTTCAAACCTCCGGTGTCACGTTTGAACCTGGTTTGACTTCGCCTACTACAACTTCACCGGATCCCGATACCGAACCTAAGCGGAAGCGGATATCATCCCAGAATTTTCAGCGACTGGCTCGTAGAATTTCACTTACTACACGCCGGCAGGGCTCGACATCTTCCATGGCATCCATCATTCCTGGGCTCAAGCGAGACAAGTCATCGGGCGACGATAACAGTGTCCGTGGCGAAGGGAACTCCATCGACAGCCCCACCGCTAGCCTTTCCGGCGACAAGGATAAGGGTAAGAGCAAGAAGAAGGACAAGAAGGACAAGAGGAAGAGCAGTACCTAATTACGGTCCCTGCCGCTTCCCGTCACGATTTTCACGACCCCATGCATGCCTTTTGACGACTACATTTTGCATCGCTGTCTGTAGAATAGCGAGCATCTTCCTAATCAATCCATTTACATAACATCCTGTGTGCCGGGCCCGGCAGGCGGAGTTTGAATTGCCAGTATATAAACATGACTTATGTCACGGGGCCCCCTTTCCTTCTCTCACAACCACCATCGTTCGAAGGTTCCGGTCTCGGTTTCGTTTCGGTCTCGTGTAACAGGATCCCAGGTTCGCTGTTGTATTAAAGATATGTCGGCAAAGGTCTACGTTGGGTTCGTCTTGTGTATCGGCTACGGCCTCATCGACCCCTGTTGTGTGTTAACATGTGTATAGCAATTTGAGTTGGAACACGACGGACGATACGTTGCGAAATGTCAGTGTGATTCTCGGGTTGCGAAGGCTCAGAGCTATTGTCCGTGTGATGTGTCTTATCAATATTGTAGGCTTTTTCCGAGTTTGGACAAGTCCTTGATGTGCGGTATCTTATCTCGCCTGCGTTGAACAAACAAGCCTGATGCTAGTTTAGTCTATCGTCATGAGGGACCGCGACAGTAAGTGCGCCCTGGACCACGCGCATTTCGCGCTTAGATTCATTTCTCTCAGCCGGGCGTTCTCGCGGCTTCGGATTCGTCACTTTCGGATCTTCGCAAGAAGCAGAGGCAGCCATAGCCAACCTAAACGAGCAGGATTTAGATGGCAGACGCATCAAGGTTAACCTGGCCAATGCCAGGGGCGGCGGAGGAGGTGGCGGAGGTAAGTTATGCCTGTGTTGTTTCTTCAATAAAAATCTGACATACTCTGTTCCAGGATACTCTGGCGGCGGAGGAGGATATGGTATGTTGCGGTGCATCGATGTATGCTACTAACCCAAGCATTCCCAGGGGGTGGGGGTGGGTATTCTGGGTATGGAGGTGGGGGAGGATATCAAGGTAAATAAATCCAGAGGTGCACAGCAGTCAGTCATCTTACGCATTCGCAGGTGGAGGGGGGCAGGGTGGTTATGGTCAGGGCCAGGGCGGGTATCAGGGCGGAGGCGCGTATCAGGGTACGTTTATAGGAACGGACGAGCGGACGACCCAGAAAACTCACATTTTCTAGGCGGGGGCCAAGGATACGGTGGGGGATACTAGCCGATGATCAGGACCCACTTCCCTCCTTTTCAAAGTTTCATTTTTCACCCCTCCTGACCCAACTTATTTCCAACTCGCCCCATCAGCATTCACACTGTCCTTCACCCTTCGCGTTCGTTCGTCATGTTGGCAACTCAGATCAAACCGGCTTGTACTAGTATGATATGCTTCGTTTCATGATGGTGTTCAAATGTATTACTGTGGTGCAATCTCTCTACCTTTACCCAATATAAATGTATGACTTGAGTTGTGAGGTACACGTACAGTACATAGATATGACAACCCCTAAGAAGGCGCTACGCTCCCAGACGATCAAAAAAAAAAGAAAGAAAGAAAGACGTGACGTCTGGGCGTTACTTAGACTGTTGGCATTTAACCAGAATTTGCACTGCCCATGTCCCGGCTATGTCTTGAACGTCACAAAGAAGCGCCGTAGCGGAGTCCGAAAGAGGTCGCAAGTATAAAAGACACCAGACCATATTTTACCATCAAAATCCCCCACTTTCCTACACCCATCTTCTGTTTGAGTTTTTTCTCTTTCGGTCAGATTTTTTTGCAGTTGGGATGTCGAAGATTTATGTTGGGTTCGTTGTCTTGTGCGCTACGCTTCATTCGCTGATCTTGCCCGATCTTCAGCAATTTGAGTTGGAACACCACCGATGATTCGTTGAGGGGTGTGCGTATACCATGGATTGTATCGATTTCCCCTCTGACATCCCGTAGGCCTTTTCGGAATTCGGCGACGTCGTTGATGTACGTTTTATCGCAATCGATGAAGACAGTGGGGATAATGAACTGACCGCGCCTTGTAGTCTATCGTCATGAAGGACCGTGAAAGTAAGTGCCATGCGGAGATCATACTAGCGGGAAGCTCAACCACAGATTTGCAGCTGGCCGCTCTCGTGGTTTCGGGTTCGTGACGTTCAATTCGTCTCAGGAAGCCGACGCTGCTATCAACGGTCTCAACGACCAAGAGCTCGATGGTCGGCGTCTCAAGGTCAACCTAGCCAACGCTAGAGGCGGAGGGGGCGGAGGAGGTCGGTTTCGCAACCAAGCGAAGAATATGAACTTTTGTCTGACTTTGTGCTTGCAGGGTACTCTGGCGGCAGCGGCGGCGGTGGCGGGTATGGGGGCGGAGGGTATAATCAGGGCGGGAGCGGAGGTGAGTAACGCCGGCGTCGTCGTCGTCGACGACGCCGTCTGCATCGTCTTTGGATTAACGAATTTCTGACACTTTTCTTCACAGGTTACTCTGGAGGGAATTACCAGGGGGGCGGGGGTGGAGGAGGATATGGCGGTGGATATTAGCGGTTCGTCGCGGTCGCGTCGCGGTCCCGTCGTTGCCAGATCGAACATTGGGCGTTGCCAGATTGAAATAGGGAAAATAGGGAATCCAGCTTGTATTGTACTAGTACTTGAAATGCCTGTGGTTCGTTGGATGTGTGTTGAGCGAATTGTCTTGAGTAAATGTTATCCTGGAGAAACAAGCGCGAAATGCCAATTATACGGTTCTGATCGGCCCGGCCCAGCGCCCGGCGCGACGTTCAACGACACTCTTCCTCGGCAGCAAGCACTCGGCCAGCCACTAGACATTGCTGCGGACACGAAAGGCTTGCTGTACACCTGCTGTGAACTGCTTGACATGAGAAGACACGGTATTAGACGCGCGCTCCGACTGCTGTGCCAGGTTCTCGTCCGACTTTCTTTGTGTGAGCTTTGACCTTTTTATGAATGGCGGTGTGGTCTGTCTGAACACACGATCGCTTCCTGGCTGACTGGACCTTCGGGGGGCACATATAAAGCAAAGTGAGTGCTGGACGAGGCATTTAGTGAACTACGGCAGAAGCCGAGTTGTTTATGCTTGTAGGTCCCACCTCCCACTTGCGAGTTGTCCAATCCGCCTCCTGCCACCGCCCCGTGCAGATTCACCTCCTCTTTTCCCTCCCACTCTCTCTCTCTCGTCCGAAATGCCGGGTCCTATTCGCACTCCCCCGCAGACAAAACCAATCCAACCCCCACGCCCCCCAAATGCCTGGATACTGTACCGTGCCGACAAATCCAAAGAAATTGGTCGAAAGGCACAATCCGACGTGTCAAAGGAGATTTCTGCCATGTGGAAGGCTGAGTCGCCTCACGTACGCGCTGAGTACGAGCGACGCGCCGATTTGCGAAAGGCGGAGCATCAGGCCATGTATCCGGAGTACCGTTTTCAGCCTGTCAAAAAGGAAGAAAAAGAGCGGCTCAAGGAACACAAAAAGCAGGAAAAGGAACGGCGCAAAGAGGCACAGCGCCGAGGACGCGCCAATCCTCAGCCCGCTCCCTCGCCTACTCCTGCTCCTGCTCTGGCACCACAACCATCGCGTCACTACGCGCCTGGTTCCATATTCGACCCCCTCGCACCGTACTATTTGGCCGAGCACCGACATGGCTCCCTGGGTCCTACCCCCCCACTCTCAGCGGCCCCCTCCCCCAGCGAGAGCGTCACTCTCGATATTCCTCAAAGTCGCGTCGAGGATTCCTCCGTATCACCAGTGGCACACGCGTCTTCATATCCCCAGACTCCTTCGAGTGTCTTTGGCTCCCCAGCGCTCCCTCCGTCGTCCTATGCGGCGCCGTTCACCAACTCCCAGTCCCCGGAACCGGTGGTATCAGAGCCTCCCGAGTGGAAGGATGCCCAGAGCACACCATCGCTTACTACCAGTGGCAATTGGTCGAGCGGCTTCGGTGACCAAGAGCAACAGCAGGTAAGCTTGCCACGCCGTGCTACCTTCATCCCAAGCCAACGATGCTACCAGGAATTCCTGTCCTTTGATCTGCCGAACCCGCAGATGAATGATTGGACTGAGCAAAATCTCGACATTCAAGCCTTTCTTTCCGCTACGGGAGATCCATCCATATTCCAACTCACCGGCTTCGACCCTGAAAGCCTCCTCCAGCATCCGACAGGCCAGCTCGAGGTTTCCTTGGGCGAAATAACATTCCCCAGCTTCGATGACCCTATCCCCAACCTTTCCGACTTTCCCCACTTCAGTCCTCAGCGGACCGAGTTTGGAAGCGATATGGCGGGGCTTTTCCCTGCTGTCATGGAACCGTCGACACCGGCGTTTCACGATTTTGGCGGAAATTACAATGCCGACGAGTTCATCAACTTTGACGAGAATTCTTCCGATAGCTCTATGTCTCGGGAGCCTCCCGTGGAACAGCGCTCTCCGGTGACACCTCGACCGTATGTACCCCCAGCCGGCGCAGCTTTTTCATCGACGCGACGCGTTGCCGGCAGTTGGCGCCCTCCTTCCTTCTCAACACCCTCCCCTATCGAACAGAGCCCCACCCGCTCTCCCTGGAGCGTTCACGCATAATTTATCCACGAATCTTAACGCCGCCCCGATTTTTCCTCGTATCGTTTGCATTATTTCCCCACTTTACTATTGCACACATAGAACCCCACTACTCGCTTTCTTGCTTTCCATTGCTTCCTCGCTTTATCAACATTGCTCTGTCACATCCCATCCTGCTGTTCCGTCCAAAATCGCTACTATCGTCGCAACCCATCCTGATTTATTCTGCCCTGTTTGCTTTGGGATCGATTCAAGTTTCATGTCGTTGTACTACTATTCTGCATGCATCACCCATCAATACATTTACACCCGCAACTATTTTATTGCTCTATCCTGTACTATGTATGTGCTGTATTTGTGAATGGATACACGTGGCGATTCTGCTGCCGGAGACAATGGAGAGCTTGTGAGGGATCTCCATAACGCACAAGGAGATCGCATTGTCCGAAGCTTGTGCTTTGCCCATATTTGGATGGGAAGCTCTATTCCCATATTAGGCTGGACACCGCTTCAAGTCTTCCTCCTGGGACTGGATGCTCCAAACCGAACATACTGCTCCTGCCAAACAAAGTTTAGCTGATCTTAGCAGAAATGCGTCCGTTATTTCCACCAGCAGCACTGACTCGGACCAAGAATTGACCCCTCCGAGACCCCGCCCTATACGCACCTTTTCTGCTCCTCGGTCACGTAGTCCCCAATCACCCACCACACGCGGCGCGTCTAGGCCCCCTCCATCGTACCTCTCCCGCGAGCTTGGGTACGCAGAGCCTTCTCCTGCCTCTCCGCCGAATGGGAAACCGGTTTCGAAGCTTCCTGGTAAACCCTCGCTCCAAGATTTTCAATTCGGCACCACCCTCGGCGAAGGCTCATATTCCACTGTGAATACGTTGGTTGATCATGCGGCTTAGCCATATTAACCGTCTTGCCTCAAAGGTGAAACTTGGGACCTCTCGCATCGACGGAAAGCAGTATGCAATCAAGGTCATCACAAAAAGCCATTTGATTCGAGCGCATAAAGTCGAGACGGCTGCTGCGGAACGCAGGGCTTTAATCAGACTACATGGGCACCCTGGAATCGTCTCATTATACCATGCATTTCAAGATGAATGGAGTCTCTGTATGTGCCGTCTCTTCCACGTCGCCTCAGCAGCATCTAAAGCATTATCAGATTTCGTGATCGACCTTGCGGCCAACGGAGAGATGCAGTCTTTGATTTCTCGGCTGGGTTCTCTATCCACAAGATGTGTGCAGTATTATGCCGCCCAAATCGCGGATGCCATGGAGTATATGCATTCCAAGGACGTAATTCATCGGTGGGACTCGTTCCCTATGATATGACTTTCGAAAGCTGACCACTCTCGCAGTGACTTGAAGCCCGAAAATCTGCTTTTAGACGATGCCTTCCGGATAAAGATCACAGATTTTGGTACCGGGAAGGTTTTAGAAAACGGAGGTAGGTGATTGAGCATCTGTCAGTAAACGGTCGGACCAATAAATAACAGAGCAACGTGCAACGACGTTCGTCGGCACAGCCCAGTACCAAGCCCCGGAGCTGTTGGAGCTGAAGGAGACCACGAAGAGGTCCGTACTCTGCTCCTTGGGACTCCCATGATCCTGATCCCAATGTAGCTCTGATTACTGGGCTTTCGGCTGTGTTGTATACCAAATGATCTCGGGACGATTTGCCTTCAATGACCGTTCTGACTATCTTACGTGGCAGAAGGTTAAGAAAGTTAGAATATGAGTTTCCAAACGGTTTCGATGAACAGGCCAAGGACTTGGTGCAAAAGTTGCTGGTGAGTAACTATGAATCGGAATTCTGGCAAGGCCGACATCATATATTTCAAGGTCCATGACCCTTTGAAACGCCTCGGCGCAGGTCCTCGAGGAAGCCCCAACGATCCCAGTGCTCTGAAATCGCACATGTTCTTTGCATCCATTAGCTGGACATCCCTGTGGACAGATTCCGCTCCTCCAATTGAACCAGGCCTTGTCAAAAAGGAACACCCTCTTGCCCAGGGCCAAGATAGAAACTGGAAAGATGTCGGTGCCGCATGGGACGAGCTCGTAAACAACGACAGTGACGGAATCGAGTGGTCATCGGACGCAGAAGGACCTCGACAGAACGGACGTGGGAATGGCACGACACCCAACCTACCAGCGGACGTTGGTCCCATGGGTGAAATTAAACTTTCGGCATTTCCGTCGGTCCACGAGGTGTCCGCTAGTCGAGACTCGTCGTCGTCGTCGTCTTCACACGAGAGTTCTTCCGGAAATGCAGTGGACTCACTTCAGGACTCCCTCGACCGTCTGGAGCTCCGTTCATCCGGTCGCACTTCCCCCGATGGGCCTGCCCGCCGGGATGTCATTCGATCGAACAAGGAACGAGGTCGAGATAGAGCTCCAACCCCGCTACGCAGTAATGAATTTGATTCCCCAGACTTGTTAGTCGTTCCTTCCTCTCGATCCGCGCTACGCTACAACCTGGTTCATAGCGCAACTGTTTTGAAATTCTTAGTGGGAGAGACAATCATCTTTGACTCCCCCGTGGAAGCTCGTACTCCCCGACGCCGAGCAAGCAGGATCTTGCTCCCAATAGCAGGCCCTCCCGTCAAATCGAAACGACGGCACTTGGTCCTCACTAATCGCCGCCTGTTCTGTCTTAAAGCGAACCTGTCGATCAAGTCGGAACTCCTTCTCCGCCCGCCAGAGAAGGGAAAAGACAAGGGAAAAGATTCGCGGGGTGTTGTCAATTCTGTCGAGCTTCGAGGGGAACGAGAATTCGTTGTGATGACTGTAGGTTGCTCCAGTTCTATTCACTCCACTGACTGGTAATTCATTCCATTCTTAGCCTACGAAGAACTTCATCTATGGTGTTCTATACCCATTCTCTGCCTCTGCTTGGCAAGAAAAAATTGACAATGCTCTCAACCATGTCTCCCAATCTCGGACATAACATATCTTCTCTCGATACATAACTTATCATAGGTTTTTATTATCGGTTTTGTGGGCTGGTATGGTATTACATTTAGGATAGCTGTGTAAACTGTCGTACTTTTAAAAAGCATCTAACCAGGAGGGAGCAAATGTGCGTCGACAGCGACACTTTTCGAGGGCGATTCCACATCGTCTCCAGTCGTTGCAATAGGCGTTCTTGGCATTGCCATGAGCCCTGATGAGGTCGTCAGTCACGTCCACGATTGCATGCATTCGGGAGATAGATACCTGTGCGCGCTGCTTCAAGAACACCGAATGGTTTGACAAGGTTCAAGAAGGCCTCCACTCGCGCGGTCTTGGCCGTTAACTCGATTATCACACTGTGTTCGCTTACGTCGACGATTTTTGCGCCAAACTGTGATGCGAGGACATTGAGGGAATGAAGATGCTGGTGTTTGAGACGTAGTGCTTCAGATGGCGTCAGCGGGGTCTGGAAAGACTCCGCTGGTTCTTCAGAATGAGCACCACGTTCGATGTTGGAGACCAAGGCCGCCTCGCGCTCCATCTTGGAAGCTGGAGGGGCACGGCGCGGCTCGTGAGAAGGACCACCTTGGAGCTGCTCCTCAAGATATTCTGGGCCGAGAATAGAAACCTTGACGAGGAGAAGTTCCCGCGAAATTGTCCTTGTATTGGTGTAGTCAAGAACCACCCATACAGGTACCTGGGCGACTAAATCAGCATCAGTGAACGGATAATCGACTGCTACTCACGAGATCCTCCAGTTGCCTTCGGGCTTGTTCGACCACACCGTCTTGTCCGCTGAGGACAATGCACATGCGACTCAAGTCGCGAATCTCCGTTTTGCAGACGACCAAAGAGTCAATATTAAACCCTCTGCCGGCAAGGATTCCAGATACGCGGGAGAGGACTCCAGGCTCATTTTGGACCAGACAATTGAGGACGTGTCTGATCGATGAAAAGTTAGCACCGTTTGAGAGCAAAACACAAAAAAACCTACTTTTTGAAGGGCTGCAGACTCGGGGGTGGGGTGTTGTAGAGAATGTTGGTCACAGCCTCCTCCGCAGAGCGGGAACGAGGGAGATCCATTGTAGGAAGAGGAGGCGGCCTGGTGCGGTGGGCCTGCTTGTAGTCGAGCGCGGATGTCGAGTCATCTATGGGCTTGGGGGGTTGAGGAGGTTTTTGATCATCGTTTCTAAGGCGCGTCGTGGACGTAAGGAAACGCGAGTAAACGGGCCTTGTAGCCACACGGGCGCGCAGCGAAAACATGGGCTCGAGAACGAGTCACACAAATTTTAAATTATTGAATTTGATTGATCCAACTGCTGACATAACTTCGCCTAAACCTTCGCTGTTGCATTCAGGAGTACTGTCCGCGCCAGCTCTACATACTCAACCCCAGCATCCCGCTCGTTTTTGCTCTCCTCTATCTTCTCCCAATGCAAAAGTCCACCTTCAATGAGTGTCCATGCTTCCTCCTCAGAATGCTCGTCTACCCAACGAACATATTCTGCTTCCTGCCATCCATGCAGGGTGTGGGGTAAAGGTACGGGTGAACGGACGAGTATATGGTGGAGAACTATCAATGGAGGTAGGCCCGCCGTATGTTTTGGTAAGGCAAGCTGCACATTGTCAAGGAACAACAATGGTCTACGATGGCCCGAGTCAGCGAGGAGAAAACCATATATGTATGAGGGACAAACCGCATAGCTCTGAGTATCCGATAATCGTCTCCTACGGTTTCAAGACTCCCCCCACGCTTGCTTTGAGGATTTTCCACCAAAAATGCACTCAGTGCGAATTCGAGCTCGGTCATATCGCTGGTCAGCTGTAGCTTGCCACTCTCACCGAGAGGTTTGGCGATAGATACGTGGAGGACGAATGTTCTGATGACGAACTTGACGATGGAGATGACCCTTCGTCGCTCCAGTCAGACATGTAGAGCGTGAACCAGAGTAGAATTGAACCGACCACTCTCGTCCGGCATCCCCGACATTGAATTTACTCAAGATCTCAGTCTTGATGAAGGATAACTTGTCCACGAGATCCTTCATGTAAAAGCTTGTTCCACTCATACCAGCCATCGGATCAGCAGATTTGTTCAAATCAATGCGATGCAATTTGGCTATAATCGCGCCCAGTTCCCTCCGGATGGCCACAAGGATAGGATCAACCAGACGCTGGTATGCCTGTTGGATATTCTGGAGGTATTGTTTCAGTGAGGTGGCAGTGGAGCAAAAAAAAATCACCTTAATGTTCGGCGCGATAACAACAACCACGCTTTCTGCATGTTCTTCACCAGCTTTTTCCAGGCGTGACCAGCAGTGGTACAGGCATGATGCGAGTTGAGCATTGGAAACTTGCTGCGGTGTAGCAGTGGGCCCCATCAATGTGACCGCTGGCCGGTCTCTGCTGACCTGAGTAATATTAAGGGAACGCGGAAGAGATTTAGACAGGAAAAGTCGTTCACCAGGCCGTCTACGCGTGACAGTAACATGTCTAGGCTGGTGCCCACATTTTTAGCGACCGACCTAACCAGTAAGGGGTCGAATCTCGCCGAATCAAGTTCGTTTGCCACCGTTCTTGCGATATTCACGCCCTCGTTCATCCCAGGCGGACTCCGCGCCCCTCCAGAGAACGCTTGCGCAACAACCTCATTGAGTTTATTCGAAGACCGGGAGACGTATAGGGATTCGAAATTGGATAGTGCGCGCAAAATCAGAACGGTCTCTGGACTACATACCGTCGATGAGCATGGGAAATAACAATGTGGTACGCGCACCTTTGATAAGTTTGGATATAGACGGTGTCCGTATGCACAGCGATTTTGGCAAAAAACTGATGGAACAAACGGAGAAGACGGGGATATCCGGTACTGAGAGTTTGCTGCAGAAAGGTGGAGCCTGTAGAATAGTCTAAGTATTGGGCGAAGGTTGAAGCAGACGCTAAATTATATGCTACACCTCTTGCTGCCTCCCGGGTGTGCCTCTCCAATGATTTCCCGAGGGACGTCCAAAACGTCGCGCTCGGTTTATTTTCGAGAAGCTGGAGAAAAGCACGGGTCGTCATCCAGAGTTGTTCGCTGTGGAGATTGGGTGACCTTCATTGCCTCATCAAGAAATACCACTTGGGAAACAGTATCTCTTTTCATTTTTAACACCTTTTCCAAGGTGTACACCTATCGCCAAGTCACATCATCAGCTAATGGACGCCACAGAACGAAAGATCGCAGAGATGGTTAACTGTGGCGGCGTCTCGCGCGTGAATGTCGTGGGTTTTGTTGGGCCCCATGGGCTCGTTAATGAGGGAAAGCACACCTTGACGCAGCAATCCGCCATTTCTTCGACCATATTCTCTAGCCGGGCCCATAGGGCTGCCGTCCATTGCGGGGCTGTAAAGGTTGTGGGCTCTGTTCTCACGCGAGATTTATACGACGTGGGCGATGGAGGCAGATTGGGCGCCGGATCTGCCGAACTGCAGGTTAATAACGCTTCGTGGCGCAGAAGAACAAAATAAACGCCGAGGAGTCATCAGACATGTCTACCTTTGGATGATGCATCTCTTGATATTTTGGAAAGGTCGAATGCGCTCCGGATGCGATCCTCTACCGCTTGCGAGAGATCAAGGATGAGATTTTGAACAAGTTCAGGGAGAACTCTAAGGTTGAACGCCGTTTGGAGGGACGATGCCAGTAATGATTGATTCTAGGTCTGGGATCAGCGTTAACCAGGAAGAATGCGCTGTGGCACACCAGAGTGGTAAGTCCAGTCAGGACCATGTTTTCCATCTCACTCGTCACCATGATGCGGGCGTCCTCGATGAATGGAACGTGGGCCGCAACCGCATTGATAGAACGCAAAGGAATCCCCGCCCCGGCCTCCTCTGATTTTGCCATTCCATCTGCAGAGGGAGCATCATCTTCGGCGGAGGATACCGGTGGCGCAGGTCCATCTAGTAACGCCACTGGAGAATCTAAGCAATGGCACCGGGCCAGGGAACGTCGAACCATACCTAGTTCTGCAATGCTAAGCGCCGCCTTGGCTATGGTCCGTTCCTTCTCGTCCTCGGGGTCTTGACCGAGGAGATTTATCTGGCTGTCCGATTTTTGGGGTGTGGTCTCCTGATTCTCACTGCTGTTGACTTCCATTTCGGTCATCTGGTTCTGCAACCGTCGAGCGAGGACGACGAATCGTGACGTTCGGCGTAGAACATCAGAGGCTTGCTGCAGCTTCTGCAGACGAGATACGTTTGTTTGTAGAGATTCATACGGGACGCGGACTTTGAGCCGGAGTCTATAGATTGTCGGTTGCACAGGAATGGTAATATTGGGCAACTTACTTGTCCAACGACGAATCCAGGTCCGAAAGCCCAGAACGCACCGCGGTCAGTGACCCAGCCAAGGAATTTGCACTTGCTGCTTGGGCGAGAAGCTCCTCGTGATGACTGTTGACCTAGAGTGCGGTTGGATGGCGGACAACGCATCAAGGTATTACTGACCACGGACTTGATTTGTTTAGAGACGTCCTCGACTCCAAAGCTCAACTTTGATATTGCAACGGAGATGTCCTCCTTTGCAGAGGGTTCAAACGTGGATTTGGCTGGGGTCTTTGGGTTCACTTCCGCGGACGGAGGATACGGCTCGCCCGCGAGGATGGCATTAGCGTATTCATTTGGATCAAAATCTGAGCTGGCGAAGACCGAGTAGTCTAGGTAGAAGGAGATGAGCTGAATACCGAGGAGAGGAGGGTCGCGTATATGTACCGGTCATTACGACGCGTTCAAAATCTTGGATTGTTTGGCAGGAGCAAATAGCGCGCGAATGCTTGTGACGTGTGACTGTTGTCCGGCTGTGTTCCGGAGTGTGACGTCATAAAGCTCACTCCGTCGCCGCCATTCCTCTCACCAACTCTCGCATGTCGTACAGCTATTACCAACAGAGTGCCCCAGGATGGGGTACAAATCAGGTACCTTATTCTTCTTCACCCCCCTCGTGTTAGCCAACCCCGTTCCACAGTACCAGTTCCCTCCACCACCATCTTTACAATTACAGCCTCAGCCCAATTGTAAGTTATACATCCGTCCCCCTCCCGGGTTCTCACCACTCTTTACAAGGGGGAGGGATGGACTATTACAACGCTCGCGCTGTCAACCCCGATTCGTGAGCATCGACCGCAGCAAAAGCTCCATGGTCGGTCCTCATGTCTTCCCAGATCCCTCTATGACAATGCATGGAACCGCGTCCGCCAATACTCTCCGTCTGCATTGGAACAAGGTATAGGCGTAGGAATGCACGAAGCCAAACATTGGCACAGACGTGCCTATGGTGGCTTGGTAGTTTTCATTCATCATGGTATCAGTCCAAAAGTTAACCCGGATTGCAGGGCGAGTTGAACCAGATGCAGCCAACCGAAATTGGGCATGCTGCTGCGTATGAAGCTTATCGCACCTGGATTCACAATAGCTCCATTTCCGAACCATTGAGCGGTGATATCGAGAGGCAAAGGGAAGGTCTCACCGGTCTTGCGGTGGCCGAGGGTATTTCTAATGCCTTTCAAATTGATCCATCTCAAATCTGACGGGATTTCCTCTGATCAGCCTCGCGTCTCCTCCAGTTTTCCAATCGGTCGATGGATCAATACGCACGTATGGAAGCCTCTGAGGCAGCGGCGGCCACCGCATCCATAATCTTCTATCATGTCAGTTCACTTTCGTGCTACTTCATTTGTGTTCAAATTTTCTCTTAGAGCCGGGCCAGAGATGAAGGGGAATATGGCCGTTCTCGCTCCCGATCCCGGACTCGCCATGGTTCGTTCTCGGGCTACGATGATCCCTACGCGTCGGATTATCGGCTGTCATCCAACTCGAGGCACCGCTCTCACTCCCGACACCGTGCACATTCCACTTCATCCCGCCAGTCGCCAATGATGCCATTTCAAGGATCCCCAATGGTATCTCAAATGCTCTTCCAATGGGAATCCCGTCCAGCGTTCCCAGCGGGTATGGCGCGCCAGCCTCTTATGGCTCATATGGTGCTCCTGCATCATACGGTGCTGGGATTCCTATGCAGATTCATGGGCAAGCTTCTTCGTATGGCAGCAACGCCGGGATGATGCCCGTTGGCCAGTCTTACGGAGGGGCACCTATGGCCATACCAATGGGTCGTCCGCGCAGCAACTCCATGTCCATGCCGTATGCACAAGCGCCGTATGCACAGACGCAGTATCCTCAGGTGCCATACACGCAGGGCCAATACATGCCGCGGTCCACGGTTGCTGCGCCACCCCAGACGATCATTATAGGGTCTGGCCATAGGAAACACCGCAAGAAAAGTAAGAGGTCGAGAAGCATTGATTATCCAAGGCACTCGAGTCGATACTGAAGTCCGCAAAAATTGTGACAACATGTACCATGAAAAGTCGTTGAAGTCTCCTGTAATATGCTAATTTGTACTCGCTATGTATTTCGTGTATCCTGCTTCATACGTACTCCGCAACCGAAATTCAATCAATTGTATTCTTACTCTTTTCCGAGCTACGATGGCATTGATACATCTGCGACGGCCTACAACCGGGATAATGTCACAGACTCTCAACAGTAACCATCTTCGAGTTCAACATAATGCCGACTCCGACAGTGGGTACCAGTGAGTTCAAGTTGTGATAGTTACAGGATTACCAGGATACACCGCCAGCTTGCCGCCAGCGGCGATGCCCTTCCCGAAATTTATAAAGCCGCAACGAAATCGGTCTTTCCCTCAAGATAGGCTGGTCCTGTCCAATCTAACTACTCACCGACACGGCTGGTCCTGTCGTCCCTTGAAATTTGACTCTCCCTTACGACCTTTCACGACCTTTTACGAACTAAAATCATCTGCCGTATAACATGTCCGTTCGCGTTCAGTCTCGCAAATTCTGTAAGCACGTTCCTTCGGACATGACCGTCGAACACTCACGCTACTCCATCTCCTCTCCCTTTAGGTTGCTGCATTCCAGTCAGATTCGGCGTTGTTGTATGTGATCTTCAAACGAGCGCGAGTTGACCCTAAAACAATTAAACTCCCACAAGGTAATCGGTATTATTGGACTAGCGGGAGGGGGCATCATCGCCGTTGCAGGATTGATACAGGCGGATCGTTCCCGTAAGAGTGTTTTCGACTGCGACCGACTCGCATGCTAATTATCCACATTTTCAGCGGGAAGTAAATTGGCCTACATCATACAAATCATCGTCTATGGTCTCCTAGCAATCCTCTCAGTCTTCGGGTCCGTTTGACCAACTCTTTCTTTTGCTATTAATGTTTTTCTTACTTTTGGTCAGCATAATCGGGGCGATATTTAGGAAACGAGGGCTCATACGAGCGTACTTTGCAATGCTCACTGTGCATGTCCTGTTCAGTGTCGCTTCAGGTGTTTTCTCGCTATATCGCTTCTTTCAAGACGCCCCCGCAGACGTCCAGACGTGTATCAACAAGTCCACCGACTCCACCGTAATCAATGCTTGCCAGAAAGGCATGTCAGTGATGAAGGGGGTCATGGTTGCGGTATTCGTTTTCGTGTGGTTGATGGAAATCTGTGGGTTGCGCGGATGTTCATGTTCATAACATATGCTCAAAACGCATCACAGGGGGCTGTATTATTGTCAACAACTACTCCAAGCAGTTGGGCCAAGAACAAGAAGTCGCGCAGAAAGCAAGGGACTACGAAGCTAGTAGACCGAAGTGGTAGTGTAGCCTACTGGTTTCTTTCCTCTGGATGTTTTCGCATACACCCAAACTATAATAACGACTGCAGTTATAATGAGTTCCAAAAAACAAATTGGCGCTAAACCTTACATGAATACATACTGATAGCGATGTAAGTGTCGATTCTACATCTAAGCAAACAAGGGCGCCCTGCCTGGCGGCCGTAGCAAATATGTGAGTAAGAATACAGACTACACGCCATCATACAAACCACCTGCCGCAGCACGCATAGGTGACGTGGGGAATATCAAGATGAAAGAATGTCTAGCGGAGATAGCGGAAGGATAGCAAAGGTTTTTTTGGGGGTATATAGGTACGGTGTATCACCGTACGATGTGCTTCGGCGTTTCAATCATGCTGGCGTCGTCCGTCTTTTCGGAGCGGGCATCGGTGTCGTTGGACGGGCCGTGCCCTCGTACCTCGAGAGGCAATTCATTATCCTCCGAATCTTGAACATTGCCCGTGATTTTACGCCTACTAGTGGTTAAGTAGCGAGCTGGGAAAAGATAGATAAGGCTAACAGCCAGAAGGGTATGATCCCGCCGGGGGGAATGACCCACTCCTCCGACATATCGATGTTCGGGGGAATGATGCGGCCACCAGTGAGGCGAGTAATCATCCACGGGATGCCGTTCAGGACAAGGTAAGAGATGATGCCGGCAATAACACCGTACGCAATGCTGTAAGATGATCAGGATTGCAGCCGATGAGAAGATGCAGGTTGGGCGTACTTACTTGTATGAGAGCGGAATGATAATGATTGTGAGGAACGCAGGCACAGCGTCTCCGATGTAGTCCCAATTAACTTCGCGAACGCTGGAAAGATCGAGTCAGAAAATAGTCGATGTATGGCATATTCACATACTTGCGCATCATGAGGGAGCCCACGATGATTAGCGCGCCTCCCGTTGCCCACGATGGGATGGATGCAAAGATGGGAGCGAAGAATACCGAGATGAAGAAGCAGATGCCGGTGACCATCGCGGTAATTCCAGTCTTTCCGCCCTCTATAGTTGGCGCGCACGTTCATGAGCGGCGTTTGTCAATCGAAATCAAGAATATGCTTACCGCTGATACCTTAAAATGCATTCAAGTCAAAAAAAAAAAGG
Organism: Mycena galericulata; assembly: GCA_029289565.1. Lineage (NCBI taxonomy): Eukaryota > Fungi > Basidiomycota > Agaricomycetes > Agaricales > Mycenaceae > Mycena > Mycena galericulata. Next base: position 182,688 of record JARKIA010000025.1, read on the forward strand.
CAGAACAATCGAAACGGGCGCAAAAACCTGTGGCCGACTCAATAAAGGCAGTCACGGGACTCGTGCCAAGGAGAGATCCCATGCTGATGCTGAAGGCGTCCACGCAATAAGCAATCGTGGAGTTTTCGAAATCCATTGTTACGGGATCTCGCAACCCCGCGAATTTCGCCATCGAGTACAGCGTACCGGTGGTATCTGTAGAAAAATCAGATAGATATCGTGTTTGGACGGGCGGTAGAACATACCGAGAATATCGACGTAAAGGAATGTGATGAGTGCATACCATACTTTTCCTTTCCTGGGTAAACCACAAAAATAAACATCTAGCATCCTGATGAAACGCACCACTTACCCGTACTGGTACTATAATCCGCGGCGCTTAGAGACATGAAGGTAAAGATGGTGGGTCCAACTCACGTCGATTACATTTCCAACTTTCTGAATCCGATGGAAGGTAACGACCTGCTTGAAGTAGTCGAAAAGGGCATCGCCTGCAGGTGTGTAAGGGAAGTAGGTGACCGCCGTAGGGCGCGGCCAAGAAACGATAGACGTGAGGGCAATGCCAATCAAAATAGCACCACGGACGCGGTATAGCATTAAAAGAACGGTCAAGATTCTGGAGCATATGAATACGTGTGGCTGAGAATTGATAGCAAGTACGTACCCTCCGAGAAAAATGCCAAGCCACATGGTAGGGCTTTGCAGCACGCCGTGGGAGCAGAATCCAGGAAGACCAGGAGTCATGTCCTCAGGGAGACAGCCGCCCAAGCCAACATAATTCGTTGGGTCGCCACCGATGACATTGAGGCCGCCCGAGGCTAGTTAAAGATAAGTTTTTGTATATAAACAGAACTAGAAACCTATGGGCTCACAAAGACCGATGAATCTGGACCGGCTATGTTGAGCTCCAAGCACTTGGGAACGGATTACACTCACGCGATAAAGAGACCAATACCAGCGCCCACTGCGAGTACCAGGGACTGCGGCATAATGCGGACAAGCCATTGACGGAGCCCGAGAATCGAAAGGATGAAGAAAATCCATCTGTGTGGACATGAGCCCCCAAGCGACTAAATGAAAAGTCGAGACGGACCCTTCGAGAAACACGGCGCTCAGAGCCTCCCGATATGTGATGATCCCGCCGCCGTGGAAGCCGACAACAGAATACGCAAACTTGGAACATATCAAGCAGGAGTCCGTGATAATCACACGTGGACCTACGTATGCGTTGAGACCCAAGCCTGGAGCCATGCCGACGGGAAGGTTGGCCAGGAGCCCCATGAGAAACGAAGCGAGTGCAGAAATGGCGGCGGTGGAAGTAATGAGGTCGTTCCGGACGTCATTAACGCAGGCATCGTACACTGGGTTCGACCCGGTGGGACAGAAGTTGGGGGTCGGGCATTCGCAGGTACCGCCCGAGTCCGAAATGATTGAGGCATTGACTGAGATCTGAAGCTACGGTCACAAACGCGCCTACGCGCCATAAAGCAAGCTTACGATGTAAGCCATCTAGTGAACAAATTAGAGGGAACGTCTCTTTTACTGAAAAAAAGGAGCATGAAACTCACGGCCTGCAGAGCGCGGAGCGCGAATTTAGTGAGCATTGAAGGGACCCAGAATGCAACTTACAGCCTAGAAAACGGGTTAGACTTGGCTTACTTTGTGGAACACATTTCGACTTACCCATGTCGTCAAACCGGCACGTATTTCTGTAGTGAACCTTGAAGAGTGTTAGGGAAGTGCGCACAGCTGTGTTTGGTTGGTACCTGGAGCCAATTCGTTCCCTCGAGTGGCCGCTGCCCTCGAGATGAAACCACCGCCCCACGAAAGAGTCCGCAACCTATCGGGATATGAGACGTTGAAGACTCGGAGGGACGGGCACGGACGTGGGCATTGAGGAGATCGAATGCGCGCATGTGTGGTCAACGGAAACAAGCAGCAGAATTCTGTTCCAGAGTTTTCATTCACTTATCTATCGGCTGTCCCCATCATGATCGCCGCTTAAGCGTGGCATCCGTCGCATACCCGGCAGTTGCCGGTAATCCATTTCCGTACACACGATAAGTACTCCGAAAAATTCATTCACATTCATTTACTCGACGGACATGACTCAAGTTCCACCTCAGGCATAGCACAGCACACGATACGACTGCAGATTCTCGTCAATCGAGGGTAGTAGCACATAAACAGACCCGTACCTTGACGTTCTTCTCGGTACCATCGTACGGTATATACGCGCCATCGAGTTTCTCGCTTGCTTTCCCCGGGTGAACGGCACCGTTGTAGGGGGCTTCAGCAATATAGATAGGAGTTCCGTCGGCCTCTTTGCCCCCTTCCACCGGGCGGTACCCAAGCTGAGATACATTGAGCACCCCGTTGGCGTCGACCCAACGAAGGCCGTTCATATCGCCGACGAGGATTTCGTAGGTGCCTAACTGGAATACAAAGGTCAGCATTTCAGGATGAACGCGGTGGCTTTTGAAGAGGGACATACCTGGATCTCTTCGTGCTTGAAGCCGATCACTGCTCCCTTCTGGAAAGCATCGGAGGCCTTGCCGACCTCTACCAAATCCTGTCAACAGAAAATACCTGCGAACCCAAAACGAGCACTTACGGATTCCACCCTAGATAAAAATTAGCGCGTACTTGTTCAGCGAGAAAAAAAGTCAAACCTCATAGAATGCTCTGCAGATGTACAACATCCAGGAGTGCTCTGGGCCAACCGGTATCGCTCCCTGAGGGATTTTCTTGCCTTGCACAAGGAGCCAAGTGGCGGGAGAACGTGGGCCGTTCCGATAATACTCTGCCGCGCGAGCCTCGGCGTCATGAAGCCAATTTTGCAGAGCCCACGTTTGCGCCTTTTTCTGCGAAATCATTCAGCACGGGTCGAATGAAAAGATGTGGAAAGGTACGTCTTCCTCGCTCTTCTCGTGGCTTTTAAATGCAGCATATCCGCCCGCGAGCAGTGCCGCGCCGGCAAGAAGTCCGCCACCAACCTGGAGTCGTTGAGTAGCCAGAAATACTGAGGCAAGTGAGAAGCTAACCTCGAGTTCTTTCTTACGATGATCATCCAAATCATACCAGTGCTTCTGACGTTCTTCGTGGTGGACCTCGACGGACTGACCCGGCGGGGGAGGACCATAGCTTGACGCCTCGTGGCGCTGCTTCTCAGGCTCGGAGTGGTGCTCGCGGCGCTCGCCGTGCTCGTGGTGTTGGTAGTTAGACTGGGCAGTATCGTGGTCATCGAGGCGTCCCCACAACGCAGGAGTTACATCCGGCGTCCAATCAGACTGGGTCGACGATAACTACGCCATGTATCACAGCGACGAAAAGTGGACGCACCTGAGACGTGTGTGGCTGGATGATTCTGTATCTGTGGCCTGAGGAACGGTTAAATTAGTCCGGTCGATAGAGCTTTGCAAACCTTCATATTGCACTTCTGCATGTGCTGTATAATTTTTGCCGGGTTCCCAATACTGCATGTCGAATCAAGTGGTTGAGACGGCGGTATACAAGGGGCTGCTGGCTTTATAGCAGAGGTCTTAGACATTGCGTCATTTCGAAGGACGGAGCTTGGTTGGATATGAAATCGATGAAAAGCCAAGAAGCCAAGACGGAGATATCGATGTGCATAGACTGCAGTGAGACTACGAAGGAAGCGTTGGCGGGGCCAAATTACACGGAGTCCAATCAATCGATAGGGAGAGCTTAAACCCACTTAGTTCGAAATCTAGCGAGGCTGCGCCTATATGCGCCATGTCTGGGCTGTCTGGGAGCAGTGTGGGAGTTGGACGCGCCAAAGTCCGCGAGTCACGTTGCTCTTCACCTCGACCTCCAGTGCCTTTTTAAACTTTGAATATGTCTGGAGCAGCCACTTCCGCGGGTGCTTCCAAGCTGACCGCCTTCATGAACCACCCGGCGGGTAATTCGAGCCTTGAAGCATTCAATCAGCCCAGCTGCTTAGCCATCCATTTCCAGGACCGAAAACCGTATTCTTTTGGGCACCGCTCATGAAATGGTGTCTCGTGGGCGCCGGTCTCAAGGACCTGAGTAGGCCCGCTGAAAAGCTTAGTATTTCTCAGAACGTTGGTAAGTATAGGCTGTATTTCGAGTGTTTCGGTTACTGATCGCTCTTCAGCGCTCACAGCGACGGGTTTCATTTGGGTGCGATACTCATTCGTTATCATCCCCGTCAACCACAGCCTTGCAGCGGTACGTATCCGTTCAAGTCGTGGACGGAGCCCTTATACCGCGCAAGGTCAACTTCTTCGTTGGACTATCGGGTCTAACTCAACTAGCACGGATAGCCAAGTGAGAGCTTTCAGCAACTTCTCTAAATCAACATCGCTGAAGGTTTTGTTTCGCAGCTACCGTTACAATAACCCTGAACCCGTAGTTGAGAAAACTTCGTAATGCAGAGAAATATTCCTTTACAATGTTACAACTTAGAGCTCGATAAGAATACAACATGTACAGCCCATCCGAATTATCGCGTTTTGGTGGTCGCTCTCCCGGATTCCGCAGACTCGTCCTCTGGCATGACGAGACCTTTAGCGACCTCCCACCAACTGTTGTCTCTGACCGCCTTCCCAGCAGCGTCCATGATGCTCCCCAAAACATCCTGAACAGCCCCACCCTCTGCATAACGTCCATCCTCCTGGTACTGCCATTCTCGATGGCTTTCGAACGAATCCCAGGGTTTGGGCTTTCTCAGTCTTGATTTAGATTTGCTCGTTTGTGACTTCTTCCGCGGACCCACCCGCCGCGTTTCTCCCATCGCCGTTCATCATATTGAGCGCGAGGCTTCCGAGGCCTGCAACAAGCCCACCACCAGCCAAGGCGTTTCCGTCCTGTTGGAATAATAGCCAGCTGGCTGTGGCAACTATTCCACCGAGGAGTGTGCCCCACTTGACGAACCACAAAGTAGTGCGGAACATCCAGCTCGTGGTGCGGTAGAGACTAACGATAGCAAGATACGAGGTCAGAAGCGCGATGAGCGGTGGGACGACTGTGTGCGCGTCCCATTGGAGTGGATGCGTGGATAATAGAGAAAGAAACAGGGCATAAAGAGCGGTAGTGAGTGCGAGTAAATGGGAGAGGAGGGTTATGAAGAAGGAGTAGATGGGCTCGGGCAAGTTGTCGGACAGATACGCCAGAAGAGGGTCGAGAAATGCAGGCAATGGAAGATCTGCAGGCGTAACTGCGGCCATCGTATTGGGAGAGCGCCCTTTGACGATGTTGTGCAAAGCCTGGCGAACCAAACACGCAGCTGTGCAAATTTATTTGCCGCTCTTCGGCGCATCTGCTGTGGTCGCCGGCTGTGCTGGGTTGATATCTGCCGGTGGCTGTGATGTCATCTGCCAAATTGGCCAAGTCGTCTAAATTCATGAAAATAATTGTGGATGTTGAGGAGAGGTTCCCTTTCCTAGCATTTGGCGTCCAGTTCCTCTTCGGGATCCGTTTCTATTTTATTTTATTTTGACGTTTCACTTACGATCGAGCTACTTATAAAGCTTGCGGCTCCATAGCAACGGCCCTCAGTCTTAACCCTATTGGTGTGCGACTGAGGGTGCGTTCTCTACCTATATCTAATACATCAGCAAACCCTGGATTTGACCATAGTTGGCTATAGTTGGCTGTAGTTGCCATAGTTGCCATAGGACTCTGTAGTTCCAGTCAAAGCTACATAGTTGTACATAGTTTTGCAGCCAAGCTGCATAGTTGTACATAGTTTTGCCACCAAGCTGCATAGTTTCACATAGTTAGGCATTTCAGATGCACAATCAGATTTAAAAAAGCCACAGTACTTCATTGAGATAGAGCAAAGAAGAGCTCTTTGTTAAACTATTTACATAACCAAGATTCTTCACAAAAATATACATAGTCCAGCTCATCTGTCTCTATGGTGTTCAGAATAGCTCTATGAATTTATTTTGTGTTTTACAGCTGAATAAAGCAAAGGCTTTAAAGGGAAATTGCTCGATGACTTTGTGGAGCTTTGTGAGTTTTGGTACTTTAGTTTGGAATTTATCCTATACATGAAAACAAGACTTTGACAGGAAGTCACGCTTTTTTTCCTTATTTGGACGTCTTCACGTGAATTCGGTATTATCGGCCGTCGGGCGAACCGGGGGACTCGGAATCCGCTGTGCGTTGGTGAACTGAGAATCCGTGGGGTTTGGGGCTTCGGCAGGGTCCACAGCTCGTTACTATCTATATGATGATGTTACCGGGGGGGGGGGGGGGGAGTTGTTTTTGGGAGGGAGGTGACCCCTTATATTGAACAGCCTACTGGGAGCTTTAATGGTTGTGTGGCTCAGTGGTTATACTGCACTCTTGCATTATGCCTTGGTGGTCACTGGTTTGACTCAGGCAGGAGTTACTTTATTTGCAAGCTTCTCTAATAGTTGTATGTACCTGCACCATAGATGCCCTTCGTAGGATAAAAATCAGGATAGTAGTTAACATCATCAGCTTATGGAATGGAAGAGGCCACAGTTTATTTGCTAATTATATTTTGTTCAAAGCTTCGCAAATCACCAAACTACACAGAACTATGTAGTACTGCTGAAAACTATGGAGAACTATGTAGCACTCCCACCAAACTATGGAGAACTATGTAGAGGGTACCCTTCCTATGGTAAATACAGGAGCTATGGCAACTACAGAAACTATGTAGACCTAGGTAGCACACCCAGGGTTTGCTGATGCTACCACAGACACTTACTTTACTACCTGTAGACAAACTCTTACACCGTATTCTCTACAGGTTAATACATTGAGTCTTAACCCTATTGGTGTGCGACTGAGGACAAACTCTTACACCGTATTCTCTACAGTGGAAGCACTGTATGTAGCTGGGAAAGACTCGGGAGTACTCAGGTTCCTACCAGGCCCCCGGTCACTCACCCATAGGTCGGTCCGCCGTAAAGTAAATCAACGTGCCAAAATTGGCTTTGAGCGGTCCGTCTCGTAAAGTAAATCAACCTCTGAGTGAAGTCACCCGCTCCGCTGTAAAGTAAATCGCGCGCAGCGCAAGAAAATTTTTTGAAGCAAAGGCCCAAGGGCCATCGTGGAGGGATGAAGAAATCGAAGAAGGGACCGGCGAAGGCTACGGCAGCGCGAAACAGGCGAGGAGGGAAGCCAGGGGGCACAGGGAAAGCCAAGGGAGGGCCTGTGGCAGGGAAAAAGACGAAAAAATAGGCGTGGGAATTTTTTCCAGTGTAACCGGTCCGCCGTAAGGTAAATCAACACTGGAAGCCCGAAATCCGTAAAGTAAATCAACGCCAATTTGGGATTTTCGGCGGACCAACCTATGGGTGAGTGACCGGGGGCCTTTCCTACCCAGCCGTGTTCCGAGGTTCATCAAGGTAGGCAACCACTGAATTTCGTTGCGATTTCGCGAAATTGTGGCTATGTTGTTGACAGATGTAATGTGCCAGCCCTTGTGGAGACCAACTTAGATCACATCATTCGTCACATCACACACGGTCCGAAATATCCGCAGCCCCATTTTCTGAGAATTAGAATAAAAACTACGCTACAGAGATTGATGAACCTCGGAACACGGCTGGGTAGGAACCTGGGGAGTACTCAGATTAAAATTCTGGGAAGTCGATCTGAAGAAGAGGTGGCGGCAGATAACATGTCACGTGCGATCACGTATCCTTCGGCCAATTTCTAAATTTTCTTTGCTCGTTCCTCTCCTATTCATGAGCTTTTTTTTTTACCATTTAGGGCCCATAGATCCAGTGCAGGAGTAGGTTCGGAACAAGCCGCCTTCCCTCGTGACATGCACGTGCTTTGAAGGGCATTCTGAGAAGGGGCTTGTGCCAAGATCAAGAAAAAGGGCAATGTGTTCTGCGCGTCCTGCCGACTCAGGAACCGTGTAAAATGCTTGGAACTTTTAATACTATCTGTAGATACGAAGTGTAAAAGTGTTTCCCTCGACTCAGATTTATGAACCGGCTTCAAATGGTGATAAAAAGTCGTTATCAATGTCGGCCTTTTACCCGCGGCATCGCGATGAAAATGCCTGGATAGAATGATTATTCCGGGGAGGATAAAAATTCTGAGGAGGCAGTAATATAGCTAGGATGTCCACAGTGACTACCTCACTTTACTTTGAGTCGATATTGGTAGAACAGCGTGCGCTAGGTGGCCACAACAAAATGACCGAATTTGGCGTGATTTGTCATCAACACGTCGCGCCTCTCCCGCTTCTTCTCCCTCTTCCTTACATTATCGCGCACTATTGTGGATTCTGAAATGTCGACGAGACCCACAAGCACAGCTCTGGAACCTCAGATACCACGCCGTTGCCCCTTTTCAAGTTCACCCGTTGCGCCCGCTCACCTGGCACTCCTCAAAAAAGGTATACCTCCAAGCTCGATGCGCCTTCAGGGCATCAAGGAATAGAAATTCTTCTTTGACACCTGGGATATGGAAGTTGTAGTCAAAGAGCGAGGTACGTGCAAGACAGCAATTTTTCAGATTCTCGAGTCACGCTTGGTCACTCATGAAACGCGTCGCGTCACGCTGCCCGATTCAGCCAGAAAAGTTGCAGGGCGTTTTTTGAACAACGAGAGATGGTATGGACTCAATTATTGCTGAGAGATCTTTTGATAATAATATTGTGAATCGATCGAGCCCATAAAACCTGAGGATTTCAAGACAAATATGGTCGGTTTGCCGGTAATTGATGGGCAACTGGTCGCTCGAAATAAGGATATAAAACGGGAAGGGCAACATATCCTGCAAGACCAAATAGCCAGGCATATACACTACCATCGAATGAATAAAATGTTCGTTTATACTACGGGAAACGGACTGAAAACGGGGGAGTAATCCGCCCAGGAACACATGCCTTGTTTTCACGAGTTTGGACCAAGCCTCTCTCCGAGAATCGCCGGCTTGCCGGCGCGGAGATAGGCTTGCTCCGAACCTAGTGCAGGAGGTCCTAAATTCTTCCGAGCTCAAATATTTTCATTTTCAGCTGTTTACGCATTGACCCCTATTCCACCTGGCACCCGTTTTTTTGCCTGGAATCTTGGGTTGGGCCGTGGAAACAGAGTTTCGGCCATTTCAGGTCCTCATGAGTTCCGTATGGTATTGATACTGAGAAGTTTCCCCTTCATCTCAATGCACCCTGTGGATATTGCACGCGAAGCCCGCCCGAAAATCCTTGTTTTTGCACTCCAGTGAGCATAGGGATCAGATACCTCTCCTAATCTTATTGATATCCTCTTTAATCCCTTCTTTCCCAGCGATTTTTTCGATTTTTTTTCCTTCCCCGGACACCCAGTAAAGTGGGCGGAAAACCTGTCAGTGTCAAGTTGAACGTCTAGCTGCTATGCAACGACGTTCCTCGGCATCACGTTTCGGCATCACCTTCTTTCAATTAACGTCCATCGGAGCCAATCGGAAGAGCCGGCATCCCGTGCTTATGTCATCACAAACATCTATAAAGATCAACAAGCCAGACTTGTTTGGCCCACACTCCTCTCTTGTCTACTTCCACCACTATCTTAATCCACCTTTCCCCGTCCGGCCCGCCTCTCCCTGTGCTTCTATCTATCTGCTATCAGCTATGAAAAGAAAGTTTGCCGAGGATTCCGACGATGTGTTGCTCAACGGCCCGAATGTATGTATCATCTCAGCAACCCTTTTTGGGCACTTGCCTGATTTACACTCACTTTAGAACGCGAAACAACTGAAACTTGTCCCTTTCCCCAATTACCAACCGGATGAGGACTCTTGCATGTCGGACGTTCAACCTATCGCCCACCACACTCGCTTCCCTTCAAACGCGTCTTCAGCCGCCGAGTCCCCGTCTAGCGCGTCGCGTAAGCCCATTTTCGCGTGAAATACCCATTCTCACGTGCTCGCTAGCAGCATATCCGACTTTCAATCTGTATCCTCTTCCTTTCTTCACGGCTGATGGCACCGTCGACCCCAACTCTCACAATTTTGCTCACTATGCTGTCCAACAACCGCCGTCTCCGTCTGTTGGCCTGCTCCAGCCCTCAAGCGCGTTTAATCATCACGGGTAGGTTACCGTCCTAATTATTTTCAATTTATGTTCTAGTATGTTTTTACTCTTTCGCTTATGCGACCTTTTGCCTTTTGCCTTAGCTCGGGCTGCTCTCAAATACCAAAATTGAAGGTCGCGTGCGCGTCGGGATTGAACGGCCAGCGTACCATGTGGAGCTTCTGCGAACAGTGCGGCGCGATTTCTATGGTCGACGATGGCGCAAGCTCTTGATTTCCCCCCGCCCATAACACCATGCTCCCGCGCCCTCCTCCCACGCTTTCTTCGTCCCGCTCTGCTTCCTTATTCCATCGCTTATTTTCCCCTACCTTATCCCCTTTCCTTTTCTTTGGCGACATCTTTCCCGGCTATCACACCGACTCTATCCGACGTCCCACTTGTTCCACTGAACACCGCCAAAAAAAATAACTGTCCTGACGATCCTCCCATATCTCCGTCGACTTTCCCCCCATCCTGTGCCATGCTGGTGCAGTACTGTCGTATATATAACCGCTGCCATTGTAACATACGTCGCTGTAACACAAATGCTTTGCAATCGTTGTCGGCCGACAGCCGCGAGAAGTGCTTGCCGGTAAATCACAGAGTCGGAGTCCGCATCAGCGGAACGCATGTAGTAGGAACCGCATGACTTTGGTCTGCCCAGAGTGAATCACTGATGGCGGTTGGGGTCGGTGCTGTCACCGGGAGCAATTTCCGTACTGGTCGGCGGTGCCTGCTTTTGGCTGTTGCTAGGTTGCACTGAAATGAATTCCCCGCCGTGCCCCACCGCCTAGTCGGTATGACGTCACGCGTCACGGCCCAAGCGTTGTTTCGCACCTACATCCAGCTAGCGCTGTGCTGGAAATTAAATAGCAGTTAGTAACTTTTGCTAGAAATTGCGGAGCCCTAGGTCCATAGCTAGCACATGTTATTAACAGATATATAGCATTGATGCTATTATCGGCTATTTACTGCTATAAATTGATAAATAGCATGCTATATATGCTAAGAATGCTAAAAATCAGTCATCCACATCCCACTCCTCGTTTTCAGCCTCCGCCACTGTCACCTGAGAAGGTTCCTCAGCCACGGGTGCATCATCATCCTTCTTCCCGGGTGAGATGAGTCCCGAGAGAGCCTGAAATTGAGAGATCACGGCAAGGGGCGGCTGAATCAAAACTGCTGGACCATGACTACCAAAAACCGCCTGGCCAGGACCCCGGATACCAGAATACCCACCACCAGTCGCCAATCAGTCGGTCCGTTGATCCATACGCCTAACGCGGTAAAAGGTTGATGGCAGAATCGTCTGCTTGGCGGCGCTCACCCATCCTACTCACATTTACAGCCTAAAACACTATTCCACATCGTAAAAACCTCTCAGTATGGTCATAAGAACACATATCGTACTTCCTGTGGTCAAAAAAATTACGAGGGCTTCGACACAGAGCTCCAGGGTGCGTCTACACGGGCCACCGCAATGCTGTGGATGAAATGAGCACTTACAAAATGTCTCAGAAGCAAGTGTACTGGTACATGCATGTTCTGGATGTGATCAGAGCACATTGAATGCTGCAGTTAGGTTTAACTTCAATTCGTGCATTTTTCGGAGGTGTTGCTGCCGAATATTGACGTGCGGCTCACGTGTTTCGGCAGATTCCGGTGGGACACAAAACTCACTAAAGCTCATAACAGCTTCGGCCATGGTATTTTTAAAAATGATATTCGGAATCTACAGCAGAAATTACACAATATCCGCCTTTTAAACCTACCAAACCCAGTTGAAATGGACGAGATATGCAAAACCCAGTCGAAATGGGTGTGAAAACCGCTTTCGCAGGACCCCGGATACCTGATCACCTACCACCAGTGGGTAGTCATGTTCCATCATTACGGTTTCCGCCGCCCCTTGGATCACGGCGAAAATTTGATTTTCTCACGTGCAGAATCTCAAGTCTGATGCGAGCCAATTCTTGCTTATTTCACGTCGTAACTATTGTATACCGTTCAGACAGCCTCTGAGACGTCTCTAGCAGTCCTCTGGTAATTTATAGCAATAAATAGCAGGCCTTCCTGGAGGTCTCCAGCTAGAAATGTTATTAACATGTTATTAGCATGTTATTTATTGTATGTTATTAACATGTGAGTTTCCAGCACAGCACTACATCCAGCATTGTTTCGGCTCGCACTATTTTCAAATTTCCTCCTATGTTTCATCCGCTTGTGGCCCCACAATATAGTACTTGTTTCGGCCATCACTTCCCCACCTGGGTCACACGCCGACCTTGCGGCAAAAAAGAAGCTTATTGCACCCCCGGATCTCAGCATCACATCTATGTCCGTCGGTTACCCCAAGATCATTTTGATGACCCCACGCGCCACTTTATAAGTCTGGATTTCTCGTTTTTTTTTGGTTATCGCTTGCCCCCAACGCAACTTTCCAATGTCTTCCGAAAAAGTAGACCAGGAAAAGACCACCGAGTCGTTCGAGGAGCAGAGGCAGATCGACTTGGTCAACAACGCCAACGCGAGGCATGTTGCATTCTATGCTTACTCGTGATTGCGGAACTCATTTCATCCCAGGATTCAGAACCCTTTGCACGGCATTCCTCATGACCGTCTCCTCGCACAAGTTGAAGAATTCACCAGGGTACGCATTTACATAACATTTAACCCCTTATTGCGAAAGCATATCAACACAATGATTTAGGAGAAGGGTTTCGACGATCAATTGGCCATCTTTCAGAAGGGCGCCCTGTTGGCTCAAAGCCCCAAAAATTTCGAATCGATACCCGAGTTGGACGAATCTGACAAGGCAACCATTCGACGCGAAGTAACTCGTGCGTAAACGCCTTTTCCGTGTTGTATATTCACTTATACGTCGACGCAGACAAATGGCATCAACCCAAGGCTCTGTGTAATTGATGTGGTTGCACCGTCCATCTCATAACTCATGCGTTCTGCTCAGACTTGACTGTCATCCTGTGCTCCATTGCCGGTATGTCCTTCCTCATAGAAGCATATGTCGATGTATTCATAAAGTACAATAGCTGCCGTACAGGGTATGTAATTCTGTTTCTCCCTAGTCTGATCCTAATTGTTGGCTTTCCGATCTGTAGGGTGCGCTCTTCACTGCCGCTCTTGTTTAATGGTGATTCTGATCCTCTCCCGTTATAGTTGGGATCAAACTGGGTCCAACGGCGCCAACTTGTCTTTCCCTCAAGAGTACGCCTTCTTTTTATTGCTATACGCGACCCTCACAACAATTTTTTGGCAGGGTTTGTGCTTTCCGCTGCCGCCGTCGTTTTATGCTATAACTCCGTTTCGGTTTCGCCTAGTTCGGCATCGATGATACTGGGACTGGGCCAACGGCAGCAAGAAACCAGTGGATTATCGGTGTAATCAACTCGGCGCCATACATCTCCTCGGCTTTGATTGGTAGGACCCCCCTCTTCCTCGTCTCCGCCTAGACTCACCACATTCAGGATGCTGGCTCACCGATCCTCTCAACAACTACCTCGGTCGTCGCGGTGCTATCTTCGTTTGTGCAATCTTCTGCACACTCTCCGGTAAGCCATAGCTTGATTTTTTTTTTGACCACGCAAGTGATGTGTCATCAGTCATTGGGTCTGGTCTCTCGCAAAGCTGGCCCCAACTGTTTGTGAGTAAACTTATCTCTTCTCCTTATCAGGTCTGACCTGCCGGACTCAAGGTTTGCCGACTACTTCTTGGTATTGGAATGGGGGCAAAAGCTTCGACGGTTCCTGTAAGTAACGACCGTCTCAAAGAGGTCAATGCTAACTCGGTGTAGGTGTATGCTGCTGAGAACACCCCTGCGTCGATTCGTGGTGGGCTCGTTATGTGCTGGCAATTGTGGGTAAGTATCAGATTCCCTTTCTCAACCAAGGTCTTCCATTGATTGCCTCTACTATTAGACCGCGTTTGGGATTCTGTTGGGTTTTAGTGCCAACCTGGCCCTTTACCAAATCGGACCGTTGGCTTGGAGATTGACACTCGGTTCAGCCTTCCTCCCTGCGGTTCCTCTCCTGATCGGCGTCTACTTTTGCCCGGGTAAGTCCCTCCCAACGGCCATCCTTGATTTCCTAAAATGTTTGTATAGAATCTCCGCGATGGCTCATGAAGAAAGGACGCTACCAAGAGGCATTTACCTCCTTCAAACGCCTGAGGAACAGCGAGCTCCAAGCTGCCCGTGATCTTTACTATGTGCATCGGCAGTTGATGGAGGAGTTTGCTGTCTTGCGTGGTTCCAACTACATAACAAGGTTTACCGAGTTGTTCACCGTCCCCCGTGTTCGCAGAGCAACACTGGCTGCCTTCGTTGTCATGATTGCGCAACAGGTACGTGAACCACTCCTTCGTAGCCATGTTCTTGTGCTTACAAACCAACTAGATGTGTGGTACGGAAATATTTCCTTTTTGAATCCATATCTCTAAATCGATTTCTCTTTCGCCTATGATAGGAAGTCAGTAGTCTCTTTTCTTTCTTCTGATGTGCCTTTTATTGATAGTTCGTCCCGTTTTGCTTAGTTAACATTATTGTGCGTAAACGAATTGTTTGATGTGATATATCACTAATATGCATTGGATATCAGGCTTTTTATTCCTCCACGATCTTCCTCCAAGCGGGCTACACGGAGCGACAGTCACTCCTCGCATCGTGGGGATTCGGACTGGTGAACTTCTTGTTCGCGTTCCCAGCTGTTTGGACGATAGACACCGTCAGTTTTCTTTCTAATTCTATGCGTGGTCATTGACGTTCAATAGTTCGGGCGCCGCAACTTGTTGCTGTTCACATTCCCGAACATGGCTTGGACCCTCCTGGCTGCTGGACTCTGCTTCCTGATCCCGACTTCAAGCTCTGCCAGCGTACCGACGATTGCGCTTTTCGTCTTCCTCTTTGCAGGTAAGTCGCCCGTTATATTATGGATGGCCAGTTTGCTTCAATTTTTCTATAGCCTTCTACAGCCCTGGTGAAGGTCCCGTGCCTTTCACATACTCTGCGGAAGTCTTCCCTCTTACTCACCGTGAGATGGGAATGGTGCGCTTGCCGTCTGATACCTGTGCCTCAGCTAATATACGGTGCAGTCCTTTGCTGTGGCCACCTGTCTATTCTTTGCCGCAGTGCTGAGTGTGACGTTCCCGCGTATCCTTTCCACTTTCACTGAAGTAGGAGGTTAGCAAGATATATTATGCGCTCCGTATTTTTTCACTCATGATCTTCAACAGCCTTCGGATTCTATGCCGGGCTGAACGTCGTGGCCTTCGTTATGATCTTCCTTCTGCTACCTGGTTGGTTCTTCTGAGCCAAACACATTACAGCCGCTGATTCGATATCCTCAGAAACCAAGCAGCGCACTTTGGAAGAATTAGGTGAGTTTCTTCCCGCGAGAATGACGTCTTAATTCATAACCTGTTGTTAGACCATGTCTTCGCTGTCCCGACCTCGAAACACATGAGCTACCAGGTTTACACCTACCTGCCCTACTTCTTCAAGCGCTGGGTCTTGTTCAACGTTCGTGCTCGTATTGCCATGCTCTTCCCCGGAATTAATTGAGCCAACAGAAAAATGCTACACTGGAACCGTTGTATAACTTTGAGGAGGTCGAGTCAATTACGGTCTTTGAGAAGGGTTCCGGCCATTGATCATAGACGAAGAGTCACCACATAATTTTAGTTGGTATTATACTTGCCAGAAGAATGACATTATGAATCTACACGAACTCGTTTCCGAAAACTGCAGTTGAGTGGGGAGGAGATGGTGTACTGAATATTTGAAGAATATCTAATATTCAAGTGTTAGATTTACCCTTCGCAACCAAATATTGCAACTCAACTGCTATGACCACGTCCCTCCTACAGTACGAGGCACCCTGTGAGAATTCGTGCACCTCTATGTCAGGGCGATTTTAATGATATCTCGAAGGGCCTGTCCAGAGTTTAGATTGGTGCAAGTCCGCCGCGCCGGGCCAGCAACTGCGGCCGCGATCCGCCTTCCGCCTCGGAATCGCATCCTTCACTGAAAACTATCAGAATCGTATTGCCATTGCCGGACTCCAGGATGAACGCGTACTCGTGGAAGACGATTACACTGATTATCCCGATTTTGTGACCCTTTGTGAAGCACACCACGGCTATCCCGCGACTAGTTTGCAATGGCAACCTGCATCCGCCTCCACACATGCTTGGTCCCAGAAATCACCATCAACAGAGCTGCTGGCGACGACTGGGGATGCGCTCCGGGTATGGGAATATACTAGTGACACGCCTCCACAGGCATCGAGTTACGTCGGTCGGCAGTCGACTGCGGGGTCTCATAATCTAGTGCTCAAGACTGCATTATCCGGGGTGCGTTTCTTATCTGAAACGCCTTTCCGTCTAACCTCCCGCCGTTGCCAGCAATCCAAAGTGCAAAGCCAGTCAACCGGTGCTCCATTAACGAATTTTTCATGGAACGAGAAGGCTCCCAGTTTAATCGTAACTTCCTCCATCGATACGACGTGTACTGTTTGGAATATCGACACCTCGTCCGCAATCACCCAACTTATTGCCCATGACCGGGAAGTGTACGATGTGGCTTGGTTACCTGGGTCTACGGACATCTTCGTCTCCGTGGGCGCCGACGGGAGCTTAAGAGCCTTCGATTTACGGAGTCTCGAGCACTCGACCATCCTGTATGAAACCCCTGCACCCAAGAACCTTCCGCCGCCGTCTGCCTCCCCATCTGCGTCTGCGCGGCCACCGACGTCACCCCTGCTTCGTATTGCTTTCAATCCCTCCGACTCGAATTATATGTCCACATTCCACATGGACGGATCCGACATTCAAATCCTAGATATGCGAAGTCCGGGTTCTCCAGTAATGGAACTTCGAGGGCACCATGCAGCCATAAATGGTCTCGGCTGGGGCTCAGCAGAGCATCCTCTTCTGGCAACGGCAGGTTAGTGGCGTTTATTGGGCGAATTATTTATTTCGACGTTTAACGTTATGACAGGTGACGATTGCCAACTGCTTTTGTGGGATCTAGCAAGTTACACACAGGGCGCTGCTTCTCCGCGGAGTGCTGGATCGCGCCTCAACTCACCCCGGCCGGATGTGAAAAAACGGGTGGTGACGGAGCCCGTTATGGCCTACACGGCACCCAGCCAGATTACGAATCTCGCGTGGTCGCCGCCCATCCAGGGCTTGACGATGAATACCGGGCACTCGACGGTGACGGGCGAATGGGTGGCTATTGCCTGCGGTAAATCGATTCGAGCCCTCAAGGTGTAGTGTAGGCTAGTAGTTACCCTTATCTATGAAACGCACTTGGCGGCGTCGCCTTATCCGGACACCAAGATGGCTCCGCTCCTTTGATGTGATAGAGCACATGGTTTCTGCCATGTCTCGTGTGCCGCCGCTCTGCGCCCTTTCTTTTTATAAAGATGTGGATTCGAAGCGACGTCTCGCCACTCTCCAGACCCAACCTTCTCGAGACCAATGGCTCTTGCCGGTAGTCAAATCGCTGCGACCCAGGACCACAGCACATACGGTGGGGGCCCAGCCATTTCCCAAGAGCCGGTGCAGCGCAAGGGATCGCGCTCCACTGAGTCCTACAACGAAAAAGAGCATCCAGCCGTCGCCGTAGATGCCGAGATGATGTTGGCAAAGGACACGGAGGAGGTCGAGGCTGCGCGCTCTGCTCGTCAGAACCTCTACCACAAGGTTTGGCGTGTTGTGTGCGTCGTCGCGTGAAACTGAAAATATCCAGCTTCGACCATTTATCTTGGGTGCACTTGCCCTTCTCATTCTCGGTTGGTGGATTAGCGCGACTATCCTGAAGGCTACGCGGCACAGATGGATCGTCCAGACCTTGTTCGCATGGTTTTTCATTCTGTGCATTTTTTAACTCTCTCTTCTTGTGAGTTGGGCTGAGTTACGATAGGGTGATAATCTTCCGCTTCATCCCCGCCTCCGTTGTCTCCAAGCCCGTCGGTGCTGTTTGGATGCCGTTAGTCCAGGAGCCGTGGTACCGGCTCTCTTACCCCATCCGTCTTTCTATCGGCTGTTTGTGTCTTCTCGGCATCATCTTTGGCTCAGCCTTCGGTAGGACCATTTTCAAACCCATAAGTCCCTGGAGCTGATTTCCTCACAGGTTTTCCTCTCGAGGCGGTTCGTTTTCAGCGGAGATATGATCAACCATTGTTCACTGATTTCTAGAACACAAACTACGGCGACCGTGCCATCTCCGTCCTCGGTCTTCTCCTCTTCCAAACTGGCTTCTTTTTGTCGTCAAAGAATCGCAAAGCCATTCCATGGCCCACCGTCATCGTTGGGCTCTTCATTCAACAAGCCATCGCACTATTTGTGCTCAAGTCCGGAGCCGGCTTCCACATCTTCAAATGGATCGCCACACTCGCCTCCGACTTTTTGGCGGAAGGTCTCGTAGGCGCGGCTTTCTTCTTCGACGCTGAAACCATCACCAAGCATTGGTTCTTTGTGAACACCTTGGGGGAGATCATTTTCTTCGTCGCATTTGTGCAGGTACTTTACAGGTCCATTTCTTTCCAGCGCAGGAATTAATCTATAGCCCCCAGATGTGCTACTACCTAGGTGTAATGCAGTGGATCATCAAGCACTTTGCTTGGCTCTTCTTTAAGCTCCTGAACGTGTCGGGTGCTGAGGCGGTTGTCGCGGCTTCTTCTCCATGGATCGGTCAAGGAGAATCTGCCTGTCTTGTCCGCCCATACGTCGATCTCATGACTGAGTCCGAAATCCACCTGACCATGACTTCTGGTTTCTCCACCATCGCTGGCTCTGTGCTGTCGGCATACATCGCTCTGGGTGTCCCAGCTCAGAATCTTGTCACTTCTTCGGTCATGAGTATCCCCGCTTCGATCGCGATCAGCAAGATGCGTATGCCCGAGTTGGACGAACCCGTTACCCGTGGACAGGTTGTCGTCGACCGTGGCGAGGACAAAAAAGGAGCCCCTGTAAGTCTACCTTTGAGCTCATTTGCTGTTATAGACTTTTTATAGGCCAACGCCCTGCACGCTTTCAGTCAGGGTGCCGTTTTTGGTCTCATCGTTGCCGGGCAGATCCTGTAAATGATTTTGGTACCGCGGGATTGCCTTTCACTGACTTCTGAATCAGCACTAACGTGCTTACTGTGTTGTCTCTCGTTGCAACAATTAACGGTCTACTTACCTGGATTGGCCGTGGTTTCGGTATCCACGCCTTGACGCTGCAGTTGGTCCTGGGGTACATCTTCTACCCGATCACATTCTTCTTGGGTGTGCCTCGTGCAGAAATCCTTCCCGTCGCTAGGCTCCTTGGTACCAAGCTCGTCGCCAATGAGTTTGCGGCGTACCTGGACCTCCAGGCCCTGATGGCGAGCGACACTCCCCTCTCTCCCCGTGCATTCACCATTGCGTCGTACTCCTTGTGCGGGTTCGCCAACCTCGGGTCCGTTGGAATCCAGATTGGTGTCCTGGGCGCTCTGGCTCCCTCGCGCGGTAAAATTATTGCAAAGCTCGCCATTTCAGCGATGATCTGTGGGTTCTTGTCCACTCTTCAAACTGCAGGCATCGCGTAAGCTGCCCCTCTTTCAGTTGCCAGTGATTGGTGGCTCACGTCTATCTACAGTGGTATGCTTGTTTAAAGTAGTTATAGGATGGTTGTAATAGACGGGTTATGATAATAATGACAAGGAGAAATTCTTTGAGCCTTAGATATGATGACGTCAGCTATCAGCTATTTGACCTGCTACAGCCGACATGGCTCTCCGCACCTTACTTGCAACGGTTTCTCTATTTAGCCTTGCACTGGCGGCAGACTCACCGCGGCCTCTTGTTCTCTGGCATGGCCTAGGTTCGTTTCGACTGTATCGAGCGGTACTCCGTACCAAAAACATTATGGACGCACAGGTGACTCTGCTACTTCCCCGGGCATGTTAAGATTCGCGGACGAAATCAGATCCGTGCATCCTGGGATATTCATTCACTCGGTCTACATAGATGAGGACCTCGACAAAGACAGACAGGCTGGCTTCGTGCGTTGACTATGTTTCGCAACAAGTTATTGTCTTTGTTCATCACGCCGCAGTACGGAAATGTGAATGACCAGGTCCTACTAGTTTTGGAGCAAATCTCCGCAATACCAGAGCTGGAAGGCGGCTTCAATGCTATCGGCTTTTCTCAAGGTAATCTCCAAGTCTCGCGACTGCATTTCAACTGACACACCAAAGGCGGTCAATTCCTGCGTGCATATGTTGAACGCTACAACACACCCCCGGTCCACAACCTCATTACGTTTGGCTCGCAGCACACTGGAATTTCAGACATCCCTGTATGCCGCCCGCGCGACTTTCTCTGTCAAATTGCTCGGCGTGCTACGAAGGCTGGCGTTTATGGTTCATGGGCTCAAGAGAACCTCATCCAGGTCTGTCGCCATCCTCGACGGGCTTACATTCGTCATTCAACAGTGTTTTCAGGCCCAGTACTTCCGTGATCCCGCCAACCTTGCTGCATACTATACCTCGAACCACTTCCTCACGTCCATCAATAACGAAATAGCCGAATCTCGAAACGAAACGTATGCCAGAAACCTGGCATCACTCAACAAACTCGTCCTCATTATATTCACCGAGGACAAGACGGTTGTGCCCAAGGAGAGTTCCTGGTTTGGATCAGAGGTCGTCGAGGACGATGAGCTACCCGATGGCCAGCAACATCTGTTAGCGGCGACAGGACGGACACTAATTTCGATGCGCGAGCAACCGTTGTATCAAGAAGACTGGATTGGCTTGCGGGAGTTGGATGAGCGAGGAGGTGTCGAGTTTGCGGAATGCGAAGGAGAGCACATGCAAATCAACGACTGCTGGGAGTCCATAGTAAGGGAGTTTGCGAGCTGAGTCTCGATATTATTACGTTGGGTTGTAAATAGAAGAGCTATTGTTGTGTTGTTACCATTTTGGGTCATCCACATCTTGAGCTTGTACACGCCGATGGACGGGCCTTATGCTCAACCGCAGCCTCTGCCCCGCCTGAGGCTCTCCAGGCAGCCACTCGCGACGGTGGCAGACCGCCCGCTATCCCCGGAAGCGTCCCATGCAGGCCCGTCGCGTCCTCGCGATCAGCCTGCTCTCGATACCAATGAAAACTCTTCCGTAGACGAGGATCCCCGGCCGACGCCTAAAGGACACGCTAACTCTAATGTCTCTAATGCCTCACCTCCTGTGGAAGCCGCGCAACGGCTCCGTGCGCTATTAGCACGCATCCCGAACCAATCCAAAAGTCCAGTAGCCCGACCCGTGTCACCGTCCGAGGTGGAATCCGACTTTGATCCTCCCAGATTCAGTCCAACGACCCCTAGTGTGGTCAAGGAGAGTCTCAAGGACATATTCTCCCGTGCGCTACGCGACCCAGGGGACACGCCGGTCAA
The DNA here is from genome assembly GCA_029289565.1 of Mycena galericulata. Lineage (NCBI taxonomy): Eukaryota > Fungi > Basidiomycota > Agaricomycetes > Agaricales > Mycenaceae > Mycena > Mycena galericulata. Next base: position 204,157 of record JARKIA010000025.1, read on the forward strand.
GAGCAGGCCCCGACGAAATAGCATCGACACGAGTGAGGTAGAGGCCAGTCCCAGGGTTCGGGAGAGAGCGAAAAACAAGGGGAAGCGGAAGAGTCTGAGCGATGAGGAAGCAGATAAACCGTCCAGTGCGTTCTGTCGTCTTTCAGTACCATTGTATCTCATGTCTCTAGGATCTTCACAACGCTCAGAGGCGTCATTCCGAAGCTCACAGGCTGCGACATTTGACATTCTTCGCGAGAGACTCACCAATTCACACACGCCGCTCAAGAATCAGGTTGCTCCCGCCCCACTTTATGATAGTGCGCCTATTTCAAGTGCCCTTGAAATGGTTTCTCATCCTGGAACAGATTCCAGTGCAGACGATACCGCCGCCTTCTTGCAGGGCCTAAACTCGTCTCGGGCAACACCTCCTGCTTGCTACCAGCACTCCCCTGCACTCGATGGAAATGTCTGGGGACTCCAAATATCAGACTAGCAAGTCTCGATCCAGATATATTCTTTCATTTTGCTGACGCTATGCCAGATTTGATGGACCGCGACTCTGAAATGCAGTACATGATGAAGGACTTGGACAGCTATGAGGGTGATTCAAACCAGTCCAGTAAGCCCCAAGACTACGATCTCCGTCGGATCTGAACATCGAGCAATTTAGTATCATTTCCCCCTTCTCGAGGGAAAACCGGAGCTCGCCCAGGCATCCTCTCATGCTCACTCAAGCGCGTCCCATCTCCACAGAACGTCTTATAATGGCACACGGCCTGGTAAGATCCACACCTTAATACGTGTTTTTCGCACTACACGATCATTTAGTTTCTCAGACCAGCACAAACTCGAGCCACGACAGTAAGTTCTGCGGTGCTGCTTAGTTTCGTTTTCACCCTTCTTTATAGGTCACCACGACCAGCAGGACCACATGCACGAACTCGAAAGGGAATGGAATAAGCCCCATCCCAAGGCAACACCTAAACCTAGGTCTGGAGAGACACCATTCCCATTCTCATTCCAACGCTCGGAGCAGTTCACCAACAGTAACCGTGAATGGACATATACGGACACGAACCCAGAGCGGCGGTTCCACTCATAGCGTTGAAGACGGTGTTTCTTCGAAAGGAACTTCACGTAGTTCGCAATCGGATTGTAAGTACAGCATCTGATTGAGACGACGTTTCTTCACCCCCCTGCCAACAGACCAGGAACGACTGCATGAACTAGAAAAAGAGCGCAACGCGGAAAGAGAACACGCGTGGAACAGACCACAGGCCGCACGTTCGACGTCTACTCTTAGTGTCCATTCCCCCGCGGAGCGCAGCCGCAAACTCAGTCATCCACTGCGCCCCGGCTCCGCTCAATCCATGCTCTCACCTGCCATTTCACGTCGTCACTCAGGCGCTTCCTCCCGTGGCAGTTCAGATGAGGAAGAGGAGATTCAACATGAAATTGAGCATGAACGCGAGCGCAATTGGGGTGCTCCTATCCCACGTTGGCATGAACATCCGCTGCCTGGACATCACCATAGCCATACCCGCTCTACGTCGCCCATGCCACCTTCACCTTCCGCATCTACCTCTTCGAATCTGCGCTCTACAGAACGCGTCCGTGCCGAGAGTCTGCGACCAAGAGGAACTGCAAAGGGAGATTCACCTGTTCATCGCAGTGAAGTCGCTCGCGCCACCGCCGCAAGCTCCTTAAAAAACGCCGCGAATGCGAACCCCGCCCTGCATCCTCCGGCAAGACCAAAATCATTAGTGGGCTCGCGTCCTTTGAGCTACCCCGCGCGACCTAACTCTCCATTACCGCCCCCCCTTGAAGGCAAGTTGAAACCCGTAGTATCTGCCTCCGCCTCGTCCAGCCATAGACCGCTTTCCAAGCCCCGTTCTCCTGAGCGCGACCGTGGACACTCTAGGACTCCGTCCTCTCCGTCTCCAAGCCCAGGCAATAGATCTGTTAGTCGGACTTCCGTGATCAGCCATATTCCCATCAGGTCACCTGCGAAGTACGCAAAATAAATCCTCGGGAACTACCAGCGGGCATATCCGAATGCCAGCTGCTTCAGACCGCTCAGATCCATTTTCGCCGCCACAAGCGGCACCGGTCTTAAGAATCTCTGAACCAGAGAGCCCCGAGCCCCCGGAGTCCACTGATGGAAGACAGGGTGGTGACAAGTTCATAGGTACTGTGAAGTTATCATTTTTACCACAGTCATACCAACTATGCACATACAGAAATCGACGTGGATCATTCTCCGGAGGACAGGACGCCCACTTTGGATACTATTGTCGTACCACCTCTCGAAAAACATGAACGCTTACCGCCTCAAATGGTAGCCCCAAGTGACGAGGAACAGTTGTTCCAAAAAGCCCTAACCGTCGCTCCTCCTCCGTCCCCTCCTCCGTCGCCCCCGACACCTACAACCGTAGCGCCACCAGCTTCCCCACTGCCCGAAGCGTCATCGACGACAATTCTGGGTTTATTGTCAACCCCTCCGAAACGACCCTCCTTCCATAGCTCGCGGCTGGAATTTCAGACTCCTTCCCCACCACATGGACTCCCAGAACTTCCGGGGCCACCCTCGTCGTCCGACGAGGAAACGGAAACCGAGCGACCAACTGCAACGCCTCTTCGTTTCAACGGCGCATCCGATATGTCATCCGTGAAAACGCCACGCCCTCCTGGGGCTTGGACGTCCACCCCAACCCCTGCAGCGAGAGCACATTCATTGCCACCCCCAGAACATGATGACAGTGACTCTCAACACGGAAGCGGTCTTGCAACACCGGTCGCTTCGTTGTCGCGCGCTTCTTCTTTTCCTGCGCAGACCCCAAAACCACCCGGCGGATGGGTGGCTACTCCCACACCTCGTAAAAGCATCCTCAAGGTCAGGTTCAACCCGCAGCCCTCGGAATTCGAGTTGTCAGCAACCGAGGACTTCTCCTCTACCGATGGTCGTCCGGAAGAATCGTCGCAACTTGCCGCCACCGGTTTGGCTACACCTGTTGAGGAGGAAGATGACTCTTTCCGGACACACACTCCAGAGTCACCAACTGCGCCTGTTTCGCCCTCGAAAAGTCCCCGCAGATCACCCACCATCCGTGTAGTCGATGAATACGGGAGACCGGACAAGTCAAACCCGATCAAGAGTCCTAAGAACCGAAATAAAAATCCGGTCCGCATAGTCGATGCTATGGGACGTGAATTGGAAACAGTAGAGCCAACCGTTAAAAATGAGTCGTCCATACTCAATCACAATGAAGCTTTACGTGTGGTTCGGGAGGGTGTTCGTGATCTGGTCCAAGGGTTCGATGAGATGGACATGTAAGGCGTTTTTTTGGCATGTTTATCAAAACTGAGAGCTTTTCTTGCAGATCGGGCGACTTCGTTTCGTTGGACGAGGACCGTCTCCGAGAACTGGATAATGCTTCGCGTACTGCGAGGGAAGTTCGGGACGGTCTGAAGCACGTGTATCACAATGATAGAACCGCCCAATTACGAGCCAACATGCAGCGCAGCAAGAGTAGCTCGGAGGCGAGAGACCAGTCCTTGCGTCAATATTTTTCCTGATGGTTTTCACTAGATGTCTCGGCAATTCGATTCTCGATCTCCATTGGTTCGGGTTTGGCTTTGGACATTTATTATAATATCTCAGGCGCTATTTATATTCTTGTTATATCAGTGTGTTCTTCCATGATCATCTTTGACGCAACTTAACTTCTTTCTAGGCTTCAGAAAAGGAGCGCAAGAGACCTCTTCCTCACGACATATTATGACCCATTTTACCCCGATCTACATTTATATGGTGTTGGACACGACTACCTCTCGTTTCCCCGGACTTCGCCGTCTATAGCTTCCTTATCGCATACTTTGCGGGAGGAAGGTATCAAGGCTTTCTTTGCGAGTCTCGTTGACACAACTACTATTCTCTTTGCGGATTGGCGGGCGGATGCCTGGAGGAGATGGGGAGCGGATGACATGCAATCTGTACGGTGGCCACCTACCTAGTATTCTGTTGTACTTTTTCCTGTATGATCTATGGCCAAAAGTATGTTATTGCCCTCCAACTTGTCAAATCTGAAGATGATATTACAGTACCTGTCAATGGACAAGAATATCGAGCACTTTACACTCATCCATTGCATCGACAGGATCGCAGCTGACGGACTGTCGAGAATATCCGCCACATGCCCTGATGATGGAGTTTCTGCGTTTTATGCTTCCCAGCCATGTCGGGGGGCGGATTTCAGCCATTCTTGATGCTTCGCTCTCAGCCTGAATTTGATTGAGTTTCAAAAGTGGAAAATGGTAAGATATAACCGACTTCAAAATTTGCGACTGCTTTATGCGTCTCCTAGATGCACTTGCTGGCCCATTTTACTTGACAAGGTTACGCAAAATTCCGAGAGTAGTAGTTTGCTCAACCGTTCAAGCATACGCGGCCAACGCCCCCCGCTAGAGGGCAAGCGTTGGACCCGAGGAACGGGAAGTAGACGAGCATTGAAAATCTGTGGTGCATTGGGTATCAGAAAAGAGAATGGCGAGGGAGTACTACTCAGGCTATGTACTTATGCACGCCCGACCCGGCGCGAGTATAGTACAGTAGGCGTTGGACCCGAGAAACCGGAAATAAACGACACCATTGACGATCTGTTGTTATTATATGCAACAGCGGTGTGCAAGTCATCTTGAGCAGAATACCGGACCTGAGAAACTGTCGCTTATTTTTTGACGCGACGCGCCAATGAAAGACACGTGACGGCTCCTTATGCCTCCAACTCTACTCTCAACTCTTCAGAGGTTCAAAATCAATGACCTCCCCACAAATGCTGCACATCCCTTCTCACCCTCGGCTGAAGCAGTCGTGCACGCTATTGGTGAATCTGATCCAAACGACAGGGCAGCTATCAAGCTCGCTCGATGCGTACTCAGCGATGCCCTTGACAAATCCGAAGCTGGTGTCTCTACTCCGACAACAAGCATCCATCTCGCAGACCCTCCATCTTGTTAGAAACACTTTTTTTACCTCTCAAACTGGTTCCTCTGAACGGTTTCCTAGTCGAACCAAAACATTCAACAAACCATAGACGCGCTCCGGAAGCGGTCTGGAACCACTTACGGGGAGGACATACCAATAGACCCACTTGCCATTGTTGGTTGGTGCATTGAGCGCCTGGAATCGTGGGCGAAATCAGCCGGGATGGAATCGTACAAGGAAGACGGACGCGAAGCAAGTATGCTTCTAGCGGGGACAGTCCTTGTGGTGGAGGTTGAGTTTTCCGTAAATAGTGACGAGCCCCTCAAGCCGAAACTCGATGTTGCCAGTGTCAAGACGTCTTACGCCATCGCAGACTCGGATTCTGGCGTCACGTCCAACACCGACGGGTCCATCTCGCTCGACGCGTTTTTGGCAGGCAGTATACAAAAATTTTGTACCGAGTTGGAAAAGCCGGAAGATATGCGCAACCCGCGAGAAGTTGCAAAGCTCGGCGGTGTCGTCCTTGACCACTTGCGTTATCTCGTGATGCTCGACAAGTTGGCGGCCAGGAAGGAAGACGGTGGCGTGCGGTGGTTTGTAGACATCGACCAGTTGTGCTCTATTCTCGAGAACTTTTCCAAGAGCGAGGCTGAAGCAGTGACATCGTACGCATTTTAATTTGCAAAACCCGGTCGTTTAACTTGGGATGCCACAGGTCTCTCGGAGCCGAGTCTGCACCTCTGGACATATATCTACTCAGGTGTCATGCTCTCCCTCTACCGTACTTGGTCTCTCCGTCTATTTCCTTCCTCGTCCTACATCTCCCCGCACGTGTATCTGTCCCTCAAGACTTCCTCCTCACCGGTTCCGCCCCCTTCATCCAATCTCCCCAAGCTCGACATCCCATTCGATCACCTCCGGTCCTATGTTTCTACCCGCCGCAAGGGCTGCAACGCTCGCAACGCTAATGCTATCCTCCCTCACAGACTCGCAGTTATTCCCCGCATCGCTGTCGATGCCCAGCCTAATATCGCGCCCAACGTTCCCCTTGTGCCGTCGGGCGCGGATCTGGAGCACGTCTTCCCGCAGATCGCCGAGCTGACGACCGACGCGCAGCACGTGTGGGTCCTCGACTTTACGCACGGCGGGGAGTTCCCTGGCGTCGTCGTCAGTCAGTCGAGGCTCCGGGAAATGGAGCTGGTGATTCATCCGCTCAGTGGAATGGATCCGCTGAACCCCGTCATGATGTCGTTTGGGACGGGGAGCTGGGTCGCCCTCCTTGTACGTTGTGCTACTCCGCTTATAGGTTTGCTGAACATATCAACCAGCTCAACCCGTCAAATCCAATCTCGTCCGAGCGGTACGCAGCTCTATACGTGAGGAATCGAACATCATATTTGACGCCATCCTGACGGCTGGCGGTAGCGGTCTCCGACTTCAATCCACCCGCCTTTGCAATTGCGGTTAACGCTCCCGGAAGAACCCGGTTTCCTGCTGGGTAAGGTTCCAGTCCATAGTATGAAGGAGGTTTGGGGCATTTTGGAGGTGCGTTGTACGCTTCGTTTTTTTTTTGGCAAGTACTAATTTGTTTCCAAGGTCGTGCGCGAACAATGTTGGCTCAATGAAATTCTTCTCGGATGCCATTGGACGACAGAGGGCATTACTATGGACGCCGACGATCTTCCCCTAGATGAGAGCGACGCGACCGAGGATGAATTGCAGGCGGTTCTGAGCGGTGAGTCCCCACCGAAACGACTCACTCGTCGCTCAATAATACGACAAGGGTCTATCACTCCACGCAAAATCCCTGTCAATGTGTCGTTACCGCCGCGCCCAGATCCGCTCTTCGATCCGGGGACTAGAGTCGATGACTATGCCGCCTGTGGATCGTCGGACACGCATAATTATGACTTGTCCCGAGCGGCCACCCATGTCGGGTGTCGTCGAGATTACGGTCGCATACAATGAAACGCGCCCGCGTGGTATCAGCGTTGAACTAAATGGCGCGATGGGCTGCGACACTGCAACCAGACACGCTTGAGGAAATTTCGCGACGAGGAGGAACGTTGGGCTTGTCGGGCCGCATCTGGGCGAACTCAAGAGGGATGTCATAGGATATATATATCACACATGTAGACCGCGCAATGAATGATTGGAATGCTATGAAGACGAGACAATTCAAAAGAATGTCTACTCCTCAGGGACCTCAATCTCCCCCGAGTTTATGTCGTCGATGATGTCGTGGGGAGGCCGGCCGTCGATGGTGCAGCCGACGCTCTGCGCGGTGCCGAGAATCTCCTTGACGCAGCCAGCCAGATCTTTCGCCAGAGACTTAAACTTCATCGTCCGGGCAATGTCGAAAATCTCATCAAGGGCGATGTTTCCAGAGTGCTTAATGTTCTTCTCCTTTTTCCGGTCCCGCGGGGGCTCTGGCGGTACGTCGTTAGCGCGACATAAGAGGGGTAATACAAGAAGGACAGACCCTTGAGGGCGCGGATGACAAGGGAAGAGGCGGACGGAACGATGGACACGGCGGCTTGCCGATTTTGAATTGTCAGCTGCACGGTGACTCGCAGGCCCTTCCATGCAGAGGTCGCTTTGGCAATATCTTCACCGACCTTCTTCGGCGACTGGGGGGACCGTCAGGGAAAGCGGCGCAGGACGCGGTTGTGTCAGATCCTCACCAGACCCAGAGGACCGATTTTTGGTGCGAGTGCAGACGAGGCGCCGACTTCACCACCGGTGGCCCGGAGGTAGATGATTTTTATCTCATTGGGGTCCTGGAGACCATGAGATGTGCGCAAGAGCGGTGAACGGGGGACTTACGATCTTGGGAGCCATGGTGCACTTTTGAAGGAGAAGAAGTCAGATCCAGGAGCTGCACAGTTGAGGCTGTGTTGATCACGTGCGTCACGTGAACCAATGTCACGTGCACAATTATCCTAAGCAAGGCGCGTATTTCGTCGCGTTCTCGCCCACCTCGACGTGCGGGACGCGCCACCACTGTCTCTGCCCTTTCAACTATTGTCCACTGAGTTTTCATCTCTTTCGCACGAAGATTATTCCTCGTTGTTCTCACGGACGGTGGCGCTGTTCGGCGGAGATCTCCGGGCCGTAGTTCATCCTCTTTCCTCGCTTCTTGCCATTAAGGATGGCTTTATGGACTCGAAGGAGCTACCTCTGGATTTCTCTACCGTCGACATCGACAGTCTGGTCTTGCTCATAGGTATTCTACTCCCCGCCTTCTCACCCGAGTCCCTCGTTCATCTCCTTGCAGCCGACATGCTCGAACGTCTCATAGCCCATAACGACCTTATACCCTTACTTCCGTGCGCGCGTTCTTTGACCCTTTTTTATTGTAGGTATTCATTCTCTCCTAGCGAAAGCCTCACCCGCTTTCACTCGCGCTCCGCGCCAGCCATCACCGTTTTGGACTATCTTAGACGCATAGTCCGATATACGAACGTCGAGGTACGCCGATCTGCTTGCGTGCTGCTTTTCCGACTCACCCGCCGAGCAGAAGTCATGTCTTCTCATTACCCTGCACTACATCGATCAAATCTGTGCCCGGATGCCGTTGTTCACGCTCTCCACGCTCACTTGCCATCGCTTCATCATCGCGTCCATCACCGTTTCGAGCAAGGGTCTCTGCGATACCTTCTGCACAAACAGCCTCTACGCCAAGGTGGGCGGGATATCTGTCACGGAGCTCAACGTCCTCGAGAGGGAATTCCTCGAAAAAATCGACTGGCGTCTGATGGTTAGCAGATTTCTTTTCCATCCCGCCCCACGCCGTCTCCGCCCCCCTTCTCGGGAAAATCCCGTATTCAGCCGGTCCTCACGGTGCCTCCCCTAGTGCACGCGCGACGTTCTCCAGGAATATTACGTGAACCTCGTCCGGACACACAGCTCTGGTCAGTTCTTTGTCGTCGGCGCGCACTCGTCAAGCGGCAGCATCTCTTCTGATAGTGACGTCGAGATGGACACCACCCAGTCGAGACCGTCGACCCCGGCTAGCCGAAGCCGCGGGTCCACAATTTTGATTGATTCGGCTCTCGTAGCGCCAGACGTTGCCCGTCGGCCTACAATCGAGCAAAACATGGCCTTCGCCGCATTACAGCAGTCGCAAGACCTCATTGTAGAAAGTGATCCAGATGCAAATAATAGACAGACCCTGTAATCCCAAGCAAAGTTCTGTATTTCTTCTCTCGGATTCATTAAATACTTTGTTATACTACCGTATACACAATATGTACAAATTTTAAAAGATTGACATGGGGTACAGACGAAAGGGAAAAAAGGAAGGAGTAGCTGGGCGACAAAGGCCAGACATGCAAGAAGAACAAGCGTCTAAGGAAAGCAATGGTGATTCGTTTGCAGAACAGGCCACTGCAACATCGAGCTACTTTACCAGTACATTGCGGAGAACAAGATTACCAGACCGGTGCTTACGACGCTCGTCCTTCTACAATCAACACACCACACACATACACTCAACAACAGTCCATGGTCGCGTACCGCGCTCCTCACTCACTCACCGACGCAGCGCAGACAGCATCTTTGCTAGCGCATTGATCTGCGCCTTGGGCACTTTCTTAGGCCCATCGCCCTCCTCGTCGCGTGGCGAGCCACCGAGGTCCGTGGTGCTCGTCGCCGCGTCCCGACGTTGAAACTCGGGCGACTTTTGTGAAGCGGGTGGCCGCTCGACGATTGTGCCGAGCTGGAGGTCCTTGGGTTTACGAGTACGAGGTTGCCGGACGGGGGGAGCGCCGAAGATGTCTCCAGAAGGGGGGCTAGGATACTGGCCCCGCGGCAATTGATACAACTCCCAGGGAACGCCACTCATGACTACATGGGAAAAGATATCAACGCGAGAATATTACCCGAAAGCAAAGGGTGCTTACTCTTGACGTTCTTGGGAATGGTAGATTGCGCGGGGTCCTGCGCTGCGGGAGGCGGCGGCGGCTTGGTCGCCGTTGTACGCCAGCTGCTCGCGGAAACACTCGTCGCTGTCGTGGACACGCTGCGTGCACTCGCGTTGCTGTACCGCGTGAACGCCGACGTGGAGGTGCCCGCGCTAGACGTGGTGCTCATCGAGCTGCGCCAGTTACCAGAAACCATGGAGCTTGCGCTCGACCCGGCGGCGGGGCGTCCACTGCGCAGCGAGTTGGGCGACACCGCGCGCTCTGACCGCAGGTCCGTGTCGTGCGCCCAGTGCTCAGCGCCGGGGTGCGGGCTGCGCGACGTGTTGTACGCGTCGCGGCGGCGGCCGGGTCCGAGTGCGTCGGTGCTTGCCGACACAGGGGGCCGCACACCACGCCGGCCTCGCACTTCGTCTGCCGGGACGGTGGGCGTGGGCTGCGGCGGTGGCGCGTTGAGACCCATGATCAGGCTCGTGACGTTGCTCGCGGTCGCGGACATGGGAGGGTCGGCGGTCGGGGAGGTCTCCTCCACGGGAGAGATGCGCTCGAGAGCCGCTGCGCTGCTCTTGCCGAAGCTGAGCTTCCACTTGGACGGTTTCTTGGTGATAGGCGTCTGGGCGGGGGATGAGGGCGCATGGAGCTTCGGCAAGCGGGGGCACCGGCGGAATGGAGCCGGAAAGCATAGAGACGGGGACGGGATACATCGCGACGGGCTCGAACGGCTGGCGGCCCCTGCCGCTGATTGACGAGCGGGCGTTGGTCGAAGTCGTACGAATCGACGAGGCGCGCGACGCACGGCTGATCTCGCGCGCAAGGGACTGCGACGCGACAGCGAGCGTCTCGAGCGTCTCGTCCTTGGGCGTCGCGGGAGGCTGCGACTGACCCTTGCCCTTGCGGGCACCACGCTTGCGGCGCTTGTTGGTCGACGGGGAGCGCGACTCGGTTCCAATCTCGCTCTCCCGCCCGTCCTGGTCCTGCAACTCGCGGTACTCACGCTCCTCCTCCTGTTCCTCCACGTCCTGGTCGATAACCGTCGACAACTCTGATGTCTCGGGCTTCTCGTACGCCGTCTCAAACGCGGGGCCGAAAGAGCCCGCGCGAGACAGGGACCGTGACTGGATGGCGGGGGTGCGGATGGTCGACGCGGTGCCCGATGCCTGCCTTGAGGACGGACGGTGCGAGATGGGGATGGAGCACGAGATGCGATGACCGTGGGTGAGCGACGCGGTGGAGCCGGCACGCTTGTGGCCAGGCGACTGGTTCCCCAAAAGGTCAGGCAAATCCTTGGCCCAGATGCCAAACTCTGCGGCGCTGATACGCTCCGAGTCGTCCTTGGGGTCGTCGAGGACATTGAACACCTTGTTGGCGAGGTGCTCGGCAACGGGGCGGGTCATCCCGACGAAGCGTTGCATGAAAAAGTTGACCGGCGACTGGCGGAACAGGTCGAACGAGTTGCATGCGCCGACCTTGGTGTCCGTCCATGGGTTGTAGTGGTACAGCCTGCGAGAGCGATGATGAGCATCAAAGAGTGAACGGAAAACGAGGACGCACATATTGATGAGCACGATGCCCAGCGACCACACGTCCGCAGCGCGAGGCCGATAGCTCGGGGCGACATTGTTGCGGCATTCTAGCGTTTCGAAGCACAATAAGGACCGAAGAAGCAATCGATGATGGGGGGCTTATCTTACCAAAGCTCATGTAAGGTGCGCTCCCACAGTCCATGTCAGACGACTCGATATCTGTGGTGGAAAGGCCAAAGTCGGTGAGCTTGACGATAACCTTGCGCTCGCGGCGGCCGTCGACCTCGGCGAACCCATCGGTGACGATAAAGTTTTCCGGTTTGATGTCACGGTGAAACACTTGCTGTGCGTGGCAGGCGGCGACGGCGTCGCACATCTGGGAAAACATGGACGAGATGAGACGGAGACGGGTGCGCGAAAGCAGTTGCGACGAGTTCATGGTCGAAAGAAGACTGGGCGTAGGCGGGGTGTGGGAGGCGGCATCAGAGGTGGAGTCGGTGGCCGAGTCGGGCGTGTTTGCAGACTCGTAGTGGTCACGGGCCTGTTCCAAGAAGTAAAAAAGGTCTTCTCCGGGAACGAATTCGAGGAGAAGGAGCAAGAATGAAGAAGTTTCGAGAGTCCGGTGGAGGGTGACGATGTTGGGGTGCGAGTGCAGCGACTGGTGGATGGTGACCTGGGGAGATGATGAGGGGAAAGCGCGCAATAGAAGAGGTAGAAAACGAACCTCATCCATCTGAGCTGTGAGCGCCTCATCATCGAGGTTGGCCTTTGAGAGACACTTGATCGCGTACTCGCGGCCAGTAGGTGGTGGACGGGCTGCGGGTGTGGCGACCATCGAGATCCATGTGGCCCATCATTGACGAGTGGCCGTCCTCGGACGTGGGGGTACGCTCAAGGACTTCCAGAACCTGGTAGACGACCGCATAGCTGCCGGCGCCAAGACGACGGACGACCTCGAACTCGCGGGCAGGCTCAGGTGTCGTGCTGGGCGCCGGGGGAGCGCGGAGAGACGAGGCGGAGGGCCTCTCCCTGGAGGACGACGCCCTCTCCCACGACATCGCCGGGCTGCAGGACATCCTCAAGAACGGAGGAAAAGGACGAGCGGCGGGAGTTTATGGACTGGGCGGGGCGGGGAGAAAAGGCGACAGGACTCTGAGTGTGTCTGGAGGAGATGTACGGGCTGCGGACTGAATCTGAAGTGGTGGGGCGGGAATTTACTAAATTAGTGGAAATGGAAAGGGGAACAGCGGGAGGAGGGGCGAAGACGGCGCGAGCGAGTTGCTCCTTCTGAGGGACGCTTGCTGCTTAGAGGGCGGGTTGAATAATCATTAGAGCGAGAATAATCATCTTGGGAGAACGGGCGAGGCTGGGGATACTGCAACATGGGCTTGGGCGACGATAAGCGGGCGGTAGTGTCGAGCGCAGACAAGACCTGCTTCAAGTCTGAGCTGGTCGCGGGTCGCGAAACATACAGGAGGAGCTGGGGACTGGGGGACGGTCCCACGGCGTGCCTGTGCTGCTGGAGAGCTGGAGGGGGATGAGCGGGAGGAGGAGAGAGAGAAAAGGGATTTAGAGGGATACCAGGTATTATACCGTGAGCTTAGGGCCAGAGAGCAGTCGGGGGAGGGAGGAAACAAGGGGTGGCTGCTTGTTCGCCGTACCATGTGCTGGGCCAGACGCGTGGTACAAACAATACATTCTGAGATAGATAACCATATGGCGAATGTGATCCGACTAGGCGGCCAAGGTGCATATTTACTGGTACTATAGACTGCTATATTGCTGCTATAGTATCGCAATACTCTCCATAGGAGACATACATACACTAGAATTTTAACAACCCTTCTCGCAAATTCACAGAATTCGGATATTGCGCAATCAACCGGCGCAAAGACGAAACCAGGTACAGTCTCTGCGCAGCATAAGTCCACAGCCATCCCACGAAGCGGCCAAAAACTCACCAACGAATCATCCATCACCCTGTTCCCCAATGCCGCGGCAAACGACACATACGCACCAAACATCTCCTCCCCGCCGTCCCCACACAGCCGAATCATCTCCTCGTTTGCCGCCTGTACCCCGCTGACATCCACCTCTTTTCCCAGGAACCGGTCCGCAAGCACGCGCGCCGCCAAAGGATCTCGCGGACGCGTCGTCCGAAGCAGGCCATACACCTGCTCGAGAAGTTCATCCGCGAGCCCCTCCCCGTCGGTTAGCGGGAACGTGTGCAACAGCGCAATCAGCGCATCGAACAGCTCCATCGTCCCCAGCGCTGACCCGAGTTTGTAAAAATAAATCGTGTAAAAATTCGAAGCGCGCCGTACCTTGAGCCGCACTGGCAATCACAGACTTGGCAATCCCACCACGCAGGATCGCCGCCCGCGCTTCCTCCCCATCCCCCGCCTCGTGCTCCCGTTCCTTTCCCTTTTGCTCCAACCCCAACACGCCCCACCGCCGTCTCAGGCTCTCAATGAACCCGAGCTCCATCCGCACCCACTCTCTCCACAGCTCAACACTGTCTCCACACAGCCGCAGCCCCCGCTGCAGTAGCGCCCGTGCCGCGCTCGGCGACCCCCCTTCCAGCTCGTGCCCCGCCGCGAGTACGTACAGCGCCGGCACCGTCGGATGCATCTGAATCGCCCGCGCGGCAACCCGCCCGACGAGCGTGTGCGCCCCTTCGCGCTTGGCCACCTCGATGTACTGCACCCACAGCCCGACGTCCGCCTTGAACCGCTTCAAGCGCCCGCTCAAAGATGTGGAACTGCCGCCGCACGAGCGCATAGTCCGACACCGTCGCGGGGCCCTCGGGGATTTCTGCCGTAGCAGCGTTAGTGTACTCCTGTGTAGCAGACGTGAACGCACTTAGCCTCTCGACCCGCTTCCTCCGCAACTGCTCCAGGTTCATCTCGTATGCGGCATACCGCAAAAAGTCGGCCTTTTTGGCCACGCGCCGCACGAGCGCCCTCTCGAATGCCGTCCGCTTTTTCATAATCTCCTTCGTCTCGGCCTTGGTGAAGAGGTCCTTGTCGACGAGGTCTTTGAGCTCGGCGAGCATCTAGGTCCTGTGAGACACGAGATTTGCATAGACACCGCAACGGGTACCTGCTCCTGCTGGAATTGAACGCGCTCCATGATGGCTGCAAGTGGAAAAAAAAAGTTATCGGGCCGGTTGCCGGGTCAAAGCGAGTATTTGTGCGTGTGCCGTTTTGGGATGTTTGGGTGATCGGAACTGGCGGGCCGGCTCTTGAGCAGTTCTTCAATGGCACCAAAGTACAGAACGCCCGCGGTAGTGAGGGCCCACTCCCGCTCCAGCTCCGCAACCAAACTCCCCGTAAACCTCCAGTTCACACAAAAGAAGGCCCCGGTACGCCATAACCGCCCCCCCAATCCTAATACTTATCTAATCGCAATCACCATCGCAGACTCGCCAGAAACAGCAGCAGCAGCAGCAACAGCAGCCGCACCAGCCCAAGCAGCGTGCAGGGTTTCATATCGCCAGCCCCGGCGAAGAGGAGGAGGAGGAGGACTGGGTCTCGAGCGAGAGCGGCGCTGTGACCCCGAACCCGCACAACGACAACGACGACTCGGATCTCGACTCGGGCGGATCGAATGACCGTGTCCCAGGCACACCTTCAGCCACACCCCGGAGGGTCCCAGACCCGGTGGTGACTCCGAGAATAACAGAGACAGACTTGCAGCGGGTACCCACTGCAAGAAAAGCGCCCGACGGTGCAGATCTCCAAAGGGTGGCCACTGCTCGTCCCGCGGACCAAACGGCCGTAGAACAGACCAAGAAACCACCCGCTAGAAATGGCACCATCGACACTAGGCTAGATCCACAGACTCTGCCAGACTCGAGGACTTTTCCGAGTGAGCACGGCTCCAGGACTCCCAACTCTCGACCTGTGCCCGACACTGCACCGCCGTCGCCGTCTCGGAGGCGCACCTCGCGGCCCATGTCCACGCATTCGATCACGCGGCCAGAGCTACGGCCACACCCCCTTATCCGCGGTCAGTCCTATGGCCAGCCCGCGCTCACCCCCAAGCCTTCCCCGCTCCTCCCCGTCGCGGTCACCCGCGAAGCCGAGGTCACGGGCCAGCTCACCACCACCCCCTCCACCTCCCCGACGTCCCCATTCCCTGCCTCCAGCGTCCTCGGCCGCCGCCCTTCCGTCTCCTCAACCCGCTCCGTCGCCACCGTCGCGACCCCCCTCCCCCCACCGCGCGCCCCGCGCCACCGCACCTTCTCAACCCTCTCCACCGCCTCCTCCTCCGCCGCCCTCTCCTCCCTCACCCACCTCCCGACCGTCTCGCGCCCCCCGACGCCGCAGATGATCGCCTTCTTCCCCCCCGCGCACCCGCACGGTGTGCGCGTCGAGGACATCCACCCCCTTCTCCCCCCGCCGTACATTCACAACCACCTCACTGTCGTCGCGCGCCGCGCCCCCATCCACGAGGCATTCGACCGCGTCATCCGCGCCCGCCAGTCCGCCCGCTCATAGTAGACACCCTGTACAATATTCATCTTTGGACTATTATTCTCCCGCTCTTGTGTCGCACATATCTACGAATCTCACTAATTGCTTGGTACTTATCGAGATGATTGCAATGCTACATAAATTGATGTGCTGTATACACAAGGTAATATTCACGTGTGCTACCGCGCGCGTAGCTGCAGGAACAGATCGTCCGGGTCCGCGTGTACCTGCCCAGAGGGCCAAGGCGGAAGCCTTGTCCACCGCTCGACACCAGGGCCACCCCAAGGAACCGTGCAGTGCACTCGGACCGCGACGCCCCGTTCAGACAACCTCTCCAGTACAGCAGAGTCGCGTACCTGGTGGACCATGGCGCGCCGCAAACCACGCAGCAACCCGTCCGCCCCGCCCGTCTCTAGTAACTCTAGCGCATCGTCCGCGTCGCAGTTAATGAGCCGTAGCTCCGCAATGCGAGGCAGCTTGCAGAATAACGCCACGACCACGCGCGCCCCGACGAGTCCGTCGAGTGTGAGCGTCTGCAGTGCGGGGGCGCGTAGCCCCACGGCCGCAAACCCTCCCGCGCGCACATCCTTGAGCACGAGAGACTCCAACGCCGGCGCGTCGAGCACGGAGAGCACGCGCCCCGTCATATACGTCGCCGAGCCACGCAAAGAGCGCAGTTGCGGGAGGTGGAGCGTGCCGGTCGTGGGCCATACCTCGACGACGTCGCCGTAGAGTGAGAGATGCACAAGTGCGGGCAGCGCGTCGAGTAGCCCACGGAAGCGGCCAAAACTCATCGGCGCGCAGATGTATTCCTCTAGGTGGAGTGTAGTCACACCGCCGAGCGGCGGAAACATCGTCTCCTCGAGGTGCTGAACACGAAGCATCGCTAGGTTCGGGGCGCCGCCCGCAAACAGAACAGGCGCAAAGTTGTGCGATTCAACGAGGTCGAACTCCCTTGGGGGCTGCGCCAGAAAAATGAGTGAGAGCTGCTCGAGGTGCGGCGCGCATAGGTTGGCGCACGCGGAGCGCACGGCATAATCTGCGCCGGAAAAGTCTGCGCGGAGGGCCAGGCGGCGGAGGCGGGGCGCTTCGGCGAGTACCGCCGCTAGCAAAAGCCGGCCGGCGCCCTTGTACCAGGTCTCCTGCGAGAGCGCGAGGCGGATGTCAACCAGATGCGCCGCCGAGTGGGCCAGGTACCAGCGCAACTTCGTGCCCTGGTGTAACGTGGGTGTGCGCACGTCAATGATAGCCCACAAATCGGGACATCCGAGTGCCACGGTACGCCAGTGGGGCGAGACGTACGAGACAACGCGCTCGATGGGAGCGTCGGGCGCTGAGGCCTTGCTCAGAATAAAGATCTCGGAGAAAGCAGAATCCGGAAGACGTTCAATGTGGCAGACCGCGGGGCAGTCAACCAGCGTCGAGTCGGCAGCAGTGTCCGCGAGAGTCGAGTCGTCTGGCCCAGCCTGGCACCAAAGGAAATCGAAGAACCGCGCTGCGCGTGCGCGCAAGTTATGTTTGCCCCTCGCTTTGCTCATCGGGTACAAGATATCTTGGCCCTTTGGAGAGAGGGACCGAAAACGCGAAAATGACTTCCGTTAGGCTGAGAGATATGGCACTAATGTATAGGGAGGTGGCTACCGTGGCCAAGGGAGTTCCCTGGCGTCCAGTCAGGCTGGCAGATGATCATTCACCGCCGGATGATATCCCGCGGGTGTTGCCAGGTTGTGGACTCGAGATTTCTAGCCCACAGAGCTCCGCGGAGTACACGCTGGGTCGAGGACGAGAGAGACAAAAGACGACGATGGCGTCACACTGTGTCACGGTGACCTGCTGAACCTATACGGCGCCACGCATTTACCTTTTACTTGAACCAATAATTCACGACGATGTGGTTGTCCGATGCGCAGAGTCAGTCCGCGATTCCTGCCAATATCCCCGCGCTCAAGGCTTCTCTAGAAATCGGCGTCGCTCTCACGACATTCGGAGGTCTGTTCATGCTCCTGGGGGTCATGATGTTCTTCGACGGCGCCCTCCTCGCCCTGGGAAATGTATCTGTGTTCTCTCCGCTCCTTTCCCCACCTCTAAACTCGCGCGCGCCAGATTCTTTTCGTCTCCGGGCTCACTCTCATCATCGGCCCCAAGAAGACGTTCTACTTCTTCGCGCGCAAACAAAAGCTCCGCGGCACGATATGCTTTCTGGGTGGCATCATACTCGTCTTCATCAAATGGCCGTTCGTTGGCATGATCGTCGAGACCTTTGGTTTCTTGAACCTCTTTGGGTGCGTCCACAGTGGCGGATGGAGCTCGTGTGCCAACCGCTAACCGTCCCCGTGCAGCGACTTTTTCCCGGTCATCGTCACATTCCTGCGGCAGCTGCCGTTCATAGGGACGGCGCTGTCACTGCCGTACATCAGAAATGTGAGTGTTGGCCTGTAGCTGTGGATATGTGCTCACAGTCGCACAGGTTGTCGATCGCATTGCAGGCTCGCGGACGTCGGCAGTATAAACTATTTAGAGTCCCACAAAAATTACATGGTATATTCATCACCCCCGCGTCCCTGGACGGGATGTAAGACACTCAGCTATCGTGGCGATTGCTGCTGTGCTTCGCAGATGTGGTGTATACGTGGCGAATTGATCCAAAGTCGACCCTGGAACAAGCGTTATGGCCCAATATAAGTGGACCGGAATCTCAAGTCCATGGCAAAGCCGAGTCCGCCGGAATGAATGTCGTGTTCTCCGCAGCTTTGTCGGCGCTGTCGTGTATCTTTGCGATAAGCCGTGCGGAGAGCGTTCGAACAGCATTATGATTGAACCGCGGTCTGGCCAGCAAGTTGGCCTCTATTAAGTCCTTGTTTCCATATGCTACATTCAGAATCGCGTCCAAATCGCGTCGCGATCGCCTCGGACGCGTTGTGTGACCTTGTTTGCGCCCTTGCATCCTTTCACTTCTTCCTCTTCCACGAGTTCGCGCTGAAACCACGCGTTTTTAACGATGAGAGACGAATTCCTCCAACTCCTTGTGGTTCGCAGTCTCTGAAGCGGTCGCAACTGTATTGACAAGGTACAACGATAGCGCAGATACGGAACGTTGAAGAGTCAATTTCCTGGCGAGGGCCGGCGGAAATGTAATTTACGAGTCCTCGAGGAGTTCTGGACAGCCTCCGACTCGGACTCTGGCACTTCCGACGCGTCAACGGCCCTTAGCTGTGAGTCTGTCGAGATCCGTAAGCTGTATCCTGATCCTTGGGTTCAGGAAGAGTTTTTACACGACAATGACCCGTTCGACGAGATCGTGAACGATGGACCGCAGCTGGGGCTTCTGGTCCGTACAGACTTTTCGAACGAAGATTCATGGCAGGCTTTCTGCACGCACTTGAAATCAGAGGAGCAGGACTTTATAGCGTCTGTGCAACCCACTCCTGCACCGACGCCGTCCGACGTTGCTGAGGGTTCATCTACTGGGGTAGACGTCAAAATGACGGACGACGATGACGAGGATGATTCCGACGACGAGTCCGCGGACGGTATCTCGGCGCCTCTCATCAAAATAATTGACCCAGTTTCCGACCAAGACAGAGCTCTCTTTCAAAACATCACCAACCTGGGGGCCCTACGTCTCCTGAACGACGTAGACATCCGGCCGGCACCCATGCCGCCCTCAGGCACGAAGCGCGTCTCGCCGCCAAATAGGCTTGTCGATAAAAAGGGCTGGCAGGAAATCTACTCGGGCCTGACGATTTGGATATACGACGCCCAGTCCAACATTGATCAGTGCGCGCGGCTAGTCAGCCAGGAAGGCGGCGTCTATGGCACTGCAACGTATGATGTATACCGTTTCCTAAATTGACTCGCTCTAAAATGCACGTAGCGGAGATAGCTGGAGGGCCAAGGTGACACACGCCCCCGAGCTTCAGGTCAGTCATGCACAGTCCACTACTTTCGAGTTTGTAATTGAAAGAATGTCTTCAGTTCAACATGTCATACCTTGGCATGAAAATCGACTTCGGGGGACTTGACCGCTACGATTACCGTGAAAGGCAAAGGAATCTACAAGAGGACTGAGGGTTGACCATTCGAGGTTTTTCCAAGACTGAATGAATATGTAAAGGATATAATTTCGGTCGACATTTGACTTGCAATCGAGGGACCGATGAACCGAGATTTTTTGTATTTTTGCAGCTACGGACGGAACAACACACCCCATCGACGCTCGCGAAGCAATACAAAGGGGCTTTTTATGAAGACACGGTCCAGACACGGATGGCGTTGTCCGTGAATCCGGCAAAGAGTGTTTGGCCATCAGCCGACCATGCGATTGACACACACTCGGGTTCCCGACCCTCCTCGCCGGTCTCCGTGAAAGCAGGCTTGAGCTCATCAACAATGGACCTAATACGGCGTTAAACAGGGAAGGAAGCACAGAAGGGTTTAAAAACTGACTTGCTCTCCAGATCGAAGATCTTGACGCAACTGGCCGTTGCTGCGCATAGCCAGTAGCGGTTAGGGGAGAAGACGAGGGCGTTGACGACATCGCCGGCCTCGAGGGAGTAGAGATGCTTGCCCTCGTTGAGATCCCAGAGCATGGTGATCCCGTCCTTGCCTCCCGAGGCAGCAAGCGAACCATCGGGCGACACGGAGACAGCGTTGATGTACCCGGTGTGACCGTAGTGGTTGGTCTTCAATTTGAACTTGGAGAGCTCCCAGACCTACGAAGAAAGGTTATCAGTAAAAGATCGCAATTGACGCGAAGGTGATAATGATCAGAGATCTTGGTGGAAAATGTAGTCTCATCGAGCCAGAGCCCTCTGAAGTAGCAAATATATTTCGTATAACATCATATGGAGGATACCAGTCCGGGGATTGGAAAACAAGACTCACTTTGACGACCTTGTCCCAGCCGCAGGACACGATGACGGGGTTCATGACGTTCGGGCTAAACCGGACGCAAGATACCCTATTCCACGCGCATCAGGGAGAGGCAGAGGTGAAGACCGGCAATGGGGACTGACCACTCAGTGTGACCATCCTCCTTGATGTCGTATTTGCATTCACCGAGGGTATTCCAGAGTTTGATGGTTCTGTCGCGGGAACCAGAAACGATTTGCCGGTTGTCGGCGCTGAAGCTGACGGAGAGAACGTCGGAGGTGTGGCCAACGAAGCGGCGGGTCGTGGCGCCGGTGTTGAGATCCCACAGACGGAGAGTGTGGTCCCAGGACGAAGAGAGGGCGAATTGGCCGTCAGACGAGATGACGACGTCGGAGACGAAGTGGTTGTGTCCGTGGAGAATTTTTTTGGGTGCTCCGTAGCCAGACTCATCGCGGGTCAGCTGCCAGACGATGATGGTCTTGTCTGGACGGCAGAGTAGATTAAAAGTTGAGGTGTATACGTGGGATGATGTTACCTCTGGAGGCGGAGAGAATGACATCCGGGGTCTCTGAAGAGGTGGCAATGGCGGTGACCCAGCCCTTGTGGCCCTTCAAGGACCCGAGGAAACGCAGAGATTCGGTCATGGTGCGTGAGCGTTGGAGACACAAACTTTTGCTGTGGACGGGCGACGAAACAGACGTAAACACGACACGGCTGACAAAGCTGCATAGTTCTGCGGAATTTCCCGTTGTGCAGCCTGTCTTTTCGCTCGTTGGATTCATGTTCTTTGCGCTATATGACACTCTTCAATTGAAATATACCGCCCTTTGGCTAAATCGCGTCGCGTATTGGCCCCGTGTTCAGAGCGATCATACCTTTCTACTCATCGTAAATCTCTTATCATCTTCTCTCTCCCACTATGGTCGACAGAACTCCAGTTATAAGTCAGAGGCGAAATACAGCCACTTGAGTCCTGCTGACCGGACGCCGCTTTACAGTTTCGACTGACCCAGGCGTCGACGATATCGTTGCAATGTATGTATCAGCAAAATTGACAATGCTTGAACAGTGACCAAGGTATTCAGTCTATTTGCGTTGGCCTCTCCGGAATTGGAGATCCTGGCTTTCATCGTCAGTTTCGGTATGTACGAGATGAGAGGGAGATCGATATCGTTTCTGACTTCGGATGTCCAGGGAATACAGATGTTGCAAGTTCTCGGTCAGTGCCGTCTTATAGCTACGTGATTGGGGAACCCTGGCAAACCAAAGATGCAGCCGGAATATTCTGAAAGCGTACCAGGCCGTGTCTCGCCATCTTGAAAAATTTCCCGAAGATGCGACTCGTTTTCCAAATTTCTCTCCCAAAGTGAAACCCATTCTCGCGAACGGAAGCGCGGGACCGCTTGAAGGGGAGCTACACAGTGCCCAGTACTTCCACGGGAGGCTCGTGAAAGAAACCGCCAGTAATTATTTTCGCCCTGACTATGCTCCAGAGATGGCTTGGGCGGTATCGCAGAACGACACTCAGAGCTGGATGTGGAAGACGACAATTCTGAGCACCCGCAGCTCGACATCACTGATTTGTCTGGTTTGGAAGTTGCTTCTAAGCTGATTCGGAGCCGGCCTCCTCGAACCATTACTTACATTGCCCTGGGACCTTTGACCGACCTAGCATGGCTCATGACCGAGAATGCAACTCTGGTGCGCGATAGAATTGGCCGGATCGTTTGCATGGGAGGAGCTTTAGACGTCCCAGGCAATACCAGTCCTGTGGCGGAATGTATGTTCACCGCTTGTCGGGCTCATGGAATTTGACCTTGGGGCAGTCAATTTCTTTGCAGACCCTTATGCCGTCAAGAAACTTCTGATTCAAGATGAAGAGGCAGGAAACCCGCATATACTTGTACCACTGGATCGGTTTATTTTACTGCCACTGGACATTACTACGCCGCACGAACTTCCATTCCCGTTCTACAGGGAGAAGGTTGATCCCCCGTTCGAGACATCAGCGACACCGTCAGATGGCACGACTAAATCGCCGCTCACTCACTTTACTTCTTCATTTCTCGAGCAAACTCGAAAGGTCATGTTACAGTTTGGCAAGGATGCCATGGAACTGCACGATATCGTTGCCGTATGGTGTGCCATTGAAAACCCACCTGGTGCGGACACTTTGGCGTCGGGTTGGGAAGCATGGGATCGTACTTTCAATATCGAACGGTTAGCCAATGCATCAAGAGCGCCGACGCTTTCGCTGACTCGTCATTAGCACCGGGGAGCTAACAAGAGGCATGTTGGTCGTCGATCGTCGAGACGACGCAAGTGCATATTCACCCGGAGCCAATCGCGCTGCCGTCCAGGCAGAGCTCGACAAACATATGTTCCAGCACAGAACTTGGGAATCGACCGCAGTACCTGCATTGGTAGAAACAGAGCATGTGCCCAAGGTTCTCAGCCCACGCGGCGTTGTATGTGTTCATGCCACGCCGGGTCCTGCCATTTTGTTGGCTCTCTTGATGAAGCGAGTCTGGGGTGTTGACGATGAACGCGACTAGGCGGGATCGCAGAGGATATATTGCTAATGCACAAATGTCAGTATAGATACATTATGAGAGTGCTACATGCGGTTTGTGGGTGTGTAATTGAAATTGTAACTCAAGCAGGTGTCTGGATTTGGTAAGGGTGCTTCACCAGCTCGTCGTACAGCGCGGGCGGTAGATCTCGGACCAGTGTGACGGCGATGCCGATAACAGGTAGAGCCTCCAGTGGTGGGAACGTCCGAAGAAGTCGCATCGGACTGAAAACTCGAGTCAAAAGAGGTTTCTTATGGAAGAGAAAGGCAACGGACCTGGATGAGCTCATCACCTCGTCTCTGATCAGCAAAAGTTGCGCGATAACACAAAGAACATTTAAATGGACGCCAAAAGCCAGTAGGAAATCCCAAAGCTGCAAAACTTGATCCAGCGGAGGAGTACAAGCACATAGTGTCAGGACAGCTGACATCCGTAAGTTACAAAAAGCGGCATCGGTTTCACTGAACGTACATGGAAAGGCGTATATTTCCGCAGACAGGTTCTTTGAGCGCAAATGCGCAAAGAGTTCAGGATCAACGATCTTCAAACATCGGTCCAAGAGCTAGTTTTTTTTTCGTTTTGGATTTGGAAAGATCATACGTATTTGTTTAGCTCACCTTCAAGCCGCGGTGGACGCCTTCCAAGGTTGGCTGAACATATAGAGGACATGACTCTTCGATGAATTTCGAAAAGCAATAGAAAGCCTCCAGTTCAGAGGGCATGGTGTAGAGAAAGGGGGCGGCCAATACGTTCATTCCTTGCACATAGGTGAATCCTAGCTGATGGGATTCTTGCCTGTCTGGTCGGGTTATTCTTCTGAGAACATGGTAGGCAGACCATCATACCATAATTTCGCCAGACGAATGCGTCCAACAGTCGGATGAGCATGTCTTCTCGAACCCGTTCTTTGAATCCGCGGTCAGTGGCCAATGTCCTTCACGGCTATGAGCCAACAATTTGATCCAGAATGAGGGATGTACCGAAAAGTGTCGTTCCGTATTTTCTCTCGCACCTCACAAGGCCCGCGTGCAACATAACGCAAAAATGTCTCCGAGGAGAGATTGTTTACTCGCAGAAGAATCTTCCATATTCTAGGGCGAAGAGTAGGATCCTGATAAACAGTTCATTGAGAGACCGATGCTGCGAACAACATGCTTGCCGCTGCTGAGGGGATTCCGTCCACCAGAATCATGCGTCTTAATTTCTTGGTGCCATCGTCGATGTCGCTGGATGAGCGAGATTTCGAGGAAACTTTGGGCTGATTCAGGATCTGGAAAAGCAGATGAGTTTATGTCGATATTCAGAGGCCAGGGCTACCTTGTTGAAGGAATGAGCCGTCGCGGAAGACATCAGAGAGCTTGCGATTGTTTGTCCTCGCGATTCGTCCGATTTGGGAAATCGCGGTGAAAACCAACTTGAACTTGCAGCATGGATGTGCCGTTCGTGTCGTCGGGCGCGTTGAACCGCGCCCACTATACCCTGGTCAAGAATATAGAGTCTGCTCCATCTCCGGAAATCGCGGACAGCTACATCCTGAAGGAGGTCGAGTCCATACGCTTCCGACTGCGTCACCCTACCATTTCTCTCGTACGTATGGGTCCCTACGTTGCCCCGCAGCCCTCTTTTGAATAGGATTGTTCCAGAAAGAAACAAGAGAATGTCTCATTATTCTATTATACTGCTTCATGTCGATTACATCCCCTGCTCTCCCAAGTGGAAGTCTTGACTTCGCTTTGCCACATGCTGTGAATTTGGCCGAGGCTGGGAGAAAAGTCCACGAGAAGAAAATAGGTTAATCCCCTGGTGCCCTATTTCTGCCTGACCACTGAATTTACCATTGAGGGTATCTCTTCTGCGCCGAGATAATGACCACCTCCCACGAGCTCCGGTTAATGCTCGTCAACACATTGCGCAAGGTTTGAGACCTGATAGGTACCGGTTCCATACTCTAATGTACCTACTCAACAGGATCTGGAGTCACCTACGACCGCCTTGGTCTGCCTTTCGTTGGATAACTTGATAATGTCGCCTTCAGAAGATGTTATTCCAGCCGTTCAATCGCGGCTCCAGGGCCTTCTTTCAAACCAGTCGTCAGTATGTTTCAATGGATGAAGTTCCTTAAACGAACTCATCGTAGGCCCCACATCCGTCGACGCGCCTTGCTAGCTTGCTCTGCTCTTGCGCGCTACGAACCAGACCTACTCCGGAGAATCACTTCCAAAGTTATCAAACGCCTTCGGGATCACGACTCCGCTGTCGTATGTGCTGCTTTGACTGTTTCTCTGAAGCTCGTCAAGGTTCGTTGCCCCTTTTTGGAATACTTGAACTGTCTAGTGACGAAGATGGTTTAGGTTCACGAGCCTGCCAAAAAAGACATACATAAAGCAGTCAACGACCTTCTGCCATCTCATTGGTCCAACAGTCGCGAACAGTCAGCTCGATGTGTTCTCCTACAGATCCTCCGGATTTTGCGGAGTGTTGGGTATGTTCAATCTCTTCAACGGGACCGCGCCGGAATATACCTACTCGAAACTGTCGCATGTTCTTACGCAAACCTTTTAGCGTGCTCCAGGCCAATCTGGGACTCATCTTGGAGATCATTCGATCCTCATCGGAATCTTCTGACCACCGTACGCTATCACCACCGCAATTTTTCCAATTGGTATTGAACATATTTATGTAGCCATGATGTGTGCTGCGTTCCTTCTCCTGTGCGACGTGGATACTTGGGAATTGAAAAACGCCCAATCATCCGACTCTCTATCTCCTGCCGCCAATATCCGACCTCTTCTCACCTCTCGCAGCATTAACGATCAATACATTTTCTTAGAATGTTTGTCCTGCGTCAATCCAGAAATATGGGCTGGCACAAATGCCGAGATTCCTGCGGTTCTGGAGGAATGGGAGGTGGGAAGAGTGATGGAATTCTTGGATTCATCGGACACGTTGATCCGGCGCAAGGTATACATAGCGTAGACCTTAATTATGAAGAACTGACGCGCCGGACAGACTCTTCAAATCCTAAATAGGATTGACCTCAATATCGTGCATTCTTACTTCTCCCAGTCTTTACACACGCTCCCCAATGATCTCAATTCGAGCGGGATCAGCAAGTACACGACACGTCTGCTGGAGGTGGTAGAAATTCAGACCGAGGGAGACGGTGAGCTCTATGCAAGGCAATTGGGCGACCTCTTTGCCCAGATGGAGGCCCGGTCGCCCAGATACGCTCAGCTGGTGGTGGAAAGCGCAGTCGAGATGGTGCTCCTTCATTTGAGAAACGGTAATACTTTCTATCTCTCCCCGTGTCAATCACCGCATTAAAATGTAACAAGCTCCAACGTCTTTCCAGATTGGTTGTGCTACTGCCCTTGTAACATCTCTGGCCAGCCCTGAGGTCTTCTTTGGACAAACAATGATGGTCATTGTAACCGCCTTGGCCACTGAATATTCCGGAAGGCTATCTGTGCCTCCACCAGACATCCTTCTTGGAATATCGTCGCGATTGCCACTTTGCCCTCGTCAGCCAGTTCCAAGTCTCACCCTCGTCGCGTCTCATATCCCCGCAGTATCTGTACAGGACGCCTGCCTCTTGGCAATGCTAAGGATATCCGCCCAATGCGAGCAAACGCCTTCCGAGGTGTTGATACGTGTCAAGGATTTAAGTAACCAATCCGGACGCCATATTCGTCAGGTTCGTGCTTGCCCCCAGGCTTGGCGTAAAGCTTATCAAGGGCTAAGCGTTGTGAAGAATTCCTCTCTCTGGGTGCCCAAAAAGATGTCTTGGAGAAAATAATCCAGAGCGCTCAATCATCATCTGTAGGCCATTAATAATTTCAACGGTAAACCACTGCTAAGACGTAAACAGCTCCCTGACTTTCTCGAGGCACTACATGGATATCATATCATGTCTTCCTCTAAGTCCAAGACAACGCCGGATGTTGCGGCTGAGACTTCATCGCCGTCACCGAGCCGTGTATCGCTTTCTAGCAGTAAACTCCGGTATACGGCATACGAGCCTCCTCCGCCTACGGCACGTCTACGTGGCCGAGCCTCGAGCGGCGGGAGTTCTCGCTCTGGGAGCTCGCAGTTATCTGGGACCAGCGCAGGAGCACTAGAAGAGCTGTCCAAGACCGTGACTGCGGGAGACCTCACTTTGGCAGCGGCCGCGCAAAACCTTGAAATGACATCTACACATGTTTCCGAACTACTTCCAGCAGAGACCTCGGTAGACTGTTCATTTTCATTTCATTTTAATTGGTAAATTGAATTATTCGCAGAGCGCTCATGCCGCAGATCTCATTGCATTCAATGATTCACCTTTCATATCTGACCCTGTTGTTGGTCTTCCCACTGACTTTGAGAGCATCTGGA
Source organism: Mycena galericulata (assembly GCA_029289565.1). NCBI lineage: Eukaryota > Fungi > Basidiomycota > Agaricomycetes > Agaricales > Mycenaceae > Mycena > Mycena galericulata. The sequence continues at coordinate 231,865 of JARKIA010000025.1, forward strand.
ATGGCCTTGACGATTCCAGCGGTGCACGTGGGTGGTGCGATGTACTCCTCGAGGATGTTATCAAGCGACTAGAGAGCATGGAAGACACACTGCTCAAGGTCATTTCGGTCGATGAACTGCCGTTTGTAGGCAAGTTCAATACTTTGGCCACGGCGTTATTGAGACCCGATATACTCATAAATTACTTGGCAGGGGATTTAAAGATCATCATAAATGGGGACGACGCCACCCGAGGGGTCGGCGTGCTACGCGTACGAGCGAGCGAGGAAGGTGGTTGCTTGTGGCGGATGCGAAGCGGGGATGCTGAGCTACGAATACGTGTGAAAAGACTACTTATGGCGGTCGAGTAGAGCGATGACTCGGAATTTGACTCGGACAGTAAGCCAAGCCAGAGAGGTTGAACCACTAGTCAGGAAGAGTAAAGCAGAGTCAGTCCCGTATTGAAATTGGCACAAGTCCCGCAGAAGTCGGCTCACGTGCACCGTGTCTCAAATAGGCAGCGACATTTTTTTAACCAATCGCACTCCTTCGTTAAGGACCACAGTGACGCCTCCACTCTATGAAGAATTCCCCTCTACACTGGTCTGTTTCTCGATCTCTACTTCATTCCTTTGCTATATCTGACCCTCCTCTAGCCTCACACAACAGATTAACAACATTCTCTTCGGTCCGCTCGCCTGCCCTCTCCTCAGCACCGACCGCCCTCCTTAGGGCTCCCCCACACTCCGCACTTTTTCTCTCCTCTTTTCTCTTAACTGATGGGATAATTGCATCCTCTACTCGCCGCTGCTTTACTGGTTAACATAGAACCGACCATAGAATTTAAATATTCGGAACACACTCTCCTCCTCGATATACCCGAAGAATCCCCACATTTCACGATGATCAACTCAATCAAAGCCCCCTCCTTCTTCCGCCCAACCAGCCGCCCGTCGTCTCCTGCTCCGTTGGCAACGGCCCCTCGCCCTGACTCAGTGGAGCGCGCAGCCCGCCCTCTCACCAAGTTGTCATCGCTGAGCAATTTCAGGCGCCCTTCCCCAGCGCCCAACCCTCCGTCCCCGGTCGCTCCTGCGCCCCTTGTACAGGACGGTTCTTATCTCGAAACACTCGCCCTCAAACTCAGCGAGGCTGTTTCCAAGGCGTTGGTTCAGCCTACCGGACCATCGGTTATCAACGACCTAGTCGGCGGAAAGAAGCCCATTCCTGCGGGCCGTGGCAGAGCACTGGGTGCACTCATTGCATCGTGGGTGATAATGTTCCGCCCGATCGTTCCTTGTTACTTACTTAGTTCCGCTCTTCAGCGAACTTGCCGCCACACGTGAAAAGCCACATCTAAATAGGGCGATCCTTCGTTCCCTTCTTCGGCCACTTTCCGTCTTGCTCTCCAATCTATCTGCACATCTACTACCGATTATTTCTTCCCCTTTCTTCCTTTCCCCGGCTGCACCCTCACTGCAGACTCCCAGCCCCAACCCGACACAGCTTCATGCATTAGCGATATCGGCCTTCGCCGGGGAGGTCCTTGAAGTCTTCGACGAGTTGGCACTCGGACTCGACGGAGATGCGCGTGGCGACGGATTAAAAGTCATCCGCGAAGGCCTGGTATCTCTTGTCACTCGGGTGGTAAACCCGTTGGTCGCAGGTATCAAGGCGGAAATGATGCCTCTCCTGGAGGCTCTCGAAGCACCCAATTCGTGCAATACCACGAAGCTCGCATCTGGTGGAAAGAACACGCCAGTCCCACATCAGTCCATTACGGTCTTAACGTCCGTAATTCCCGTATACGCCCGTGCGTTGAGTCGATACACAGCATCCCGATACGCGCAGCCTGCGCTTACGCCATTTCTCATCTCTGTCGTCTGGCGGGGCTTAGTTGCGTTGGCGAATCGACAATATTCGCCGCCATCCCAGCCGCCTTCGCCCCGTCTTCTACCTGTAATACCTGTGAAGAACCGTCGCGGTTCGGCGTCCATTACACCACCCCTCACACCTCCGTCAGCGCGGTTCTCAATCAAGTTGCCTCCGTCCCGTCCACCATCTCCGCCTAGCGCACAAGTCCCTGCCACGACGGCAGCAGACGCCCGTGCTTTGTACGATCTTCTGGCGACCCTTCCGCGGCCAGTGGCAGACACCGAGAGCACCCGACTCGCCAATGAAGCGATAGAGGAGGCTTTCGACGGGCTCAAGGCGCTTGCACCTCTGTTAGAGGCTGTACAGACGGTCCCGTCTAACAGTGCCCAATCCGCAACGCAGGACGAGCTGGAGGCTCTTACAGAAGAGCTTCCGACCTTGTTAGCTCTATCTGTGCTATTAAACGCGTACGGGAACAAATCCGGGCGCTCTGTCTCTGAGATGCTCGGGCTTTCCGAGGAGGAATACAGAAAGGGCTGTCTTTCTGGATTCGGTCGGGCAGAGGAGTGCGCTGCGGCCGTCGGCCAGCGCATTCTCAATGTGTTTCGGCAGGGCGAAGTTGTGCCCCCGGTTGTGCGTGAATGGTTGGAGGCTGAGATGACAGACGTTGCACCGGCCAGTATCTAGATTTTCTCTCTCTCTCTCTCTTCTTTAATCGTTAGGGTGTAGACCTCCAAATTTGTTTGCTTTTATCTGTGATTCTCTTCCTTCGCCGTTGTGCAGGAATCCACCAAGCCTCTGAAATGAAGAGCAATCAAAAACACGCCTCCCAGGCCTCGGTCAAGATCCGCACAAACGCGTAGTTGTTTCACGCCACCTGTCATACGTTGATAACGCTATTGGCCGACGTCTTCGCTACACAACGGGTTTTATGAATCGCCGAATACAACTCCGGGTCGAAAAAAATACACTGGGCACGACATGTGCAAAACTGTCGAACAAAGATACATCGAAGACGGAAACACGTTCACCAAGACATGTCTTATCAAGAGGTCAGCCTACTCGAAGGAAAAGGAGACTTGAACGAACCTGAGCCACGCTTCTCCTTTCGTACCTCTTCCATTATTCTGGAATTGTGTTTGTCAAGCATGTCGACGTACGGCTTGAGCGACGTTCGCTCCCAATCTATCACCGGTGAGTGCCCGGGTCAAAGAAGAAGATGAAGAGATTAACCGGAGTGGTGTTCTGCGGACTCGGCGACCGTGTCCAGCTCGGCGAGGAGTTGGTCGACGGTGGGCACGGATTCAGGATCGAATTCCTCAATCCGTTCGGGGTCGACAGGTACGCAGACGCGCCCCGTTTTGGGGTGAATGCAAAAAGGTGCTTTGAGCAGATGGTTGCGTTTCTTCGAGACGTTCTCGTCGAGTCTGGGATACGTGTACTGAAGAATGATATCCTCCATTGCAGCCGTTAAGACTGCCTAGATAATAATTTGAAAAAAATATTAGTCCCGCGAAACGGAGGTGGGAAGCAAGCATACGCGTGGCGTAGAGCCCTTTGGATAGGTTTTTATTTGGGTTTTGAAATCTTTCCATTTCTCTTCAGAACTCGAGGGGGAACTCGTCCATTCCGTTCGGAGAGCCTCTGCGGCGCGAGTGTCGGGAATGAGCTTGAGGAGGGCTTCAAACCCCTCCTCCGAGGCGAAGCAATCCTGATCATCTAATATGAGCTCAGAAAAGACAACCGCCAAGTGGTCCAACGCGGTCCTATGCATAGATGAAGTGAGCCGCGGACTACTGTGCCCAGCGCGCGCACATACTGTAAGGATGCGGGCAGCGATCTGGAGCCGAAGCGCACATTGAGCCGCTTGCTCTCGTCCTTGGGGACGACCGTCAGCCAGTTCACGATAGCCTTGCGCTGCTCATCCGTGAGCTCCATCGCCTCCTTGTCTGAAATCCACAGATGGATCCCGCGGCGCCCAGAGTACACCCACAGTAGGTGCTGGTACCCGAACTGTTCCCGGATGGCCGTGTCGAGGACGCGCACCGCGGCGGAGATGAAAGACCAGCAACGCTTGCAGATGTCCGCGTTCGAGCAGCACGTCCGGATGGGGTCATAGTCCGTCATGTCGATATCGAACACCAGCTCGCGCTGCGTCGGTTTAAACGAGCCCGGACGCGCCGTCTTTTTGTCGCGCGGCTGGGAGGGCGGGATGTCAGCGCCGATGTGTACCGACGAGATTGAAAGTACGCTACAGCGGGACGTGTACACGGGCCCAATCTCAAAACGCGTCGGATTAAGCTTGCAGACGTTCTTTTTGAACTCGTCGTAGTCACTGAAGGAGTTGTACCGGATTATAACGTCGTCCGGGAGGTTGAACGCGATTTCGCGCTTAGTGAATAGATCCTCTGGCGTCGGTTCGTGGTTGAGCCAGTGGAAGATGGATTTGAAGGGGTAAAGCCGACGGTAGAACGCCAACATGACTTCTCGTGATACCTCGCCCATGGTCAAAGGTGGCTGAGGTTTATGGGGTGGATGGACAGAGAAAGGCGTGGTGTGACGCGAGCGCGATGGAGTCACAGCACGTGATATGCCGTCACAAAATCCCGATGACCTAACAATGACATTCGATGGAGAAAACAAAACAGCACTTTGACAGCACTAGTAAAATTATAGATATGGTACAGCATATTGCGGGCAACGCTGAAAACAAAATGCACGGCATATCCAAACAGTCCAATTCATCAAAAATCAATCATTCCTTTGTTCGGGATCCATCCCTTTTCGTTTCCGTGTGCGTTAACGACTTTTGGAGAGCGGCGTTTTTTAAGCTCCGGGGACAAGCGGTGCACGTTCCTCGTCATTGAGGCGCACTCCGCCACGAGTCTTGACGAACAGGCCGTAAGCGGCCTTGAGGACCCAGACGAGGGCGATGATGGAGAACACGAGGGCAGACCAGTGCACAAAGCCAGACCTGGTCTGGTGTGCGAAGATGGCAAACAGGGACCAGGCGATCGCGATGGACGCGGGGAGATCACCCTCCGCGGTGGAGAAGGAGTAGGTCGCAGCAGTTCCCTCGAGGAAGAAGCTGCGGAGGGGCTAAATTAGCATTTTGATTCGAGAAGGTGTGCTGTGACTTACAGGGCGAGGAAGACGAAGACCTTAGTCCAGATTCCGGCGGGCTTTACTGCAGCGTCAACACCGAACGCCTGGAAGCCGGTGACGATGACAAGGACGGTGGTCCATCCGTGGTAGAGCGAGAAGGGGAGGTGGACGAATAGCTCGTCATACAGGTTCTCGGCGATGTGATACTTCTTGACAATGTAGTAGATGTGCTAAAACAATGTGAGCTGACGGTACTGGGCATTCCAGAGACAGACGGGACATACGGTGACGGTGGAGCTGACGAACAGGGAGAATACAAAGGCAATGATGTAGCGCTCCTTGATCCACAAATTAATGTAGATAGAGTTGAGCACGGCGAGGAGGGGGTAGCGCCAGCTAATTCCATCGATGATGACCGTTTTTCCAGCGTCAAAGAATTGGTAGATGATCGTTCCGAGCATCAACAAATGAATAAGTGACCACAAAATGAACGCGAATGGTGCGGGCGTAATGTAAGTTTCTTTTCCGTGGTAGTACGCGCCCGCGCCTCCCGCTAGAGAGTAGGCGTTGGACCCGAGGAACAGGAAGTAAACGAGAACATTGACAATCTGCAGTGGATTGAGTATGGAGGGAACAGGAGTGGTGTGCAAGTCACCTTGAGGAGGATACCGTCTTTCCAGGATCCAGACATGTTGGAGGTAAGTAGTGGGGGGAAAGCAGAAGGGGGCTGGGAGCAGATGCCTCGAGTCTTATGTAGGGTCACGTCATTCTTGGGCTGCGCACTCAATGCGGCTAAAATTAGAGAACAAGGCACGATGAGCAGTGAGCGCTAGTGAGCGCTGATCCGTGCCATTCAAGTGACTCTGGAATCAACCCTGGTCTCCGCTTCCTCCATCCTCCGTCCGAGCTCATTTATCGACTATGGGGCAACAGTGCAGCCATTCGGGCGCAAAGCGGATAGAAGAAAAGCTAGAAGGGGGGCTAGGCATTGGCAAGGCTGAGCTAGGTAGGCGACTTCCGGGTCGGAAGACGTCGTCGGCATCGAGCGTGCTTTCACACGTGACGTATAGCCGTCTTGGCGAATTTTTGAACAAACTTCAAGTCTTATTTTGAGACTTTCAACGTCGATGGCGCCTGTCCGCGCTCTGGGCCCGCATTCATCTCGCGTCATCTACTCTCTCTTGTCCCTTGCGTCCACAAAGCTCCATGTCTTCTCGTCCTCCTCCGGTCATGTCCTTTCAAAACGAGAGTTTGACCCCCACCAAGTATGTATTTCCACTCCTTCTCGAATTCTATCCACTGAAGTCCCGAAGCCGCGATACATCGTATTTGCAGTTCTCATCGTACGTTCCCTGTTTCCCGCTCAGCGCCCTCATTCAACTCCTGCCAAGCCCGTCCTCGTACTTCTTTCAGGCGTCTTCGCTGGCCTCACCCTCGGCTACATGAGTTTAGATGAGACACAGCTAAATGTGTGCATTTCTCTTCCCCGAGTGGGCTTTCTGCTGACCTGAACTTAGGTCTTGTGCCTTAGCGGCACCCCGTACGTGCTACTCCACGCTCCCGATCCCATTTCACCCTCACACAGCTCAGAGAGCAGCGCAAATATGCGAACAGAATTATGCCCATTCGTAAGAACGGTCATCTACTTCTTGTTACCTTGCTGTTGGCCAACATGGTAAATTTCATTCCATTGTCGACTTTTCGCCCCCCAATATGATGTCGTTAGGTCGTCAACGAATCCTTGCCCATTATCGCCGACCCAGTCCTCGGAGGCGGAGTCCAGTCCGTAGTCGTCAGCACCGTCCTCATCATCATGTGTGTCTCTTCTTCGAACCCCACCTCATTAATCTCCCTGACGCTCCACAAGCTTCGCAGAAATCATCCCACAGTCCCTATTTACCCGCTATGGCCTGTATCTTGGTGCGAAGTGTGCGGGCTTCACGCAAGTCCTGATCTATGCCCTGGTAGGTCGTGCTGCGCTTGCATCATTTTCTTGGCAACTCATTTGGGGCTCCACAGGGAATCGTTGCCTGGCCCGTGGCTAAACTCCTCGAATTTGTCCTTGGATCGCACCATGGCATCATCTATCGTCGTGCTGGTGCGTGCCAGGTACTTGGCGATTTTATGTGATGTTTACTTGAGTAGAGCTCAAGGAGCTCATCGCAATGCATTCCTCGATGCAGCACCACGGAGGCGACCTAAAAATGGACACGGTGACGATCATCGGCGCGACGTTGGATCTCCAGGAAAAGGTTGTGCGCGAGGTGCGTGGTTCGAATCTTTTTCCAAAAATGGCAAATGAACTTCCGCAAAAGGCTATGACACCAATTGAGGACGTGTTTATGCTATCGATTGAGGCGAGGTTGGACTACGATTTGCTCAAGCAAATCGTCGCAACCGGTCACAGTCGTATCCCCGTGTACGAGGAGATTGATGCACCCGTCACTGCACGGGTCGCCGGTGGCGTCAAACCCGTCGTCGCGCCCGCGAAGGTCAAGAAAATCCTTGGCATTCTGCTTGTGAAGCAACTTGTCCTGCTCGACCCCAAAGGTTCGTCGGTCTAATTTACTACTCGTCGTCCGCTGACAACCGCAGATGCCGTCCCGCTGCGCACCGTACCGCTGAACACTGTGCCCTTTGTGCCTAACAATCAGTCGCTGTTGGGCATCTTGGACAAATTCCAAGAGGGGCGCTCCCACATCGCGATCGTAAGCCGCTTCAGCGTGGAGAAGGCCAAAAGTGTGAAGAAGGCGGTGAAGCGCGGGCTTACACAGCGTCTGCGCGACAAGGTCGGCATGGGCGACAGCAGCGACTCCGACGAAAGCGAAGGCGAAGTGACTACGACTGCTGGGGGTGATAGCGCAAAGGGCGATGACACGCTGAGGAGTGACGCTGTGCTTGTGAAAGACTTTGCTGCGGACCCCGAAGCCGGCGTGCTTGTGACCGCTGGCCGCTCCCGTAGGGGTTCCAAGGAGACAGGTGAGAGAGGCATGAGCTTTGCGATGTCAACGCTGGAGCAAAGCATGCCGGCGGATGCGGTTCTAGGCAAGGCAGACGCCAACGAGGTTTGCACTCCTTGGACTGTAGCCGTGCAACATTTGACGCCACCATTTAGTTTCTCGAAGGTCTCGACCCCGCGGTCATGCCCCTCGGCATCATCACGCTGGAGGACGTACTTGAGGGTTTGTTTCCCTCATTCGACTAATCCTATTACTTATAAAGGATTCAGAACTCATCGGCGAGGAAATTTTCGATGAATTTGACGAGGAGGGTGCGAAGGGGACATACGTCCACCACCACGGCCATAACCACGGCCACGGCCACCACGATCACCACCACCACGAACCCCCGGCCCCAGCCGACAAGGGTCTTACGCCTCCTACCCCTGCCGGGGGGATTCGCAATCTCAACTTCTTCCGTTCGCGGAGCGTCCCGCCCGCACCCCGTGACGGAGCTGACGGGAAACCTACCAGTGCGCCACAAACACCGCGCGTTCCGCCCGCGACACTTGCACCCGATCCGTTACCTTCGATCCTCAAGGACGGGGGCGAAGTGACGGCGTCTCCGCAGCCCGAGCCCGCGGCGGTGGAATTCGCGTCCACCGCCCCTGCGGCGCGCTTGGTTCCAGTGCGGAGTGGCTCGCTTCCGCCCGGCACCGATGTCCCGCTCGAGGCGATGCTGCGCGCGGGAGCGGGACGCCGCGGGCGCGTTGGTGCCCCCGGTCCCGGGCCTCGTACAACCACTGCCAGCGGCCCGCGCGGTCGATTTAAGAGTAGCCCCATTGATGGGGCCAAAGGCGAGGCTAGCGCGGGCGAGGCCCTCACTACTGAGACGGGTGGCTCCACTTCTGTTACTGTTGCTGCAGCTGTTCCACTTGAAGAGGAAACAAAGCGGACGTTGTCTTCGGAGCCTCAGAGTACGGATGATAATGCTACGGTTGAGATACAAGAGTAATGTAATAGCGATACATGTATTGGTATAGTCCTCTACTTATAGAGATAGTCCTAGTAGATACAGAGAGTTTAGGTCGAGTTAGTAGTGGTGTGGGTGATTGGCCAGGTGGATCTTTTCCGGAGGTTCCATGAGCCGCTCCGTTGAGGGAGTCCAGGGTTGTTGCAATTTCATGTACGGGCCTGATCCTTGGAACTCGGGGTCTGCGGGATAAGGCACAGACACGTTGTTCCGACGCCGTCTGCAGTTGCAGCTGCATCTCGTGAGGAAGTACACGAAGAGCGATACGAGGAGAAAGAGGCCTGGCGGTCTGAGTCAGCTGCTGCAAAATGATACACTGGGGGAGAGGACTGACCAACAACCACACCGATGATTATGAGCTGGATACGGCTCACTGGGCAAAGAATAAGCTGGCCACTATTACACAGAAGGTCAGTAACGAATATGTTGTAGCTGGGGAAATTGATTACTTTTCATTGTAGCATCGAGCCCCAGAGTATTGGACTCTCGCACGGGATTGAAGGTTTAGAAGGATAGAGGACATTAATGTTGGTGAATGAAGAAGCCACGGAGCATTCGTGCCCAATAAATACTCACGAATGCACTGCATCTCCCTAAAGAAAGAATAAAAGAGCGCCTACCGAGTCAGATCATTGTTCTACCGCCTTGTAAAAATTCCCAAAAAAGAAGCTGGGATGCACAATATAGCGATGCATAACATAGACAATGGAAATGCTGTTTTGCTGTGAAACGGCCCTGACTAGGCCTGACTGTGGCGATGTCTCTGCCGGCGCTTCGAGAAGAGTCACTAATAATTTGGGAGATCTTCCAGAAGCTTGATAACTGGTGGCGGTGCGGAAGCCGGTCCGCACTCATTAGTGAACGGTGCCGAAGCCAAAAATATTATTTTAACACTGAACAGTACTCCATCCTACAGTTCGACGTGATCCCAATTGTAACTATCATCGTCAGACTCGGCATTCGATCGATACATATTGACAGCGTTATGAACGTCTAGGATCGTAATATTAGTGAAAAGAACGAATGTGTATAAAACAACCCACCTTCTAGTTTTTCTTCCAGATCTTCGAGCGATGCAGATGGACCTTCTTCCTCGATCCACTGCATGCTTTCCTTGAGAAGAGTTGACATCGCTTTCTTGTCGACTTCTTTGACTTTATTGCCAGGTCCGCCTTGGTCCTCGAACTTGGTTTTCGTGTCGTAAACAAAGGTGGATAGAGAATGAAGAGCTTCTATGCGCTTGCGCTGCAATTCATCCTGTGCCCGTCCTCAGAATACCACAAGAAATGGAGCCATTAAATATACCTGTGCCGCAAACGCCTCACTCTCCGCGATCATGGCGTCAATCTGTTCCTTCATTAGTCTACCCCCTCCTTCGTTCGTAATCGTAATGCTCTTCGTATTTCCGCTGGAATAGTATTTAGCTTGGACAACACCGGATGGGATCCGTACTTACGATCCCTTGTCAGCTGCTCCAACTCTTTGAGCAAAGTCAGAATTTTGCGAAGAGTCAAATCTCAAGTGAACTCACGTCATAATCCCATTGGCGTCTACCTCGAAGCTGACTTCGATTTGTGGTATTCCCCGAGACGCCGGAGGAATTCCCGATAGCTCAAACTTTCCCAGGTGATTATTGTCCTTCGTCATCGGACGTTCTCCTTCAAAGACCTGTATCAGCACAGTTTCCTGGTTGTCGGCCGCTGTGGAGAAGCTAAAAAACATGAATGTCAATATGAAACTCAGAGAACACCAAGGCATGGAAAACGCACGTTTGTGTCCTCTTTGTCGGGATGGTCGTACCACGAGGTATCACCTTCGCAAAGACCCCACCAGTAGTTTCGATCCCCAGAGTTAAAGGGACGACATCGAGGATCACTGCCCCACTTTCTTGACCAGAGAGAATACCCGCTTGGACCGCTGCACCATACGCAACGGCCTCGTCGGGGTTGATGCCTTTCGACAGGTCTTTCCCGAAGTAGTCTGTGAGGAGCTGTTGGACTTTGGGGATGCGAGTCGAGCCGCCAACCAGGACGATCTGAACAACAACAGTTAGTCAGGTCGACAAATGGAGCTGGAGCAAACAAACCTCATCGACTTCCTCCTTCTTGACGCCAGCGTCTTTAAGAACCCTATCGACGGGCTTCATAGTCAGCTTGAACAGATCCATGTTCAACTCCTCAAACTTGGCCCGGGTCAGGGTCTCCGAGAAGTCATTCCCGCTTTCGAAACTCTCGATCTCAATGCGAGTACTCTGCTGGTTCGACAGAGTCCTCTTGGCCTTCTCCACCTCCCGCTTGAGCTTCCCAAGTGCGCGAGCGTTGTCTTTCACGTCGGTCCCCGTCTTCTTCTTGTACATCTTGACGAAGTAGCCGATGACACGGTTGTCGAAATCTTCGCCTCCAAGATGGGTGTCTCCCGCGGTCGCGAGCACTTCGAAAACGCCATCCTCGATGGAGAGCAGAGAGACGTCGAAAGTCCCACCACCAAGATCGTACACAAGGATCCTCGACTCGGGACCATCTTTATTGAGACCGTACGCGAGCGCGGCCGCGGTGGGTTCATTCAGAACGCGCAAAACATTGAGACCGGCAATTGTGCCTGCGTCCCTGGTCGCAGTCCGCTGGGCATCATTGAAGTCTGTGTTCATGAGAGATGTGAATCAGGGTACGGTGAAACGACTTACAGGCAGGGACAGTGATCACGGCGTGGGTGACCTTCAGAGGGGGTCAATCAAAAGATAGACCGGAAGATACACAACCACCTTTTCACCGAGATATGCTTCAGCTGTTTCCTTCATCTTCACGAGAACCATGGCGCTGATTTCTTCCGGAGACTGGCGCAGGGTTAATATTATTTGCAAGCGCCGAAGAATGGAAAACGAGCTCACAAAATCGCGATTCTCGCCTTGGTACTGTACAGTGATTGACGGTTTTCCATTCTTCTCCTTGACTTGGAACGGCCAGTGCTTGATATCTCGTTTCATATTCTGGTCGTCCATGTTCCTGCCAATCATGCGTTTTGCGTCGAATATGGTATTGGTAGGGTTGGAATGAAATGCGCTTTTGGCACTGTCGCCGACCCTGCGAGGAGATGAGTACGGCGAAGACGAGAAATATAATTGGACTTGCAGGCGTTCATTCTCTGTGAAAGAGACCCAGGAGGGAGTAATCCGATGTCCTTGGTCGTTAGCGATGATTTCGACGCGTCCGCCTCGTTGCACACTGGAATTTTGGTTCAAACTCAAGCAGGCGGGTGGAAAAGGCGCAACATACCCCACGCAAGAATATCTTGAATGATATGGGTGAGATGATCCTTGCACGAGGGAAGAATATTGACTCACGTTGTACCAAGATCTAAGGATAGTCTGTTGAAGAACACTCAACTTGGGCAGTCGAGTAGACTCACCTATGCCAATGACGGTCCCATATTCAGAGCGATGCTCCTGCGCCTGGGTGGCCACTGGGCAGAGACAAATAATAGCTAAAACTGTGAGGAACACGGCTGCAAACGAGGAAATGGCACGGCGCGTCTGAGTGCGCGTAGGGCGGTGGCGGTGAGAGCGAGAAAAGCGAGACATTGTTACTGGCCAAAGTCTGATTCCATGCCGGGCTTTAAAGGAGACGACAACGTGTTCAAAATAGGGATACGTCGTCTAATATACAGACGTGTTCAATACGTGGTTCCTTTTTTTCTGAAATGATGCGGACACGTTGATGCCGCAGATACGTAGCAACGTCAAGTCATTTCCCAGATCATAGCCTCCACTCACGTTAAACGATGTTCCCGACTCCAGGAATGCATAGTAAAGCCCAAGCTGCGACCCAGCTGAGGGATGCAGCAGTGGTCCCAACCACCACCGTTTTTATAACGCCGTTGAGCGAGCCGCCTACAGTCTTATCCATCATAATTTGGATAGCGACAACGACAGGTGGATGCAGAAGGTAGGCACCGTACGAATAACGGGCTGTACTGCCCCATTTTTTGGTGGTGTGAGGGGAGCTGTGGAAGAAGGAGAAAAGAGCTGTCCCAATAAAGTAGAAGCCCAGCTCATTCCAAATAGCATAGAGCACGGCCATTAGATTGGCACCGCCGTTGGACCGGTGGACAGGCAACCTCAAGGGAATTGCTAACAACGCTATTGCCCCAAGCGAGACGACGGCGGCGAGATAAGCCAGTGCAAGAGATCTTGTGGGGTGCGATACCAACAGGTATTGCTGGATGTAAGATAGGCAAGTGCCGGAGATATATGCTAAAACGTATTGCGGCGCATATCCTAGTTGCAGCCCCAGAGGCGGTGAAGACCTTCCAATCGGGTGCGACATCCGAATGAAGAACGAGGTCACGATGACTGTTGAGATGCAGAAGACTGCAGTGGCTCTATAGCGACCGATGGAGTTCGGGAGGAGGAAGGAGAAGGCCGGGAGGCATGTCCGGAACGCAATATAAACCAGGTCAAAAAAGAGGAGTGTAGCGATGTACCTGTTCCGGTATTTGTTAACAAGGATATTCGGGCTGAATGATGCGCTCACCAGACCGGGCCTCTCGCTCCATTCAAACCACCCCAATACGCAAGCAATGCTGGAACAATCGGTGCATGTTCTGACCACCGCACGAGGATAAGGACCAACGGGTGGATCAGCAGAGTGTATATCACGACTGGAATGCCCAAGCGCTTGAGCTTGGCGAAGCAGAACGCCTTCCAGGATTTATGGTCAGCCGCTATCGCTGAGAAGTGCCCCGAAACGAAGAACAGCATTCCCATAAAGTAGGTCTGGTTGACCGCAACAAAGGTCACCAAGATGTGGGACGACTCTGAAGGATGGTAAGGGGACAAATACGGCCATGCGCCGACACCACCGAAAGCCAACGCAGCATGATGGAAAACGACAAGGACGGTGAGAGCAGAGCGCAAGTTGTCGAGGAAATGGACGCGATTAGCCTGTATAAGACGCGGCAAAAGCGCGGCTAGCTCGCTTTCGGGGTCGCCGCTCATTTTCTCGTGTGTGGGGGTTTCAGAACGTGCACTAGCAGTCGCTCATTAAGAATAAAGGATGATATCGACGGTCATGGTGACTTACCAACTTGAACACAATACCCACTGTGGTTCCTGAGCTGGTTGGTATCACTCTGGGAGCTTTTGTACGGACTGCGGGGCACAGTACAGCTGCGCATTCGGAATCGTATCACTGCAGCACACACGGTGGTCATGATCAGCTGACCTCGTAAAGTAACTTCTGCACTCGCGGCGCCCCTCATTATTCCATTACATATTTATTTTAATGTCCTGTCTTGTACACATGTATGGAGTGCTGTCTAGTAAAACGATGCGATAAAAAATCCTGGCTCAAACCTGCGGCCCGGCCATCCTGACCTTCGGCTCTACGTCCTTCTCGTACAGCGCAAACGCCTTGGCGAACATGCCAGCCAGTTTGCGGACCTCGCGCTGGAACGCCTCCTTATCCGGCCACGCCGTATGGGGGTTGAGGACCTCCTTCGGGACACCCTCAACGTGCGTGGGGATCGACAGGTTGAACGTGCCAAAGTTCTCAAACTCGGCCTTGGCCAGCTCGCCCGAGTGCACGGCGTCGACGATGGCGCGCGTGAACTTGAGCGGGCAGCGCTTGCCGGTCCCGTACTTGCCCCCCGTCCAGCCGGTGTTGATGAGCCAGCAGTTGACCTTGTGCTTCGACATGCGCTCAGCGAGCATCTCGGCGTAGCGTCCAGGCTGAAAAACGAGATAAGCGTGAGGATGTTGGAGATAGCAGAACGACGTACGTGGAGAACTATGAAGGGGGCGCTGTAGCAGGTGGAGAAGGTGGGAATGGGTTCGAGGACGCCATCCTCCGTTCCAGGAGTTTTTCTGGAAAGTTGATAAATATGATATGAGGCAAGCGATACGATAAGAGCTTACGATGTGTAACCTGCAAGGAAATGGTAGCTCGCCTGCTCGGGCGTCAGCTTGCTCACAGGTGGGAGCACACCGAAAGCATCGCAAGTCAACATGATGATGTTGCTCGGCTGACGGTCGACGACACAGGGGATCTTGGCGTTGGGAATATACTCGATGGGATATGCGCATCGGGTGTTCTCAGTGATGCTGACATCGTCATAGTCGGGAGCACGGGAGACCGGGTTGTAGACAACGTTTTCGAGGATGCTGCCGAACCTGATGGCGTTGAAAATCTCGGGCTCTTTCTCAGCGGACAAATTGATGCATTTGGCGTAGCATCCGCCCTCGATGTTGAAAACGCCAGTGTCCGACCAGACGTGCTCGTCGTCGCCAATGAGGAGACGATTCGGGTCGGCGGAAAGAGTCGTCTTTCCCGTGCCGGAAAGGCCGAAGAACAGCGTAACATCGTTATTCTGGATTCCGACGTTTGCGGAGGAGTGTAGCGACAGCTGGCCGAACTTGACGGGTTGAAGGTAATGCTATAAACCAAAAAATAAGCTCGAGGCAGGAACGAGGGGAATTGATATGTACTGACCATCACGGAGAAGACACCCTTTTTCATTTCGCCTGCATACTCTGTCCCAAGGATGACCATCTCCATGCGCTTGAAGTTGATCTCGACTGACGTCGTCGAGCTCATGCCCTTGGTGAATCGGTTGGCGGGGAACTGGCCCGCATTGTAGATGATAAAGTCGGGCTCGCCAAAGTCGGCCAATTGCTCCTCGGTGGGCCGGATGAGCATGTTATTCTAGAGATGCCTAGATTAGCGGAAAGAGTTGCCAAATGGGGATGTGACGTACCATGAAGAGAGCGTGATACGCTCGCGCACAGATGACCCGGACCTTGATGCGGTACTTGGGATCCCACTTTCCATTGCGTCAGGAACATGTGAGTTCAGGACAGAACGGAACATACCCCAGCGTAGCCGTCGAAGACATACACGTTGTCGCGCGTGTTCAGGTAGTCAATGGCGCGCTCCCGGTTAATTTCAAAGGTGTCTGGGTCAGGGTCAGAATGATCAAGGGACGTCAGGGAAAAAATAGGTGCGTACGCTCGTCCATCTTAATGTTGACGGACCCCCACCAGATGTTGTCTTTGCTGGTCTCTTCATAGACAATGCGCTTGTCTTTTGGGCTTCTGCCGGTTTTCTTGCCCGAAAAGTTGATGAGTGCGCCAGAAGATGAGATGATAGCTCCTTCGTTGCGGATTGCGTCTTCGTAGAGGAGGGCGACAGGGGCGTTACGTTTAATCTGGATGCGGTCCATGTCGAAGCCTGCTTGAGAAAAGTACTCGAGATCGCGGCCAATGACTTTTGGGAGGGTAAGAAGACATGGAGAAGAGACGGGCGAAGAGGATGCATACGGGTGCCGAACTGCTCAGAGTCGTGGGCCTGGGCATAATTTTTGTGGAGGATATGGGGGGTAACGTAGGGGGTTTGGTGAGGAAGAACCATGGTGGAGTACGGCTAAGAGAGAGAGATGGGAGTAAGGATTTAAGAAGTATGGAGAGTGGACAGCCACGCACCAATAAAGTGTAGCGGGTAGTAGGGAGGGAAACAGGTATTTGAATTCGGAAATAAGGCTGGACTAGGACTCGTTTTATACTGCCCCGCCACATCCCTCGATTCCCGGCAGATCCCTATAAACACAACCGGTTCTCCCCGGCGGCCCCCCGCTAAACCTGATCGATATCGGCAGCGGACGAGCTTTTTTCCGCGTTACCTGGCTCGCAGGGGAGGGGTCCTGCGCATGTTCAAGCGGCTGCTCGCCGCTGGGCGCGCAATGGGTCACAGCTCGACACGAGCAACCGTCGTGGCACAGTGCAACCTGTGAATTCTCCAGTTACCCCAGTCTCACGCCGAATCACATGCCACTCTCCTCTCCGACGGCTCCCCACTCCTGAAGCTCTTTAATTACAATGTAACAATCCAGGTCCCTATGCCGGGCCCCCGGGTCCATCTGGAAATTGGCCCGATGCACTCGAGCGATATTTCGGTGGTCAGAAATCTCCATGTATGTCCATTTTTTCCCCTCACACGAGCACTAATTTCGTCCATCAGGCTATCCTGTTGCCCGTCCCCTATGCTCTCTCCTTTTTCCTTCATCTCCTCATACAGCCAACCCGGCTCTGTCTCCTCGCCCGCGACCAAGGCAACCCGGTTGCATTCATTTCAGCCGTGATGCACCCCGAGCAGCGCATCGAGATATTGACACTGGGTGTCGTCCCCGCCTTCCGGCAACGCGGCCTGGCAACGCATCTCCTCCACGCCGTCATAGACACTCTCGCTGGGACTACCGCCGTGCCCGTCTTTGCCCAGGTGTCCGCATTGGACGAACGGGCAGTGAATTTCTACAAACACGTCGGAATGCATCCGACCACAGACGGCGTCATCCGAGATATGTATAGGATCCTTCCGTGCGGGTCCCGGGACGGGACGCGTACATTGTCTCTGGACGGATCACCGTCACGGAGACTTTGCAAAGCAACTAGACTCTACTAGACCTAATAGCTATAGTATCGGATGTAGTGACACTGTAATTAGTGCATGTCACCGCACGTGACAGACGCGTCTGATTCAACCTGCTAGTCTACCCTTTGTTTGTATCTTGCTCGTTCCTCGTAACCATGCCCCCGCGTACAGCAAGATCCTCCCTTTTCTCCCACTCATTTCCATCGTTTTATGCGTGCTATCTTTTGAAATCTATCCAAACCCCAACTTCCACCGCGTCAGTCCGGTCAAAATTCGAATATACACGACTCCTAGCCCATTGCTGAATCAAAAACATTAGCACGTACATCGGCAGCACACCGAATCCACCTAAGCGAATCCGGTTGGGTCCCTCACACCGTATACACGCATTCTCCTCATTTCTCTTTGACCAGTCAACACAATGGCGAACTCACGCAGGGTAACTGTACATTGTATACGGCGACTGCCGAGTTTCTCAACGGAGCGCAGGCGCACACAAGACCAGACTACGTCGTCCGTGGGTCATGCAAATGATAGTCTACGGCTTCCCTTCCAAACTCGTGAGCCGATTCCGGTATGGCCTCGTCGCCTCGTCTTATTTCTTCAGGCTGCCCTGCAGTTCGAATGGGCCTGGCAGCACGCCCACATCTCTCGCCACCTTCGCGATGCAAATGGCAAGGCAATGCTCCGGAGATCCAACACGGTTAAGAACAATATCCGGTCAGTAGCTGAGACCCGCCGCTGCTTGGCTCACCGAGCCGCAACAGGACTGTGCGTCTGATGCTGTCTACCCATCCTTGGAGTACATGGCCCCTGCACGTCAAGCTGTTCACTGATCTAGCTGTCAAGGGGTGGGAGAGTGCAAAGCCTGGCATACCTCCACTGCCTCAGGGTTTTACTTGTGCCGTTGAATTGGAAGGTGTTGACGGCAAATCTGGGCAAGACGGCTCTGGTAGGCAAGGACCCATCAGCGTCGACGACGGTACTTTCCCCGTTATGCTTATTTCGTCCCTAATGTACGCCGCAGCACTGTTCACGTCTGTTCATCTGGCGAAAAATACGGCACTCCTAGCGTCGAACCGGCAACTAACCTGCTCAGTATGCAATGGAGATTTACTTGACTATAGTACTGTGAGGCTCGTCTCCTCTCCATATTCTAGTCTCTATTCATGTCTTTGAAGGACCACTTGAAGACGACGCTGTGCCCAACCACCGGGTGCACTGCAGTATCGCATCTATTGTGCCTCTCGGACGACTTTCTCGCCTCTCAGACGTCCGATACTGGAATGATTCCGCGCGGCGGCCACTGTAGATCTTGTCGCACCTACCTGCTGTGGGGCGACATCGTCCGCGGGATATATCGGCGATCTGCAGGCGGGGCGCTGTGCGAGCCAGAGCTAGACGGAGACGACGATGCTCTCTTCTTGTCTGATATCGATTCCGAGGCGATCCCGAAGTCTGCGAAGGCAAGAGGCAAGGCCAAGGCGGCAACACCACCTCCGAAACGTGGGCGGCCGCGCCTGGGGCAGGATCGAGAGTCCTCATCAGAGGGAGAAGCGTTCGATTTCAACGTCAGTTCTTCGACGGAAAGCGACCTCCCTTCTCCGCGCAAACGAGGACGCAAAGCCTCCCCTGTCGCCATTGACCCTGGGCCGTCTCCGCGAAAGCGTCCTAAAGCGCCGGACGTAGTGGCTGCTACTCCTCCAAAGAAACGCAGCGTTAAGTCAACCGCACCTCCCCCAACCCTCACGACTAAGCAACGCGGCGCTGCGAAAAAATCACCGCCAAAGAAGAAGAAATTCCATACGCTGGCTGAGGCGACTCCCATCGACAGCAGTGATTTCTTCGATTCGGACAGCTTTGGGGGTAACACCGTCACAAACCAGCTGCGCCTGCCTTCTCATCTTGGACTCGCTGGCAAACTAGTGCTCCGACCTGGGGAGGTGGACTTTTTCGAGGATGAGGAGACGCGGGAGGACGTGATTTCGCGAGCCATGTCTGTATTATCGGTCGCAGACGCGCCGGATGTTATTGTACTCTCTGATTAGTTACCAGCAGGGATACTATGTATTGTCTTAACGCAGAAATGCTAGATACTTAGCAATTGATCGGATTCGTGATCCGCCAGAAAGTCTCCTTCACTGCACTATACTCTTCAACCGGGCAAAGACTCTGACCTGTTCCCATTCCTCTATTCCCACCACGGGCTTGTCTCAACCCACAAAGTCGGAAAGCAGTGCCTGCCATCTTCACACAGCTGTGTCGCGCGTTCTCCATCACTCTCCGCAGCCTATAACTTGGGATTGCATAAATTGGAGGGATCCAATAGCTGCCCCGGGCGAATACAACCATGAGCCTCGACCAGAATCTATTCACTCTCATTGTAACACCTTCGACGGAAAATCCTCTTGTCGTTGATCTACTCGATCCGACAGGCAGACCCCATTACAGGAAACAGAGAGTCACCACAGCCGGGCCAGTGTATAGAATCGAGGTCTACGGTGCGCGCTGAGCTAGTCTGATTATTGATTATGTATAAGGAAACTAACGACTCCTGCTGTAGATCCGTTGTCCGAGGCTTTGCTTGCGACCGCCACTGCGCCGTCGGCGAGTTCCAAGACCAAAGTATGTATCCCCTAAAATGACAACAAGTTTTGACTGAAGCTCAATCACAAGGTGCTCTCGCTATGTAATCCGAACACAACTGTCGAACTCAAGTACACTGGTGACCTTTCCTCGTATCTATTGCGGTATATTTGTTTGACTGAACGTTGCTGAAGGTACTCTGTCCTTTAAATGGAGTTTTAAATGGGAAGAGTAAGCTATCTCTCTCTCTCGGGGGCTTATTTTTATTTTGTTCAGCCTTGAGTTGGAGTGGAAACGGGAGGAATGTTTTGTTTTGAGAAAACCAGATCCGCCGATCTTGGTGGCGGTCACCAAGGAACCCGCCGGCCGGTTGAAGACCACTAGTCTGCAACTGCTCGACTACAACCTAAATAGGTATCGGCTCCTTTGTCGTATGATGAATATAAAATTCTCAGTCGTATGTATATTCCAGATTCGACGTTTTCGATCGCAAAGGGCTTGAGATCACAATTTTGACGGCCTTGTTGTCTTTCCAAGACACCACTGACATCCAGTACACACCGGAGGCATCGTCCAACTCTATTCCACGACGTGGTTCTAACAACAATGCACTGACCTCGCCGGCAACGAGCCCCGCCCCAGCGCCTCCTCCAAAGCCCCCAAAGAAGCTGGGCATCGACCGGATTGCAGAAATTCAGGCGCTCCGCGGGCAATTCAATGAAGTCTCCGTCGAGGACGAGGGGAGCATAGAAGATTACGGCCAGTATTGTGCTAATCTTTTCGAGGTAAGTCTCTGGGCCATTTGCGGAAGGGCATATGAAAATGATTTGCTCGCAGGATGATGCCATGTTGTTCGTGACTATCCTATCGGACAGCGCAGACCAAGTCCCAAAGGTGCTCCAAATCGTTGAGGAGACGAAGCGCATACGGCACAAAGCAGGCTGGTCGATCTTGCTCATGTTCTGCTCTCTGTTTCATGGGTTCTTTCAATAGGACTGGAAGAGGAGCTGCATCAATACGTTCTCTACGATACCCAAGCACGCAAGGGGCCAAAGCGCATCAATCTGGATGATGTGGATAAGGCAAAGAACAAGTATGCTCCGCCAGAGAGTTTGACGGTGCATCTGAGTAAGATCCCGATGCCTGAGCTCCAACCGCAAGTGAAGAGCTCCGCGGATGACAAACTAGTGCCAACCGTTGTTGACACGAAGAAAGAGAAAGAGAGCAAAAAGGAGCAGAAGAAGCGGGAGGAGGCAAAACGAAAGGAGGAAAAAAAAGGTCGGAGGAAATGATTGCATTTGCTGGGTTTCCGTCAACCTCACGCAATGGTGTATCAGCCACGCATTCCACACCAAATAAACTCACTCGGCCCGGCCATTCGCCATCGCCTTCACAACTGAACAACCCAAACATATATGTTGCCCCACCTCCAGAGAGACGCTCTGAAACGCCATCTTCGCATTCGAGGACACCGTCAACAATCGTCTCAGGGTTGTTCGAAAAGCTTCAGCGACCTCGGTGATGACCATCCCTCCTTTTCTACTTAACCAGGACAAACTCATACATAATAACATATGTACAATACTCATGTTTGACTAAAAATACATAAGCAAACCTCCTACGGTTCGGTCTTCATATTTTCGGCGACAGCCAGGTAAATTGCGCGACCCAGTGTCCGAACAATGTCAGTTCGGCAGACCACACCCGTATCCAAAGGCGCAACTTTTCCGGGTGACGCCGCCCCAGAAGAAATTGTGCTTTTGACCACGTGCAACACCACCTCCGAGAATCGTGGTATCGGTACCAGGCCAAACTCATGATCTTCGCTCCGCCCAGCATTGAACAGCGAATAGGAGCCATCTAGGATGAGTACCCGTTGATTGGTCATCAATCGGAAATCCAAAGCATGTCTGGACATGAATGTTAAGCGTCAAGGACGGCGGTTTAATGATATATAGATGTACCTCGAATCTCCGAAAAGCAGTCGATACCAACCAGCGGCTTTTGCAAAGGTGTCGACGGCACCTTGACTTTGCCGTCTGATCTCCTCTAATTCTACAGCAATTGGGAGAGTTTCCCGTAGAAAAGTAACCAGACGATGTAATGAAGGGGCCAGTCTCCCTTGGCCATGTCGTAATATGTTCCGTAGAAAGGGTTCGGCGTCATCATGCGGGTTGTAATTGTCGACACTAGGTTCGCAACGCGAGAATCGTAGATCGAAATTTCCACCCGTGGATAATTGGTCCTCGCATGATATAGAAACTGTGTAGTCCTTTGAGAAACGCTTAGTGGATGCGAACGAATTGAGAGTTGACCATACCGAAGCATACGCAAATGACACGGTTTGGAGATCGAAAGACAGCAGCCGGATATCCGGCCACTTTTTCTCTTTCGACATCTGAGCGACTATCTTGACGTCAGCGCCTGATCCAGGGGATAAATCCAGGGAACCCACCCTCCCTCGCAATGACGACCATCTTCGAAACGCGTGCCCATTCTTCAAGGAATTCGTCGACGCATGTGTTGACATTTTCCGATACGAAAGACACGACGGCTTCTGTGGTGTCATAGATAATGCGTTTCGAGGGTCGTATTACAGAACTTGTCCCAGCAGTCTTGCCCATAGGTTGTTGTACATATTTCAACTTGACGCACGTAACAACCTGAGCACTCTTGTCTGACCACCAGTTCAGCGGTATGACACGAATGTTCGGCATAGCTGCTTCAGCAGCAGGTGCGCCAGACAGGATATGTTCTGATTGTACACAGAGAGCGGGGACGGAACGTGCCAGCGACGACTGGATATGCGCCAACTCGGGTGTAAGCGGCTCCCCAAATGTAGGGTTGACGTGAGTAAAGGGAATGCCGCGGAGTTTGAACTGCCTTTCGACGTTCATGTACGAGACCCGAGCACTGGCAACAAATATGTTGGCAAAAGATTGAAAAACGGTGATATGCAAGCCTACCAACAATAACTGTAGAGCTCCCGCAGAACTTGAGTTTCAAGATTGAAGCTAGTAAGATACTGTCAGGATATAATCTCGAAGCGAGAGATGGGAGAGAGTACCCAGCCTGCCCTTTCTCTATTCCCTTTGTGTCTGCGGTATCTCGTGGGGGCTTGAGCGTGGGCCGTGACGATGGATCGGGATGGGCTGTGATGGCAATATCACCGCCATGGATACGACCGAAATCCAGCCAGGCGATATCCTCCATAACGAGGTTACCGTACATAGTACCGGTCAATACCCGCGTCGTGATCAGAGCGTATCGAAACTCTTCATCGTTGATGACAAGAACAAGGTAATGGGTGGGAAAGTTTGACAATTGTATGTATACGGCGCCGCGAGCGGAAGAGCCAAGTTTGGCCATTTCTGACAAGGGTGAGCTGCAGATTGATAGCAGTGGTTGGGAAAATTTTAGGTATACCATCGGGTAGGAAATTTCGTCGTCGGAAACTCTGCAAACCAAGATAAACAGCCTTCTGTTCTGCAAGGTCCGTGATAGTCTGGAAACTCGTTAGGAAAGCTAAAGTTGGGCCGGTGGAAACCTCACGATCAGTCTCAGACGGATTAGTACATTGAACAGGACGGTAGGATCCTCATTAATTTTGTCTGACAATGTCTTGAAGCGAGGGCCTTTTTCAGCGGCGGCAAGGTCGCCGGTGTCGCGAATGTTGAAACGGCCACTTCGTGAGTCAAGAGTGATCAGAACAACTTCGTCGGCACATAGATTGATACGGAGAACCTCCAATTGTTCTAGTCCACGAAAGTCAGGGAAAAGAAGATTGTCCGCTACCGAAAAGCAATATACCGTCCATGATCAAGGATACTATCCCGGGCCCCGAAAAAACGCTGCGCGGTTGAGTGCGCTGGAGCTGGTACTGAAATATGGCCAGTATCTCGTGAGTGTGTTTTTTCAGGACTTTATTCAGCAAGGATTCGAAGTTCAGGTCGGTGGCATTCTTCAACAAGATTAAATGACTGTAATTTCAGAAGTTTCAGGCACTGACTATGACCAGGAATTCATCTGGGATATCGGGGGCTATTACTGCCCCCAAGGCGCCTTTAGCAGGTTCCCATCGAACCTCGAACTTGAGGCCTTCCACCTCATCTGAAGGTCTGAGAGTACCCAGCTTGGACCGTTGCTGAATTTCGGCAAGAACGCGAGCCTTGGGCGACCTGGCTGGCCCAAGGGTCTGAGATTGTGCTTTGGCTTCCACTATAGAGATAGTCAAGGTGCCGCCTAGTGATGGTAGTTTTGTACGGGGACGCCCGAAAGTATTTGCAGTGACGGCTGGGCGGCTAAAAGGGTTTTAGAAGAGCGGTCTTGGAAAATCATGCAAACACACAGCCAGTAAGAGGCAGTGAATGACTTGCGATTATCACTCATAGTGACGGACAAGTAGTCTGCCCATCCAAGTGACCGCAAGCGCTCAGCCTGATAGACATAATGAGCTTAGAAAGGTAGCCCGATAGTAGACGAACCTGATACCACAAGATTTCAAGTTGGTACGATAGTGACATCATTTCTTCGAAAAGTCAGGGCTTGAACGTTGCAGGAACAAGGAGATGTACGTACGAAGGAAATTAAAAACTCGGACTAGGGGAGCGTCGACCACGCCCTCTGATAGCTGAGGCCGTGGAGGCAGCGTCACTCCAGGAGGAGGGACATGATCTGGAGGAAGGGGTAGATAAAACGCTAGTTGATTATCGGCCTCATCTGTAATGTGGCGCTTCATGAATCCCGCCGGAGCACGAGGGAACTCTAAAGGGATTGAACTTGAACCTTGCTATTGTGTTGTCCACTCATGCATTCTTACCTTGTATTCCCGTGAGATCTCCACCGACGGTTATCAAAAACTCTACATGAACGAAGAACCAGCCATCCTCCTTCAATGCGCCTCTCAGGCATAATGACGCCTCAAAGAGGTTCGGCACCGTGAAATAAACGCGGCCATCGACTGATTGTGTGAATGTTAAGGGAGGCTATGGCCACCGGTTCAAAACGACTTCATACCGACGCGGTGTCGAGCCATTTCGACAGGAATAATTTCATGCAATCGAAGGCGATATCGTATGACATCTTCCATGTCCGTCAACGTTTTCACTACTTCAGCATCGGTGAACGGGGTTGGAGGAATGATCATTTTCTACGAAAACACCTGAGCCCCAGTCTTGTTACAGGTTTATATTGTTGTTTCACCGACCTTGATTCCCGTAGGGAGACCATGGTAAGAACCAGTAGTCAAAACGTCGAGAGATGTAAGCAAATCGTGATTACGAAGTCTTGGTCAAGTTTTCAATGATACAGACCGCACGGTAAGTAATTAAACATACCGTGCAGGATCAAGGCTCTCCTTGGCGTAGTTCAGGCCGCGAATGGCGTCTTCGAATTGCTGGTTCTGATTCATAAGAAACGCAGTAATATTCTAAATGCCCCAACTGAGTTTTCCAATTACAACGCATTTCAAGACAATATACCATGCATTTTTGGACTGTGTCCGCATCGCGAGACCATTTCACGACAGCGTAGAGTTTGACGACTTGCTTTTTTGTTTTGACTACCCAGTCAGCGAGTGTGCGCTTCCGAGCACTGTCAGACATGTTGGGCATCCTAAAATGTATGGTGTCAAAAAATCATCTCCAATAGATTTTGGGAGCGCACGTCTCAGCCAGCTCCGATAGTTCTGCATAGATAGACTGAACGACGCGTGACAATACGTCTGCTAAGGCCACCTGGCCATCATAGACAACAGGTAGTTCTCGTTCAAGGTCTTCGAGCGCGGGTTCATCGAAACCGTTCACATGGACTCCATTGACGAGGGTGTGCCCCGAGTTGAACGAAGTTTCCATCTCCATTTTGATTTAACCTCCAGAGAAAGGTAGCATCGACGTGCAAGCGTATTAGGTTGGGTGGGTGTTACAGCAAGGGAATTGTAGTGGCGGTCACGACGCCGAGTTGTTTAGTGACAGGCTCGCATCATAACTTCCGCAGGCTCTACATGGACTACTTGCGTACTCTTGGTTCAGCAGCGGTCTCGACGTTGGTCCAAAAATCTGGTCTGACATTGCCGTTCTCTCTTGGCTCTAAAGTCACTGCTTTTGAGGGTGTGTGGACCCTTTATGATGCTACAAAGCGGGTGCGCAATTTTTTCTATCGTAATCTTAAAGTTTTAGTTGACTGTACATGTAAACTGTTTATTAGGACGATGGAAGTCTCGTTTCTGTGTTCGAATACGATTGCAATTCGCGCCGAGCAATGATCCCCATTGCCAAGAACGCTCTACGAAAGCTGCGGACGACCCGTCACCCCGACGTCCTCAAATTCATGGATGTCGTGGAAACGGAAACAACAATTCATATAATGACGGAGCGTGTGCGCCCTCTACAGGCAACACTACAATCGTGGGCATCGCGCGGTGCGCAAGAGAGGGAGGATTGGCTTTTATGGGGTCTTCATCGTGTCTCGGTTGATATCTGTCGGCATTCCATCGAGCGCACGTAACTAATCGTTTTAGGTAGCCTTGGCCTTCCTGAATGACTCCTGCGCGTCGACTCACGGAAATATACGCGTCAATTCAATTTTCATAACACCTTCCGGAGAGTGGAAGCTCGGCGGGTTTGAGCTCCTAAGCAATCCCAAGGAGGAGTCTGCCGTATTATATGTAGGGCCCATTATAAACTACCCGCCCTACCTGCTGAACACATACTGCAGACATTGGGAGGACAATTGCCGGATGCGACGGCGTGGGCATCGCCTGAAGTAAAGAAAGGAGGATGGTCGACACTAAAGGAGTACGGAGCCAAGCAACTCGGTGATTCACAGACTAAATCTTCATACCAGGAATGATCCTGCAGCCGCGGACGCCTACGCACTGGGCTTGTTACTACACGCCGTTTTCAATCCCACACACCCTCTTCCCGCCACCGCGTCACCACCGCATCCCCCCCCTCCGACGTCATCCCGCGGCTCCATTCCTACCTCAGTTTTCCCTTCATTCAAGAAGCTCTTGAATCCCAATCCCAAGGGTCGGCTAACTGCCAAGGGTTTTTTAGCCATCGGCATGGCCGACACCGGTTTCTTTGCCAATAACCGGTTGGTCAAAGTGTGTCTTGGGCTGGATAACTTTGCGCTGAGCAGTGAATCGGAGAAGAATATTCTGCTTCGGTGAGTCACCACTTAACCCTTCCATGCAGTTTACCAATCAAATCGTAGAACTTTAAACGAGTCTGCAAATACCTTTCCACCAGAATTTGCCTCATTCCGCGTTCTACCATCACTCGTATCAGCGCTCGAGTTTGGTGGTGCGTCTGCGGCCACGATATTACCTTTGGTCCTTCGGTTCGGGAAGAATGTTTCACCAGAAGATTATCCTACTGTGATTCTAGGGCCCCTAGTGAAGCTGTTTGCTAGTCCAGACCGTGGCACACGCATGGCTTTGCTCGACCACTTACCAGAGTATGCTGACAAGCTCGACAAGAAGACCGTGGATACAAAAGTTTTCCCTCATCTCGTACGCCCAGTCCATCTTTAGAACGTCGTCAATACTGAAAAACGAGTAGCAAACCGGATTCTCGGATACCGTCGCTATTATCCGCGAGGCCACAGTCAAGGCCGTCATCCTCATAGCACCTTTCGTACGTGATCCGATTAACTCGTTGCCACGACTCCCATTCTTATGCATTTCTAGTTGTCAGACCGCATTCTTAACAATGACCTTTTGCGTTTCTTAGCCAAAATGCAGTCAGACCCGGAGGCTTCGATTCGCACCAACACCTGCATCCTCATCGGACGTCTGGGTCCGTCACTAGGTTATAATACGAAACGCAAGGTTCTAGTACCCGCCTTTTCCCGTGCTTTGAAGGACCCTTTTGTGCACGCCCGTGTGGCAGGTCTCATGGCGTTCATGGCGACTATCGACTGTTTTGAGATCGAAGAACTTGCGAATAAGGTCATCCCGAATATGTCCTTTACTTTGGTTGACAAAGAGAAGTTGGTTACGCGTTCTATCTTAGTTTCCAGTGTTTGATTGACTTGCTTGTAGACTTGTGCGAGACCAAGCATTCAAAGCCATAGAACTCTTTGTCAAGAAATTAGAGAGCCATGCATCGACTCTGGTGAATAAAACTCCACTCACAGTTACTCGTTTTTAACTCATCATGAACTAAGCCTGAGACAGCTATTCCTGAAGCCAGCGAAGCTTTAGGGATCACCTCTCCCGCTCAGGCGACCTTAGTCAATTCGGCCGCTGGCGCAGCAGGCGCATTGGCTGGTTGGGCCATCTCGTCATTGGGGAAGAAGGTATTGTGATACGACCTGTCTTGGCTACGCTCAATTTATTTCCCTTAGCTTGCGACGACGGATATGCAAAGCACTATGACTGTAGTGGCTGGATCTGCTATCGATCGGCCGACATCTGCACCTGGCCCGGCAGAGGGATCGTCAAGCTATCTACAGGGAACTCAGCCAGCTTCCTTACCCGGGGTGAAGAGTGGAGTCTCGCCACCCACTGCGCCCAAGTCGAAAGCAATGCAGCTTGGGGCCCACAAAGTACCGGCCAGTGTAGCAGCTGCTGCATTGGTGGAACAATTGGCAGAAGAGGCTGCGGCAGCGGAAGGCGAGGGCAATCCTTGGGGAAATGATGATCTGATCGATGTTAATGCCGACGAGGATGATTGGAGTGCGTATTTCTGTAACATCTCCTCCGTCGATTGATGATGCGTATAGGTGCATTCGAGACTGCGCAGCCCACTGTCTCCGCTGAGGCTAATGGAATAGCACCCCATTCACCAAGTGAGCGCTCCCACTCCAGTAGCTACTAATCTGACGTATACTACCGCAGACGATAACCCTTGGGGTGAGATTCAAATCAGTGATGAGAGCGACCCTGGCCTGTGGGGTCACAGCAACCAATCATTCGGCGTACAGTCGCAGAAAGCTGCTGTTTCCGGTCCCCGAGGTCGTCCGATGCCTGTCCCATCGCCGCCGGCAGTGGATGCAGAGGCTTGGGATACCGTTGGAGTTTGGGACGAACCTTCCGCGAAGAAACCACTATCTACTCGGTCCGGCGAAGCCACAGTCGTATTAACTAAGGAGGAAAAGGCAGTTGAGATGGCGCGTCGCAAAGAGGAACGAAAGCAGGTTTGCATTTCTTCATTTCAAACGAGTCAAATGTCTCACCGAATGCATCCCTTGCAGCGGATTGCGCAGATGAAAGAGCAGAAAAGGACTCACACTAAGCAATGACGACTCCCGTTTGGATACCACCATTCTATCGGGGCATATATACCGTGTTTTACCAGTGCTGTATATACTTTTTTATACTAAGCCATAATTCATTCTGTGGTCGGCCTCTGTTGCTCTGAAGGTTCCTGCAGTTCTTCGATAGGTATGCGAACGAGGCGTTGCCCGGGTCCGGCTGGCACCGTGGCTTCCACAGGGTCACTCTGGTTAAATTCACCAGAAGCGACTAGAACCAGCATGAGCCTACAAGAAGAGGTCATGAGCTGGAAGGACGTACGAAACAAGTTGAGAATTTGGAACATCCTAGGCCATTGCTCGAGGACTTCACCATGAACTGAAACTTCGTGTAAGCATTCACATCGAAATACGCGTGCTTAATCACTTTTCCCAGCGTCGGCCATGGTCTCGCAGTCGTCGGCAAGACCCTCTATCCGCTGTAGATATAAAGCGGACGCCCTCTGCAGAGCAGAGACGGCATCGAATTCCTTCTTCTTTTCGAGGAACTTTGCTGCTGCAGCAGCCGAGTTGACGGGATTCGATCCTGGGGCATGGGAAGGACGGCTCGTGGCCACCGATTGACGCGACATGGGTTAAGGACGCGGTATTTGGCGCTGCTTATCAAACGACTCCCGGCTCGGACGTCATCCCCTCACAGTCCACTTGGGCCTTGGCACTTGCAGTGGCCGGCGGACCTTTATGCGGGAGCAGAACCTGCCCCTCTACGAATCCCACCCTCCGGACTGGCTCCCTAGGGCCCATGTGTCTGCTGACCTCGGTAAATGTCTCGTACAAATCAGCACTCGCATACTAATCGTTGCGTCTCACCATAGGCTATACTGGATTCCATCCGCCGCGGCCTGGTCAAGATGAGGATGTCTTGACCACCGAAAACGTACGGAACGGGTTCGCTTTGCCCAAATTCGTTCAGGTATTGCGCTTCCTCCCGCATTGCTATCCACTTGACGATGCTGTCCTAGGCCGAGAAATTCAGCGCCAAGGACGTTATACATACAAGTCTCCGCGCAGGGAACGCTCTTCTTCAGCTAGAAGATCTTATGAATGACGTCTTCACTCGACGAGCTGACCGCATATCGCCAATTCCGTGAGCCTGCAATATTCTGCGCATTCAATTAGCTGATGTTATTTCAAGTTCATCTACTTTTCGTATGCCAACAAGAGTGACGCTTAATGATTCGAAACGTCAATCGTGGCTGGCAGACCTCGCCAATCCCGACGTTCCTCTTCACAAGTTGGGGAAAAGCGTACCCCACGGCGCCAAGGGCCATGACCTTTTAGACCTTTTACATTCAAACAGGGTGGCCATACCACGGGCAGTCTGGTTTCTTCGAGTTCTGGGCGCTAATGAAACGGTGAGATACCTCACGTCTTTCATCCATCCACGTCCTCTTAGCAGTACAGGCCGGTTTACGCAACAAACCATCATATAATCCTACACAGTATAGCATCGACTGGGCAAATGTAGTCACTGGATACATGAAGAAACAGCTGGCAGATATTGCCTTGCCGAGTGCACCGCGCCCTGGCTTGAATATCAAGCAAACATTTAAAGGTGTCCTCGCGGACACCGACACGCGTGAGCGATGGATCTCGCGGTTTAGCTATTGGTAAGTCGTCCGTGCGGCCCGCAATGCGTGTTGTATGACATACCGCCCAGTCTTGAGCTGCTCCGTCCCTTCTATTCCGAAGGCTTAGTTGATAGTCGAACATTTCTCGTTTGGCTCGTGCAACAAATGGGCATGTCCAATTTAGCCCAAGTAGGCTTCATGGTGCGGCTCGCAGACGAGTATTTGGGTGGCATCATGAAAAACCGTGCATTAGCTCGGCCTTTCATCGATACATGCCTCTGCAAGCTTTCTGAGGTACTTAAATTTTTCATCTCCTTCCATCCCCTGCGCTGAGTACAACGTAAATCATCAGATTCGTTCCAGTCCGTCGCAGGAGTTCCTGGTAGGCACAGAGGCGCTTCTGAAGATCCTTCTTCAGGTATGCAACTCGAGAAAGAAAGCGCATCTTCTCCCATAGCTGATTTAACCACAGAGAGTCTGCTTTACGATTTCGGATGCGTTTGTGAGCCCGGCGATGTGGTCGGCTCATGCTGCCCTTCTTACGGACGCTCTGACCGAGAATCTAATGGATCATTCCTCCGACCCACATATCGAGCAGAACTCGCGCGATCTTCATCAGCTTCTCCTAGACAACTTTACGGATATCAAGCGGAGAAACGAGGCCATGTTGTTCACAAACCTGCCTTCCCATGTATCCGCTAGACTGCGCACTGTCGTTTCAGATGTTCAAGTGAGCACGTTGGCCAGTCAGATCTGTGGAGTCTTATCCAGTGTCACAGCTACTCAACTCCATCTCGAGCAAAACAGACATGGCTTCTGTAGTATTCTTTTTGACGGATCACCTCGACGATTCCTTGGTGTTCATCGATAAACTCCAAATGTTACTGACTTGGAGTGTCACGCCACTGCAATTCGGTGATCATCGACCTTTTGCCGCCGTCACTCTCATACGTAACTGGAGGGTGAAAGTCGGAGACCGCGCGACTAGGAGGGACTTTGCGGGCCCTGATGAATTTCTGCAGGACCAATTGTTTGATTGGTTGGACACTTCTGACATTGCGGGAGACCAGCAGAACCTCCGAGCGGTCGCCAATCTCTTTGGAAAGCTTGTGAAAGACGATTTGTTCTCGTATGCAAGCTACATACAGCGTCTCGTTGCCCGGGGGGAGAGTGGCCTTTCTTACTCCGAAGTGCGGGCTTGCAGCTTACCCTTAATATGCAATGCATCTTAACCGAATCTTAGGTCAACGTCTCGCGTCATCGTGACTTCCTGCGATGTATACCCCTGTATAATTCCACGTCTTCTCTGACCAGCCAGCGCAAGGTCATATTGCATGGGGCTAGGGCCAGGGAAACTCCAGAGGACTTACATGAACGGGAAATACGCAAGGAGATCCGCGCCATACTGCCTGATATGTTTAATGGAGGTGTGTTTACCACGCTCCAGGTTCTTCCAATCCTAACTAAACCCGCTCGATTCAGCGGACGGCTCCCCTCTCCTCATCTCTATGCCTGATTTGCTCGATAAATGCAAGAATTTATTATCTGCTCCGCGCTTCGAACAAGTCAGAACTTTTCGTCTTTGGCTTTTACCCGTACTTCAAAAGCGCATTGCTGAGTAAGAGTCGTGCTTGAAATCTGCATCAATGACCTGATCCCCCTTCCAGTGTGACGCAAAACCACAGCCGCGTGAATCAACCAAACCTTGTGACATGGTATTCTGTTTGCATGGAGCTAATGGTCAACACGAAGTGCTTTCACTCGGTTCTCGAGGTTAGTAAACATTTGCTCGGGCCTCCTCGAATCTCAGTTCTCTTTGCAGTTGATTCTCTGTGTTCTGCAGCATTCGACCACCGTGGATTTGCTGACCGCAGTCATCGACGCCCTGCATCGATTCACCTGCATATGGACCTGCATGAATGTGATGGGAACCATAGTCCACGCACTTTATTCGGCCCATCAACGTTGGAAGAAATCACGAGGGGGAGAATTCCGTGCTTTGCTTAACTTGCTCGTTGAGTTCGATGACGGTCGCTACCTCGACGACGCCTCTCGATCACATGTTAATGCAGATATTTCTACCTTCACCCTGGTGAGTTCGGGAATCCTAGCCTGATTCCAACTCATTAAATCTTGGCAGGCCCTTCGCCCGTATTCAGACCGGCCTGAAGCTGTCCCTGACGTACTCCCTGAAATCCTCCTTTTGGCAGACGACCCAGTTGGAGATGCCCCTTCAATCCTTGCAAGTGGTCTTTGGATCAAGTATCGCATGTCGTCGGACTGGGCTTGGAAAGTGTGGGACAATACGGTTGCAAGTCTCCGCCAAATCCCTTTCATGACTCCCGATGCGTCCAATCGAAGGATCTGCGCGCTACGATATGGCTCATTTCTGTGGCACGTAGATCAACACCTCCCGAAAGGCTTGGACGAGGAGGTTCTTCATTGGTTTCTCGGTCCTGGGAAAAACGAGGTTGCAGCCCTTGAGGCAGATGCATGGGACGTGTTGACTGTTGTTCTGCTTCACCTTTCTGTCCACGGTGCACTTCAAACAACAACAATTCTACAGGGATTAGTCTATCCGGCGTGGCAACTGGGTGCTTCTGCGTCCACTCCGCAACAAGGACAATCTCGCGAAGTCCTCTTACGGGCGGTAAACACGTTGTTTCAACAATTACTACTCCGTGATGATGGTGGCTCTGAAAATATCCCTGTCGACCTTCTCGAGTTACAACGCATACAGACCCGACGGCAGGCAGTCTATCGCGAACCGCACTTCTTACTACTGATCTCCAGTATTCCTCTCCTCGTTTCTTTGGAAAGCAACGAGAATCTCTCGCGAGAGATCCGGAAAGACCTCGCGTCGCTCCGGCTCACATTGTCCGAACATGATGACTTCCGCCATGGCGCATTTCGCAATCTGGATGCGATCCGGGAAACGTTTGAACGTTCTCTCGTGGTTGAAGAAGTTGACGAAAACCGGGCCAAATCTATGGTTGGCGCCCTGCGGGTGCTCCTTTTGGATCCATCGGATGGTACGTACTTGGCTCCGCGGAGCCTTGCGGGGGCTGAAATAAACCTAGATGAGGCTGTCGAACTGTCGAGTTGGCCGGATGTTACATCTCTCCTGAGCCCATGGAAGTTGGCGGCCACGTCGATCCAACTCCAGTTCATTCTGAGACAAATGGGGCGGGCGCTTTCGTGTGAAGGAACCCACGCAGCCGCCCACGCCAGTCTAGACAAGCTCATCCTCATGATTTTCCATCACTCGATGACATCTGAGGAGGCGTATTTTGTGGCCCAGATGGCTCGAGGCACCGAGGGCGCCGTCGCTGGAAAGGTTGGCTCCTTCTCACAGCATTATTCCTACTGAATGTCCCCCAGTTTATCAACAATGGCCTGAAGTGTGTCACTGAAATCCTTCGCGATCTCAGCATGACATCCAAGTCTTTAACTGATGGATTTGAGCGAGCGGGAGAATTACTTCGCGTCATCGCTTATGTCGCGGAGCCTCTCCGGGCAGCTGGGTCGCAACTTCCAGCATTAGACCCTGCGATCCAGGACGAATTTTTTGAAGTTCTGAACGACAAGTTTGTGGATGTTGAACGCTGTCTGACCGACGCCGAGTCTAGTCTAGGTGTCGAGCTTTCCCAGGCGACCCTTTCCCTCTCCCGCCTATTACAATTCCATCTAGGTTTCCCCGTAGTTTGGACGGCGAAAATCAAGGAGTTGAGCATCAATCTCTCCGCGACCATTTTTAGACTTGTTCTAGTTCGTCATTTTCATTCACCTATATGTTTGTTACCTGATTTCCCTCAGCTTCATGGCAGTGGAATCAGACTCGATCTCGGAGCATATTCTCTTTTGATTGACACTCTATATTACCTACTCGACGGTTAGCTCTGCCTCGTCAATTCTGTTGTGCAGTTGTTGAATGTTCACAGAGTTGACTCTATACGTCAAAACCCCGAATTTCGATCCATTCTGTTACGCGCCGCATATGTCTCCTTCCGACATACCGTCCGACTTTCCACGAGAGTACAGGAACCAGATTCAAGCATTGCTTCGCCATTTGCCCCCGACAGCCGTTGTATCTCACCTCGCGACATCCCACCGGGATTCAACGGGTCTGCTTATCTATGACGGTCCGGTTGTGAATCGCCCATGGGAATGGATCGAGAATCTGGGCGAGCCAACTGTGTTGGACCCCAAGGACGAAGATAAGGAGCGGGAGGAGAAGGAGCGGCGCAGGGTACAATATCTGGTCAAGAATTCGGGTTCTTTATCGCTCGACGTCTTCGCGGCGCGCGCGACGGGCGACGGGATCCTACAAACCCAGGAGGCTGATTCTCGTATACAAGCCAATATCCGCACATTCCAAGACGGGTTGTCTGCCGACCCTATGTTCAAACGAGACTGGCGCGAGACAAGGCTGGAGCCCGAGGTAGCCGCCTTGGTCGACGCGAGCATGATCGGGCGAGCCAGAGGCGAGATGAGCGCGTTGGGCGGCGCGGGGGTCACCCATCCCGTCCATGCGCGGCCGGAGAAGAGGTCACTGACTAGGGCGTCTCCGGTGTCCTCGATTTTGTCCCGTTCCTCCGCGCATGGCTCCAGTGGGTCTCGTCGGCCGAGCCCTGGCCAGTCCTCACTGAACCGGCTGTCCATTTCAACGATGGGAGAGACGGCTGATGGCGATAGCTCGACGACTGGTTCTTCATCACGGAAAGTAGGGTCGAAACGCAAAGCACCACCCAGCGACGATGATACGACCCTCGAGGAATCGTCGCGCAGCAAACGGGCGAAACCGAAGGCCGTGGCCACAAAAACGCGGGCCAAGAAACGTTGATGCACCATTGCAAGTCCATGTCAACATACCAGTACAGCTGTATAATAAAATTTAGGGATTAATATAAATGTATGATGGATACTATGTGTCCTTCCCAAAAAAACCGTCGAAAGGACCTTCAACGGCCTTGGCCTTTCCTTTGCCTCTCCGCTTGGCGACAGCAGGAGCCTTCTTTGGACTGGACTCTCCGGATACGGCCTGTATAATTGCTTTAAGGGCATAATCCTCAATCGGCTTGGTTGAAACTACGGCTCTGCATGTCGGACACGTGTATTCAGGTTGTGGACCTTGTTGTGCCATCATGGCGGCAATATACGGATGAGCTCGGATACCAGGATTCAGGAGATGGTAAGAGGGTTGGTTGGTTGGGCGCCAGTTCGGATGGGCAGCCATGTGCTGAGCGAGACAGGTCCCTATATAAGTTTCTTTTAGCATCGTAGAGTATTATGCGAGGCATTGACGCACCGAACCATTCTACGAGACAGCGCCCGCAGTATGAATGACCGCACCCACTCAGGATGTAGGGCGTCAGCATGGTCGAGGTGCAAATTTCGCAACTGATGTGATCCTCCAGCTGGGAAGCATCCTAGCGCGACGCGTGAGGGTGGTTCACTGGGCGGAATCATTTCAACGCACCAGGACGACCTTTCCAGAGCGTTTCGCGGCCAGTTTCAATTCCCCATTCTCTTTGCGAGTGCGTTCTAATTCGTCCTCCACTTTCGCGAGCTTGGCGCATTTCTGTTGGAGGATACGGATTTCTTGTTGCAGCTGTTTGGATTGTTCCTTCGGTATTGTGGCCTGGCGTTTTCGTGGCTGGTCCTCATCGTCTGACGATAGTATTTCGATCAGTTCAGATTCAGGGGCGGAAGGCTTTTTCCTCTTCGTTGGGCGTGGCATGGCGACTGTCTTGCTCGAAACAATGAGCGGGAGGTCCTCTTCACTGTCCACGACAGCGATGTCTCCGCGGGTTCTTGCATTCGAAGGGCGACGCGCCGGCATGGTTTGTTTCAAGTCCCTTTTGTTTGACATTGTTCCCAATTCCTGTGATTTGATCGGATTTGCTTGGTCATGAGTCCGCTTCCTTTCTGGCTCTCTATGTATCTTCATGCTCTTCATACATAACAAATACACCTCTGGCGAAATAGAAATATCAATTATTGACTCGTGGAGAATCTGCACCATCTAGAACCGTAAACGCCGTCCGCGCCATCTGGGACCATTTGAATGCATTGTCCGGATCTCTAAGCTCGACTGCAAGCCCGTAGCCATAAACCAAAATCTCTGCATACAGAGCATACAAACCCTCGCGGGTAGCCCAGTCCAATAATTCTTGGATACGAGCCATTGTCATGTCATCGGCGTATATTCCCTGATGCATCAAGGGTATAATTTCGCTGATAGCTCTCCGTCGATTATCGCTCTTCTCGGCGAGGTCAGGCGGCAGGGTGCACGTCTTGCACTCGCAAATGAACTTGTAGTGTTCCAGGAGTTCTGCACGCCGTGCCTCCCGAGGGGCCGCGAGCTCGCAATATAGGGCCGTAATTTCCTCATCCTTGGCGATGGGGCGCACGGCATTAAAGCGTCCAGTGAATGTCGGTGTGTGAAAGAAGAAATTGGCGTTGGGACTGCAGTCGTGGTTGGCGCGACAGAGTGTAGGGAATAAGCCTGAATACTCGCTTTCAGGAACCTCGGGGATTACAACAGTTTGATAGTTGGTGAGCAGTGTACCGAGGATAGGCTCTTCCTCGGAACCAAAGCAATTGTGCAAGGACATGAATGCCTTGCGCGCCGCAGGGGACAAGCCCGACAAGGCAGCTCGGTAAAATACCCCGGTTGTGCTCTGATCTTCTGCGATGGCCACATCGGTCCGACTAACGACGAGAGGCCGCTCTATAGCAATGAGTTCGCCTTTTGAGATGGAACGCCGAGCAACCATTCTGATTCCTTTGTCGGAACTCTGTTTCAAGACGAAGGGAGGGTCTGGTTGTGGAACGAGTGGAGGTTTTTTCCATATATCCCAACGGGATATTTTCAGGATATTGGGGAGGTGGTCCAAAAAGACGATGGCAGCATTCTTTTGCGGGAGATAAAGAAAGTGCGATGCCTCTGGTGCCGTGTTCCTATAGTCCGCTTCGATGATGTTTTCCGAGTATGGGCGGCATGTTTCGGAGAGGCGGAAGTCAATGTCCGACTCCGACTCGGAAGCCGCTTTCTCAACTGCAACGGGGATGAAGGCGGTCGCGGTACCTAGAATCGGTTTCGCATCGAGTGCGCGGCTCGAGTTGGGATCCTTTTTGCTGGCGAGGAAGCCGCGCTTGAGTCCTAGCGTCATTGCGGTCTGGGAGGTACCCCTTGTCCATCAACGGGCCGGTTCGCGTTACACGTCAGCGCATCAAGTGCGTGGATCGGGCCTGTCCGCGCTATAGCTCATCATGCCCAGTTGAAGTCGAGTGCTGAGACTCTAAGTTGAGTTGACGTTGAAGAGCAATCATCAAGACGTTTTGACAGTGGTCAACGCGCCGAAGTTTCAAAACTTGAATACACTTTTACATCCATACATATCTGAAAATTATCGCATTATATGGATCGAGGAAGTTCCTCGATGCATTCCCGAATAATGCGCATCGTAGGCTCCATGTCATACAGAAAACGAGCGCATACGCGATTCGGGCATTTTGCCAGCCAGCATGCCTTGGCTTCAGGCCATTCAGCAAGTCCCTTATCGAGAATCGTGTCGCCAAGAGGCCGAATCTCAACCTCCTGGATCATTCTGTACTTCAACTCTCTCCAAGTGTGGTAGTCAATTAGAGCGTGGCAGTTCCCGCAGTTCGAGCTGTTTTCCGAAGCGACAAACGGGGGTTTGTTCAATCTGTCTCGAAGGCTGGACAACAAGATAAGGCAACGTGTGGAAATAAAAAGGAAAGTACGCACGCCTCTCTTCGAGTATGGTGCAGTTCAAATAATTTGAGCAGGGCGTCTGTCGATAATCGTTGAAGCAGGGGGCGCACTTCAGGATCATGGAGGTAGTGAGTCAGAGTTTGAGTGGATGCAAACCGTGCCTCCTCCGCCCACCCATAGCGGCAGGAAACAGTGTACAATCGAAACGGTTGATTTAGGAGAGGAGGCGTCATGACAAGGAGCCGCATGATCGACATCGGGCCAGGCATGTCGTATTTTTCAGCGGCAAACAAGATTTTATCGACGACGTCGTAGTCCGCCACAGGTAAGAGAGGGAGGCCAGAAATCATTCTCAGGACCAATTCCAGTGTGTCTGCAGCGTTGCTGTTAAAATACTGTAGGATTGGTCCGTAAGGTATGGATGACTTACTTTCATCCTCATCCATGAATATGATCTCCATTGAAGGCGACTGACCTTGTGGTAGCGACAACATGGTGCGAAACCAAGAGGAAGTTGTTTTGAGGATAAATGAATGCAGTCGGAAGTAGAGATTGCCACCCTTGGCCGCAAGGACTATGTCTCCATCTGGGGAGCAAAAGGATGCATGAAAGGGGGGTGGCTCCGAAACCCGGGTTTGGGGCTGCGAGTCCTCGGATTCAGATTGCATCGCAGTGGTGGGAGGTTGTTGATCACAAGAGCGCGCTCGGTCACTTCGCGCCCCGGCCCGACCGGAATGGTTGAACGGAATATGTTCTCGGCTATATCCGGCCCTCACCTACCGGCGGAAGCAAACAGCATGTCTTTTCTGTTGCGCCCAGCAACTTCTCTCCGTCGTGTAACACCCCTGCTCGAGCGCTCTTTTGTGGCTGGAAGGATACGGCTCATGTCCCAATACAACTACATTCTCGTCTCTCGACCGGAACCCACCGTCGCGCTCATAACATTGAACCGGCCCAAAGCATTGAACGCGTTATGTT
Source organism: Mycena galericulata (assembly GCA_029289565.1). NCBI lineage: Eukaryota > Fungi > Basidiomycota > Agaricomycetes > Agaricales > Mycenaceae > Mycena > Mycena galericulata. The sequence continues at coordinate 271,347 of JARKIA010000025.1, forward strand.
CACCCCTCTTCACTGAATTAAACCAAGCATTTCTAGAGGCCGACGCAGATGAAACTATCGGCGCCATGGTTCTCACAGGATCGGAGAAGGCCTTCGCAGGTGTGTCCTGGACATGGAATAATGGCTCGGGCTCACTTTGCATAGCGGGAGCGGACATTAAAGAAATGCAGGACAAACAGTGTCAGCTCTCACTTCCCGGGTCTCCTTTCTTTGCTGAAGCCAGGGTCAGATTCTGATGTGTTCAAGTCCCGTTTTCTCGAGGATTGGACTCAATTGAGCAAAACCCGCAAGCCGATTATTGCTGCTGTCAGCGGTTATGCAGTAAATCCTACTATTCACATATCCTGCTTGTTCCTCACCACGTCACATAGCTTGGCGGAGGGTGTGAACTTGCGCTCATGTGCGATATCATTCTCGCATCTCCTACGGCCAAGTTTGGCCAGCCGGAGATCAACCTCGGTGTCATTCCAGGCGGAGGAGGTTCTCAGCGGCTCGCGCATATTATCGGCAAATCTCGGACGATGGAACTGGTATTAACTGGTCGTAATATATCGGCGCAAGAAGCCGAGAAGTGGGGAATGGTCAGCAGGGTAGTTGGCGAAGGTGAGGGGCAAGTGGTCAAAGAGGCAATCGAGATGGCGAAGACCATCGCCAGCAAAGGGCAAATCGCCGTGCAAGCCGGGAAAGAGGTCGTCAATGCTGGTCCGTGTTTCCCTCTCTCTATCCTTAGACAGCACCGAAGCTGACATAACTAACTCTCGCTAGCATATGAGCTAAATCTCGCTGAAGGGCTGCGTTTCGAGAGAAGGATCTTCCACGGCCTCTTCGCTACCAAGGATCAGAAAGAAGGTGGGCTGAGCAGTCAATTAACCCTATCCAACGCGTTTAATGTTTTCTAGGCATGTCTGCCTTCTCGGAGAAGCGAAAGCCCGAGTTCACCAACTCGTAATCAATAACACGTCCTAATGTATAAATCGAAACCAATGTACCATCATCGAAAGACGCCTTGTTGCGTGGATTGCCTTCGTCGAATACTACGTATGTATTATTTGGCTCCACATACGACTTGAAACAATTATGTCCCGGTTCTATTCAATTTCTCTTTATCGCTTCACTAGATTACACCCGAATTTCTATTTTTCTATTATTCTTGGCGACGAATCGTCACCTGTTCCAAAGACCATGGTAGTGCCTCGCTGAACAACTGTGTGTGGACATGCGGACACCATTCGAGAAGTGGTCTGAGGTCAGGGCAGCTCCAATAGTATGGTGGGTAGCGCGCAGCATAATTTCGCTGTCTCCGTTTGTCCGCTAGATAGGTGTGGCAGCCATATAGATCTGAACGATACGGTAAATAACCGTTTTGGCGCTACACAAAAATGAAAAGCTGAGAAAAGTGCCGCTACGAGTAGCATCCGACTGACCTCCCCCCGTTGCGCCTGAGAGTTGTCCCCTTCCATATCGATCCCAATGTAGTTGAAGCGGTTCTCAGGCCAGCGGATAGCAGCTCGATGCAACTCCACAAATCGCGCCCGCTTCATTTCGTAGCCCACGACCGTGATTTTCTCCGGATATGAGCCAGTATATTCGTAGAAGCGGCCGATTGAGAAGAGAAGGTTTTGAAAAGAGTCTAGGGCATAGCCTTCAGAGGTAGCGCGACTGAATGTCTCCGATTGGAACAGGTTGGCCTTGAGGGCAAGGCGGAGATACGACTCGCCTAGAGAAAAAAATTAGCACATTGACATATGAGTAATCGGAATAGCAGACCCTCAGTAGTGGTTGAGCTCGGCCTCGTCTGACCTCCGCTAAATATAACAAGCGACGATGGGTCTTCGAGAGCTAGTCGAGCACTAAAATTATTTACTGAGTGTTCCGCCGACATTTTTCTGAATAACCTACGCAGTTGAAATGTGCTGGAAAAATAATTCCAAAAGGCCAGACTGAGCGGTATAGAACATGGTTTAATGCCAAGCAGAATGGAGACGAAAACAGAAGACACCTCTGTGTTAGATTGATACGACTGAAAAGCCCACTCGTCCAATCTCATTCGCAAATCTGGGTCGCTTCCCTTCCAGATTGCATGTCCGGGCACAATGATGAGATTCTTCAAAGTATGCTGGAAGTCGCCAGGAACTGAAGCCAGTGCTTCCAGAGGAAGGTCGGCCTCGGAATGCGATGACGAGAAATAGTACAATTGGATGTTGAATAGGAACGACACGAAAGTGAGGGAAGCTAGAGCAAGGACAGCGAGATTTGTAGCCCTTGACCGACTGAGAAGAGAGCGTCTGAGAGTGACCCCATGCCTACGGTCTGTCCGAGTCGAGACTGGTTTTGGGAGCATTAGCTGGCCATCAGTGGCAGCGCAGCTGTAAATTCGCTTGCCAGTGCTTATGTACACACTTTGCACCAGTTTGCAAGTAAAATAAGGAATGAGCCGGCTTTCATCCCAGCGTCTGTCTAGACTGTCTGCGACCCTCGACAGTTCTAGACAGACAGTATTCAAGGTTTTCAGCATATAGTGATATTTCATTCATTAAACACTATTCGGGATTCGCTCGTGTATTGGGCGCGAACAAGATCCAAACCCACTGGCAAAGGCTTAAGCCTCGGCAAAAAAGCCCAGAAGTCCATCCTGGTCGTCTGCACCTCCATCCGTGTCGTATTCGAGCTGCCAGGTCTGGAGTTGGATTTTCATCAACTCATCCCAAAACAACGTGGACTCTCCATCGCCCTCAATGAGGAATGCTCGGATCCGTTTCAACCATCGTTTCACCATCTTGAAGCGGATTTCGCCCCTGACGTTTTCAGGTGAATCGAACGGGGGCAGACCCTCCTGGTGAGCTAAAATAGCAACCTGGCCAAGGAGTCAGACAGTGCTAAGGAGGCGACGACTCGCCACTGCGTACATGTCCCAGCCAATATAACGGCAGTGCTGATTATTCGTTTATACATCATGACTATATGTATGAAGGTCTTTTGCGCTCACCATTTTCTACGAATGGGGGTTCTTCCGTTGTGTTTTGACGTTCAAACCGACTCGATCTCCAGCTATGGAGCCAATGGTGCAGGGCATATTGGACTGCCATCATGGCCTCATTATCTTCGTCGTCTCTTGGATGATTGTCCGGCGTCAGAAGTGTCGCTTCTGAACATGTTGTAAACAAATCTCGGAGAATGACATGGAGAAGAATGAAATATGCAAATGGACTCAAGTTCGGGGCGGGGACGAAATTTGGGTCGACCTGAACCATCGAGACTAAAGTGGTTGAATAATCATGGCCAGTTAACCGGGATTTTGAAGATTGCTGTGGGACCGGCGTCTGAAGGACGGAAAGCCACTCCTCGGCGGATTGAGCTTTCCAAAGGGCCTCCTCGCAAGGTAACCGCAAAGTAATCTCTCCTGGAACATACGAAGGTGGTAATCCAAAATATATGCTTTGGCAGCAATCGTGGAGATACGAAAGTAGTAGAGCCCTAGTGAAAATATGAGCTCGAAGTTGGGCCGCAGGTGGATTTAGCTTGCCGCTTTGTCATCTCGTAAAGGGCCCAGTCATGCCACATCGTATCTCTCGAAGAAGGCGTGGGCGTCCAGGACGAATTTTGGGAGAGCAACCCCGACCGCCGGATCATCATGACAAGCATTCCATGATATAGATGGGATGTTGCTCGCTCGTCTGCCCTTTGATGGAACAGACCTATAGTTTGCAATAAAACGACAGCGAGAATTAGATGAACTTGATCTGTAGCCTCCGTCAAAGTTCCAGCCTGAAGGATGTGAGCAAGTGATAAGGACGTATCTCAGGTACAAGACGCACGAATGCCTCGGCAAGACCTTCTCTGGCAGACGCTAAAGACTGTGTGATGTAAGCCGATGCCGCCTTTGTCTTGACGTATAAAGCTCCGCAGCTTTTCATGGACTTCAAGAGATATGGCGGCTTGCCTAGATAGGTATATTTAAGAACAAGGATTCTCGAAGTAATGTACGACATCACCTTCCAATGCAAATGTCGCGCTATGCACAATTGGCCTGATAATATTCAGGTCAATTGAGTATGACAACCATGCGAGTATGGAACAAAACTGACATCTGCGTAAGGAATGCATTGAAAAAGAGATATACTGCACATTGATGGTCAACGGTCTACGTATGCCTTTAGTTATGAAACGACTCACAGTAATGCTTTGGATCCGCCGCCTGCAGCTCGCGGGTGAAAAAGTCGTTTAGGAGTGAACGCTGCTCACGTTCCCCTTGTGGGTATGAATTTTTGGGGAATAGTTCCTGGAACCAAGGCTGAGGTAGGCCAGTGTGTAGTGGTAGTTCCTCTAGGGAAGGGAATGGGAGTGGAGGTTCATCCATCGAACTCGAAATCGCGGAAGTGGAGAAGACATCACTGAAAAAAGGTTGAAAAATGTCGTTTTCATAAATTGAGGACAGATGACTGTGGACCGGCGGCTGAGTATATACTGTAGCAGTCAGATCTGCCATCTCTGCGGAGAGCAAGTCAATAGGGACTGGTATTGTGCCGGTATGGTCTCCGGTAGAGGGAAAGGAAACGCTCGTCATCGGGGACTCCGAAGGAACTGATACAGCCAAAGGGTTTGTGGTGGGCTGAGTTTTTTTCTTTGGGGTAATCGCAAATACACATTCTTGCCCTTTGGTCCTGCATCTCGAGCAAGGATGGTTGCGATCACACTTGAGTTTGGACTCAGTGCATGAAATACACGATCTCGATCGATGAGGCCGACTGGGGTCCTCGCAGCTCTTTCTATGTCTCGCTAGCAAGTCACTGCGAGTGAATTGTGCATCACATGTCTACACATAGTGAGCAGAGGTCGGAAGATGGGTTACCTGACCTACTGTGCACTTGTGAAGGCGTTCGTTCGTGTCTGAATTCCAATAAGATTCAACAGCCAGTAGTTAGCTGTGCGGGACATACGAGTTTTTATGTGCCTGGCTGCCTTGTTAGATCGAAAGACCACCGCCGGTGAAACTGAAACAGACCTTGTAAGGTGGGTGGAACGCGTGAATCGAGCAGAGCAGTGTGGGCAGGCTTTGGTTTGGGGAAGCGTCGGGATATTGCCGCGGTGGGCTCGCATCTTGCTGATAGATCCATCTTTGTTGCGCAACTCGGGGTCCCCGGAAGATACCACCGTCTCACCAGATGCCATTAGCCTGTAGTTGAGGAAGCTCCGCGTTATACAGAGACAGTCAAACCGAAAGGAGATGTTTGTAGTCGGGCCGCCTGTGCCGGCCGCAACCAAGCCGCAACACCAAAAAGCCTCGGAAAAGAGAACATCTTATTGACCATTTGTATAACAGTGGGCCGTGGCAGTAATTATACCTTTGCCTTTTGTATTTCTCTAGTGATCGCCCAACGTACAGCCTCCTCAACATCCTCAGCTTGATGGGTCGGTTCATACGCAGGTACACCACCGTTGAAAACACCGGTTTTTACGAGAACAGAGTGCCACTCTGCAGCATTTGCTCCTGCAATGTCTAAAGATCAAGATGAGGACGATATGAACATAAGTGCGGATTTTGATCGAATGCTCACCTGATTCGGGATTGTCTGGAAAGGATGTTGAGAACAAGTCGTGGACATTCGGAAACTTGGTGGGTTTGCTTACCTCCGACCATATATCTAGATGCGTGCACGGTGAGAACTTGGTATAGTATGAAGTAGGGGCCTACCACGTACACTGGTGGCAGTGGGCCGGAGTGTCCTGTCAAATCGTGCAATTGATCACTTAGGACTCGCGTCGCGAAATCGTACGTGGCGCGACTGGGTTTTCCCAACTGGACATACGGATACTCGGAACCTGTTAGGGCCTTGTATTTATCCGTGCGTGAGGCTGGAGGAATTTACGGGATCGATTCAGCCCAACCTTGAAAACAGCCTGAAAGGCTTCCTTGAATGCCCCTTGTCCTAGGCGGGGCCTGTCAAAGTCAGACCGCCATATGAGATCCGGATTGCAGAAGACGAGTTCTATCGGGGTTTTCTGTTCTTTCAAATGAATGTATGGTCCACCGATGAGACCACCCGATTGGATCACATCGCAAACCACTTGCACATCTAACGCCCAGTTACGAGGGTCATGGAATACGAAAATAGCCGATATAGAGGTCTCCGAGAAGTTAACTTTCTTGGTCCTCACGGTGAGCAGGTGCGTACGCTGTGCATCGTAATCTCACCTTTATCGCGGCACCTTCGGTGGTCGTAAGCTGGTGGAACGGCCACACACTGACGATGTTTGAGCCTAGAGACGCAGTAATTGAGGAGACATACGAAGGATTCCAAGCAAGAACATCAAGGGACGTATATGCCATCTTAAAGCCATAGCTGGATCCGGATGAGCATTTGGGTGACAACTTGACAGGTACACGTACTCCATCGCCACTTGGCGAACATGATCGAGTTTGCCTCCGAGGACGAGGACAGGTGTGTTTGTGTACTTGTGAGACAGCGTTTTAAGAATAGTATGAGCTTGAACACATTGACTTGGGCGGATCTCAGGAAAGCGGCCGTTCACGACTAAACTTGAGAGAGAGAGAAATGCAAGGCACCTCGAATCCAAATTTCGCAGAAAGTTTTAGGCATCGCACTTTCTCACTAACACCGCCTCCGTTGGTGAGCTGAAGGCGCATAAATAACACTCGGCCGCGTCATAGGTGCACCTCACTAGGATATACGGCAATTTCCTAGACACGACAACTTCATCTGAAATGAACCAGAATAATGATCTGAATAGCACGCACAGTTCTTCGACAAGAGCCAGCGCCCGCCTGGCGGATGGAATGACATCCTCGCCGCGTAACAAAACTCCGTCCTGCATTGAACGTTGAAATTAGGGAAGTGTACTCGGCGAAATAACATACAATATCGAACACGAAGGCAACGGGAGGCTTCAAAGGGTCAGGCAATCTGATGGCTGGCTTGTATACAAGCACGTTTTGTGAGATGTTCAGGTGAACAAACTTCGGAGAACAGAACGGACCGTCTCTTTGAAGGGATCGGGAAAGGACTTGTTTGCATATCGATGGTGGGGCCCTTCTGCGACTAGCAAAATTTGTCGAAAGACGGAACATTCACAAGTCAAATTCTCTGGTATGTGCTTCAAGCTTGAGAAGGAGAGTGGAGCCGCCTCGCGCGGCGTCACAATTGCATGACTTGTCACGCATCACATCCAGGTTCATTCCAAACACTTTCCAAACGATTTTCACCGCCGCCTACAGACAATACCTTCACTTGAGGTCGCCAGAGCGAGCCTACATTTCCATGTCTCGATACTCAGGCTCGGCTTCCTCTCAAGGGTGCGATTCTCCCTCGGTAACGATGGAAAAGGGTCGATACAGGATGCGGGCCCCGTCAAATCTCCCTATCGAAACCCCTTATCCTTTGGCAAAACCGATTTTGATACGGCCTCGCGGACGGAATAGAGATGGAAGTCGCTCTTTTGTGGCGGCTAGCGTTGTTCTCCTCAGCCTTGCTTGCCTGGCCAGCTTCGGATTCGCCTACTATCTCCTGACGACGAGGTGGGGTCCAACGATACCTCATAGCCTCTCCAATCCGGCTGATGAAACCATCCAAGCAATCCCGTTTGATTCATTCCAACTTGCCGCTCGTGAATATGACTCTTCAGAAAAGTACATATCCTATCTTCCTCATAGTGGTCTTCATAACCAGCGCATCGCTTTGGAGAATGCCATCGTACTTGGCGCTTTGACCAATCGCACCGTTCTTATACCTCTCATTCGGCTTGGTAACAAACCTCTCGGATATTCTAACTCGCAGTCTCTACAACATATTCTTGCCATCTCCGATAAAACGGGACTGCGCCACTGTTCCCAACTCCGTTCACTTTTTCTCCCTCCAGAATGTTTTGATTATTTTGATTACACCCACATATCGCCGGAGTGGCTGTTCAATCTCACAAGCATCGACGGTTCTCCGCCGCTGGTATATCTCGATGATTTGTCCGGCGTTTCGATGCGCGGTCGTCTTCAGCTTTCCAAGACGGATATCCTCACCTTGCGGGACTCCACTCGCTACCATTACCGCTTCGTGGACACTCCCATATCCGATATCTCTCCCCTCAAACAGAAATACGCTGAAAACATATACATCCCCGAATTTGCCCGATACCCCCATCGCCTGATTGAGTTGGGCACTCTGTTCGGTTCATCTCGGCTAAGGCTTAGAGACCATAATAATAGGCGGATACGCACCAAAATCCGCCAGTCCATGGAATTTTCAAGCCCACAGCTGGTCGAGACCGCAAATGACATTGAAATGGCATTGGGGGGTCCATATCTAGGTGCCCATGTGCGACTAGGGGATGGTTCTTTCAGAGCAAACAGCGAAACCACTCTGCGGCAGGTGTGGTGGAAGCTTGTGCACGATATTCTTCAGTTCAATGTCGCAGAAGCCTTGCATTTCGAACGGACGTTTACTGTCTTTTCATCCAATCAACCGATTGAAAGCCGCTCATCAGGGAACGATTCCCGGACCCGTTTCCCGCTGTCCGGCTTCTATCCTAACAATCTGCGTTGTCGTGGCCACCGACATCGCTCCGCCAACATGGACCGTCTCAATATCCCGTTGTTCATTTCGACCGATGCAAGGAGCCCGGCAACCGATCCATCATTTTCTGGGTTTATGCGTACATTCCCGTGCACATTTTTCCTCTCCGACTTTGCTGTTCATATTCAACGCTTAGACAGCCTGCAAAACGGATATGATGCGGCGCCCATGAAACCTTTTTTACTGCCGTTGCTGGACGCTATGGTTGTCGGCAGGGCATGGGTGGTTGCCGGGACTGAGGGAAGCACATTTAGTCGGTTTATTCAAGATGTACTGTGGAGACGACGGCATGGATTGGACATCGTCGAACGCGGGTAACGTCGAAACGCCCGTGCCGCTCATGATGCGTCTCTTAGTGCACTCTTATAAGTATAGTCCTGATAAAAGTCCCTGTTGTATTTGTTCGCCGCTATGGTGATGTGATCACCGCTGGTATGCACCTTCCCACCGTGGTACAAGCGTTGCGATGCGGGCTGATGCTGTGCCGTGCTGGCAAACTACGAGTACATATCTTGCCATCTTGCATTATTCCCTGTCCAAGTTGACTTGGTCTGCATAATGAGTGCTCAACCTTCCAGCCCCAAGCCCCAGTTCGCTTCGGCCGAGCTGCAGGCTCCGTCCTCTCGTTTGAGCCCGTTGCCCTCGCCCAGGCCAACGGCAAACGGATTTGTTCCTCCGTCACCCCGCTTCGCGAGTGGTCCTGGGGGGAAGCCGGAGGGTATGTGCAAGGCTTTCCGACTAGTCGTGGTCCACACCGTTCATAACCCATCCAGGTGAAGGCTTGGACGAATGGTTCGAGGATCTCTCCAAGTATGAAGCCACATTGGTTCGTGAAGGAGTCCGGAGAGGGGTTTTGTAAAGCTTAACCGTCTTTCAGGAAGCGATGGCTGAGGCTTCAACGGATGTTAAATTCAAGGAAGAACTCGGTACTATCGAGCAATGTTCGTATACCGTCCCACTCTTCTTGAGTCGTCAATCTGACACTACATATTTCCAAGGGTTCAAGGTGCTTTCCGAGGCCGAACGAACTGCCGCTCTGTACACTCTGCTTCAACATTCCAACCAAAACCAAATCCGGTTTTTGATTGCTGTCCTGCAGCAGATGGCGGGCCCGGTTCCTCTAACCGGTACGTCGCATCTAGCTTTATCGCGTACAAACTGAACTGAGCAATTTGTACAGCGTCCCTCGACGGTTCTCTCAAAACAAAACAAGCTAGCCGTAGCTTGCGTCCCCCGAGTCTGAACATCGGGCTCCCTGGAAGTCCTGCCACTCCCCAGTTCAACACGCCTCTTTCGGCTCTTCCGAAATCTCAGCTACCCGAATCCGCTGGGCAAGATGTGGTGGTTGACCGCAACGAAGAGGGTAGCTGGGCCAATATGGTGAATACGCCACTGGTTCCAATGTTCCAAAAGGCTCCCGGGAACAAAAATGCGGAGCAACCCAATATGGGGATGTTCAACCCCGCTATGTTCCCCCAGGGCATGATTAATCCACTGATGCTCAATAATATGGCCCTGTCCAATGAAGCACAGCTGAACCAGCTGCTGGCGGTTCAGATGATGATGAGCGGTATGGTACAACCCGGAATGGGCATGCAGCCGCAGCAGTCTCAGGGTCAGAAACCGAAAACCCACCACACGAACAATTGGCGAACCCCTGCTAGTGCTCGATACCCGGGAAGCGCACTGCGTAGCAGTGGGTTGAAGAGCAGTGGTTTGAAAAGCGCATCGACTTTGGGAAGTGCGACGACTCCGCGGGAGGACGAGATCGACCCAGAGCTCCTCAAGGACGTTCCTGCCTGGCTGCGGAGTTTGCGACTCCACAAATATACAGCGAGCTTCGAGGGTATGACCTGGCAAGAAATGGTCCCTCTCGACGATAGTCAACTGGAAGCCAAGGGGATTGCTGCGTTGGGGGCGAGGAGGCGACTTCTGAAAACTTTCGAAAACGTGAAGAAGAAGATGGGAATGGAGACCCCCGACACGCCAGCCCCGTCTAGCGCACTTCCCCCCGCCAGCGCGCTCCCTTCGGTCACGATCACGAAGGGAGCCGCCGACGATTTGAACTCTCCTCCCAGTGCCTCCGATCTAGTCGCTCCTCACAGTGCTGCGCCGTAAGCGCCATGTTACCAACGCTGCTGGACGTTTTTTATTAGATCTCGAATCGATAGAGCTAGCTCATCGGTGGAACCACATCTGTAATACCGTAGCAGTGCACCCCATTCCTTTTTGTTATGTATCTTAAAATTTATGCACCGTCTGAAAGAAATTGCCTAAATCAGTTCGTAGGAGTTAGTGGATGGCACGTGTTCACCCTTCAATCGAGGCAACAACCATGTCGAATATTGCCATTGTCGCGGCTGGTACATTGCAATGTCGTGGAAACGAAACGTTACTGACGACGTTCAAAGGGGCCATGGGTGCGGCCGTTGCCAGAGTGCTCACTCGAAAGTAGGTCTATCTTTCTTTTATCGCATCGTATCTTAATTGTTTCAGTGGGTGCAAAGTATTGACTAACCTCGATAATCGTTCGGAAGAAACTCGGCGACGCGCCCATGAAGCTGGCATGCAGGATGCGTCTTTCAAAGAGATAGGTGCTACGTGTGGCTGGATATTATCGATTCTCCCGCCGAGCGATGCTTTCGCACTTGCCGAGAAATTCCTCCAGGAATCCGCAGCAAGCGCCCGGTCTGCCGGTACTCCTGCGCCTATCTTTGTAGATTGCAACGCTGTTAGCCCCGGGACTGTTCATCGGATCGCGGGCTTGTTCGCAGACTCTCCTTCAAAATTCATTGATGCTGCGATCATCGGTGGCCCTCCGCATGGTGATTACGCTCCGACATTTTACGCTTCATCGAACGAGGAGTCTTTGTTGGACAGTTTCGTCGCATTATCGAAATACGGCCTGAAAATAACCGCGTTAAAGGGAGAAGGTGCAGGGATTGGTGATGCGAGCGCCCTGAAGATGTCGTATGCGGTAAGATTTAGATGCCGCGTTCAGCGGGCCAAGTCTTGAGCTTAAAAACAACGTTAGGGAATCACCAAGGGCACCACAGGACTCTTCACCGCAATGATCTTGGGTGCGCATCTTTGTACCATATGTAACTCGGGTTACTGAGAATGGGAACACAGCGGCCCACAAGGTAACTATTCAACGGACATTCCAAACGTCAAATCTTCAGATTTCATTGATGTGGTGTAGTCTTCTCCAGCTACCGCCGATGCACTTCTTCAGGAGCTGTACGCATCGCAGCCTGCGATACTGAAGCGCATGACGGGCGTCATACCTCCGGTAGGCCGTAAACCGGTTTCTTTAGCACTGAGTATCCGACCTTGAATAGATGTTGCCAAAGGCCTACCGATGGGTTGGCGAAATGTCGGAAATTGCGTCGTTTGTAGGAGAGGGGGAAGGGGATATCTATCATGGTTTGTCGCAACTATACTCGCGGATAGAGCGGTCTGGAAATGGGGATGGGCAGGACCTTGAAGTCCTTGCGAATTTTGTGGCGGAGGCCAAGAAGCAGGTTTAAAAGAATGAGACAATAAATTGGTCGCCCAATTGGGATAGCCTTCGATCAGCCTTGAGTATGAAATGAGGGGTTGGCATTTTACCTCCATGTCCTGATATCCCTGCCATTATTTCCTTCTCTATATCCCATGTCTTTGACGGAGATCACCCCTCCGCCACCCTCTTTACCCCGTTCATCCGCCACATTTAGCACCGGCGGCCCATCCATTGACCGCGGCTCCCAAAAATCCACCCCCTCCCCAAAGTCCCAACGCAACGCCGGGCCGCGCTCCCAAAAGAGCTTCAGCTCTGTTTCCACCAAGGAAACTGATGAAGCCGCTTGGGGCTCCAATTTTTGGGTCACTTTGGTTGATCCCCAGGCGAGTCTGCGCGTCTATCGATGCTCTTTTTTTTTAACAACACAGGCCTCTCCAGACTCAAACGTCCTTCTTTGCTTGCCCTGCGACGGGACAAGTGAGTTGGGACCCTCCCAGTTGGAAACTTCGTACTCCCTCCTAGTGCCGATGGTGAATGGTGGGAGTTGAGCGACGACTCTCGGGGAGGTCTACCCTATTACTATCAAACGAAAACGGGCGAAACCGTTTGGGAGCGTCCCGCGGGCTTTGTGATTCCTTTGGGTATAATACAGGTACGTCGCAGTGTATTCTATTGGGACTGTTTCCGACTGCTACCCAGAATACAGCACTTGGTCGCCGACTCTCCCAGACGACGTTCAATCGATTTTCTAAATCTCCCCCGGATGATGCACCAGGCTCCACCAATAATCAGGTGCATACCTATCGACGGTCTAATTCATATACCGGGCCACTCAACACATTACAAAATCCTGTTCGCGACACCCAACGCCCAGAGATCCGCAGGTCCTCTTCAACGGAGCAGCATAATGTTTCGCGCCTCCCGCCATTGATTTCAAATCTGCCCACCATCCCCGGATCTCCCGACAATACGGACGTTCCTTCATCTCCTTCAACATCTCGTAAATCCACAACATCGGTTCCTGCCAATGGTCATCGTCCAGTGGATAAAGGAAGCCCCAATGGGAAACCGCGACTGAACGGTGACGCTTCTCCTGATGCAAGCCCCCGTGCTCGGTCGAAGTCTTCCTCATATGTGTCGCATCGACCGCCGCAACCCCAAAGTCTGAACGCTGCCGTTGAAATGCTGACCAGTTCTCAGTCTGAAAATGGTCATAGCTCATCTAAGTTTCCACCCACGGCGACGAACAGCTTGAGCTCAGTAGCGCACGGAGCTGCGAAACTCGTTATTCCGAGCACTCCGACGCGAGATAAGAGTAAAGCGCCGCCTTCGCCTCGTAGGCCGATTCCTGCTACGCCTTCAGGAGGGCCGGCGTGGAATTCCCGTAGCGTGTCGGTACCACCTATCGCTGGCAGAGCGATAAGTGCACCCATACTTAACCACGGTAAGTCTTGGTCTGTGTCGATTGTATAACTCGAAGCGCTGACGTGAATTTAGCCGCGACAATGGACATGAGTCCAGTGAAAAATCGAGCAGCCGGGAAACCCATCCCTGTCGAGCCCCGCGTTCGTTCATCAACACAACTGACCCAGACGGCAACACTTGGCTCTGGGTGCGTTTCATCGTCCGCACGTGTCCTCAACTGATGCCGAAATCTTGTAGAACCTACCCTATCCTCCCTCAAGATCTTGCTTCGGATATACAGCAATTCTCTGAATCGGATTTTGCTCGACAGTACTTCTCGACACACCGCACTGGGTTCATTTTCAGAAGGCGTGTGCCTGTCACCCAGATGATGACCTGGCAGAAGGTAGCTGTTGATTCTTACCTCGCCTCATTTCATATAACCAACATAACATAGATTCCTCTAAATTCTCCGCTGTTGACACTCAATCGATCGCTCAACAAGGACGCTGTGAAGATTTTCAAAGTAATCCAACATATCATGGGTGATCGTGATCGAGACAAGCCGGTCGGAGTACGTTTGCCGTCCGACAACCACGTTTCTATGGTGGCGTCGATAAACGCCTCCACCACCTCGCTGGCGGGGACCAGTGCTGGGATCTTGGAGGAAGAACGATGGCTTCTCGGGGAAGGGTTAACACACGGCGAGTTGAGGGACGAAATATATTGTCAAACAATGAAACAGCTGACGGGAAATCCCAGCCCGTATGTTCTGACTGTATCATTACTCTACCCGTGCTAACGCCCTTCAGTGAAAGCACGTTTAAAGGGTGGCAACTATTATGTGTGCTTCTGATAACCTTCCCCCCTTCGAAAAACTTCGAAACCTACCTTCGATCGTTCATACAGCAGCATACAGCCCAACAAGAGGGAAGAGTCGACGTCATGGCCAAATATTGTCTCAAGCGCCTTTCCTTCATTGCCAAGAAGGGACCCCGAGGCAAGCCCCCGAACTCGGCTGAGATCGAGACTGCATCGGTACGCCCCTGATCCCCCAGATATCTGCTGCAGGACACTGAATCTAACCCCAGGACGCTGCTTTCAATCCTTCAACATTCGGAGAGTCGCTCGATGCAATCATCAGACTCCAGGAACGAAACTACCCTCATCAAAAAGTTCCAATCATCCTTCCCTTTCTCGGCGATGGTATCTTGGCTCTGGGAGGTAGCAAATCCGAGGGTATATTCCGGGTTCCGGGAGACGGTGATTCCGTCTCAGAGCTCAAGCTCCGTATCGATAAGGGTTATTATACCTTGGATGGCGTCGACGACCCCCACGTCCTCGCTTCGCTCATGAAGTTATGGCTCCGGGAGCTCTGTGACCCACTCGTCCCCGAGGAAATGTACAACGAATGCATAACCAACTCGAAGGACCCAGCCGCTTGCGTGCAAATTGTGGAGCGCTTGCCCACTATAAATCGCCGTGTTGTATTGTTTGTGATCAGTTTTCTCCAGCTCTTCCTGGAGGACAGAATACAGGGCATCACCAAGATGACACCTGCGAACCTGGCTCTGGTGATGGCCCCAAACCTGCTTCGGTGCAACTCCGATTCGATGTCCGTGGTGTTTACAAACGCTCAGTAAGTTATTCTTGAAACGTGGATCCAATTCTTGAACTGAGGGTTGTGGCAGATACGAACAGATTTTCGTTTACAACCTATTACTGCATCTCAAATGCGGCGAAGTTGACGAGAATTACAAGCCCGCGCATGGGTTAGGGGCCGTGCCCAGCCCTGCCACACCTCGTACTTCCAAATCACGATCACGACGTCCCCCTCACTAATGTCTCAATCATCTGTACTCCACACATCTCTCATACCAGGAAATTAATCTACACTAACCGATACCCCCCACTTTTTCTTGGCTTGCTTTCCATTCCATTGTATGTAGCACATTTAGGATACGGATCACCATAGAGCTTCAAGTTCGCACAAACTTTGGGCGGGTACGGGTGTGATGCACAATTGTAATGTATGTATGGGTCTGAATATGGTCCTACCACTTGTTGAACTCCCATTCTGGGACAACGGTGGTAGTTGACTCCATCGCCTTCCAGTCGTTCCACGGGATTGTTTTTTTGCGTGCCACTGTTTTCTTGGGCGCCGATTTTTTGCGTTGGGAAATCACCGTCTGGTTAACCAATTTTTCGATGTTGGTCAACATTTCCCAAACCCCTCCTGTTCCGATATCATTTTCTTCCATCCACAGATTTCTCTCGCCAACCTCTCGCCGGACCTTCTCCGCTAATTCTCGTGTAGTGTTATCCATATCAACACCGTTGACCGACATTTCTTCTAAAGCATCGTGGACACCCTTCAGATCTCGAAAGCAAGTCCATCGAGTTGCGATTAGCTCATTGTAAGCGCTAGTGGAGCAACCGAAGACGTAGGAAGCGATGGAGAGATGTCGGGCATAGTCGAACATGGATAGTGCCAGATGGGGGTCTCGATATTTGTCTCGGAATGTCCGTATCAGAAGGGCGATAAGATGGGGGTACGTCGGTGGTTGGAGCACCGGCAAATCCGCATCCTCGGCTTTGGCGTTCCTGAACTCCTGCTCATACATTTGAGATTCGCCAAAGACTTCGCGCATTGCCCAATCCAGCAATTGCTGGTCAGTATCGCATCTGTCCATCTCGTCCTTCTTGCGATCCAAGGCCTCGTCAGATTGAGCTGTCCACTTCATCCTCTTCGAGTGTCGTCGCAAGGTCCCGAACAGGTCCCCCATCCCGGCGCCTCCAACATTAACTGAAGATTTCTGCCCAGATGCTTTCTCGCTCATGGAATCAAAAATCAGA
This sequence comes from Mycena galericulata, assembly GCA_029289565.1. NCBI lineage: Eukaryota > Fungi > Basidiomycota > Agaricomycetes > Agaricales > Mycenaceae > Mycena > Mycena galericulata. Next base: position 287,694 of record JARKIA010000025.1, read on the forward strand.
TTAAAAATCTCGTTAAAAGCACTAATTTCATGCGCAGTCATAGTTTGACGTCGCGGGCGTCGAGGACCCACACCGGGATGGGATGGAATCTGGGGTGGCATGTCCTGGATGTCGGAGAAAACGTGGTCCCATGTCGATTCCTGCTTTGAACTGGATGCGGGTTCTGTCATCAGTACGGAGACGTCGGAGGGATGATGCGCACTGGGGTGGATCCTCCTGTCGCTTCTGCGTGGAAGAGGGGCTATTATTGTCCGTCGACATGTATCGAGAATCAACGCGACGTAGGCATCCCCGCGAATAGTGATTCCGGGACGCTGGGGACAATCTAATGAATGGAGCAGTAGCTGAGCAGACATGCGAACCTAAGACGGATGCTTGAGAAAGACGAGCACACATGGCCCGTGAAGAAACATGAGCCATGTTGGAATGGAACAGAATCGCTTAAAGATAATTTCTTCTTCGAATGCACGTGTCAGGGAAACAAACAGCACCCAGCAAACTAACGCTGACATCCGAATTTGGTAATTTCGCAGGGCGACTTTATCCGACACCCGTAACAACAAAGTTGGTGCCTTTTAGACAAATTCTAACGAGTACCGAGAAATTCGAGATGCCGGGGACGTGACCGTGTTTATTGACAGTGCTCCTTAACGCCGGCCAGGTGGACCTTTTGGAACCTCTAGAAACCCCGCATTAACCACTAACCGCACTATTTGAACTGTCTCGACCTGGAGGCTAACGTACTTATATTGTCCGGCGCATTGCGAACAGGCGATTTTTTCTTGTCGATGATAAAATACAGCTCCGGGTGTACATAAAGAACAAAAGGTACAGGCCAATATATAGAGAACATGAAGTACAGGCCAAAGATCGCTGTTTATTCCCTACCGATATAGTGTGCCTCCCGGTCGCTGTCATCGGGTGGTGTCAAGGGGATCGGACTCGTTGAGTCGTACAGGTTGTAAACACTTTCGCCGCTCTCGGGACGAGCTACGGAGGGGGGCGCAAGCATCGTTGGGGGTGTTCCAGAGTCGAAATCATTCGTGCGTATGCGAAGAGGTGCAGGCATTGAATCGGTTTCAGGAGCGTAATCCTTGTCTTTTTCTTCATACGATTCTGCGTATGTCCCAGACGACTGGTAGTAGGAGTCGGGCCCAGCTTCAACGTTGTATTCTGGCAGGGGTTGAGGCTGGGAGATGATCCACTTCGGGATCCTGATCGAATCCGAGGGAAGCAACCGCCGAGTGGTGGCGAACAGCGTGACGTTCACGACCCCAGATAACAGATAAATTGTGTCACAGAAGATCGTGGCGGCAAAAGGCACGTCGGAACCGGCAAAAGAGCTGAACCGCGCGGCGGCGATTGGCAGAATCATGATCGTATATGCCACCTGAAGTTAGTCAGACTAGGGCCGCTTTGGTCTGGATGGGACTCATTTACCGGATACCTGCAATTTAGAAATTAGCGGGCATTTGGGGTGAGAATGGAGAATATAACACACAAGAGCATGTGCTTAAGGATAGCTAGAGCTTGGTTTTCAAACTGTTTTCCTCGCCAGGGCGTGATTCCGGTGGTCCTCAGTGACACCCGCCTGTCAGTTACCACGATATTTCCGCGGAGACGCAAGAAAATTAGCATGTACAGTACAAAGCTGAATGGGGCGGCCATGAACATCTGTGCGAAGTTAGAAGATATGCGAGAAAGAGAGCCAGCATTGTCCACTTACGAACATGTAATCCAACCTAGATATATATGTTGTTCAGCACACAACTTGATGCTCTGCAAACTAACATACGTGACATGTGCCGTCGTGTAACCCGGAGAAATCCAGCACCAATACCCGGAAATGCCGTCTACCATGTGAGTGAGCAGGAGATGCTTTTTTGGGTTGAGACGACTGACAAAATGGCCCATGGCGCCGTATGTTCAGTGCCGCTGGACCGGCTATTACAATCGTAGCAATGCCAAACCAGCCCGCTATCAAAGTCGCAATGAGAACAAACCGGCTCGGTTTGAGCTCCAAAAAGAGGAGGCAGAACGTATGGATGGCGATGACCAAAGTCCAAAATGCAGTGGCTACATCCGCGGTCTGTTTCAAGACGCCTGAAGTCTCGGTCAAGGGGAGGCGCAGGACACAGAACCTGAATCACCTTGGAGAGTACAGACATCTCCGACCACCACAGCCATATCACGTATCCATGTCGAGTTGAGAACCGAGCCGAGTGCTTGAATGAGATCGCTGAGTAGAAGAGAAATAAAGTATGCCGAGACCTAGACATGGTCTCGTGAGTGCCAATTGAGAGCCAAGCCCACGACGACAAACGTGAGTGCGGATGAAGAGGTGCTTGTCGAGGGAAGAACGTGTATTGAAGGCCGAAAGCTGCGGATGTTTGAGTTGTCGCCATGTGCAGCAAGTCGAGCATCTCACCGCTATTGTCCCAAGTAAACCGATGACGGCGATGAGCGAGAATACCGAAGTTACGACCAGAACCTAAAAAAAATTGAGAACGCGTCCTCCGCAAAGCGGAGCAGTTGATTGAACTCACGGTGATCCCTGAAACCTCCCTGGTTGTATATGCCAAACTCAAGACGTACTCCGAACCGTCCGGCAGCACAGCGTCGGACATTGTTGCGAAAGAAAAGGGTATAATAGCAATCACGCTGGTTTAAATGAATAAAAAAGAGAGGACCGGCCTCAAAGGAAGGTGAAAGTGAAAGCGGAGAAGAAGAGAAACGGAGACATTGAATAACGAAGATGATCCGTCATGATCAAGGAGGGTATCCATGGGGATCTGATTAGAAGCGGTGCTCACTTGATCGCCGACTTGAATAGCCGATGTACGGTGCCGATCTTGTCCGGTGTTTTCCGATATACATTCATCGTACTTCGAGCATGCCTGGTATAGCATAGACACACGGATTTCGCAATTAAAATTATACATTCATCGTACTTCGAGCATGCCTGGTATAGTCTTCCAACTCATAGACACGCGGAGTTCGCTCCATTCGCACTGTCCGTTCGATGCGGACCTGCACCCCTTCCACGTCTTCGTTGGTCACCGGCACACTCTGTATTGAATCGAGATCGAAATCGGGCACTGTCAAGTCGAGCCCCATCCCATCCTTGGATTCAAATTGCGACCTAATGGCACGGCTGACCTCGCGGGCCGATGTAAAAGGCTGAAGAGAATCGTAAGGAAACTTTTCCATAGATATAAATGTGTAGGACCCACTTGTGTTATCGTGATGGCTGCTCCTATGGAGTCGTTGCGCCGCTCAACTGATGCCTCTACTCTTGTGGTTAGCTCAGAACTCGGCAGCAGGGAGATACAAATCACCATGTAGATGAATTATCAGACGCTGACTCATGATCCATGTCACTGTGTATCCCAGAGATGCCCTGCACGGAAAGGTTAGCTTGAGAGGGTTGCGTGTAATAAGAGCAGGATCATACGCGGCAGTCTAGAGGGGACAACATGAATTTACATTCACAGTAACACAAAGTATGGACCTTACCTGTAATTCTACCGAGTCTTCCTCTGGAGTAGCTCGGTAAAATCCCAAATTGAGGAAGTTGACCATAGCGAGGGCCACAAAATACCACACGCCATCGACGAGCATCCTAGTAAAATTGGCAAGGTGGAAAACGATCATCATTTTCGAGCTCACATCTTTGTCACTTTCACCATTCTGATTGGCATAAGCGGAATGCTCGACAAGTGTATTCAATGACTTACATCGAGGCATTTGAACTTTTCAGCCTTAACAGGAACACCACGCAGATTACACTCGTGATGAAGTCATAGAGGACCGATACCGCGTAGTGGACCCAGCCTATATGCTATCAGTACTCAACCAGGTGCAAACGGAAAATGGAACACACCGCCCAATAAACCACGCGGACTGCGGCTGGCACAACTGGAAACCTTCTCAGGATAGATTAAGAGTACCCGGCGAAAGCACTGACTTGCGCTAGGGTGGAGATTAGGAGGCATTCACGGGAAAAAATGAAGACTTACAAGGGTTGGTTCGTAGACCACTTGAAAGAAGATCGCCAAGAGTAAGCAATATTCTACCCACAGGACAGTCACTTACTTTGTCTACCGTACAGAGTGGTAACCCATTCAAGCTAAAGCTGTCAACAGACAAAAACGAGACATAGTTTGCGGACTCACAGCGCAGGCCATTATATAGATCGCAATGAGGGCTCGGCCGATCGATACCGATTTACGGGACAGATTATACGCCCTGGGATCAGTGTGAGTTTAGATACGAGTGAAGAACTGACTCAAATTACCTGAACCCTAAAATCAATCGGGCATTAGACCAGGAAGTAGCCCTGGAGCAGAGGGACTCGCCTAGAACTGATTGAGAGACCATGGTTTGTACAACTACAAACCGATTAGACCAGGATGAGGATTAGCAGGGAAATGAAGCACCTTTAAATACGGAAGGGATAATATAATATTTTCGACAGCTTGCTATGGTAAATTGGCTCGAGAAAAAGCCCAAATTTGACACCGTTAAAACGAGGATGCTGGTATATCTGTCCAATAGAATTAAATGAAACACCCGAACGGACCGCGAAAAGGGTACCGAATAAGAAAGAAGAGCGTGAAAGACAGCCTGATCGAAATCGGGAGGTTAGGAAAGGCGCGCATAACATCGTATGAACCTACGTCAAGTGGTGTCCTCGCCACATACGGTACTCAAAGGGAATCGTCTGCATGTAGCTATCGGGCAGTTGAGGATTCTGGAACGCGTAAAGTGTTGTAGCACGCACTCGTAACACGCGATGGCCAGGGAAGCAACGCGCATATACGCTGAGATGTCATAGCTAGCGCTGCCCTTGGGCACCGACATGCGCAGGGACGAAGAGGATGGTGGTCAGGTTCTCTCCCGAAAGGCGCGGTCTTTGGCTGGCAGAGTGTCTGCCCTCAGTCATTAAACTGGCAGTCGTGAGAACCGGTCTCTTTCTTAAGCCATATTGGGCAGCTGCTGTCAATCGAGGTTCGCACATCGTGATCTTGAAGGATCACAAGAACATTTCCTCGTGGATACGGAACACTGAGATGTCCAAGTTGCAATACATTCTGTACGCAGAAGTGTTTCTTGGAGAAAATGATCAACTATTAATTTGTCCCACTTCTGGGTCAACGAGTGGAGTAGACAAGCAGGGGTCTATGATTTTCGGACCGATCAATGATCAGCGTTGAAGATAACTCCATGGAAAGAGAATTCGAAGAACACTTGGCAAAAATAATACTTCGATTTCGGATTAAGCATTTGCATTATTGGAATTAGGTAGGACATGAATATTATACACATCCAAATGGTGTGGTCTATGCGTTAACGAACTGGAAGGAAATGAGTATGGGACAAAAAATCGAGATAAGTCAAGCTCACAAGCCGAGGCTGTCAAATGCAGCTGGAGGATGCTTGCCCAGGTCGACCGCCTGCGGTTGCGCTCGCTCTCACTTGCATTGATCGGGCTCACATTCTGATCGGATAGTCCAAGGTCAATTGCCATTCTCATCGCCATTTGGCAGTAATTCCGGAGGCCTTATGACAGATTAGACAATTCTACCACGCATACACCAGGTTCATTCGCTTACCATTAATGCGATTATTCTTGTATTCGGACCACGACAACAGCATTACTCCATGCAAAGTGTCCATTGAGGGAATGTGAGCGACGGAAGCTAATATGGTCTAACAGCGTCCATAAGTCTACAGCCACGCTGTGCGGTGGGAGAGAGTTGACCTTTGCATTGTCCCCATATGTCTCGGCTACGTTATGTAGACCTCGGACGGTCAATTCAGAAAGAGTGGAATATCTGCTCCGAATTTGGGTTGGTGGCCATGATAGAATACACAAAACATACCTAGTAGCCATAGCGGCGATGCAATTAGCCAAAAGAGGGGATAACACCTGATCCCAGAAATCTCTTGAGACTTCGTCGTAAGTTACAAAGGGGAATTCGGGGCCCAGTCGCTCAAAGAAAAGCTGGATGAAGTGCGCCATGTAGGTGGGATGCGGGAATTGCGGGCGTTCCGGGTCAAATAAATGAACAGGTCTAGTGCCATGCTGGCTAGTGGGACGACTGCTACGAAAGGTCTGAAATAGTTGGGGTGGAGGGGAGATGAAACTATACCCTATTGGATCGTTCCGCGAGGTACGGAGGGACGACGAACCACTACGCCTGATACGGGAATGAGGATCGCTCGAACGCCAATCCGTTCACAACGAGACGCACCTGTCTATCGAGCGACGAGATTCGGGGGGGTAAGAGAGGTAACGGGGGTCGGCTTCTGGCACAACGACGCCACTGGGTTTGGGGGAATTGGTGGACGAGCGGGGATTCGAATGAGAAGGGCTGGAGGAACTATTGGAGAGATTGTCGAAAGAAGGAGATCTAAAGGATGGATCGGGTTCTTCGCTTGGAGATAATTTGTTATTGCGCACCTCGGTTCATCCCCATAGGGCGATCCTACATTTGGGCCAGCAATTGCGCGACTTCGCTCGGCGAAGTAGCGCTCGCGGTCTCGGAAACGACAGGGAATCTTTGCAGCCTTGCAGGCCTCGCACTTGGCTTCCGGGGTGGGCTGAAGACATTTAATTTTCTTTAGTCGACTGGGACGCGTCAGTTTTGATTTTGAGGACGAGGAGGGCCGGAACACGGACCAATTGTCGCAAGAGGTCACAAGGCGGGGACGTTTCTTGTGGCCCTGGGCGTGCTGAGGGGATTCGATGATGAATTGGAAGGAGTCGTCCATTGGGAAAGTAAAGAAAGGAAAAGGAACCTAATTCGGCCCTTTTATACATCACCTCTCAGTAAAAGCCGGCTGCCTTTGTGAGATGCGACGGTCACGGGCGTATAACAAATACAATTCCAGGAAAAATCATACATAAATACAGCATAAATCTCCGTTTGTTTCATCTCGGGCGGAGGCGATCCAGGGCCCGTTGGCAACCCCCCCGGCCAGCTGGCACCAGATTCGGATCTCTGCACACAGCTTCGACGCCCACAACGAGCGTCCTGACTCGTCCCCAGACCCTCCGCTGAAACATGCCCGCTTAGCCCAACTGTTGTCAGAGATCGTGGGTTTTTTACGTGACACAGTCCATCACCACATGTCCCCGCGCCGCGGCCCTCAACCCATCTTCCGTCGGCGCGCTCCTCAACACCCTCATTTCTACAATAATACACAGCACCCCTGTTCCGTGTTCCGTCGCTGAACAGCACAACCAACCCTCTGCTCCGTCTGTCACGGCTTACGAGCGGGATACTCGTTGATAACCATACCAAACCGTGATTGATGTGCTGACAGCTCTACTTATGTATCTTATATATATCTCAGGGAAATCAACCGAATAAAATACCAGCGATTCAGCAAGCGTTCCGTTGAACCTCCCATCACACACATCAGCCCGGGCTTCTGGAAATCGTGAGAATCGCTGCAACACAGAAAAATTCAAATAATTATATTGCATTGTCTTGGACTGTCACTCGGCCTGTCTTGGCCTAGCCGTCCCGCCACGCTCGTGCGACCTCTATTGACTCCCGCGCTGGAGGGGAGACTGGCCCACTTTCAAGGGATGCGCGACCGCGTTCGGCGGAGGACCAGCGCAGCTTTGAAGATCGTATGCTGCGGAGTTCTTCGGCGTCATCGTCTGCATCGGCGGAAAATAGTGACCGCGACTGATAGCCTGATCTATCATCATCGTCCTATACCGTGCAAGTCAGCTAGAATGACAGCGCAAACAATGGGTGTACACGTCATTGTGTACCAGACGTACCCTGTCGAATTCATCACTACCGCGGGTCAAGCGCGCCGTTTCATCGAGCTCAACATGGCTCGAGGTACGCCCATCAACGGGTCCAGTCACGTCCTGGTCAATCGAGATTGGGTTGCCATGAGCGTCCAAGGGAACAGCGGTCTCCAAAGATTTTCGATACTTGTGGTACGTAAACAGTGCGATCCCTGGATAGAGCATGTTATGGCAGACGGCGCAAGCAGATCAGATTGCATACCGCAAACAGTGATAGCAACACCGGTGATGTTCAGGGGGGTCAGACTGTCTCCAAATACCGCAGCGGAAATGCTAATCGTCGTGACTTCCTTTGCAATTCCGGCGATCGACATGGGTACCATGCCTGCGCGCTGTATGATGCTGTTGTATTATGTTGTAAATCTTTCAAACGATTTAAATGTTCAATGAACTCACTAGAACTCACTCAAAACCATACAGAATGCGACAATACCCGGCATTGTTAGGTAGATGATGGTTCGCAGAGCCTTGAAGCCAACGAAGAAATCGCTGCTGAATATGGCAGACCAGTCGTCCAGGATAAAGCTGATTATCGCAAGAGTAATGCCCATTACCGGTGCAAGCCAATAAATTGTGGCAGCCGGGTTATCCATGCCCATTTTCTTATTCTTCAGCAAGAGTTGCGTTAAAGCCCACCGAAACCCACCCAGAGCGCTTGCAGTTATCACGAGAAAGAATCCGCGTAATATGAAATGGGTCTCGGTCGCGACCATGAGCAGAACCCCGGAGAATATCAGGGAAATGACAGCGACGAGCCGTATAGAGAACTTTTCCAGCCGAAAAAGAAAGGCGAATAGAAGGACGAATATTAGTGATGATGACTTGACCATCGCTGAACATCGTGAGGCTCAAGCTGTGCTCAGAAGGCCAAAACACTCCGACGTACTGAAAAAAGATAGCGATATTGTCTTGAGCGACAGGTTTGAAAGTCCGATATCTAGTCCGGTAGCAACCGCAGTAGGAACAGCTTTTTTTCTAAATCAAAAGCATTTCGTTAGTGAATTGAAGCAACGGGCACTCTAGCCGTCTAGGGAAACAGAACAATCCGGAAAGGCGCACTCAGCCGCCGAAGGGAAAGTTGCATGTTGCCACGGTCATGTATCCCCAGCCGGAATGCAAAGATGCGGGCCCGGTGTTTATTTGCTAAAAGGAAGCAGGGTGCTTCCGGCAACGCAACTTGGCAAATTTGGCCCCCCGCCTAGCGGGCCCGAGAAGGCTCACGCGTTCAAGCCACCAGTAGAGCTCTCCTTGTCATGGAAATAACTCACCCGTAGTCCGCTACTGTCGGGTCTTGTGCTGGCCGGAATCGGTGCGGCCAAACAAAACGTAGCAAGGACGCCAACGCGAACTGCACGAAAAAATGCATCGTCGTCACGAAGAGTGGGGCCGGGAATCCAAAGTACTCTGCCGAGAACATCCATTTGTTGTATAAGGAAAGGATGGTGGAGAAGAAGAACCTAGAGAGTGTGTTTGAGGTTGAAGATAACTGGATGCTCTCCGGAGCGTACCACGACGCGATGAACAAGGTGTTGACGATGGCGTTTCGCCACCATATACGTTTCTTCTCGGCAAGGGTGGCCAGGTGCACGGACTCTGCGGGACCTGAATGCATTTCGTTTGCATCGTCCGAGAAGTGTGGAAGAGAGCGGTCAGCTAGCGACTCGTCCAGCGAATACTCGACATCATCGAAGTGCGCTGTTGCCATTGCCTTTTTGGGCTTGCTAAGTCGCGTGACGTTACAACCGTGACCCGTTTGGTCAATAGCGACCGCATTCGTTTCTCCCCGGTTCTGCTCAGTGCTGGCTAAATAAGATAGAACACGCTACTTTTCGCGAGGACTACATGTACAGCTGGTGTCACGGCACTGCAGGTGTTGCGGTACTCTCGTGCACTTGCACACTAGCAGCGCCGACAGTAGTCGCGCCATTCCTGTTCGTCCGCCAAAAGTCGAATTGTTTCTGTGCTAGAAGGTCGCGGAATTCATCCTGTCGCATGTCTGTTCGGAATTGAGCGTGCTGGAGAAGCTCAAGATGATGTAGAGCGTGCGGGTAGCTAAAACAAAATGAGAACAGCCACACATCTCGACGGGACAGATTCAAACTGAATAAAGCGCGCATAATCCTTTTCCTTGAAATAGAGTAGATATTCCAGGAAATTTATGAACGCAGGTTGATCGAGGATATTTTGCTGCGCTAAGGAGTGCAGATAATAGGGATTTGCCAAAGCTTGTACGAATTCGAGCTCGAGCTCGAATCTGGCGCGATTAATGGCCTTTGGATCCGATTCTAGACAATTTGAGACTAGATAGATCAAGAATTATGACCACCAACCCGACACAGCGTCCATGGTCAAGCTATTCCGAGTATTTGTCGCGGCGGGGTTGGACGGACCGGTTGGTTTGGCAGATCTCGAGCACGTGAGGACGCGTCACAAGCCTAACTCGAACCTCAACCTTCTCAAATTTGTATTTATTCCATGGAAGACTCCTCCAATGGTTGGCAGTTGACCGAGTCCGATCCCGGAGTGTTCACGTACACTTTCTTCTCGTTTTAACTCCCCATTTTTGCTCCAATTTTTTTTTTCCCGCAGAGAACTGCTGAAAACTCTTGGAGTCCCTTTAATAGTCGATGATCTATATTCCCTCGATCCCGAGTCTCTCGCGGCGCTGCAGCCTCTTCACGCTCTCATATTCCTCTTCAAATGGATCCCGACGTCTGGCGAACTTACCTCCACAAACACAGGAGAATATGACCGCGATTTCCCCGGTTTCTTTGCCCACCAGGTCGTAAACAACGCATGCGCAACCCTAGCTGTCTTGAATGCTCTGGGGAACATACCTTCCTTGACTTCTGGGCCCCAACTTGCCGAGCTCACTAGTTTCACCACGGGGATGGATCCGCAGACGCGTGGCATGGTTATCACGAGCGCAGATTGGCTCAGGGAGGCGCACAACTCCCTGTCTCCGCCGAGTGCCATTTCTCTCGATGGGCTTGGTCTCCCAAAAACGTCCGAAGACGCTTACCATTTCGTTGTCTATCTGCCTACAATGGGGTCCTTGTACGAATTGGATGGCCTGAAGGAATTTCCGGTTAGACACGGAGTGTACGAGGAAACGGGTGAAGGGTGGGTAAAGAAGGCGCGGTGTGTATTTGTCGTGCTCATCGTCTGACTCTTTTTTTAAATTGTGCACCAGGGAAACCATTGAAGCACGCATAGCGACATATCCGGCTGGTGCAGTAGGAATTTTACTTGATGACCATTACATGTGCTCAATGTTCGAAAATAGCTTGAATTTAGTCTTCTCGCCCTGAGGGATGATCCTTTACCATTGCTTCAATCGCAACTGAGCGCACTTCAAGCGTCGAATCAGCATTCAGAGGCGGCGGAGATCGTCGTCAAGATCTCCAATGAAAACTCTAAACGTGAACGCTGGGCGGTATGCAATTGTCTTATATCCCATTAAAGCATCCTGACTGTCAGATTTAGTTTGAGAACAGCCTTCGGAGACACAACCACGTTGGACTTGTACACGCCCTTGCTGTTGCCCTGGCAAAGGCCGGAAAACTTGAGAGCGCCAAAGAATCGGCCAAAAAAGCGATGAAGGAAAGAATTGAAGCCCGGAAGGCGGCTGGCGCGGACATGTCGGACGATTAGTTGGCAATCCTCCTACCTGTCTAATAGTGTCGGTCACGGAGGCAATGTGCGATGCCGAACATCTAGAAAGACGAGCCAAAATATCATACTAATCACCTACGCTCAGCGTATTACTACACGCGCACGCATTAGCCACTCGGCCAGTCGGCCTTCGAAACAGAGAGCGGGGTCCCGTAACGACCACACTTTTTCATCTCAACTTATCAGGATCATCTGTATATGCAATTTTTCCATCTCTGGCCATGCGCGTTCCGCCAGCGCTTGTCTACTTTTCGGCAATCGCACTCTTGAAAGGTAGCTTCGATTATTATTAAGTGAAACCAGGACTCTTTACTAGCCCACATTGTATTCTGACTGTATTCTGTTCATCACTGTCGTCAATCGACTTGTCAAAGGGGCCGTCGATGGTAGCGCGCTCGGGATGCCGCTGGGTATGGCCGGGCTAGAGGGCGGGTGACCATCATCCTGGATAATGGGAAGTGGAGAAGGCGGTTGTTTCGGTTTCGGCCTGAGGCTAGATGACCGAGGGGGTCCCTTGAAATCCTGTCGCCGCGGAGGCCGGAGTGCGACGCGTATGCGCGCGAGGGAGGCACGCGGATCTACAGATGGAAGGCGAGAGAGACGTGGTACAGGGACTCTCTTTAGATTCCAACTCCGCAGCGGCTTGGGCTGGTGGGCAGGCATAGAATGACTAAGATCTGGGGGAATCGTTGAAGCCACCGATGGTTGCGCAATCGGAAAGGTCGTGGACCGTATGAAGGACGCCCATCGCTCGGCATAGATTCGGGGAGGCGGCGCGATGTACTGCGGGCTAGGTGGAACCTTTTCGTCGATCTCTACGAAGCCCCCTTCCCTGGCATCTTGGTCAAAAAAGGCCGAGTTGACCCGCCGATACCAGAGCAGTATGGCAAGGACTCCACACACGGCAAGCGCGCCAACAATCGCTGACGAGATGACAATGATTTGAGAAATATCAAGCTTAACTGAGCGTGAATGCTATAACACGGCAAAAATTATAGGCCAAGGCGCCTGTTCTCATTGAAGATCAACGTACTAAAGTTTGAGAGTGCGCATAATCCCTGATAGGCGGTCTGTCGACAGATCTTCTCGCAGGCCGACACGTATCTATCGTGCAGCTCCTACAAAACTCGTGAGTAACCGTGCCCGTGTATTCCGGCTCTCCCAAGTTAACGCACTCTGAAACGGCTGGAACCGCAAGCGCGGGACAGCCCGCGGGAAACAGCGTGGAAGTGAGCAAAATCCAAACGGAAACAAAGCGCATGTTTGCCTGGCGCCTGGCCAAGACAATTGTAGGGGCGGATCGAAAGAAAAAAAAAGACCAAACCAGAGAGTCATCCCAACTATAGATATAAGGAACACCGTTGCCTCTGCGCCGTATCCGCCAGCGAGCGAGACCGCCATGGTGACGTGATTAAACACCGCGGCCAGAAACACCGAGGTCGACCGGGATACCGCAGACTCAATGGCGGACATGGTGACCTCCGAACAACTTTGGATCAGTACTGAAACCGCGGAGCCCGAGCGGGACGGGGGAGTCGCGCTTTAATTACAAGATCTCGCAGGATCTACGCGAAACCAGACCGCAATGCTCCGTGATGTGCCGAGCCACTTGATTGCCGGCTTGGAAAGGGAAGATTTCCAATCCGGAGATCAGAATCTAAGCGGCGATTCTAAACGCCGAAAAGATAGATAATCATATCAAATTCCCATGGGACAGGCGCGATACCTACGGCATATCGGTGCGCTTGTGATAGAGGTCGAACGCAGGGGGGGTGTTCGCAGCTTTCAGCTCCCTCGAAACTGCTTCAGCGCCCTCAAAGACGCGCAAAAGGTTGGCGCCAGCCAGCCCCGTCAGCTCGTCCTTGTTCCAACCGCGAGTGTACAGCTCAGCAAACTAGGTAGGGGCGATAAAAAAAAAACGAATAGAACGAGGCAGGAGACCTACGAGAGCAGGGTACTTGGACACATCCTCGAGGCCAACCGGGGTGCTATCAATACCTGGAACATCGTCAGCTACGTTGTTTTCCGTCATAAAATATACGCACCGTCGTAATCGCTTCCGAGACCAACACTGAGGAATGTCAATTTAGCAAAATCCCTCGCAGATATTGTATGTATAGTACGGACTGTTTCTTTCCTGCCACCTTCGCGATATGTTCGACGTGGTCTGCAACCGTGTATACCGTGGCATTCCCGGGACGCGCCACGAAGCCCGGCGCAAAGTTGACCTGCAGAAAGGTGAGGCGTGACTCCAATGGGAGAGAGCGGGCACGCACCATCACCACAGCATCCGTCTGCCCCTTCCCCGTCCCGACGAGCGCGAGAATGTCGTCGGGAACGTTACGAGGGACATCGTGTACTGCGCGGGCGGACGAGTGTGACCAGATGATGGGTGCCTTCGAGTGCTGCAGCGCTTGCCTCGCGGTCGCATCCTGCATACTGGTCAGATTGATCAATTTTGGTGCCGGAACGGACGAGAGCGCACCGATGTATGAGAGAGATCGACCAGGACGCCGAGGCGGTTCATCTCGTCGATGAGCCGGAGACCCAGCGGGCTTCGAAGTGGGTGAGTTAATCGAAGAGGACTTGACCGCGGAAAGGATATGTACCTCAGTCCTCCGTGAAGGGGAATAATCCCCGGCGATATTCCGCATGAGTCCGCAAACGCGTTGTGGCAAGAATGCGTCAGCGTCACGTAGCGCACACCCAGCGAGTAGTACTGGCGTAGGACCGCGATGGAGTTGCCGAGCTGGTGGCCACTACAATTGCTTGAAATGAGCTCAAAATGGCGTAGGAAGATGTATACCCTTCGACGCCTAACAAGCTGCGGCGGCGAAAACTAAGATGAGGAAAAGAGACGAAACGAAAGCAATTGACAGCGAACCTTGCTATTTTCCCTTGATTGATAGCATCTTTAATATCTTCCGGTCCTAGAGCGAACTGGAACACCTGTATAGTGGGATAAGGAACGCAGCGAAATTCCAAGAACGGCCAAGACTTGCGTCAGGGTACTTGTCGATGGTTAGCCGCGCGACGTCAATTTGCTCCAGAGTGTCCCTGCAATCCTATATCTTTAGAAGAAAGCAACACGTTGCAAGAACCGAAAAACGGACCGAACGCGCCAGGTGGACGTAAGGAAATCTTTCCCTTCTTGTTCGGGTTTGGCGCAACCGACATAGACAGACCTGGAGAAGACTCAGGGCCCGAAACAAGACACAGCGCAAGCGATTTGCTGACCAGAAGAACCCGCCGACCTTTCCCTGCCTCAAACGCGGGATGTCGACATGGCCGACAAACTCCTTTGTCAGGTCCACCGCAGATACGTTGTTCGCGAATGCGGAACGCAGGAGTATGGGCAGGTCTGACCGGGAGTGGCATCAGAGACAAGAAGACGAGTAAGCCCATTGGTTCAGACCGATATGCCCATCCTATATACGGTCAGAGTTCCGGAACGAAGGCTTGATATGCACGCACGATGACAGGGGCGTTGTCCAGAACGTACAACGCGGCACGCATTGGGTCCTTCGGAAGGCGGCCTAATTTCCTCTCAAGCACGGGTGCTACAACTATGAGCGAACAAACGCACCCACGAGCGGTGCGAGCCCATCCGGCAGAAGCTGGGGGAAACCCAACAAGATCACCAGGCTGACGGTGAATACAGCTGTTAGGATGGTCCAGACGACCGCCCGTGTTCTTCCGACGGGGGCTGCCTCCTCGCTGCCTACGGGCTGAGGGAGTAGTGGGGAAGATTCGCCGGCATTGCGGGTATCGTCCGTGATGCGTTGGGTCGAAAGATAGGATCTACCAAGGCCTATGATCATCTGGTTAAGAGCATCGCGGTTAGGCGGTTCACGGCGCGGCTGACCCTCGGGGTTGGCGCTCTCGGACGGTGGGGGATCCATGCAGAAGATGCTCGGAACGCGCCATTTGTAACGCTGATAAGCCAATGGCGTGATCGCAGCGCGCTTAAATAATAACCGATATTGCACTTGGTAATTCTACACAAGAACTGTTGGGCTCAATGAACGCTGAGGAATACGCAGGCCGGGCAAAGTAAAGCGAAAAGAGCAGCAAGTTCGCAGTCGGGTATTTTAAATAAATAACTGTGGCTCCCGCAGTACAATATGTTTACAATTGACCTAGATTTACAAGTGGGAGACATACTTCATGAATTCGAAAATCCGGAGGGGGTGCGATATGCTCGAACTGGAGGCGCGCCAGTCAGCCGCGGTCGGGTGCAAGACCAGTAAATAATACGTACTGCGCTCTTTGAGAATGGCAAAGAAGCGCTCGAGCATCTCATACGACGGCTCGGACACGATGTCGTCCATCCAATCGATGCGCTCTTCGCCGAGCGCGCGGGCCTCGTGGGCGGTGAGGCTGGCCGACTGCGCCTGGAACGCGGTCCATTTTTTTCCCATGGCGGCAACGGCGCACAGCGGCTGGTCGAACGGGCAGTACGGCGCGGCGTGCTCAAAGTGCCCTGCGGAGAGCGCCTCTGCTGCGGCGCGCGTGTGGTGGTTGTCGGACCCGCGCGGGGCGCTCACCTGGAGGAGTACGACGGGGTTGTCGAGGTCGAGGACGGCGAAGGTGACGTCCGCCGCGCCGTCGCGGTCCTCGAGGTAAGGAATGGGCCACTGGGGCTTGATGGTGTAGCCCTCGCTTTCGGGGAACCAGTGCGAGAGGATGAGTTCCCAGAGATCATAGAATTGATACGGGGACGAGGCGTGCTCGTCGTCGAGGCGGGCGGCTACCTGGAGAATCACATCGGGATACAAGCCGGTTGGGGCGCTCGGAGAGTCTAGTTCGCCCAGCACGTCTCCCCTGCAGTCCCGAACTGGACACAGGTATTGATTAGGGAAGCAGCTGCGGACTTTGGTAGGGAGCTACCTATGTGAAATATGGGGCTGGAAGGAATGAGCAGGGAAATAGAAGGGGGAAAAAACATACGGTGCACCGCTGTGGGCCGGTGGGGCGGAACCGTTGGCGAGAATCTGCATGGTGCTGGATGGTGGGTAAGAATAAGCGCCGTCGAGTCACACACCCAGCGGTCTCCTTTTGCGTGACATGGCGCTGCGGGGCAGTACAGCAGCGCAGCCGTGGCCAGTATCTGGTCCGTGCGCGTTCTTCCACTTGGTTTTAGGTAAAGAATTTCTGGCAGCGCCGCACACGACTCGCAAGCACCGGAGAGCGGGCCGGGCCGGTCACATCACAACGGTTATCGCATCGCTTTCCTTTGCTTCGTCCCATCGCTATAGTAATCCCTCGTCCTTTAATTCCCGACGCTGCCTGGTCAACGTCCTCCGATGGCCAAGAAAACTAGAGTTATCCTCGTCGGAATCGGGTTGGTTGGTTCTGTGCACCTCGATCTGCTTACTGACAAAGCACAGAGGTGCTACTTGCTCCGGAAAGACCACCCTCGCAAAGCATCTCAAGCGCATTCTCCCTAACAGTGTCATCATCCACCAAGATGTCGGTGTCTCGTGGTAAACCCGCCTGTTCTCACTCATTTCGGTACTACGTCCAGGACTTTGCCCCCGTCAGTCTCGCGTGCTGGTCGCCTTGGACGGGCCACTGATGACTGTTGCAGCCGCAAGAACAGGTCCCGATGCACCCCGTGCACAACGTGCAGGACTGGGACGCGGCGCCGGGCGCGATCGCATGGCCGCGGATGATCAGTTTCCTGCGCGAGGTCAAGGCGACTGGCGAAATCCCGCCGGACCACCGCAGCCACGACCACCTGAACGAGCAGAAGGATATCCCTATCCCGGTGGACGTGCGCGACCGATGGGTCTCGGTCTTTGAGGGCCTGGCGGCGAAGCGGGCCGCAGACGGCGGCGAGCAGATTGTCTGGGGGCTCGTAGACGGGTTCCTGTTGTACTGGCACCCGGAGGTGATCGAGCAGCTCGATGTGCGGATATATCTGCGAGTCCCGCACGACGCGCTGCGCCAGCGGCGCCATGAGCGACACGGATACCACACCGCAGGTAGGAGACGCCATTTATAGTGAGACTAGGAACCCTGACGTTTCTCCTGTGTTCCTGCACCTCCGATCCGCTTCCGCTTCCGCTTCTGCCCCTCTGGAGTGCAATCCGATCCAGAGGGCACGCTTTGGCGCGATCCGCCGCTGTATTGGGAGCAGATCGTGTATCCGGCATATGTGGACGCGAACCGGGAGGTGTTTGAGAACGGGGACGTGGAGAAGGGTGCTGCGACCGGGAAGGTGAAGGACCTGGTGTTGCTGGAAAGCCTAGAGATGAGGATGGGAGATGCTGTAGACCGGAGTTGCGAGGTGATCTCCAGATTCATTGCCTAGACTCTTAGAAATTTGTAGAGGATCGCGTCGGACGCGTCGAGCCGGTCCCGTGATTGTGGGCTGAGAATCACATGGAAAAGGAGGAGTGTGATCGAGTGATGGGCCGTATAAGAGGGGCTCGGTTTTCACAGAGGCCGAACGGACGATAATTTCCTCCTTTCTCTTCCTCCTCATCCTTCATCAAATCAAATGGCCCAAGTAATAGTCGTTGGCGGCGGTCTCGCCGGTCTCTCTGCTGCCCACACCCTCCTTGAGCGCGGCGCAAATGTCCTTCTGCTCGACAAGCAAGGGTATATGCCTCTCGCTGCCCCGTTCTTGGCTTTCCGCTCACCCTTGGCTCCAGGTTCATGGGCGGAAACTCGACCAAAGCCACCTCTGGCATCAACGGAGCCGGCACCCAGACCCAGCAGGAGGCGGGCATCCCCGACAACGCAAAAATATTCTTTGACGACACCAAAAAGTCCGCCCGCGAGCTCGCCCGCGATGATCTCATCCGTGTCCTCACTGGCCGCTCCGGCGACGCCGTCAACTGGCTCCAGGACAAGTTCGGCCTCGACCTCTCCAAGGTCGCCCGTCTCGGTGGTCACTCGCAGCCGCGAACCCACCGTGGTGACGCCCAGTTCCCCGGAATGGTACACACCGATCACATTTCCGCGTACCGCTAATCTCAACCCCCCCGCAGGTCATCACCTATGCCCAGATGGAGCGTCTCGAGGACCTCGCCGTGAGCGACCCCGAGCGTGTCAAAATCGTCAAGAAGGCACGCGTGACCAAGCTCATCAAGGAGGACGGCACCGTCACCGGCGTCGAGTACCTCCACAACGGCAAGACCGTCACCGTGCACGGACCCGTCATCCTCGCAACCGGCGGGTACGCGGCCGACTTTACCGAGGATTCGCTGCTCAAGAAGTACCGTCCGGAGCTCTGGGACCTCCCCACGACCAACGGCGACCACTGCACGGGCGACGGCCAGAAGCTCGCGATGGCTATCGGCGGCCACGGCATCGACCTCGAGAAGGTGCAGGTGCACCCGACTGGCCTCGTCGACCCCAAGGAGCCCGAGGCCAAGGTCAAGTTCCTCGCCGCCGAGGCGCTCCGTGGTGTCGGCGGTCTCCTCCTCGACAACACCGGCTCCCGTTTCGTCGACGAGCTGCAGCACCGTGACTTTGTGACCGGTAAGATGTGGGAGAACAAGAAGGTGGGTGTCCTTTCGGCTGCGATGGGGTTTGGATGTGCTGACGAGTTGGCGCTAGTACCCGATCCGTCTCGTGCTCAACGGCTCTGCGTCCAAGGACATTGAATGGCACTGCAAGCACTACTGCGGACGTGGGCTGATGAAGCGTTTCGAGAGCGGTGACGAACTCGCCAAGGAGATGGGCCTCAAGCCTGAAGTTCTCAAGAAGACGTTTGCGGACTACAACGCCGTCGTGCGCTCAAAGAAGGACCCCTTTGGCAAGAAGGTGAATTGTCTATTTTCTCTTCTTGTACTCTACTAAACTCGCTGCACCAGTTCTTCTCGGGTGAGTGGAAGTACGACGACGTGTTCAACGTGGCGATCATGACGCCGGTGCTGCACTACACGATGGGTGGGCTGGAGATCGACGCCGAGTCGCGCGTGATCGACACGGCGGGGAAGCCGATCCCGGGGCTGTTTGCGTCGGGTGAGGTCGCGGGCGGTGTGCACGGCGCGAACCGGCTCGGTGGGTCGTCGCTGCTCGGGTGTGTGGTGTTTGGGCGCGTGTCGGGCGACTCGGCGGCGGCGTACCTGCTGCAGCAGTCGAGCGCGGTGATTGCCAAGGCGGGCGGGCGGTTGAGCGCGATTTCGGGGCAGCTGGGGTCGGGTGGGCAGGCGGCGCCGAAGAAGCAGGAGGCGGCGGCTGCACCCGCGCCGGCGGCTGGAGGTAAGAAGGAGTATACGATGGCGGACGTGGGGAAGCACACGACGAAGGAGGATATCTGGGTTGTCGTGGACGGGCAGGTGCTTGATGTGACCAACGTGGGTTTCTTCACTTCTGCTTCGTGTCAGTGCTGAACGCCTCATACAGTTCCTGCCGGACCACCCCGGAGGGGAGAAGGCGATTATGCTGTACGCTGGGCGGGACGCGACGGAGGAGTTTAACATGCTGCACGACCCGAAGGTGATCCCGCGGTACGCACCGGATGCGGTGATTGGTACGGTGAAGAAGTAGGGTAGAGCAAAAGTCCATCCATAATTCGTGCGGAATGCATATTTATTTTATTTCGGTGTATTATTGAATGAGGTCTCACGATAATCCGATTAAGAATCCAACAGGTATAATACAGGCTAGGTGGTACATTCTGCATCTCGTATGTTCATGTATGCTTGTCGAGCTTTTTCTGTGCGTCACCGGCTGCTTTGGAACCCTCCTGCGCTGCGCGTGCCTTTCCCGCGTCGAGCTCTGCCTTGCCCTCCTCAGCCTTTGACTTTCCCCAGCCGAGCCAGGAGAACCAGCCGGCCTTGGCGTCGTCTGCGGCCTTTTCTGCCTCGCGGTAGAGGGACTCGGTGGAGCTGCGGGCTGAAGCCTTGGCGTCGTCGTACGCGCCGGCTGCCTGTGCGGCGACCTTGTGGGCGCGGGCGTCGGCCCCGGCGACGACGCGGTCGCGTGCCTCCTGTGCGTCCTTGAGGCTGCCGCTCACGGTGCTGCGTGCTGCGGCGAGACGGTCCTGGCTTGCGGCCTGTTGGATGGGGGTAAGTAAGGACTGACAGGTAATAACGAGGCACGAACCACTGCGTTATCCTTGAGGTCCTTTGCATGGCGGACGGCGAGATCCTCCTCTGCCTTTGCCTTGTGCTTGAGGGCATCGACGCGCTCGGGGTTGTTTGTGTAGTAGTAGTATGCGCCTCCTGCGGCGAGGGCGGCTGCGATGAGGTAGAGGGTGCTCCCGCCGCCGGCCTTCTTTTCTGATGGCGGGGGTGGGGGTGGGGGCGGTGCAGACTGGGCGAAGGCGCGGACGCGGATGGCGGCGAAGCGGGGTGCCAGGGGGCGGGCGAGGTAGAGGACGGACATGGCGATCGTGTGGTGGTCAACTGAACAACCCTGCGAATAAGTACTCGCTATGTGGCTGTGCAATGACGTATGGCCATTGTCCCATGACGCGCCAAGGTCAATGTCGGCAAACAATTTACGAGGAAATCGGACCCAAATTCATGCGAGTCCGTAAGAGCCAACTTAGCAGCAACTACAAACGTTGTAGTTGCTGCCAAATTCCATGCCAAGTCGCTTTGCATTCTCACAGATCGAACCCAACTACAACTTTGGCAGCAACTACAACGTTGTAGTTGCTGCCAAATTTCAGGATGCGTCATTTCTCATAGATTGAACTAACTTGGTAACTACAACTTTGGCAGCAACTACAACGCTTGTAGTTGCTGCTAAATTTCATGCGAGGAGGGATGCGTCATTTCTCACAGATCGAACCAACCTACAACTTTGGCAGCAACTACAACGTTTGTAGTTGCTGCCACATTCATGCGAGGATGCGTCGCTTTGCCAGTTCTCGCAGATCGAACCGACCTACAACTTTTGGCAGCAACTACAACGTTTGTAGTTGCTGCCAAAATTCATGTGTGCATTTCCAATATCTGGGGCTGTCGAATAAAACTATCCTATAGCTAGTGCTCAAGTACTGACTAGACATGAAGTCAGATAATGGCGCGATCGACGGCCGCCTATCAGTCGGCCCTCACGAACCCGGTCCCGTATTCATCTGATTCCGCACCTCCAATGGTGGCGTTATTATCTGAGACCTGCCATCTTCACAAGCGTGATTCCCCAAAATCGCATGCAAATCATAAAAGGAATCGTGATGCACTGATTCGGAACAGCGACCAGACCTCTTCAGTCCCAGCGAAAGCATAAGCTGGCCCACGGAGGGCGTGTGGGGCGATGCGAGAGGTTACTTCTTAACATTCTTGGATGATCAGTTCCGCAATTACAGGCTGTCCGGATTCGGACGTCCATCGAACCAGCTTCTCTTTCTCCTACCACCACCATGACCGTCGCACCAGACGTCGATCCCCTCACCCTCGCCCTCCAGCCTCCTCCTGGCGAGTCACTCCAGGACAGAGAGGCCCGTCTCCAGCGCGAGCGCGAAGCAAAGAAACGATCAGACCTCATCGACCAGGAGCTCACTCGCCAGCGCGCCCAAGACAAAAAGACCCTCAAACCTGTCAAGATCCTCCTTCTCGGTCAGAGCGAATCAGGTGCGTCACCCGAGCCCCGCACTTTGCCGTCTCCTCACACCCGCCAGGCAAATCCACTACCCTGAAGAGTAAGCGTCTCGCGTATCAACTTATTTAATTGTCCTCTAATCCCGCGTAGACTTTCAGCTAATCAACTCGCCAAAGGTACAACTTTCGTCCTCTCTATCGCCTACTGACCGCCGGTTCCAGGCATTCCGCGCAGAGCGTTCCTCATGGCGCGCCGTCGTCCACCTCAACGTTGTTCGATCTATCCGCCTTATTATCCACGCCCTTACCGAAGCCGAGGCCTCTGCCTCCGCCCCGCAACCTGCCCCCGATGACCCCGTCTACCCTGTCATCACCCAGGAACTCCTTACGCTCAAGATGCGCCTCCTCCCGCTGCAGCAGGTCGAGGAGGCGCTTCTCGGCAAGCTCACGCCCGGCGCAGCGTTCAAACAGCGCCCCGCCGCCCAGACGAATAACCTCTCACCCCTGACGAACCTCCCCGAGAGCACCCGCGGCGGGATCCCCGCGGCGGAGGTCGCCGTGCACAGTGCGACGCCATGGAAAGGCGCCTTCAGCCGCCTGATGAACAATGTCCGCGGCAGCGTCGACGGGCCCGAGGTCGCGGAGCCGCAAGACTCGCGCGAGGCGCGCCAGCTGCTGCATGCGTGCGCAGAGGACATGATCCGCCTGTGGAATGACCCGACCGTCAAGGAGGTGCTCAAGGTCCACCGCCTGCGGCTGGAGGACATGGCGGGCTTGTCAGTCTCGTGCATCTCATCTTATCCCCGCTAACGGCACGTCTCTGTGCAGCTTCCTCGACTCGATACAGCGGGTTACGGCGCTCTCGTACGAGCCCACGGACGGTACGCGAAATCCCCGCACGTTCCCCGATCTCCCGCCGACGGACTGACGCTCTCCAGACGATATTCTCAAGGCCCGGCTAAAGACCCTCGGTGCGCGCCCTACACTTGATAAATATGACAGCGCGCCTGGAACACAATTTAGGCGTCTCGGAGCACCACTTTAGCCTTAAAGCGGGGAATATGGTCCCGCAGTCGTGGATCGTATATGATGTGGGCGGTGCACGGTCATTGGTGGGTCCATTTTCCCCTACTTGGCCATTCTGTTTCTCGCCGTTGTGGCCGGCTTCGCGTTGACTTGACTCCTGTTTCCATCTCTCTCTCCTCCTTGACTTTGAACTGACAACTGTCTGTCACAGCGAGGTGCGCAACAGCGTTGAACTTGACATTTTTATCTGACCGTCATAAATTCGTTTTGTCGATCAGCTGCATGGTGAGTCGTTTTTCTTTTTGATGAATATGGTTTTCCCTGTTCATGTTTTTGCCTTCTCTTCTTTTCTGCTGTTCCTCCTTGTTTTCGCTTCTTATGCGTGGGAGGTCGGACCCGTGATGTCTTCGAAAATTCTCAGAAACGAGACTGGAGTGGTTCTTTGATATTTTTGGGATTCTTCTGTTGCGTCGCTAAGCGGGGCAAAAGGGGATAGACACGTTTTGTTGTGTTTGTTTCCGGATGTGATGCGCCGCCCGCCCTTGCCCGACTGCGTCCGAGCGCCTTGATGCGGATCGAATTTATTTATTTTTCCACTTGTCTCGCCGAGCTAAATTCGTCGCTGACACCTTTCACGTCAGGGTTCCATATTTCGATGATATGGACGCTATCATCTTCCTTGCTCCTCTGAGCTGCTTTGACCAGGTCCTGGCGGAGGACGAGACGGTGAATCGACTTGTGAGTATTTGAAAAAATCTCTGCATCATTTTACTGACAACAACGACGAGTACAGGAAGATTCAATTCTCCTGTGGAAAGCGATCGTGTCGAGCCCGATGCTCAAGGACACGAGTCTTATCTTGTTTTTAAACAAGTGCGATATTCTCAAGGTGGGTTACTAACCGGTGGAAAGAACGCAATGTTGATCCTTTTTTTTTTACTGCTCAGGCTAAACTTGCGGCGGGTCAAAAGTTCGGCGAATACGTCGTGTCATACGTCGACAAGCCAAACGATTTCGAGCATATTACGCATTGTACGCCGCTGTACCTCCTCTCTCACCCATGCTGATGTTTCTCGCTAGACATGAAGAAGAAATTTAGTGAGCAGTCTTGTCAGCTTGATTAGAGATTTGCGGCTGACGAATCGCCCCAGCCATGATTGCCAAGCAGCATTCTCCGGAGCCGCGTGGGTTCTATACCTATTTCACGTCTGTAACGGTGTGTATTATTGTCAGCTGTGCTCGGGACCCCGCCTGATGTTGATGATGCAGGACGTGCAATCCACGTCGGATATTCTGGGCAGTGGTGCGCTTCCTGATACTTTTGTTCGGTGACTCGGATGCTGATTGTTCCTTTTCTACAGTGCGGGACATGCTCGTCAGGCAGAATTTATCGAAAAGTCGGCTGGTTTAGGGAGTGCAGCCGCGTATCCTGGCACCATGAAGGCTGTAGTGTCCCGGCGGCATCGACGCGTTTCATCTTTGAGTTCTGTTTCTTTTTATCGTGTTGCGTTCGCTCGTCTCTCTCAACCCATTCTCATCTATCTGCATTATCTCTCTGTTATATACTTATTCATCTGCGTACATTACATGTATTGATTATTGGGATTCAGGGGTGTACGAGTACTGTGTCGCATGGATGTGATGTATATGTACGTACGTATGTGTGGCTTATAGATTTTAGGGGACTTGTTTTATGTCGTTTCGTGAGCCGGCGGCGAGTTGCAAGGGGGTGTCGCGGCCGTAGCGGTGTGACACTCCGGGCGTCGGGTATAGATTTTATCTCTCGACGGACGCAAACGCAAAATGGGGGTAGCGATTACCGAGGTTAAACGTTAAACTATGTTCAATTGATTTCTGTTATTCTCAGCCTAGGGACTGCCTCGGGCTGCTGCGCATCGTGTGGACCCAGCTGCGGCGAACATCCGTCGGGTAATTGTTGTCCAATTTATCCAGGTAGAACGGCGGAACGCAAGTCAGCTCGCGTTTGTCAAAGTTTCCTACGTGGACGCGGCCCAGCCGCTCCCCGAGGCTACGCGGCTGCGAGCTGGTAGATCTCTGATTGTTGCGAGGGGCAAGACCCTCTTGGGGTTTCACAAGCGAGTCGGTGACGGTGTAGATCTCCGTCGGCCATGGGGAAAGGGTGCCGAGACTGCTATAAGTAGCTATAAGTACCTTTTGTGAGTACTTGCTGAGCTTGGCGCGAACAGCCCAAAGTGGCGGGAACGATACGATGTATTAGTGAATCTAGATCGTAGAGGTGCTCCACAGACAAAGTACTGGCTGTCATGGTTGCTAGATATATCAGCCCTGGGTCTGTCTACCCGCGGGTAGAGTTCGAGGTAAGGAAAGGCTGTGCCGCTGTGTCGACTAATTAAGCACTATATCGTAGCATGTCAATGTGAGCCGGGATGAATACTTTACGAGTCCGAGTGCGACAATTATGGGGTTCAATCTGTTTCATTTCTTGACGTGGACGATGCCAATGTCAATTCTGTGGCAACAGGATGCTAGAAAGCGCCTACTGCGTCGGCCGAGGCCTTGCTTAGATTTAGAACTTTGAAATGAGTTTTGTGGACGACTCCCGAGCTACGAATAGTCGGTGTCAAAATGTTGCACAAGAAATCAAAGGAGGAACTGTTCTGTTGTGCTGGAAATACTAATAGCCTGCTAGGCGATGTCAATGTCGATTCTGTGGCAGCGGGGTATATCGTGAGACGCGATGTTAATTGGTCCGTGACGAGACCACGTGCCCGCGTATGTGATGTGACAAACCTGGAGTTGACCACAACCACGACCTACTAGGCTCGTCTATAGCAATCTGGGACGATACTCTGAAGACAGTCGTTCAGGACCATCGTACTACAACCATCCCACAACATTGACCTAAAGCTCTGCCCTAACTTGAAGTCATCTGAGCATAAATTCCTAGGCTACCTCTAATGTCGACCAATGTTATGGCCAATTTCGGCGCCCTGGATGAGATGGTCCAAGTCATATATCAAGGGATGGACAAGTTTGTTGTTCTTTCAGACGTCACCGACGACAAGTGGAACATTCATCTCGGGTGCACGGGGCCTGAGGGGCGCTGGTGGCGCGGGAGCTGGCGCGCGGCGGATGTGCTCGCGATCGTCGGCAAGTCGTCCAGCGACACGCTACTCGAATCATTTGCGGAAAAATTGGCGGAGACCATCGTGCAAGGCGAGCTTCACGTTGAGAAGGGCGACCGGTATAAAGTAATTTGCTTGCGTCTTTCACTTTCTTACCACCAATGTGGCGTTTCCATTTCAGTTGACGCTAGGTCCTACGTCCAAAAAACCGATGCATGTGGCGCTCAAGGAGATGAGTCCCGTTGAGGCGGCGGCCTATGCTACTGATGTTTTCACTGCTGTGAGCCTCTACGATCGAAATTCCCTCCAAGACTTATTTTTACATGCGAAGATCGCCCTGCAAGCACAATCGCGGCAGTCACGGCTGAATCCTTCCGCAGTCTCGCTCGTGGAAGCCTCCGCCGCATCGCATGCACCACGTAGGTGATTTAATCCCGATGTTCGGTTTGCTGATATTTTATCCTGGATCCGGGTGACAGCGCGAGCAACAAGTTCAAGCGATTTAAAACCCACGACGGGCAAGTCCAAGGCTACTACCGATGATGGCGGCAATAGAAAACCCACCGTTACAACCACGACGGGATCTTCAGACTCCAAGGCCCAACAGGAAATCAAGGCGCTGAAGGCAGAGCTCGTGAAACAGCAACAGAAGAAGAGACATGCTTCCCCGGAAGAAATCACTCCCAGTTCGTTCCCTGACCAGCGCTTTGGACATTTAACCGATAATATGCATAGAACCGGCGGCGGTTGCTCCTCGGGCGCTGAAAGGCGCATCCCTGGCAAATCCCAACAAAAAGGCGAGGAAATACCAGGCGATAGAGTTTGAGAGCGACGAGGAATGAATGGGTAGATGCACGTTCGGAGGATCAGGGTTATATTCGGATACAGCGGTGCTATGTAGCGAACGTTGAATGTTTTATGGTGACAGCGGCTTTGAGCCCTATATACATGTGACTGTTTGACACGATCGCATTTGCCAGCAAAAATTCATCCCGTCGGCTATAATATCGCTCAACTCGACTCTCCACCACCATCTACATGGCTTCCCCCAACGCTCCCTCTTTGCCTGCTGTGCAGCAAAATGAACTCCTTTACGAGATCCTCGCCGTCGTTCAGCAAAACGTTGGCACTCATCCTCTTCCCCCATGCGCAGTCTGATTCCATTCTAGTCCCTAGAACTCGCGTCCGTCCGCCATGAATGCGAACAGTTGCGCCAGGCTAACGCCTTCCTTGAGATCAAAATAAAAGAAGGTTTCCAGGTGCCGCCTTGTTCCCTGTGTGTTCTCCGTGCATTAGTCTAATGGCTTCCCTAGAACAATAGAAGTGGAACCCCTGGCTTTATGACCCCGCAAGCGCCGTCTAGCCCGCAGCTCCGTGCATCAAAGTCTCCCTTCCTCAGCAACGCAATTCCTCCTATTGCTCAGTCCCAATCCTATCATCCATCCCCTCTCGGCGACAGCGTTCTTGCCTCGTTCCCATTCGGCCAGACGCGTGATATTCCAGGTTTCTACGTGGTCATCCCTGCTGGAGGCGCGGGTACTCGTCTCTGGCCATTGTCGCGCGAAGATCACCCCAAATTTCTTCTCGATCTCACTCTGAAGGGTCGTTCGCTCATACAAGCAACCTGGGATCGTCTCCTTCCCCTCAGTTCCGCGGCCCGCACCACCATTGTAGCAGGACCCGCCCATGTTGGTGTCATCCACAGCCAGCTCCCTGACCTCCTCGCCGAAAACCTTTTCTGCGAACCTGGCCCCAAAGATTCCATGGCTGCCATTGGTCTCGCCGCCGCCGTCCTCGCCAAACGCGACCCAGACGCCATTATCGGGTCTTTCGCAGCGGACCACATGATCTCTGGCGACGACGCGTTCTTGTCTGCAGTCGCAGAAGCGGTAGAAGTTGCACGTAACGACTACCTAGTCACCATCGGTATTGCCCCCTCCCACCCCTCGACAGGCTTCGGGTATGTGCGTCTAGGGGACAAGCTCAAAATCAGCGAAGCGCCCAATGCTCGGCTCGTGTCCAGCTTTAAAGAAAAACCCGACGCTCGGACTGCTGCTGCCTATATCGCGACTGGAACATACCGATGGAATGCGGGAATGTTCGTCACTAAAGCTACGTTCCTCATGGAGTTGCTTAAAGAATACAACCTTGGATTGTATACTGGGTTGATGAAGATTGCGGAGGTTTGGGATGACGACGCAAAGAGAAAGTCGGTTTTAGACGACATTTGGCCCGGTCTGGAAAAAATCCCTATTGATAACGCCATCGCTGAGCCTGCAGCCTTAACCGGCCGAGTCGCAGTCGTCCCTGCTACGTTCGGTACGGTTAATTCCACATTCAAAATTCAAAAATTCTGACGGTCGATACAGGTTGGGACGACGTTGGTGATTTCTCATCCCTGGCAGATCTATTGCCTGCAGAGCGCAACCAGCCGCGCATCTTGGGTGACAGCAGTCTTGGTGGGTCTCCTACCAAAGCGGTTACCGCACTTGCTGACCACTTGAACAGTTATCACAGAGCAAGTCGCCGGAGGTATTGTGGTGCCCCAGTCCGGACGGCTCATTGCTTGCTTGGGAGTGGATGATCTCGTTATCGTCGACATGCCCGATACTTTGCTTGTCACTACTCGTGCCCGTTCGCAAGAAGTCAAGCGTTTAGTGAAGAGGGCACGCGATGCTGGCTGGGGACGTCTCCTCTGAACTTCCCCTCTCGACGTGGGAATAATACGTTGGTTATCTTATTTTCTTTGGAATCCCCTGCGGACAAAACTGGAATGGAAATTTTAATTATACGGACAGCGAAACATGTACTATACATACCATAATCGAGGCCAGCCCAACATTTGTTCGGACGTGGATTCTAATCGTATAATATGACTCAGCAAACAAAATACGAGCACGCCTTCGCTAGCCATGTCCGCGTCATTTGCTCTTCGCTTCATACTCGCCTCGCCTGTCTGCTCGCCGGTTCAGCTTTCAGCTGTCAAGTCCGGACGAAAGTCTCGAGGTTGCACGCGCCTTGGAAATAATATCAATGACGTCTAATCTAGGAGATTCGTCTCAGCCTTCCAACTACGGCGCCGTTGAACATGGCGCAAGGGAACTACCTATTCCAGCTCGTGGTCTTCACCGCGGCCTTTCAGCGCGTCAAGTCCAAATGATTGCGATTGCTGGAACCATAGGTCGGTTTTTTGAAAAAGAAATAGTTTAAATACTCATTTAATGTTGGATTAGGAACTGGCCTCTTTTTGGGTGATTGTGGATGACTTGCTTTCTCGGCCCAGTTGATTAACAGCCTCGATGCAGGCACTGGCAAATCTCTCGCTGAAGGTGGTCCGGCGAGCATGCTGATCTGCTATGGACTCGTTGGATTCATCGTCTATGTAACTCTGCTATTGCTCGGAGAAATGGCTACGCAGTATCCAATTGCAGGTAGTTTTCTACTTGAGTGTCTTCGATATCTTACGATCCATACTGGCAGGCTCCTTCAATGCTTATACTGCGCGCTTCTTCTCACCCTCATATGCCTTTGCATTGTCGTGGAACTACTGGTTCAATGACGCAGTCTCAGTGGCATCAGACTTGACCGCTGCTCAGCTGGTGCTTCAATTCTGGACGCCGTCCCATACGTGGGTGATTAGTCTTGTTTTCTGGATTTTTCTCGTAGGCGTGAATGCTGCGCACGTCAAAGCATATGGAGAACTCGGTACGACGCGCTGTAGCCATGGCTTCATCTCTCTAAATTTCGCTCAGAATACTGGCTATCATCTCTCAAAGTCGTTGCTGTCTTGATCTTCATAGTACTCGGTGTTCTCGTCAATGTCGGCCTCAACGAGGAACACAGGTTCATCGGAGTGAGTAATTGGCGTATACCAGGGGCTCCTTTTGTCGGCGGCTTTGGGGGATTCGCCCGTGTCTTCGTTACCGCCAGCTTTGCTTGTATGCAGTCTTGGTTTTTGTGCCGTCAGTATGTAACATACATAACCAGATGGGGGCACCGAGAGCCTGGGGATCACTGCAGGAGAGACCAAAAACCCTTCCAAAAACATGCCGAGAATAGTCAAATTTGTTTTTTGGCGGTAAGCATCCATTTCTGATCATTCATTCCGCTTCTAAACCTTCTCAGGATACTGCTATTCTATATTCTCAGCATTCTGCTCATCGGGCTGAATGGTGTGTTAGTCTGCCTAAACCAGCTGCCCAGTGTTTACTATTTTTCAGTCCCATGGGATTATCCGAACCTGTCTAATAGGAGCACTACTACTTCACCTTTTACCCTCGTATTCAAGGAAGCGGGCTCAAGTACGCGCCAAACCCTGACTCATGCAGTGGCTTACTTTGATCAGCTTTTGCGGCATCCTTCATGAACACGGTTATTCTGACCTCTGTGCTTTCTGCTGGGAATCATGCTCTGTTCGCAGGCACGCGAGTGCTCTATGGCAAGCACCCATTTTATTAACCACCTTATGCGCTTATCAAATGACATTTACAGGTCTGGCCGTCACCCAACCACCACAGGCACCTGCCCTTTTTGCCTGGACGACGTCGCGCGGTGTCCCTCTTCCTGCCCTGCTTTTAACGAGTAGCGTGAGCGCGCTTTGTTTCGGGAGCAGTTTCATCGGACGTGGCGAGGTATAAACGGAAACATCCTCTGTCATACATCATACTGAGAAACTGTACAGCTTTGGGGTTGGCTCCAGAATATAGTAGGTGTATCGAACCAGGTTCGCTGCATCCCGCATTTGTGATGTTCCTTGGGCTCATCGTCCAGCGACGTCCACCCAGATTGCATGGCTTTCCATTGGGCTGGCGAGTTGGCGATTCCGGAAAGCTTGGATACGTCAGGGTCGGTCTTTGGACGATTTAAAGTTCCATACCCGCTGGACCTGGCCATATGGTCCCCTGTTCGTGGTGAGTATGATGTATTATTGATGACGACACTGGAACCTAATCGAGCGTCCAATAGATTGTCACCGTCTCGGCTCTCATCATCGGTGGGTCACTTCCATAGGCTACAGCCGACCTTATTTACTGTTTGGATAGTGCAAGGATGGTCTTCTGTTCTCCCAGTCTTTTCTGCGGTCGACTTCCTTTCATTTTACATTGAAGTCCCAGTCATCGTTGTCATGTTCATCGCCTGGGCCCTCCTCAAACGTCCCGATTTTCGTGTTCACGAGACAACACCATCTCCTTCCTCTCCGTTACTTCATCAAATTCCTCAGACAAGTCAAAACGCTAGCGGAAAACGCTGGTTCTCAGATCTGGTAGACTTTCAGACAGTGGATTTGAATCGTGACCAATATGAAGACGACGACGCCGATAAACATGATGAAGAACAAAGTCAAACTGGGATATGGCGGCGGTTATATCATCTACTAGCGTAATAATTATAACAGTCTCTAAGGATTGCATGTACTGTCGTCAACTGTCATAATGTTTTCATTCGAAGGATATCATAATATTGGGCGAGTGGTGCGCACGAGCCAGATGTTTACCCCATTATTGATTCCTGGCCCTTGCGGCTTGATTGACGCTCCTGATATGTCTCGACGACTCGCTTCATAACTAGCATGCCTCCCATTGCAATCCTGTCATTTGCCGTGCTCTTGCTGAATCTCACAGCTCTGGTGTTTGCAAAAGGCGGAGGAAAGGCCTCAAGTTCCAGTGGCGACAAAAGCACAAACTCCGAGTCTGGTGGCAGCGAAAGCGCAGGCTCCTCGAGTACAAATAAAGGCTCGAGCAGTAGGAAAGTCTACTCCGGGTCGGAATATTCAAGCCCGCTGACTTGTATTTGTAGCAGTGGGTCAAGCGTTCATGTGGTAAGCTCGGGGTCTACTGTTATATGCTACAACGCAAGGTGCCCCCTTTACCCTGTGGAATTTTTGCGGTATTCACCAATTTCAATGTTAAGCAATGAGATCGTCCCCTGCCATTCATCCCGCACAAATGTGATCGTCGGAGCCGTCATTGGCGGGAGTGAGTACAACTTTGGCTGTTGGGTTCCGCCGTTTTTGAACTTTCGAACTAGTCATCGGCTTCTTGTTGCTTGCCTACCTCATATACTGGATAGTAAAGCGCTTCAGAGCTAAACGACGACAACGCGAAAAGAAAACAGCCATGCTACCCACCCTCTCCTTCGGCAAGCAGGAGTACCAACGTGTTGGCGGTGAGGAAGAAAATGTGTAACGTGTAGTTTAAATATGTATTCATATGTTCGTCCATCGTGTATCATGAAACTGGATGAGCCTATGTATACATTCAAAGATGAGCTATACCGCGAAATATCTCTTCAACATTATCCTCTATTTCCCACTTCGATTGCCGCAGAAAGAGCATGGCCGGATAGGTGGTGGTCACCCCCGAAGTCGCTGAAAGTGCCAGCCATACGGCATCGGCGTTGTTGGCGCTGGCTGCAATGTAGAACTCCCTGCCACAACGTTGAAGCTCATCGTGCGTATGTCGATGTAAAAATCTCCTAAAAGACAAGATGGCCTGCCAGACCGGCGTATCCTGTGATTGCACCCCCTTTATAGTCGCCGTCATGCTTTTGATTATCGAACGGTGTAGACGATGGGAGTGCGTGTATACAGACTCGGATCCAATGACTCCTCGCCCCCGTCTCGAAAGCGCGTTGGCTGCGTCTGCGATGTCAAGCTTGGCCAGCATGGTGTGGAAACGGGGCCACACGTCGTTCCACATCCGCCGATACATGAAGCTCCCAACATGTGTGACCAATGCTTCTATTAACGACGTCGCGGCGGCCACAACAAAGGTTTCTGGATCGGCGAGGCGGTTAAGGATGAAAGGCCACGCGGAATGTATCGATGGAAGCAGAGCGGATTCAGGCAGAACTGGAACCGAAGCGGCTAGGAGCGCCAAGATCTTTTCCCGAATCACGGGAGCCCCGTGCGTTAGGAAATAAAGCGACCGGGAAACAATTTGTTTTGTGAGGATCTGGGTGGGCGTTGAAGGCGGCTCCTCGTCAATCGATGGCTGCTGAGGTTCCGATCGCTCTGGGGTTGGCTCTGGTTCTTCATAGATAACATTTTCATTACGGCGCGGAAACCAATCAAAAAACGCCTGCAGTTGCTCGCTATCATCAAGGAATTCGGATGACGGAGAGGAGGGCCTTGCTGGTGCATCGGCGCGCATTGCTGCTTCTTCAACCTCTATTACTTTGATTACCTCCCCTAGCACCTCGATGAGACCTTCGACAATAGTGTCATACCCGTGAAACTCGTCGAGGCGATCGAAGCACTCTTCAACTACATCCCCAGCGCGATCGACGACTTCGGCGCCGACTAGGCGAACAAGAACAAAGAGTACTTTGGCCGCATCTACATCCAGCCATCGGCGAGTAAGTCTTCGGGCTACCGCATCCAATGCGTAATCAAAATTGGAAAGCAACAGGTTGGCGGACGATGCGTAAGATGCACCTGTGGTCATGAAATTGAGGGTCGCCAGTGCTGTTGAGGACAAATGAAGCACCGGGGAAACTAAGGAGTGTAGCACTGGATATAGGGTATAGATGAGAAGCGGAGTGGAGCGAGCCTGCAGAATGCCTGAAGTAACAGCGATAAGCTGGAGACATAGAGTCCTGTGTAGCGTAGGCTGTGTTAGCCTGGTTTTAGTCTTCGGGGGCTGCGACTGCACGATTTGAAGAGTGTCTTGAAGAGAGTTGAGACCTTTTATGTGCTGCACGACTAGCGGAACATCGTCATCTCGCTCTTCCTCCTGAACCTTGTGGTGATCACCGTCTTCAACGTGGTCCCACAATTCAGCTACACTTTTGGCCAAACCCCTGGCCATTTTTTCGAGTCTCTTGCTTCTTTTGTGAACGAGAGGGTCGCCACTACTCCCTGAGAGGATAGAGACATGCGCAACCCCTTCTAGGAGCCGACATGTGCACCATATAGCTGCAACTGCCTGGGTGCTTGTTCCATTGAGGCCGACAGTGGTGAACCACTCGACTGCAGCAAGGCAGTTATCGCCAGCCGCCCGCCCCAAGCTGTGGAACATTCTGACCAAGGCATCATGTGCGCTGCGGGTCGAGACGTTTCTGAATGTTACTTCCGGGAAGGAGATCTGTTCGGAAGAACCGCTATCGTTCTCCAACATCAGCTGGGCGGTGGACATGCGAGAAACGATGCGAGGGGGCTCGACGAGCTCTAGGACGGACAACAATCTCCAACCCCACCTCTCAATCCCCCCGGTAGGACCTAGAAGCACACCTAGACCGGATGAAATAGCAGAGATTCCGGTGGTATTTCTGGCAGAAGCTAAGTTACCGACGGCCTCGATGAGACCCGCAACATGCTCGACTTTAGAGTCGGCCTGTGAAGAAAGAAGCCGAGGCAAAGCTGAGAGGTTGTCCTTGGTACTATGCATCAGAGTTTGTAGCAAGGATTGACGGGCCTTGGTTTGGGCTGTCAATAACCTGAGCAGGGATGCATGAGCCCTGGTCGATACATCGGCGAAAGCGGAATTGGAGAGGGATAAGAGGAAGGAAAGTAACAGTGGTTGGGTCTGGGGTAGCGTTAAGGCGGTCGCCACTAGGATGCTGGAGGAAAAATCCACCAGAGCGAGGAGTGCTGACGGCGTCGTATGCGACACGAGCGGGGTAAGGGTGTTGATAGCGATGTGCAACTGCGTAGATGTCCCACGCAACCACGACTGTGTCCGGGAGGTCGTAAAGGGGCGAGTGTCAGCAGAAGGCTCTCCTGGTCGCGAGTCAGCCAAATTGGCAAGATCTTCCAAATCCTCCACAAATCGAACGGCTCCATCTTTGATGCAAACCTCGTCCCCGATGGACTTGACTATTATCGCCTGCATCACCTTCAAAGATCCGGATACTGTGGCACCTTTAGCCCATCCAAGGCGACCAGGAACGCCTAGCGCCAGCTTTGTCATGCTGCTCACGACGCCAGGTAAGACGGAGGTGACTAAAGAGTCAGTAATGTATGCGTCGATGAGGAGGTAGAGCAAGTCCAACGAAGTATGCTGCAGCGAGTAGTGCTGAGACTCGGCAGTGGTCAAAAGAGAGTCGAGTGTTTGACCGAGAATGGGAGTGAAGCGTTCAGCGGACACGTACTGCTGAAATTCACAAAGCCGCGCAGTAGCAGATCGTGAATATAGTTCTGCTTCTGTCTCGCTCCTTGGACGTAGAAGCGAAAGAAGGCACTGAGATGCTGCATCCTTGGTCTCTTCATCTCGTATTTTGCCCTTTCCCTTCCCTTCGATGTCTCCGAGGACGGAACCGCACAGAATGAATATTTGTTCCCATAATTTTGTATCGCAATTCCACCACCAATCCTCACAAAGGATATGCAGAACAAGGAAGATCTTTTCCAAGACTTGATCCGGAATTTCGGGTGATTTGTTGCGGGAGAGGATGGTGGAGAGAGGGAAGAATGTGTACGATATCAAGGAGGGAGCGAGAACGATCCCTGAGGCCTTGACATCACGCAAAATAGCGATGAGCTCCGCCAACAGTTTAGAAACACTCGGAATCGAGGCCGGGGTCAAGAGGGATGCGCCCAGGAGTGGTACGCACACAGGCTTAAGCTGAGGACGCGGTAAGCAAGGTAAAAAATAGGGACATGGAGGTTGACTGACTCTTTGAAATATGTGCTGCGACGTATCCTCGTCGGCCATCGGATGTGTATAAGAACACAGATTTTATCATAACGTTTGGGCTGTCTGGTGTACGAGAGGCCACCTTGCTCGCAGCAAGCGGCAATCCGATCGAAAAATGAAAGTAAACACGGGCACGTGTTACCTTCTACTTGCCTGTGGCGTTCGCGTTTGCGTTTTGTCTGGCTGGTGTTCCTCTTGCCTCTTGTCTGCGCTGGAATAAAGACCGTATAATGGATGACGGTCGCGATCTACCTCCCCTTCCCATACCACCGCCCTCCGAAGTGCCAGTAGCAGAATCCTCCCGCCGACATTCTCACCGATCCAAGGACAGATATTCGGCGCGGGAACTAGCCACACTTCTCCTTCTGGAGCAACGTGAGCACCGCGAAACCGAGCGTGAACTTTCGCGTGTCTCAGAACAACTCCGGCTCGAGACTGCTCGCGCCGACGAGGCTGACCGCCGAGTGTTGGAAGTGACTGAGCGATTAAAGAGTGTCAATGAAGCCAGGTCAGTTTAGGTTAATCTGTTCTCTATCAAATATAATTCAAGCGTAAGGCTTTTCCAGATTAACTGCTCTCCGAGAAGCTGCAAGGGCGAACGAATCACTTGGGCGCGTCGTCTTGATATGTCTCCCTCCCCATTTCTTATCGAGGGCTGTATTAGGCTTTATAAATTCCAACTGGAGAACGCGCAAAACGAAATTTTTCGAGCGCAGAGCGTCTTCGACATCGTAGAGAAGGAACGATACCATGCAGAACTTCAGGGGGCAAAATCTAGAACCGCGGCCCGGAGATTACATGAACAACACAAGATACATCTAGCAAGGGAAGAGGGGAGGCGTATGGGTCTCCAAGAAGGCCTTGAAGCGGGGCGATTGGGCCTCAGAGACGAGCTCGGGAACCCCCCGCCTGTGTCAAATTTTGGAGATTCCCAGTTCGACGACTACGACGGCGACAATTTTGACGATGAAGAGCTCTCGCCCATTGATTTTGACGCACTTGAGCTTGATGCGCCGTCTCCGCCCCGGGATCGGACACCCAACAATAACTTGCGAGACGCCCCTGACCCAATCCCGGTACCACCCCCAGTACCGCAGCCGGTCCCAGTGCCAGCACCGAAAACTGGGCCAGCGACCGCTCCCTTGTCACCGTTCGTTCCCTTCCACGACATCCATCCCACGCCGGTGCACAATGGAGTCCCACATCCCCGACACGAACCCATCGACGTACCACCGGACGGGTATATCCCAGGAACTGGTCCCGATTCCCTTCCGTTGGTTCCACCTCCCCATGAATTTTTACACCACCGGGAACCAAGCTCACCCCACAGGAGCCGCGTCTCTAGTGCAGTCGAGGACCATGTCAGGGCTCCTTCTGCCTTTGCTAGGACTATGTCTCCTCGACAACACAACGATTACCGCAGCCCCAGTCAACTCGCACGATCAGTTCGGGCAGAGAGTGTGCAACGTGCACCATCGGTGGTGAGGATACATTCTTATGTTATTCATTTGTTTAACAGTATCGTAGGCCGGATCCGTTCGCCCAGTGCAGATGCCTACACCGCGTATGGATACCAACATACCAGGAATCGAAAGTCAGGCTCAGCAGCGAGCGTCCTGGGCGTCGGATTCCTACGGCGGTGGCCAATATACGCAAGCGCCGCTCACAAACACCTCCTCCGGCCCTATCGAAATAAATGTAATGCCTCCAGTATGTTGACGGTTTTCTGCCAACAAAGCAATTCCTGACGCTGCGCAGTCGCGGCCAGACTCGTATGTATCCTCAGGTCAGTTTGGAACCCCGTCAATGGGAAGCAACTTATTCGGTCCTGGTGGCGCGCCTCCAACGGGGGCCGCGCGTGGCGCACCACTGCCCAATATATATGGCCCGCCTGCTCCTGCAGCTTTTGGGAATCCTCCTGCTGGAGCCCCAACCGAGTTCGTTCCTTCAGCTTTCCAGCAAAATCGGAACGGTGGCGCAAGTGCCTCCCCTATGCCCGGAAGCTACACCCTTCCATCTGAAGGGCCCGCTGGCCCTGCGGATCCGCCGTATGACCCATTCGACGAGCACGACTCTGAGAGCACCCATTCTTCCGACTTGCAAACAAGCACGCCGAACACGTTGACTACGCCTCCCGAGACGCGTCGTCCGCATCCGCACAAACCTCCGCGAAAGAAGAACCCCGCTGCGTGGCCCCGGGACCCAGGGTACGAGCGTCCCCCAAAGAACCCAACAGGACCCGGCTTTGGATACGATGGAAACGTAGGATCAACGTCAGGAGCACAAGGGCAGTAAGGTTGGTCCTAATTTCCATACCTACATCGTGCATCCATCTGCACTCTATACATACTGGTATTATTTACATAAAGGGAGGGAACTCGGAGGGGGCAATAAATTAGTCGCGCCTCCTGCTGCTAGACGAATAACGATCCGATTCATCTCGCCGGTCGTAGTCCCGTTTACTGTCCCTGCGACGGTCATCGCTGGAATCGCGCCTGCGATCGTCGTAGCTCGACTCCCGCCTGCTTGAGTCTCGTCTTCGGTCGTCGTAGTCGTCCCGACGTCGGCCAGGGGATCGAGATCTCGAGCTTCGTCGCGAAACGCTCGCAGAGCCATTCCCTAGCTTCGGGGAGCGTGGTCGGTCATCTCTGCCCGACTCTCTTTGCCCCGGTGACGGTCTCCCTTCCCTGTCCTGCTTTACCACTGGAACATAGCGGCGCTCGGGCCGTTTATTGGGGTTCGTCTTCTTCTTTGACCCATCGTCGAAAACTTCTTGCTCTTTGGCTCCGATTCCCAACAACGCCGGCCTTGCTTCCGGGAGATACGGCTGGACCAACCCCTTGCCGGGTTTCCTTGACGCCGCCGTGCCTTCCTTCCACCCCATGCCCCGGAGAAGAGCCAACCCAAACTGCGCGACGGGAACACGGTTGTAGTCGTCCAATGTTGCGACGTCGGGTAGCTCGTCCACATCCTGCTTGTACGCATCGGCTTCGGACATGGGTGTCGGTATGATATCAATCATAGTTTCTGTGTTTCCAATGCCATCGGCACCAGCGAGGATCGCACGGAGGGCTTTTTGATCCTCAGTCTCCTCCTCCTCCGTTTTCACATCGACCATTTCTATTTCCCGCTCTTCGACCGGTTCCGCGTCGGTCTTTTCCTTCTTGACCTTCTCCCTGACTTGGAGACCAGATAGAAGCGGGCCCGAGTTAATCGTGTCCTTGACGCCGAGGCCGCCCACACTACCATCCTTGCCGGTGGCAGCTTTGGCGGATTCTGGGACGAACTGTGAGGCGCTGCGCCGCTTGCGCGCGAGTTCTCTCCAGTCACGGTTTATGAGGGCGGGAATGACGAGCGGGCCCTGAGGGACTTTCTTGCTCTTGTGCAGGCTAGGATGAGAAGGGTTGTGAAAGAAGACTGACGTGAGTTGAGATGGCTGTGGAGTGGAGAGCGGGAAAGAGACACACCGCTGAGCACCCATTGCGTCAAAGCCCGTCACAAGCTCATCCTGCATACCATCGTCGTCCTCGTCGCTGGAGTCTGCATCGTGGTATCTGGCGGGAGGAGAGGAGGTGCGACTACGACTCAGAGGACTGCCTGGTGCTGAGTCTTGGGTGAGGTGGCGGGGGAGAGCGGGGACTTTGAAGCCAGGCGAGTCTGACTCTGGACCCGAAGAGGTATCGCGGGACAAGGGCGTGGGCCTGCGGATAGTGAAGGAGACCTTGGACATGGACGGCCAAAACAAGATGAGTTAAATTTCATGTTTGGCATCATCCTCCGCTCCAAACGGCGGCCCGCTACTCCGCTCTCTCCATGTTTCTTTCATCTCTTCGCCGAGGCCACCCAGCTCTCCGGGCTCCTCTGCGATCCGTTGCAATTGGAACGCGTACCCGTTCCTTAACGAACTCCTGGCCCCGGAGAGCAGCCTTGGCTACCCACCCACCCGCTCAGCCCACGGTCTTGCTCTTCTCGCCTTCACCGGAATACATAGAACAGGAAGAGATCGATGTCGAGCTTCTACCCCCACAAGACGCCCAAATTGTAATAACCGACAGGGCCGCCGAGGTACGCGCCACGGCTGGCACACCGTTCACGCTCAAACTCCTCCCCAGCAACTTCGTTCGATATCGACGCGAGAGGCTGATCCAAACGCGGCACTGCGAATAGCAGTCGAATCTGGCGGATGTCATGGCTACCAATACAAGATGGAGCTCGCCAAAAGTCGAGCATTGGATGATTAGTGAGTGGCCTTTCTTCAGCCTTTAGACGTGATTGATTCGTTCTCCAGTCATTTCAGCCATCCCACCGTGAAGCCGTCCAACATCCTGGTTGACGCCGTCTCCCTTCCGCTTCTTAACGGGTCAACAATTGACTTTGCAACGGAGCTTATTGGAAGCAGCTTCCGGGTGCTGGAAAATCCTCATGCGAAAGGAAGCGGCTGCGGCTGTGGGGTAAGTTGGGAGTTGAAGACGTAGCACGAGATGCATGTTGTTCGAGTGGGTCGAAATTTGTAGCACTAGCATAGTATAATCACACTTCAGGTGAAAGCCATGAATATTGGTGGCCTAGATAGCGTATTAGTGAGCCCAAAGTCAGACAAATTGTCTATGGAGATAGAAGAGATGTGTAGGATGGCGGAAGGATATACAGGTATGAAGTTCAACTCAAGATGTCCGTGCAAGTTGAAATTCGGAGAATGAATCTGGTAGAGAAGAAGGAAAGCTTGGAAGTAATCCCGATATGAGCGTGAACGATATTCTCCCCCGCACTGACCTAACAAACAACGCAGCATCCACCGCTCTCCTCCTTTTCTGGGATGCCCTTGCCGCT
Source organism: Mycena galericulata (assembly GCA_029289565.1). NCBI lineage: Eukaryota > Fungi > Basidiomycota > Agaricomycetes > Agaricales > Mycenaceae > Mycena > Mycena galericulata. Next base: position 328,309 of record JARKIA010000025.1, read on the forward strand.
GCTCTTTCTCCTGTGGTGTTTTGGGTCACCTTGGACCCCGTCCCTCATCAACATGCTGGCGCGAGTAGCGGTCTCGAAGACTTCGTCTACGCCTTCTATTTTGAGTGCTGAGCATTCCTTGTACGCGCGAGCACCAATGGCTTGAGCAGTCCGTTCGCCCTGTTCGCGAGTAACCCAAGGGCAGGGATTATCGGGGGTGTTGGGATGCGACGTGTTCGGCCGGAGGTCAGCTTTGCAGCCAACGAGGATGACAGGAATATTCGGTCCACAGATGGAGCGGACCTCCTCTATCCACTGGAACGAAGAGATGGTCGATACACTGCGGTCGGACAAAACGGTTCGTGGGCACCTACCTTGGTTGTTACGTTTTCCAGAGAATCGGGGGTGTCGAGAGCGAATGCGATAAGTATAACATGAGATAAAGAATAGGACATTGGTCGTAATCGCTGGGGAAGAAAACGCGTCGTTCCGATAATTGCTAGCAAAACATCAAAAATTTGCACACCTCATATTCTTCCTGGCCGCTGCGGTGGTATAAGAGCGCGAGGATGAAACAAAACCGAGGCCACATACGCTGTATCCCATAAGGCCAACTGGACGGGTTTGTCGTCAAGCCTGATCTCGGCGACATAGTTATCGAACACAGCTGTGCCACACAAGTAAGCGGTGTTTGAGACGGAGGAGAATGCATTTCGGCTTACTTGGTTGCTATGAAATGGTGTCAGAGGTGGTATACCGAGCAGATTGTGAAGGACGTACGTAGTCTCGAGGGAATTCTCCTAGAGCAAACGAGCACAGTAGTGATGTCTTTCCACAGGCACCTGTATCATGATTAATAGAATTCGCGGGGTGTAAATGGATGGCTGCATGCCATCTCCAACAATAACGAGTTTCCTTCGGATCTGGGCGTCGAGAGTGAGACGAGCATGGGAAGAGAATATGACGGGGTAGGCGCACAGGATTCGGGGAAGCCATAAGAATTAAGAGAGACCCTGAGCGGGGAAAAGGAAGGGATTTGAAATGTCGTAGAGTAGTGGAATGAAAGGAAAGAAGAGGGCGTAGAAATACGTTCAATCCGTCTTGTCACAGCCCTCGGCTTGCTCTTGTTTCCACATGACGTCAACAACTTTGTGAGAGAACGCCTTTTCCGCACTCAATCAGCTCGCCTACACGCCTGCCAGACAGACAACCTTGCAGCCCTGCAGTATCTCCCCCCATTCCGCTCACCCCGAATATTCTATCCTTTTATTTCCGTACCACTACAAAAATAGAATCGGCCTCAGAAGGCCTTGTCTATCGGTTCCTGTTCACATCCGGCCTCAACCCCGGTAATACAACTCCGTTCACCATTCCGCTTGCAAATAACGTGCTGGAAACATTCAAGATGCGTTCGAACGGCTCGAAATCCGGTCAGAAAACGTTGAAATCTGGCCGCATGTCGTGTACGCAGCCTCTCGGGTCCGCCGCAGCAATGGCCATATCTAGATCTTCACTCGAGGTCGATCCTTGCGTAAAAGCTCAGGGTCTGCATATCTTCAGAATCCGTTCACTACGGGTCGAGGAAGATGCTAAAGGGCGTGAAAAAGCGTACATTAGAGATTATCCTTCTGCCGATTTAATTCCCGCAAAGCAATATCCAGTCATTCGGGCTGGATCCGGAGGAGAGTTTCCGGCCGCACAAGTACGCATCATCGTCAAGTTGGGCCTAAGATGCACCGAAATATTGGGTTGAACCCAGTTTTGCTATCAGAAAATTTTACGTGTTCTCGTCCATGCGGACTGTAGACGATAGATAAGAACGTGGATGTGGAGTTTTCGGTCTAACAGTTGTCTGAGAGGTGGACCGTCGGCGATCCTGCATAGCCGACTTCTAAAGCGCAGTATTCCGAGACCCTGGCAAGACAGGACAAAGAAAGCAAGAGATCAGACCAAGAGATTAGACCAACCCCAGGAGAAAAACGCTGCTGTATGCGAGGGATTACTGTAGTCGTTCAAAGTGAACATCAATGTCAAGTCGCGGGCACGGAACTGCGGCCCGGCCTTCCTTACTTTGAAGGGTGACACCAACGTGACCGTAAAATGTTGGCTCGAACGCACGCATCTCGCTTACGCAGGATTCCAAGGCCTATAAGCCGCGCCACAAGGCCTATATCTGACAACAAGAGACAGCCTAATGGCAATGATATATTTCCCAACCGTCCCATCGGTTGGCTGGCACGGAAATTACAAGAGTCGCCCAAAAATCGCGAACGCTTCCTCAAGTTTGGGAATGCCCTTGGCTTTGGTTCTCCCAGAGGCAAGGCACCGATTAGAACACATGTCTTGTATGAGAGGGTGTGTTCCATAAAGGCGGACGAAGACAAGTCGTTTTGGCGCGAAGGTGAATGTTTTTCTTCCGGCGCGCGACGCTAAACACTTACAACTGGACCAGAATGCGCCCTCCCTCCTACTTTTCAATCCTGGTTCACTGTAACAACACTGCACATCTGGATGCTCACCGTCCGCTTCCGAGCTCTTCCGGATGCGTATGGCAAACGATTTGCAGAGTGCATCGTTGACCATTTTTTCCAAGACGTGGAAGATCGCGTCCGTTACATCATGCAACCCACTCACGACTATAAACCTTATACGTTTACCTCGACCTTCTACATCAACCCAAATGCCCCAAAAACAAAGGACAAAAACGAGCAGCTGGCTCGTGCGCCAGACCGACTCGTCACGCAGCAGATGAAAATATTCAAAGAGCAATGGACCGGCTTTTGTCTCTCCTTTGACCTCGGGCTCGTCAAGGGCGACATGGAGTTGGCGGCCGCGGTGTGGCGCAACCTTCTCGGCGCGCGTGGTGCTTCCGGTATTGCGTTCCCTGACGATCCGTCTGCGCCCAGCTTCAGACGCACCGTCAATCTTCTGGGTGGAAATGTGGTTAATCCGACGAAAATAGATTTCGAGAAGGAGGCCGTGACGGACGACGGGTCCGGTGTGCACGATTTCCCCCCGAACGAAGCAGACAAATACTTGGCCTACCCGGAGTTGATGCTCGCGGTCGTACAATATGTACGGCGAGAGTTGGTGCGACTTGAGGGCATGAGCGACGAGGAGATCATAGACATTGACTGGGACAAAATGACATTTGGGCGGGTCAGACAAGAAGTATCTCCATGATTAATCAAATTAATTAACCCGCGATTCTGGTTTCCCGGCCATTCCTTTCACCTTGGAGAAATGGTGGATGTACATTTTTCGTATCCACTCGATAGTGCCCGTCTCTAATAACTTGCAGTTCCAATTATATCTTGGCACCACATTTAATGACTCTACGGGCCATGCATATGTCAAGTGCTGTATTCCGTCAAGCGTGCACTGTGGGAGCCCTTTCTTCTCGGATCCGTTGATGCTTGACGGTCGGACTAGATTCCCGTTACCGACGGTACAGGTACATTGAATCCAGTCCCTCATGAACACAGTGACAGATCCTGACATCGCCCGACGGAACCGGCACGACTTGACTTTCACCACGTTAGTCCTGAATACACCCGAGGTCTCATTTGGGTCTCCTTCCGCGACGACTAGTGCCGAATGTTGATCCGGCAATTTAATCCACAGCCGTGAGGCAGCCTGGGATTCCTGAACTTGGGACCTTGAGAAGGCTTTGACCTGGAACTTACCGAGGTGTTTATGCGCGCATGGAGATTATGGCAGCTACGGCGAATACCCGCTTATGCATACAAACACCGGAGTTGTTCCTGATTGTCGACTCAACTTCTGGTTTACTTTTTGGGACGAGCTCCATTCGGATTGAATGCCAAGAAGATATAGTACAACAGAGAAAATACACATTTTTAGACTGGCAATTATCACGGAGCAATGTTTCGGGAACCGTATCGAGCAATCTAATCTATTATCGTCAGCGCTTGCGTTTCAAGTTTTTCTGTGCGGTTCCAAGTGGACCTCGCTCGACAGCCACATGTTCGTTTGTGTCCTGCTCGATCCCTAGGTCTTCGGCAAGAGTCAATGCGTCCTGTGGGGTCATGGCGTCAGTTGCGATTTGCCAAAAGCTGAATGAATGGTGAGCAAGTTTCACGCCACAGGAGTGGAGTCGTACTCGTTGAATATTTTTTTCCTGCGAACCCATTCGGCCCTCCACTTCACCCAATCGGCATCTACCTGTTCTAGGTCTTCTGCTGAAATAAGAGGAGCACCGGAACGAAGGGGTTGAAGTTGGGCATCTATTTTCTTTAACTATATTTAGCGACCCCGAGTACGCCATTCAATTTGACGTAAAACTTTTGGAGGAAAGGGACAAACCGCTTCGGTCAACTCCGTAATTTGGACATCCAGCTGAGCGTCAGTAGGTGTAGTCTTCAGTCGGGTAAGTTCTATTGTGGACGCCGTAAGTTTCGATACGGTTGCTGTGATGGAATAGGACTGAACCAGAATTCAACGTCTTGACTTCAGCTCCGATCAATTTATTTTCCTCGTCAATAGCCTTGTACTCTTCTTCAAGCACTGTAAATTGCTCTGCCGGAATGACTTCGATATTCGCTTGATTGGCCACGAAGAAACTTGTCTTGCCTGTTCCAAAAGGATATATAGGAATGGCGAGCAATGCGAAGAAAGTGACAGGTACCATAAATCTTCTGCACTAGTTCGCCCTTTTCTGCCAGGGCCAACAAAATCTTCTGTACCGCCGTCTTGGGAACGGCACCTTGAGTGTCGTTGAAACATTACCAGCTATACGTGAGGCGGAGACATTGACCTTTTAAATTCGCAGAGACGTCGACTGCGCCATATGGGCGATTCATCTGCAAACATTGTCGGTTGTGGTAGGAGATCACTCATGCGGAGGGGAGTGGTACTCTTTTAACATAGTCAAGAACAAGATCTTCAGCTTCCTGACCTTTGAGAACCTTGACGTCCGATTTGGCTTTAGTAGATTCTGCTTTGGGAGCCATTAGCTATGGAACTGGAGGAAGGAAGTGCAAATCGTTGTACACGTGACCACGAAACGTTCTTCAGGTTCAACTCATCCGGATTTTTTTTAACTTGAACTTCAAGCGTTGATACGCCACTGTTCTCTCTCGTAACCCACGGTCTCCCTTCCTTTTAGACTGGCGGTGATTCTTTCGGCCTTCGGTCGCCGGTGGTGCCTCGATAATATAATGTATCAGTTCACAACGGAGCTGGGTTGGGCCTTTGGTACTATCCACAAACCTTATCTTCGCTGTTTGTTTTTTTGTTTGTGAACATGGTGCGGAAGTAAACCTGTTTATCTTAACGCCCTTTTAACGCCTTTGCTAAGTTAGTTCGTAGATGGGGCTAGTCTTTTATGATCTCTTCATCTAGATACCGTAATTGCAAGCACAGGACATCATGCATTCCCAGGAATTCAATGTCCTGTCAACGCAGGCCCGGTCTTAAGCAGGAGATGGACTGTATAAGAGGATTGAAGCTCTACGGGGTCCCGTTTCGGGTGGCGCACTTCTACCGGAGTTCTTCGGCCACAGGTGTGGGCAACTCGGAGACGTTGTTCCCGTCCAAGTTGCACATCTCGATGCGAGCTGCCAGACATATCCCTATGGAGGTAAATGATCTTCGGCAAGGACCAAAACATCATCGCATCGAGTCTGTGCCAATCCATTTTGTTCCCATCAATCCCAACTGTTGCAAGACCAAAACCCCGCATTCGCGGCATCAGTACTGCCGCAGTCCGACTTTCACCCTCGACTCGATTCGCGTACATATGTACCTATCAAGTTGAAACATTACTCTTGTCGTCCCGGAGCGCCCAAATCCGCCAACGACCTCCAATGGCTCGGGCAGCGTTCTTTGGACCAGAATCCCGTCGTTTCCGGTGTAGGATTGCCCATCGTGATAGATTCAGAACTTTCATGCTGTGAACAAAGGGGTGGGATCGAAGCATGCCAGTGCCGTGAATATATCGCGTCAGTGAGCACATTGGCTTTCGGCCTCCTACAGAATCACCGCACGGCCTCTTGTACGTTACCGCCATCGTCGCCACTGTCCAGTGCATACGCTTACAGCCTTCGAGATCCAGGATAGGATACATATTAGGTTCCGATATCGTCCATGTACGAAACCACGACCATAAAAGACCAGCTTCGGGAGCTGGTTTCGCCTAGCCTCTGGATACCGATCCACCAAAATGCCCTCAGCAACAGACGATGGGAAAAGGGAGAAGAAAACTCGTCGCCGGCTTCGACTCAGTTGTGTGGAATGCACCAAACGCAGACAGGTATACCCGTCTCACATAGGTCTTCGACCAGCATACTCAAGACTCATAGAGGTGTGACAGAGTCTACCCTTGTGGCTTATGTGTGTCTCGGGGTGTCTCTCATCTATGCCGCTGGGAGAACGTCCCAGTTGCGCGTCCCACGCCTGCTAGACCTCCCGTCGTCCCTGCAGCCGGGACGAATGACGCGAACATACAACTACTTTCGGCGCGTATCGCTAGCCTTGAGCAAACCGTGATAGCGGAGAGACTCCGAAACCGTCCTAGGTCGGACAACTTTCTTTCAGGTTCCAGTCCTCGATCTTCGAGCGGCGGCCTCTCTCTCTCTAACGATTATTCCCCCCGCAACTCTGTCGTGTCATTGCAGTCGCCATCCAGCGGAAACTCGCCGTACTCGTCGCCTGAGCCTTATCCTCAGGAAGAGGAGAGCGAAAGACTTGCAACGGTAGTGAACCCCTTGCCAGACAGTGTCTACCACACTGTTTCTTCTCTAACGCAACAGTCAATTGCGCACCATGGAGAATACATTGGCGGGGGAAGTTCCCTCTCCGCTTTATATTCGGTAACTACACCTCACATCTTCACCGAAGAGCCTTAAACTCATTCCTAGAATTGTAGATCAGCTCTAAAGCGGCTCCTCGCCTTCCTCATGTCACTTCGACTGAATCCAGCGTCCTGTTTCAGTTCGTCCCTTCCAACGACCCCGCATCTGCGTCCATCCTCCGTGTCATAAAAACCCTGCCATCCAGTTCAACTGTAACCGCACTCTGCGAGGCATTCTTCAAGGGCGTCAACTGGCGCTTTGGAATACCGGAGCAATGGTTTTATGCCACCTGCACCGATATGTGGAACTCAATGCGTTACACGGTTCCTCAGGTTCAGATAAATCCCAACTGGCTATCTCTTCTATTCGCTGTTCTAGCTCTTGCGCCCCGCAGCGACTTCGAGTCGACTAGCAATGACACGGAGGACCGGGAGCAGTTTTTTTCCTCCGCCATGACCGCACGGAGGATCGGTGAAAGTGCGTACCTTGTGCGGGCGTCTTCTTCGCGGACGTCGGCCGCTCAAGGTTCCGTGCTTGCTTGTTTGGCGGTGCCGTTGCTGTGCGACCACCTCGCAGAGAGAGGTCGTGTCAGCGAGGCTTGGAAGCTCGTTGGCCATGCCATCCTCTGCGCGGAAGCTGTGGGGATGCACCGCGATCCCAGTTGGCGCGATTGGCAGAAGATGTCGGAAGATATAATGAGTGACCAGGAGAAGCTGCTGCGACGAAGAGCTTGGTGGGGACTGTTCATCTGGGAAAGGCAAGTCGACCATCAAGCACGCTCACGTGAGCCGACAATAACACCGCAGCTTGACAGGATGTACGGACTGGTTCTGGGAAGACCCACGGTCATTCGAACGTCCGACGTCGTGGTACCGGCGCCTATCAACGCTGACGGAACGCGGAATTTTTTCAACGTCTACCAGCGACATCTCATTCAGTTGATTCATCTCGCTGGCGAGACTGTTGAAAAAGTGAGAGCCATGCTTCTTGTGATGATTTTGACATGCTGAACCTATACAACTGCAGTGCTTTGGCATTGGATCTCCGACGTCTGCGATTGTTCGTGATCTGGATCACAAGTTCGAGCACTGGGAAGCCCAATTGCCCCCCGAATTTCGCTCTGACATGCGATCTGAGTATCAGAGCATCCCAGACGATCTCGATGCGTCAGACCTAGTGGCGCTGTCACGCCAAAGATACACTCTTTCGACATGGTACCTTCTTTGCCGCGCAAAGCTTCATATTTCCTTCATTACGAGCCAAGATGATCCCGTGTTCCTCGGAGTGTGGGGACATTCGGGTACTCGTAAGCGGAGCCGGAACCTCTGCATCTCCTTTGCGTCGGACCTCATACGACTCCAGTGCGATGCTCACACAAACGCAACGCGTTGTCGGAACGAACAAAGCGACGAGAGCGTTCTGATAGGCAGTAACTGGTGCTTCACTGGGTGTTTTTCCCTCTTTGAAGGCGCAGTGACGCTCGCGTCCCTTCTTCCTCAGAATAGCTGGCAGGGAAGACCGGGTGAACCCGACGCACTGGTCCACCACTCGATGATGCTTCTGAACCAAGTCGCGGATGAAGAGCAAAGCACCGGCGCCATCGCACGGATGGGGGGCCAGGTACTAGCGGCGTTGATTCAAGAGCTTGGTGGCAGAAGTGACGCCGAGTCCGTGCTACAGGTGACTCCAACGACCAATTTCCGGACGTTCAATCCCCCCACATTCGTAACGAATATGGCCCCCTCCACGCCAACATACGAATGGTACTCTCCCGAGAACGCCTTTGGACTGCCGACGGAATACGTCTCCCAGCCCAACGACGGAAAAGAAGCGCCCCAATACGACATGGAGTTGCATCTGCCTATGCTGATATCGTATGAAGACGCAAAAATCCGTTTATGAGACAAAAGGAGGCTTAATGAATTGTTACGAGCTGGTTTCCTCGGGCGTCTGCGCATGTACTATTATAAGGTATCTCGCTACGTATCTTACTGTAAGTATAAAATATTGCATCTTTTCTGTACAAATGTAATTCTCTGCTGGCAGATGAACTATCCGGGAACCTGTTGGATTGCCTAGTACGCCGGATTTGATTCGCGATTCGGCTTCTTTGTAGTGATGATGAGTTGCGCGCATGATGATGTGAAGGATGGTGAGCGTGCGCGCCCAGCGGCGACCTCGGAGTAGACCCGTGGCACACTGTGGCAGGTCGGGATGAAACTGATCAGGAGCCTCGAGGACACACACAGAGTTGCTTCGCGGAAACACAGCCGGATTCTAGAAAAGAAAACAGCGCTGTGCCCATCTTGAGAGATGCACTATTTTTTCGGTGGGCCATATGGTCAACAATACAAGCAGTGTGACAAGGATCTGGGTTGATTAGCCATAGATGGGTTTTTAGCTTTGGATGAACTTGGTCGAAAGACGTGGGTGTTCGAAAGACGTGAGATTGGCTTCTAGCTCAGTTGGAAGGCGATAGGATGGGCACCGGGGTGTCGGTGTCTGTGGGGAATGAAGCATCGGAGCAATCAGAGAATAATCAGAAAATGGGAGGTGAAGAGATGGAGAGAGTTCCGATCAAGCAACTCGGGATCAGCTTTCGCCTATGCTCGCCCCGCCACGCAGCCCAGCGTCAATCCCGGCTTGTTCTGCGACCACAACATCCTCTTAGCGCCCAGAGACAGAGACAGCCGAATCTTTCCCTCATCTCGTCACAACCACCATGCCCGTCCCTCTGTGGACTAACAAGGCAGAGGCACGGTACAATGTCACCACAGAGTGCAAGTACACCTCTTATCGCCCCCTCCTGCCCCGTCTCATCCATCCATTTGTCCAGTTCCAAGCCTTGGCCTCCATTCCGCCGCCGCAACCGGAAACGTCGGTCTAGTCGAGTATGCCCTCGCTCGTGGCCAGCCTATAAACTCCGTCCTCGGTCCGTCTCGTCCCCGTCTTCGCACCATCACTTTCCTGACGTCCACCTCGCAGATGGCGTTCTCCCACTACATGCAGCTGCCGCCGGAGGCAACGAGCGCGTCGTAAAGCTCCTTATCGAGCGAGGGGCAGATGTCAACGCACCACGGTGCGTGTTCTGTCAAACATTTGCCTCCGTCACTAATTTTCTTCAGACTACCTCGACGCTACTCGAACGACAAAAACCGGGATGCATCGTGCGCCACGTCCAACCCTCAATTTGTATTTTAATCTTAATAACCCACAGAGCGCCGATTGTTGGCACAAGCGGTAGTACACCACTGCATTTTGCGGCCGCAAACGGCAACACCAACATCGTCAACACCCTTCTCCTTCGGGGCGCCCACGCCAGTCGGGCTGACAAACATGGCATCACGCCCGAGATGCTAGCTCGGCAGAACGGATGGGACGAATGTGCCGATGTTCTCAAGACTTGGATCCTGAACAAAGATCGCGACTTGCGTGAACGGGAAGCCCCTCCAGACTCCGGTGAACCCGTCGGAGTCCCCCTCGGCCGCTTCGCCAGTCGCGATCGCGATGGGTCCCCTGGTGAAGGCGAGAGCTCCACCCGACGGCGGATACACATGAAGCGGTCTATGGATACTGCGCTCAGTATGCTCAAGGGCTCGTCGCCGGGGCCTTCCGACACGGTCAAACCACCACTGCCTTCTTCGTCGTCCTCCGTGCTGCCGGAGAATACGTCGACGATGACACCCCCACCTTCGCCAATGAAGCCGTTTGGGGAATATACCTTCTACTCCAACAGCCCAAGCCCAAGTCCGATAGATCCCGGCTCGCGCCGGCCTTCGTTGCCTCAAATCACATATCCCGTCCCCCCCACGGTCAACCGGAAGACTTCATTGGCTACCCGAGCCAATCCACGTAGACCACGCTCGGCTGGTACCGGCGCGGAAGGCGAGACAGAAATTCCGCCGTTCGGGAGAGGTGGTGCGGGCAGGAAACTTGGAAGCAAGTATTCTTTGTTGAACATGTTCAAGAAGGGGACTGAAGGGAATGGTTCTGGGGTACCATTAGAACGAACCGGTACGCAACCAAGTACCTCTGCGTCCGTCATCCCCCCCGCCTCCGCACTCTCATCATCTTCGAGTGTTGCCCTGTCTCAACCGTCGGCCGAATCTTCTCCTGGCCCTCCTTCTGTAAACTTGACGGAACCTGTGGCGCCTTTTACACGGGGGCCCAACATGTCCCCTTCTACACAACCCCAGCAGCTTCCTGCCATGCAAAAGTCTCCCCCGCGACCTCCCATACCCCTCGCCGTCGACCTTCATAACGCCCTTGCCCAGCACCAACAGCGAGACCGTTCCGGATCCGGAGCGAGCGCACCGTTCGAGCCAGGCCTGTTCATGGGTGCTGCGTTGAATGAAGGCGGCAGCCCTGGGTCCGTCTCCAGCTTTTCACGCCTCGGTGCGCTCCGCCCAGGCCATGTGCGGGACCGTTCGGGGTCACGAGGAAGCAGCGCAGGCAACCGAAGTGGTTCGGTCTTTGATGATGACTTTGTGGTCGCCGGCGATGCTGCCGGAAAGGCGGCGCGGCCAGGGATACTGAGAGCCCACAATCGCAGTATTTCGGGGGGACCGGCCCCACCAGCGGCTGTTAGAGCTCTCAGGTTCGATCCAGCGTCGGGCGCAAGCACCCGAAGGGGCGAAGAAAGTCCCGGGAGGAGTGGATCGGCGTTGGGACTCCGGGGGAGCACCAGTGCGGGGTCGCTTTCAAGAAGCAGGAATGAAGTCGCAGAGCGCGAGTTGCCCGACTCGGCGCCCGCAGCTGTCTCAGACTTTGACCTCGAAGCTCTAGAGAAGAACTTCCTGGAGGATGATGATGAGGACGAATATGCATATGGTCGGCCGCTGCCGCATTCACGACTGGCTGTAGCTGTCAGTGCTGAGCCCTCCGTTTTTCTTTCGGATCCTCGTCCCCGCGGTTTATCGCTGACCTCCTCGACCTCATCCCTGTCCCCCGTCCTCTCCAATGTGGACGCGGATCCTACTATAACTGCCGACTTCCCTTTCAGCATCAAGGAGCCTCCACTGATACTCTCGGAGGGCAAACCTCCGCCCCACCCCTCTGCCTCGGATAACCGAGGCCGAGGCGACTCCGTCAGCAGCAAGAGCACGACCGACAGTCAGACCAACCCTCAGATGAGCGCAAGCGGGACGACCAGCGGGAGTGGAAGCGCGACAGTGACGACGCCTCCTCTAGTCCCCGAGATGTTGGCAGTATCGCCGCAGGGAAGCCCGATGCCCCTTGAACAGCAGGATGGCGAGGTTATACGAGCTGAGCCTGAACGAGAAGTCAAATCGACGAGTAATCGACTGAATGAACGCCGATCACACACGCCGCTGGATATCAACCTCAGCTTAATATCATCCCACGCACAGGCCGAGGCACTCGTTCAGAAGGAATTGCATGATATTTTGGAGATGCCCGTCGTATCTCCTGATAGCAAAGCTCCTGGCTGGACGCCGTTGAGTGCGAGGCTCGCTGCGTATGGGGAAAGCTTGGAGCTTGAACGCAAGTTTCGGCCCGAGATCTCTCCTGTCGACCCGGAGGATACACCAACAATGGCGCGACCGCAACCTCCATCGTCCGGGGCAATGGCGTCCGCTCGGAGTCACCTGCGCGCTCAGCCTAATGGGATTGACCGGCAAAACAGCCTGGAGGTCAAACCTGCCTCGGCGCGCAGACGACCAAAGGAACCGAAACGGCCGCACACCAGCAGTGGGACCGACAGTCCATCCACTGAGTGTACGCGTTCTTACCCGCACTTCATTTCTCTTATTAATCCACTTTATTACAGCTGCGCCGACGCACCATTCCTCTCGCTCCACGTCTGCGGTTTCGTCGCAGACTGACCTCCGAGCTGTCCCAATTGTGACGCAGGCCGCTGCGACCGCTAGCAAGGTCGCCAACGCGAACAATCGCGTCCGCCGTGCTCGCACACCTGATCCGGAGCAGGGCATGAGCCGCGTCAGTTCTCTGGACGGCGTCGAATCCATCGATACTGAACTGGGGCCCGCCCTAACCCGGGTCTCCACCGCCCCCATTCCACCGGGGCGAGAGAAGCAAAATAAAGCGCGCCAGGTTGCTAGTGCCAACAAGCTAACGCGAATGGGCTTCTCGCCTGCCCCTCAGGTCAAGCAAGATTCCGCGCAGACGAAGCGCTTCGGCGGGCTCAAATCCTTGATGCAGACGCTCAAGGGCAAGCCCATCTGATATCTTGACCCGTGTATCCGTATGCTTCCGCGAAGCGCAAGGGCGTTTCATGTATGTCGCTCTTTTATTATTTCCACTCCACGCTTTCTTGTCTAGGCATTGTTATCGTTTCATTATTACATTCGCATTCATTCCATGTTGTACAACCACAACCCCCACGTCCTGCATTCGTTCACTACCTGTTCTCATATATCCATTTTGTCTGCCAATTTGTACGTCTTGTCAATGATACAATGCTACTGTCCGCCAACTGTCCACTCGCAAAATTGCCTTCGCTTTCTATCCCGATAGCAGTCTTTTGCAAACATAATTCCCGAGATTACTCCAAACATATTTGCGAAATACATACTCTCACGACGTCCCAATTTAGGAACCCAGTCATGAGAAGAAATAGAACGAAAATTCCCAAAATTGGATTTGACCTTTTTTGGCTGCGGTCAGCCTTCATCTCCCCAACATTGTCCCTTTCAAGCGCCGACAAAAAGCGAGACACTCTCGTATTGATTCCAGGCAGCTAGTTTCTATACATTTTCTCTAAAAGACTGATGGTGAAGGGTCTGAACAGCGCGACCATATCCATCATTTCTATCTTACTCACGCAGCGGGTTCCCAAACAGCGAGGGCGGCGCGTGCCTCCTCGACAATCGAGTCAAAGGCCGCGCGGATGTGCGCCTCGGTCGTGCGCGAGGCGCCAATGGCGAAGCGCACGCAAAAAACGCCGTTGAGCACAGTTTGCGTGATTGCGAGGTCCGGTCGCACCGCGAGGCGTGCAAAAAAGGCGGCGTTGAGCACGTTAAGCGCCGCGAGATCGGCTTTCGCGGATGTGGGCGGCACAACGCGGAAAACGCTGAGTGCGAGCGACGGCGGAGTCACGAGCTCAAGGATGTCCGAGTCTGTGACTAGTGCGGCGAATGTGGTATTGAGTGCGATACCCTGTAACAAAAGGATGAAGGATGAATGAGTATGATTGTGTTATGGAACGCAAGGGGAAGAAAGGGACCTGGCGGATGTGCTTGCGGAATCCCTCGGCACCGAAGCCTCGAAGGACAAACCAAATCTTGAGGGAGCGGAAGCGGCGGCCAAGGGCCAGGTGCCAGTTTCGGTAGTCGACGACGGTGCCTGCATCTCCGTGCGCAGTGCGCAGGAACGGCGGCGTAATGTCGAGCGCTTCAGTGAGGGTTTTGCGATCGCGAACCCAGAGCGTAGACGCGTCGAAGTTGACTAGGCCCCACTGTAGCGGCGTCACTTGTAACGTCTATGAAGACGGCCTTGGCGTACCTTGTGGAAATTGGTGCAGAACGAGTCCGCGGCCGCGTTTATTGCTTCCAGGAACAGCGACTCGTGAGTCTCGGGGCAACACAACGCAACGCCCGCCCACGCGGCATCGACATGAAGCCATATGTCCGAATGATCCTGGACTGTGCGGCGCGTTAGTCTCCAGAAAAGGACCAACATTAAATCACGTACGGACGGCCTGGATCTCGGGCAGGTTGTCAACGGCGCCGGAGGAGGTGGAACCCACCGTTGCGACTACCGCGCGTTAGCCAAGAGTCTGGAAGCCAGCGAGCGGGAATGTACTTAGAATGAATGGGTACCGACCCGCCGCCTTGTCCTCTTCGAGCGCCTGCCGCAACACCGTGCCCCGGAGCGCGTATCTGTCCTCCGCACGGACCTCAAGCGCGCGCACCTGCAGTCCCAGAACGCGCCCCGCCTTGAGACCCAAAGAGTGCGTTTGCGTGGTAACATATATGATCAGCTCGTCGAGAGGGGCCTCCGTATTGGCGGGCAGCGCACGGAAACGCTCACGGGCAGCGACGGTGGCGACAAGGGCAGAGTCAGAAGCAGTTGTCTGGAGGACACCTCCGCCGATCCCTGAGGTATTGTAGAAAGCCGGGGCGAGACCAAAGAGTTGTGCAGCCCAGTCCATGACGATAGCTTCGAGCTCGGTAGAAGCGGGACTACATGACCACTGCAGCAGAGTCAATAAAGGAACGGGAGCAGGAGGAGGAACCTGCATTGAATCCGGGATTGGGGGCGGCATTGGCGTAGAGGTCGCCGAGGATGCCCTCGAAAGAAGCAGCGGTTGGGAAGTAGGCAAAGAAGGATGGGTGCTGCCAATGGGTAAGGCCGGGCATGATGACGCGCTCGTAGTCGGCGGCGATGGCGTCAAAGTCCTCGCCTTTCTCTGGTGCGGCATCGGGCAGCAGGGGGGCTAGGTATCCTGGTTGGACGCTGGAGCTAACAGGTTTCGAGTCGAGGTTGGTGTAGTAGTCGCAGATGCGGTCTATTGCGGCGTAGCCTGCCTTGCGAAATTGCTCAACGTCCATTAAAGAGCGGTCGAGTCAAGTCAAGAGTTTTTAAGAGAGGGAGTCAAGTCTTGAAGAGAGTCTCCGAGTCACCCCCAAGAACATCTCCCTCTTTATAAAATTGCGTTGTCTGACGCCTTCAACGGTTTGGCGCCGGAGGACGTGGAACACGTAGACCGCCACGACGACGGCGACGAATTCTCCACGTTGAAAGGCTTATAAAATTAAATGCTCAAAGCAATGGGAGGATAAATATATTTTGTCGTGACGGCTCTCACTGAGTCCGTGGGCAAAGTGCCGGGCCGGCGTTGTAACGATTTGCAATCCGCACAAAACAAGTTGAAATTCGGACCGGAGGCTCCGGTAGAGTCCTTTTTCTGCGTGCAATTGAAAAGTATCGCTTTGACCAAGTGTTGCGGACGTAAAGGTACAAGGACGCAATCGATTATATAATCATAGTCCCTCTCCCGCCATGGACTCGGTACAATCGTTTGGTCAGTCGCTTTTCTTTGCACCTTCAATCTGCCCTCATCCTCTCCTAGTTAACAACCAACCGTGGTATCTCTCGCTCCTCCTTGCCCTCGGGTCCGTAGGTGTGCTGCGCTTCGCCGCACAGACGCTCGCGGTAGTGGCCCAGGTCTTTTTGCTCCCAGGCACTAGTGTATGAACAACTTGCGTTTACTACGCTATCCCACAACTAACGAACTCCAGCTCAAAAGATTCGGCGCCAAAAAGGGCGGCGGCGCGTGGGCAGTCGTGACCGGCGCGTCGGACGGCATTGGAAAAGAGTTTGCACTCCAACTAGCTCGCGCAGGTTTCAATGTTCTACTCGTCGCACGGAACGCCGACTTGCTAAACGCGCTAGGCGCGGAGATCGGTGCGACCGTTTATCCGTTTGGTCCTGGATGTGACTCAGACAAAACAGAGAGTACATACGGCGTCAAGACCGGCGTACACATAATTGACTTTGCGAAGAACGATGAGGCTGCTTACGCTGCGCTTTCGGGTACGATCGATGGGCTGGACGTCGGCGTGCTCGGTGTGTGCATTCAAATTTTCCAACGTACTACGTTCTTAGCGGGCTGCGTTATCAGTGAACAACGTCGGCAAGTCGCACCAGTTCCCGGCGTACCTAATCGACACGCCGCTCGACGAAATGATGGACATTGTGGCTATCAACGTGGGCGCGACATTGCGCGTAACGCGCGCCGTGCTACCAGGCATGGTGCACCGCAAGCGCGGGCTCGTGTTGAACATCGGTTCGTTCGCAGGCTCGGTACCATCCCCGATGCTGGCAACGTACTCGGGGACGAAAGCGTTCCTCGCGACGTTCAGCGCAGCCCTAGATGAGGAGGTGCGCGCACATGGCGTGGTGGTCGAGCATGTCAACACCTACTTTGTCGTGTCAAAGCTGTCTAAAATCCGCCGCGCGTCCATGCTCATCCCCACACCCAAGGCGTACGTGCGCACTGTGCTGGCGAAAATTGGGCTGCCGTGCGGCGCAGCGTTCAGCGGCCGCCTCGCCACATCGACGCCCTTCTGGTCTCATGCCATCATGGACTACGCGATGACGGTGATAGCCATTCCGTCCCTCTTTGTGTCGTACACGCACGGCCTACACAAGGGCATTCGGGCGCGCGCTTTGAAAAAGAAGGCAAAGGCCGAGTAAAGATACAGCTATACAGCATGAATCACGGTTTCGGTTACATTCCAGACGAGAGAATACATAGCGCGTACGGTTACATTACTTCAATCACGTATAAACATAATGGCGGTGAACACATTCGCAGTCGTCAAACTTTGTACTCTGCTTTTCTCATCGGGTACTCTGAAGCTTGCTAAGCCTGGCTGTTCCAGACAACTTTCTCGGTCTACGTCTACTTAGATACCGCATTGATTACCAACTTTGCTTTATACAGAAAATAAATTCGCATGCAAAACATGACGATTTGTATCAAGATGTGTATGAACATAAGGCCAATGAGTCGGAGCCTCCATATTCATGGGAGACTGCAACACCCACGCTTATCAGTAATCTTTTCAATTACCATATTGGGCGATTGGACGAGAGCGGCCGCTTTCGACCAGATCCGAATCGGGGAAATGAGTTGATGCATGGAAGCATGCGATGCAGGCTGGTTATACATGGATGTACATTAGGTACTGGCATGGACATGTAGGGTATAGTTGGCTTGAAAGGAAGATTCCATATGAACGAAGCGAACCAAGACAACCACATTATAAAGACGGAAAAAAAAAAGTAATGCACAAAAAAAAAAGGAAAGAGACACGATCAGAGTTTCATGAGCCCCTTCATCGCGTTCGCAATGGCAAAGCTCGACTTTGCCATGACTTGCCGCGAGTCCTTGGTGACGTCGGGCAGCGACTGCACCTCGCTGAGCTTGTTCGCGTGCTCGCTGAGCTCGCGCAAGATGTCGTTCCCCTGCTGCGCCGTCGCGGGCGGCAGGTTGTCGTTGCACACGGCAACGATGCTTGACACGATCGTGATGATCTGCGTCAGGTTCTCGTTCAAAGTCGGCGACGGCGTTGGGCTCCGCACGCCCGACAGCACGCTCTGGATGGCATACACGATCGACTCGGTCTGCGCCTCGAGGTACGGCTACGCGCGTCGTCAGTCAATAAAACACTACGTAGAGAGACATCAAAACGCACCTTGAGCTCTGCCCACGCATCCTCGGACCCGTCCGCAACCGCCGAGTCGTTCGCCGGCTGGTCAAAGATCGGCGGCGGCGAGTTGGTGTTGTCCGAGCTCGAGTTGTCCGACGGCGGCCGCCGCCGCCGCGAGTCGTACGGTGACGACGGTGATAATGGGTTCCCGGAACGCTCCGGGAATCGCCCGCTAGCACTCCTAGCCGAACTCGAGGACAAGGCAGCGCTCGGCTTGCGCTGATGCCCCATCCCTGCCCCCGGGCCCTGCGGCGGCGTCGTCTTCCCCTCATCCACGGACTTGAGCGACGGCGCAAACCCGTTTGTCGCCGACGCGGGGGTGTACGCGCTCAATGCTGCCTGCTCCTGCTCCGCGCGGCTCGCCTTGCGGATGCATACCGTGCGCCCAATCTCGGTGATCGTTGCGGCGACGTGGCTCGCAGCCGCATCGAGCAAGCTCACGGGTGACATACCCGCGCTTGTCGCATGCGTCTTGCTCGCCGTGACGAGGTTGCTGAGGGTAGCCTCCGCGCGCTCCCGCAACGCAGCCAGCGCGTCTGTGTCGACGTCGGACCGCTCGCGTGCCGGCCGGGCCTCGAAAGCGCGCACGTCGTCCACTATTGCGGAGACGGCGTTGACCACGGATTTCATCGGTGTCAGGACGCGCGTCGGTGCGTTGGAACGGCCAGCGGTGAGAAGGCTATCGATCGCAGATAAAAAGGCCGTGACATGGATGTCGAGCACGCCGCCATCGCCCGAGACGGGCAACTGGTCTTCTGGACGGTCCATCTTGGGCGCTTGTAAGAACAGCTGCGACGTTGCTAGATAGAGATGTTGAGTTTTTCAGGGGAAAAGCGATTGCACAGTCACACACCTTTGACGCTACGCAACTCGGTCTTGGCGGCCTCATACTTGCGTTTGTAGTCCTTGAGCTGGTTGTCCAGGTCACGAATAACGACGAGGTCGGCGTCCTTGGCGGTCATGAGTTCGTCGTTCCGGCGCGACAGGTCGCCCAACTCAATCAGCAACCCTTCCATATCATTCCGGAGCTGGTCAACAACCTCCAGATCCGCACCACCGCCATGCCCATTCTCCGCCTCCTCCTCCAACCGCTCGCAGCGCTCCCGCAGGTTACGCAGTTCGTCTTCATCCTCCTGCGCACGGCGGGCCTCGCGCTCCTTCTCCCGCTGGCGCGACTCGCGGAGCTCGTCGAGTTCGCGCTGCAGCGCCAGCATGGCGGTCGTCTGCTCCTCGGCACGCCGCCGGACGACGTCGAGTTCCTCCTCCATCTGCCGCACGCGCGCCTCGCTGTCCTCGAGCAGGCGCCCTCGCTCGTCCGCGTCGTCGCGCTCACGCTGCAGTGTCGAGAGCTGCGTCTGCATCGTCGCGATGCGCAACTCATAGTCACGGCGGGCCTTGTCCTGCTCGTCGACGCTCGCACGACCACGCGAACTACCGCGATCGCGGTCGGAAAAACTGCGGTACTCGGGTTCGTCGTCCTCGTCCTTGAGACGTGCGCTGAGGCCGTTAAGACCGCCCGCGGGGCTCTGGGGGCTGAGTGGATACTCGCTCGCAGTGTCCGGTGGCTCGAGGTCGGCGTCGGCGTCACGACTGCGTTCCCGATCATCCTGGGTGGAGCTCCCGCTCTCGCGAGCCTCACGACCGTAAGGAACTTCGATGTACTCTTCCTCCATGGTACTCTTGTTCGGAATAATCATGCCGCTGGTGGCGGTGGTGCTCTGCTGGGCGGTGAGATTGCTGTTGTCGCTCATACCGCTGAGGCTGGGGGCACCACCGACACGGGGAGGCCGGTAGTCGCGCTCGCGGTCGCGATCCTCAGATCGCCGAGTCGTGTCTTGCGAGGGCCGGCGGCGCGAGGAGGTGCTCGCTGCATAGTCATCCCCGCTGGTTCGGCCATTGTAGGTCTCGGCACTGCGACGGCCGGTGGAGAAATCGGACTCGCTGGGGCGGCGGCGGTCTTCGGAAGGTCGCCGGCTACTGACGCTGCTACCGCCATAGCCACTGTCGCCGGGACGGTCAGCAGAGACCCGGCCAGTGGCACGGGGCGGGGAGTTGTTTGGGAAGTCGGAGACGGGGTAATCGTCGTAGTTCGAACCGGGGGTCATGTTACCTGATGGCTGGGGAGGCGTTAGTGGTAGTTACGCGACGGAAGCGGGAAGACGCACATCTTCCTTGAACTCTGGGTAGCGGCGACCCAGTTCAAAGTATACATCGCTAGAGAGGTCCTCGAAGCGGGTGATGGGGAGTGTTGCGAGCTTTTGGCGGGCCTGGTTTCGTTTTGGATGGAATTCCTCGCGGACGGGAAGGAAGGGGACTGGCACGTAATTTAGAAGAGAGAGATAGAAGGTGGCCCAAGGCTACTTGCCTTCCTTTTCGTTCTTCCTGCGAACGAGCTCGTCGTAGACGTCGGTTGAGAGTTCGTGAAACTGCTGGATGGTGAGCCGGGTGAGCTTTTGGCGCGCGGTGGAGCGAGAGTTTGGAGGAGCTGGGAGATATTATGGACCGGTCACTGAGAGTATAAGGTTGATTTACCCTTTGCAAGATAGGCAGCCAAGTATCGGTCGAGTTCATTAAAGTGGATCTCTGAGACGCTGCGGTAGTCGATTGGGGGCACAGGAGGGACATTCTTGTCGCGCAGAGGGCGATAGGATTCTGAGCGATAGTTCGAGATGCCCGAGAAGGCAGTACCAGTGGGGGACGCTCTCCTGGAGGATTGGTTGTTGCGTGCGCTCATGGTAGACGGAGCGGCTCGGTTGTCGTTGTTTGCAACATGCAAAAGTCGTGTTCTCACGTAATCCGGTCTATCTTCCGAGTCTAGCTTCTCCTTGTTCGTTGCTGCACTACAAACAATTCGACGTCCCAGCAACCAAAAATACTCAAATATCTAGAGTGCACCGGCCTACATCAGTGACACCCGACTCCCAACTCCGCCTGCCTCTGGTGGCACCATCATCTCCCCACTCCGATCCGACACGAAGGCTCGATATCTGAGTCAAAAGAAATTCAGAGCCTACCCATTCAAATCGGCACTACCAAGACGCACATTCGATTCAGTCTCACCCTTTCCTCCGCAGATACCGAAGGCCGCATCGTTTTGAGCACCTTCCTCAGATCCTCTGCCGTGATCTCGTGCTGCGTTCAGAAAGTCGTCAGAAATTAATTAATCCACAACCATGACAGGGCGCACTTTTTTAGGTGCAGACACGCTGCCTTTCGACTCCAGCGCGTCTTGCGACTGCGCTGTCGATTTGATCTGCCGTAGCTGCAGCCACCTCGTCAGCTAGCTGTCTTGGTAGAATTAGGAAAGGAGTAAGAGCATACCCGCCGCTGCAGCGCCATCCCCTCCGCCTTGCTCGCCACCTTCTGCGCCGGCGGGCCGCCGATAACCCTAAATAGCACCTCCGCCTCGTCTTCCCGCGTAGACGACGCCGGCCCGTCAAGGTGGACCGAGGCAATCGACGAATGCACGACCTCCAGATGCGCGTTGTACAGCAGCGCCTGCAGGTCCGCGCCCGAGTATCCCTCCGTGGCCGCGGCGATCTCACCCATGTCCACCGCCGGCGAGAGCAGGACCTTGCGCGCGACAGCTTGCAGGATCTGAACAGTAAGAACGAACAATGAGCAACTGACAAACTGAATGAACGCAACGTACGTCCGCGCGGTCCTCGAGACTCGGCATGTCGCAGAACAGGGCCTTGTCCAGCCGCCCAGGGCGGAGCAGCGCCGAATCGATGAGGTCGGGGCGGCTGATCGAATATCAGCGTCATCCAAGCAGCATTGGTCGGAGAATGCGCAAGGCCTACCTCGTGGCGGCGAGAACATACACCCCATCCAACCCCTCCGCGCCGTCCATCTGTGTCAACATCTGGTTCACGACGCGATCCGTGACGCCCGTGCTGTCGTGCCCTCTTCAAGCCTCGTATCAGCATTGCCTTGACAAACAGTCCGCACTGGAGTAGGCCCACCTCTTCGGCGCAATCGAATCAAATTCGTCAAAGAACAGCACGCATGGCTTGGCTGCCGTCGCCCTCTCAAACAGATCGCGCACCTATCGATTATTCGCTCAACATCCGAAACGCAAAGATAAGTAAGAAAAGACACACCGACTGCTCGCTCGCCCCGATATACTTGTTAAGGATCTCCGGCCCTTTGACGCTAATGAAATTAAGCCCGCACTCCTTCGCCACCGCGGACGCAAGCAGCGTCTTCCCGCAGCCTGGGAATCCGTACAACAGCAACCTATCTGAAGCGTCAACAGGTGCAACCCCAATTGAATACGGCAACGCACCCCGACCGCAGACGAAGCGGCGACTGTGCGAATATTGGGCCGTACTTGGTCGGCCACTCGAGCGTTTCGCGGAGGACCCGCCGCGTTTCTTGCAGACCTGAACATGCGCCGAACCATAAACCGCCCGTATGCGCACCCGGATGCAAGTGCACCCACCTCCGATATCCGCCCAGGACGTCTCCGACTTTTGTAGCTTTACGTCGCGTAGGGACAGGGGCACAAAATCCACCTGCGCAGCATCAAAGTCCATCGACGCGAGCCGTGGCTGCAATAGAAAAAATGAGCCAAAAGCGAGTCCTTACGCCACAAAAAAAAAGTACCAGTTTGCCGCCATCAGACGCGCGCACGGCGACCTGGTGCACCGCGCGCGCGACGAGGTCTTGCAGGTCCGTTGCAGAGTAGCCCTCCGTCTGCGTCGCGAGCGCCGCATAATTCGGCGGAGCCGCCGCGTCGAGCTGCATCTCCCGCGCCATACTCAGCCGCTCCTCCACAATCCGCGCCAGTATCTACGTACACGCAACCCATTCAACTTTACGCGAATCCGGAAAAAAAGCGTAATACCGCACCTCTTTGCGCGCGTTCTTATTCGGCGCCGTGACGTGAACGACGTCCTCAAAGACGTGCGCGCCGTTGACAAGCGGGTGCAGCGCGGCAGTGGAGGCCGCCGTCGCCAGGAGCACCACGCCACGCGAGTTCGCCGTCACCGTGCGCGCGGACTTGGCGTAGAGAGCCAGAAAGAGCTCGGTGATATGCCGGGTGCGAAACGAGTCCGCGTGCTGCAAGCCACGCTGTCAATCTAGTGCAACCAGCGGCGAGATGCGGCGCGCACCTCCACCTCCGCGCCGACGAGCTTCTCGAGGTTGTCGAGAACGAGGACCGCCGGTCGGTGCCACACCGCCTTCTTGAACCAGTAGCCCAGCAGGGCCTTGATCGTCGGCACGGGCTGCGCCGCATAACGCGAGACGTCGACGTACAGCGTGTCTGGCGGGAATCGTATTCAACTATCTATTTCAGTAGAATAGAAAGGAATATTCACATGTAAATGTCCGCGGGTCTTCCTGCAGCGTCTTTGCGACGGCCTGCACTATCGAGGTCTTCCCCGCGCCCGAGCGCCCCGTCACGAGCAGCGCGGAAACTATAGGGCGGTAAGATATATTAGGTATCATCATCCTTCTGCGCACCTCCGTGCACGACGTTGACAGACGCGTGCATCGCCAACTTGCGGACGCAAAATTCTGAGCAGTGTGTCAGCAGGTCCTCCACACCCGCCAAGAACTTCGTCGTAGGGCTGAGAAAAAGAGTATAAACCGCGCGGCTTCTATTATGACTTTTTTTAAAAAACCTACACGGAATGGGGCGGAGGCGCCTCCTGCGCCGCAGCGACGCGTACCTGCGCGCTCTCCGGCGGCCGGGACAGCCTGCATGAGATATTCGTATCGCTTGGGAGGAATCAAGGGAGGGAACCAAAACTCACCTCACGAGATCCCATTCCTCCGCTATTCCGGGGACAGAAAGGAGCACGACCTGATTGGTGGGAACGCCCGCGACGCCGCGCACGTAGAGTTCCGCGGCCCCGGCGCTATCGGCGGAGCTTACTTTTGCGTCTGTAGTGCCCGGCTTCAAGACGCGGGGCGGTGGCGGCGCTGGGGCGGCAGGTGGCTGCGCAGACGGGTCTGCGGGCGGCGCGAGGCGCTTGAGTAGCGTCCGGTGGTAGACCGCGTGGTCGTCTCCGGATGCATTCGGATGTAAGAGCAGGAACGTTGCGGACGAAACGTAGGCCAGGACTTCGGAGCCCGTGTGTTCGGGAAACGGAACGCCGAGCAGATGAGGGGGCATGACCCGGAGCACCTGCGGGGCGATGGCGGGGGCAGCGGTGGACGCGTCCTTCGTCGGAGGCGAGGTATCTGCATCGCTGGAGCCGTTTGGCGGTGCTCCGTTCACCTGCCGCGGCTGCTGCTTCTTGGCATGAAGTTTCGGTGCGATGGAGACCTCCGTGTTGGTGGTCAACAGGAGCGCGTTCCCTTTCGCCTCGGGTTGTATCGACACTGCGCGCGGGGAGTTGTAAGACCCAGCGGCGGCGCTCAGCAAGGCGCACTCACCGACCCTCAGACGGACGCGCGTGCGGCCGAGCACCCAGACGTCGATCTCCTGCCCCGTCTTCGCGACGCGGACCTGCGAGAGGAGCGTCGCCTCGACGTGCGATGCGTGGATATCCTGAAGGCGGTTCGTTTTCCATAGATGCCTCAACGGGGGACTCACGATGATTTCCCAATCATCCGGCGTGAGCGGCTCGGTCGCAACGGCCGTGGCCAGCGGCAGGTCGTGCACCAAGCCGATTTCGACCTGCGGTAAAGAGTCAAAAAGACGGAGGAGCAGCGGGGCGGGGCGCACCCACGAGGTCGTTCTGCTTGAGGCCGAGACCGAGCGCGTACTGGGGGTCGATCTCGATGGTCTCGAAGCCGTTCTCGCCCGAGTTGAACTGCGCGAGGGATGACGCGGACGCCATGCCGGTCCATCCGACGTACACCTCGAGTTTGTCGGCCTCGGGCGCGACGAGGGTCAAGTGGACGGCGAGGTGTTGAGGACGCTA
This sequence comes from Mycena galericulata, assembly GCA_029289565.1. Lineage (NCBI taxonomy): Eukaryota > Fungi > Basidiomycota > Agaricomycetes > Agaricales > Mycenaceae > Mycena > Mycena galericulata. The sequence continues at coordinate 353,179 of JARKIA010000025.1, forward strand.
GCTCAAGTTCAAAATAATTTTGCAAAGAAGCGGTCGATGTACAATACTCCGTTCCACGAGCGGGCCATAGAGCGATATAGGGAGGTTGACGAGAGACGACCTGAGAGATACATAGTGGACGCGGGCTCGTCGCGGCATTAAGCAAAAAGTCAAAGCAACATGTGATTCTGAATTTTCGCGTCCAATCTATAGCACTAGCAGTGAATACAATGTATAGCAGGGCGTAGCATAGACAATAGGAACAGAGTAATGTAAACCCCCGAACGAAACTACACGAAGTCCCTTACACTAGCCCACTCCCACCCATCCGCACCGTGTCTCCGACGACGCGCAGGACGGCGGCGAGGGCGCGGCGCACCAGCCCCGCACCGCTGCCGACATCGTTGGCTGCAGCCAGGCGACGTCGTACTAGCTCGGCATTCCCACCGGAGACATCGCTGGCCGTCTTGGAGAGCCGGCGGCGTCGTACGAGCAGCGGAAGGATAAGTAGGAGGACGAAGGTTGCGAGGGAGATGGAGATTTTGGCGGGTGAGGCGAGGTACGGAGCAAGTGAGGCCCTGAGGAGGGCGTACGTCGACGGCTGAGCGGTGGCGCGGGCCGGAGGAAAGAGACGCGGGAGGTGGTGTGCGCCGGGGCGCGGCGGTGAGGCGAGGGGGAGGGCGGAAGTAGCGGCGCGCGGGGTGGCGGTTGCGGAGGAGGAGGATCTGGAGGATTTTGGTTTGGCGGCGAGGTTTGAGCGGGGACGGGGGGTGGCGGGGACCACGGTGTGCATGGAGGTGGTGGAGGAGAGGGACGAGGAGGAGGACGGACGAAGGTGTCGGTGAGTAGGGTCGAGGTGAGGAGGTCAAGACGGGCAGGGCTCGCGGGGGAGAAGGAGGAAGACGCGCAGCAAGGGTTTGCGCATGGAGGGCTTGGAGAGACGATTGAAAGCTCTGTTTAAATTAATTAAGCCTGGTGGACGGGCCATCGCGCAGACGGACGGACCTCTCTTGCATCGGACGGTAGCTCCGACTCGTAGTCCAAGAACTCGCGCGCATACTCCCACTGCTCGAGCTTGGGCAGGACATAGAGACAGTATGCCTCGACGGCCTTGCGGTAGTTGGTGTGCTCGTCCGGGGCGGGGGAGTACTGGCGGGTGGCGAGCCAGTCCTCGAGAACGGCGCGGCCTGCGTCAGGGGCGTCGAGCTTGAGACTCGAGTACACGAGGGTGAGTATGACCGGGGACGGGATGTACGCTGCCTTTTGTGGCTCTGTGCGGGGGGTGAAGAGGGCGAGGGAGCGGTGGTACGCGGCGGTGATGAGCGCGTGCGGGGGTTGACCGAGGAGCGTGCGGAGTGAGCCGGGCAGCTCGGCCGTTGCCGGGGCGGCGTAGACGGTCGTCTCGAGGGTGATGCGGAGGAGATCCCACTTGCTGCGATACGGCCCAAGCGAGTCCCCCGAGTCCCCCTCCGGCGGAGGCAGCAACCCAAACGCGGACTCAAGCAGCGAGTCCACCAGTGCGACTTCCCGCAGCAGGAACGCACGCGCCGCTCGGTGGTACAGCGTCTGCAGCGTCGCCACAGACGACCCCGACGTCGCCCCCTTCATTTTTAGCTTCCCCGGCGCCGGGGCCGTCAGTGTGCTCGTCGCGGTAGGCATAAGGGAGCCAGTCAATCACGTGTGATGCTACTAGGTACGCCAGATTATATTCCTCATTAAATTAATTTTAGAAGGGGTAGGGAACGTTATTATACAGATGGTCCGTCTGGCCGATATAATAGGTAACTCATGAATATGCCTTGAACACTGAGGGAAAAAAAGCTGTGAGCGACGAAAGGTTTTTGCACCAAAAAACCACTGACCTCTAGAGCGGCCCGTCAGCGATGTAGATTGAGAACGTGAATGTCGAAGGCCATCCCCGGGCGGTGAGCCAGGGTCCGTGAGGACATAGTGGCGCGACAGCTCGTCGAGCATGTCCGCCAGGTCGTCCGGGGAAACGCCTCCATCCGACGTGTTTGTGGCAGACGCGCGCCGCGCGTGCCCAGGAAACTGCATGCTCGCGACATGCGAGTTGGAACCACACACCGAGACAGGCACGTTCGAAGGCACGGGCCGCGGGATGAACCCGGGTTGCTGGCTCGCCGCGAGCGGGCTCAGAGACAGGATCACAGAGGCGCGCCGTGGCCGCGGGCTGTCGAGGTACGCGGGCTTCATCTCGGCGGGTGCATACAGGACCGGTTTCGTGTCGAGACGATGCAAAAGCGGGCGCTGCACGTGAGCGCCTGCATTGTGTCTATATTGGCGGCGTTGTCGTGGCCGCCGCCACAGGACGCAGAAAAGGAGCGCAAGGAGAAACCCTGACGCGAGAACCGCGACCGAGGCGCCGATGATGACCGACAGGTCAAGGGGTGTAGTAGACCTACGCGCGAGAGAGGCGTACGGGCTGGAGGATTCAGATGGATGAGCAACGAATCCCTAGAAAGAACCAGACTCCCTACCGGGCCCGTGCAGGAGTGAGAGACAGAGCAAACCCAGCCGTCAGAGCAATCGGCTTGATTATCATTGACGCTGGGAGAGACGCCTTCAAGCCGTACTTGAAGCAGGGAAGCCATAACTTATAAGATCTCCAACGCAATCGCCATGGCAGCCTCGATAATGCCTCCCTGACTGCGCATGCACGGTGCCTGTTATAGTGATGGTCGACCTCAAGCCTAAGGGAACACAGCGCGTCTTCTGGCCGGCAGCCTGTTGGCTACAGCAGTCATGGCACCGGCGTGGTTTGCTCGTGTAACGTGTTGCCGAGATAATCACACGAAGTCACGGAAAACTTGGTGAGAGACTCTGCCAGGTATAGCATATCCAAGGAAGATAAGGAAGTTTGGTCAGTTTGGACCAACGTAAGTTGAACGTAAGGATGTAAGGAGGATTGCCCCGCAGTTTGTTGTGGCTTATTGGTATATCGAAAACCGCGTATATATGCACGTGATTTGCGGATTGCGTGCTCAACGATGGCGAGCACGCAATCGTCGCCCACGCCGCCATCGAGTGGTTTAAAATGGAGCAGAACGCCACGGGGAGAATACGCTTTGACCGATCTCAGTTTCTGGCGAATTTCCCCAATATCTGGCCAGGAGTCAACCCCCGTGCTCTCCCAACCTCAACAACATTCTCCGGAAGCCCTGAGCACGGTATAACGAAATCTCTGCCGCTTTTTGCAGCGTTTTCTTCTGGACGTCGCAGAGCACAAAAATGCTTGCACTCTTGCCATTATTTTCTATCTCTCGTCACCGGATGAACCGCGTGCTCACATGAGCGTTTCAACGGCATTCTGTTCCTTTTTGGGCAGCACGACCAACCACCACCCCGGCCCCCCCTTACAATTGTCTTGAGCATTGCGTCCTTCTTAAGTCTCGCCGCAGCACTCGAACACCTCAGCCCTCTTTCTTCCCTTCCGCTCCCTTCTCCCTCTGACAATGGTCAAGTTAGCCGAGGTCGAATTCCGATATCCACCTATCGGTCGGGTCTTCCCATTTGGCACGTTTCGCTTCAAAAGCCTCTTGTTGTCCAGTATTTTTGACGTAACATCAGCTACTGCCTTCCACAGATATAAACCTCCCTTCCTTCAAACCTTCCTTCGTATCAATCCCCACATTCACCGTCCGGAAAATGGCCCTACCTTCCATCCTGTCCCTGACTGAATTCGATGCTACCTCTGCGCATACCTTCATCCCATCCCCTCTTTCCTCGGAGTCTGATGGGGAGTCGGTCGACACGCAGTCCACCACGTCCTCCTCGTCGTACACCGGCAAGACCCTCGACGTATTGACGAGCCACCTCTACGTTGGCTCCAACGCCCTGCGAGCGGAAATCCTCCAGGATTTGTTCGACAAGCACTCCAACGGCGGCTTGTTGACACTGTGCATTGATGACGCCTACAACGACCAGGTTGGCGTCAAGTGCCCTGGCTTCAGTTATGTTGAGGCCTCAATGGGCGTCGCCCCAGAGGCGTGGTGCCGCGACAAGCTCGGCGACGTCGAGTACCGCGCTGCTTATTACGACGCAAACATGATCGCTTCTGAGCTCACCGTAAGCGGACCCCGGCTTTGCAGAATTATTCTAACAGACAATATTCACTATTCATTTAGTGCACCCCATCCACCACTCGAACCCAGGCGTCTCATCTGCTCGCCTTCGCCCTGGCGTCGCTGCGGTCCGTCATCTCCACCACTTCCGAATGTGGGCGGTACACGATCCACGTCCTCGAGCGGCCTACAGTCGCTTTCCTACCGGTGTCGCGCACTGCGTCTTTCGTTGGTCCCTCCCTTCAGAGCACAAGCTCCGGAAACATCCCAACCGTCGAGGAATGGAAGACCCTCTGGCGCGCCTGGGACCTGGTCACCCTCCAGATGATTCCGCAGGAGATGCTCCTTCAAAAGCCAATCGATTTGCGACACAAGTAGAATCATTTCCGCGGAATAATGACCTCGATACTCATATTCTATTCAGGTGCCTGTTTTATATCGGCCATATCCCAACGTACGTTGACGTGCCATGGACTCATCACCGGTTCTAAACGCATCACAGGTTCCTCGATATGTTGCTTTCCAAGGCCATCGGCGGGAAACCGACCGAACCCAGTTACTTCTGGAACATATTCGAGGTGCGCATATTCTGCGTTTCAGGAAACCATCTCACCCTCACGTAGAGAGGTATCGACCCCCACGTCGACGACCCGGACCACTGCCATGTGCGTTGAGCGTTGCATTCATTTTTTTTCATGTCGTGCGCTGACACGTCGAGTAGAACCACTCGGAAGTCCCGACGTGCGACGAAGACTGGCCGGCCTTGGACACTGTCCTGGGCTTCCGCACCGCAGTCCGCGCTCGCCTGCTCCAACTATACGAGGATATCAGCAGCGGGAAGCGGCCGATGACCCGCAACATCGCAAGGACACTCGTCATGACTCTCGAGCATGAAGCATTCCATGTTGAGGTGGGGTCGTTTGGGTTTATTCGACTTCCGCCACTAACATCTATTTAAATAGACCCTCCTCTATATGCTCATCCAGCGAGCGGGAACTGGGACTCTCCCTCCGACTGGATTCGTCGCTCCTCCTTGGGAGCTTCTGAAGTTCCAATGGGACGGTACACCTGCTCCTTCAACCGAGTCAATTACTCTTGGCCCCGCGACGGTTCCTCTGGGCCACCATGATTCTGAAGGAGACGATTTTTTGCCAAATGTCGAGCTGGACGCGGTTGGCCGCGAATACGGATGGGATAATGAGAGCCCTACACGGCAGGTAGACGTGGGCAAGTTCAGAGCGGCGTGGAGGCCGGTGACGAACAACGAGTTCCTCGAGTTTTGGAGGGCCGGTAAGGCTGAACTGCCGAAAAGTTGGGTGGAAGAGGATGCGGAGATCAAGGTATTATTCGATCTTATGCTGCCAGACTTTCTTACAACACTCTTCGTAGGTCCGAACGATTTATGGGCTGGTCCCGATCGATATCGCGGCCGAGTGGCCGGTGCTCACAGCATACGACGATCTTGCAGCTTACGCAAAGTCTCAAGGTGGGCGTCTGCCGACCGAGCCAGAATTACGGCTCTTTTTAGACACATATGATGTCGGATATGAGGGCGGTGGCAATGTCGGGTTCAGGAACTGGCACCCTGTTCCGTTGAGTCCATTTAATCATTCAGCTAGCTGAAGCTTACATCTGTGCACAGAGCCAGCGCCGGAATGGAAAGCGAAGGTGGAAGAGGATCCAACGGCGGAATTTGGGAGTGGACTACGACTCTTTTCGATACGCACGATGGCCTAGTCCCAACCAACTTGTTTACCGGCTACAGCACAGATTTCTTCGACACCAAACACCACGTGGTCGTATGTTGTCTTGGTTAGTATTCCGTGCTGCTGCTTATATGCTTTCACAGCTCGGAGCGTCATACGCAACTGTTCCCCGCCTGGGTCGCCGGACACTCCGCAACTTCTGGCAACGAGGGTATGGTTACGCATGGGTGGGTGGAAGGATTGTTTGGGATATCTAATGGGTGTATTTTGGTGTGTACAAATAACTTAACTAATTTTCGGGAGTCAGTCAATGGGCGGTTGGATAGTTAGAAGAACGCGCGCGAAATCCTCGCAGGAGGTCCGCCAATAACTCATGAGGCGTCGAGCAGAAATCGCCAAGTACCAAACAAAAGATTGATCAGAAAGCCTACGACCAGGCCCATCTGCATTAACTTGCTACTAAAATTTGAGCAACGGGCGACGAGCACAATTATCAGATAACTCACGAGAAGATAACATTTCCTGTGGGTTCATATGAAGACCCATCTTCCCAAAACACAGGAGGAGGATGGGACTCTCGAAAGAAGAAGAAAGGCAGCAAGGGGAAGAAGAAACCAAGGAGAAGGCCCTGCAAAAACGCGGGGTTGTTCGCTGAGGAAGATTGCGACAGGGAAGCAGTTCCTGCACTATCCAGAGAATCTATCCATTCTTCCTCGAGTGCACGCGCATGTTCATCGTCTGAAGCACATGAGATGATGAATAGTGAACAATGAAGATACAGGACGTACACTCCTCCTCCGTTTCAAAGTCTGTGTCTAAGTAATTCGACGCGGATTGACTATGGAACTGTTGCCTGAAATTTGCAATGTCCGCCTCGGAGAAACCGACCGATGCTAGCCGGTCAAAACCTCTCGCAGGCTGAAGCTGGGCTTTCTTTGAAATAATGAATGAGCGGTTTGTAGATGTCAATGATCCATCCGAACCTGTTCATTTCCTTCTTCATCCTCTCCTTCCACGATCTCGCGACCAACAGAGCAATGCATCCAAGTTGTTGCCGCGGCCGGTGCAGGGTCATCTTCCCCGGAGGTCTGTTTCCGTTTCTCGTCGAGGGATACAAGCCAAGAATTGAGAAGCGTTGTATCCGCTAGGAGCCTCCCAGAATGTATGAATCTCAGTCGCCTGTCCTTCAGCTGAGGTCGTTCGTGGCGAATCTAACGCACGCTAAGCGTCCCTTTATAGTTGCGAAGCAGAGGGTTGTACCATGTCCTTGACATCTCGGAGGGTATCATCTTTTGCAACGACCACGGTCAGATCAGGAGTGCCTTCAGTGAACCGAATGACCAGGTCGCGAGAGGGAAGCAGGGCCGCGTCTGAGGATTGTCCGGCAACAGGTGCATCGACGGGTAAGTCAATGAGCCGCTGCTTGCCCTTCGCCTTCTCGCTGAGCGGCATTTATATGAGTTGAACGATATATCGAGAAGAGTATATAAGGCAGTTGGTCAGACTACATTTCCCGATTTGTTGTGCGTTGCTTGGTAAAACATTTTACTGCTTGTCCATTATTTTTCGAACTTGTCGATTTCTACATAACTTGCGGGCTTATCAGCATTGTACAAGCACTACCGAATGATCTCTCAAAACCGCGATGCGCTCGGCTCGAGAAGCTTCAAAGTGTTAAGCAAACTACTATAACATTATATCTCTACTAGTAAAAAGGTACAGAAGTCTAGGCCTTCCCCGCCAGAAATATTCAAAGGGCCGACGCCGACGCCGACGCCGCGGCGGATGATGAAGCACTTTTGTTAGGCGCAGAAGCACTGGCAGAGCCTGTGTTGCTTGCGGAATGTGCACTTTGCACCGCGCTTGTGGCGGAAGCGACGAGAGGGAAGGGTACTTTGGGTAGGATCTTGCCCGGAGGTCCGAACGTAACTCCCAAATTCAGAACATCACCAGTGTCCATGTCATAAACGAATCCATGAACGAAAACGTCGATCTCAGCGGGGGTCCCGGTTGGAGCAGGGCTACCAGCGGAGCCGCTGGACGCACTCGGTTGGGCAGAGGCGGACGATTGGCTACTGGGGCCCGCTGAAACAGACTGGGCGTTTCCGAGGGTTGAGACTGGGGGGGGCGAGGTGCTTTGCGAAGAAGAAACAGAAGCAGAGGACTTTGGAATGAAGCTTGCCGCAGACGAAGAGGCCCCGGTACTCTCGGCAGAACCAGAAATGGGTAAAGATGTTGCTGAGACGGAGCTGCGGACCACAGAGGAACTCGCAGCAACGGATGAAGTGAGAGTACCAGATGTTCCGCTTGCAGATTCGGATTGATACGCCTGGTCATAAGAGTTCCATTAGCAGGTTATCAAAAAGAAAAAGTGAAGTTACCTTGGCTAGAATGCTGTCCTTTTGGATGCGAGCGACACTGGCCTTTACGTTTTCTTCGACGAGAGCCCGGAACCCAGCTATTTTTATTCAGTCAAGCATAAGAGGTGATCAAGGACTATACAGACGGTCGGTAGCATTCGGGATCATTGTGAGTGGGGTCGCGTTGTTCCGAAGAGCAACGATTTCGGACCTAAGCCAGATTAACATGGCCGATGCAGAGACGATAAGAATTCGAAACTCGCCTGTTCGAAGAGAGGTAGACTTCTCGAATCGGTTGGATCCAAGACTCTACTTCTTCGCTAGTATGATTATGGGTAGAATTGCCGGTTTCTGCACGTTTTGTAGTGGTCGTATTGCTCATGAGGGCTTCCCCGACGGTTGGACATCCATAGTGTCCCATCACGATTATGTGTTTGACGCCGAGTTCTTCGACGCCGTAAACAAGAGCCGCATTCCTATGAAACAATTACATGAGAAAGGCTCGGTGTTCAAGACTGTTTCGACGTACGCATTGGCATCTGTCTGCGAATACAAGTTCCCAAGATTATGCTGACCGAATATCGTGCCCAGCGTCGCGTGGAAAATAGTGCCGGCGGTGACTCTATGGTAAGTTCATCAGTTGGTTGAAGCATCATGAGAGGTGCACCAAACCTGCTGTCTGAGCACTCTATCAACATAAATGGGGGCTCAGGCCCATTTTTCGTCAGATTCTGAGCGATGGACAGCTTCGACGAATTCTTGAATTCTTGATTTCCTTGCAAGAGTTCGCTCAAGGCGGCATCATCTATCGTCCCAACCGCAGGGGCACTTGAGGCCGAAGGAGCAGCGGAACTGGTTATACTGCCAACAGACACAGAGCTTGCGGGTGCTGAGCTACTGGGCGCAGCAGACACAGAGCCTGCGGGTGCTGAGCTACTGGACGCAACAGACACAGAGCCTGCGGGGGCTGAGCTACTGGACACAATGACCGAAGAAGCCGACTCTTCCAGTTGGTTACTTTTCACTGGTGATGCGGACACCAGCGAAACGGACAAGAGTGCCAAGAAGAGTTTTCCGGTGATCATGTGGAAGATATGGTGAGTGTAGGAAGGTCTTGTGTAGGCACCAGGCCGAGATTATTGGCGACCAGCGCCAAAAAAAAAAAGAGTGAGCGAGGGGAACCTGAAGATGTTGCATTCGTGGGCCGGTTTATAAACCACTCGTACCGACACACAGCCAACCAGCGTCCTGACAACAGCAGGAAGAATTCAATGTGTACCGGATTTAAGTTGGTAGCCCTCGCGATCTGCACTGCTGTTGTCCTCAGGCTCGGACAAGAGAGACTTGGAGTAAAGTCGCGGTTGACATCAAGCGTTGGCTGGCCAAGTTATGTACCACTTTGCTACCACCGAGGGCAGCGCCTGGGCGGCGCGACCAGACGGGACGCCCCCTGGGCGCGACTCGGAATCCGAGAATTGGAAACTGACAACGAACAAATATATGTACGTAAGCTTACCGCGGGGTTATGTTCAATTTTTCTAACTACTTCCAAGACTACTTCAGTGAGACAATTTCGTGGTAAGTAAAACTGTAAAAGTATGTACATTGTATGTGAACAAGAGGAAGTATGTTTTGTATGCCGGTGCCCGGCTACAGTAGCGGGGGAGCTTGCACAATTCTCAGTAGCGGTAATCCTCCGGCTGATGTACAGATACAATGACGAACATGACAGTGAGGCGGATATTCTGGCTGATGACATTGGAAGTCCTCACACAACGGCCTGAATTCTGAACATATAATGGGTGATGGATCCCGAGGCCTGTACAAAAAGATCCCGGTCTTTCTTTTCGGCGCATGTTCGAAGCTCGCATGTATCGGCTATCTCGTGTTGGGAAATTCAAGGGAGCTTATGGGAGCATACCTCTGTAGTGAATTTATAAAGTATCTACTAGGGATGGAGAAGCATGGAAAGTACACAAAGAGCAGGTTCAGGTTCTATTTGTTTCAACCATATATTGAATTCATTTTTCGAAGAACGACATGAACGATGGAAGAGTTGAACAGCCCTGGGAGCATTGGTAAAATTCAATTGAGTTTGCGCAGAGATAATCGATAATGACTCGGAGAATCTGAGTAATGCATTTCATTGGAGTGAAAGAAGTTACACCTAATTTTCCCAGAACTGGGATTGAATTTGCAAGACTTAGAAGGCCATCCTTTGCACCAACATTCATCGCCATTCCCAAGTACAGCATCAAATAAATTGTCCAAAGCTAAGTTAGGACTTATTCTCTGTACTACCTTGGTATTCACAAATAAAAAATTGAGAACCTTTTCTTCCAAAAATTCTGGGGAAAACTCATAGGTTCTTGAGCCCAGTTGAGAAAGTGTACAAGTACATCCTTTGAACCTGGCAGTGGGCACAATAAGGCTCGGAGGATGCACATTCTGGCTGGCATTGAGTCTCAAAAGATACTGTTATATCCCCTGAAATATTCCAAGAGCAGGGAAGGTAGCTGTAGAGCTACAAACATAAGGTCACGCTCCTGATTGGGCTCATCAGTCTTATCATATCTTATCGGCATCAACCCCATCAGTCAAGCACGAACAACGATCAAAAGTGGTTTGCACAGCCATCTGCTTTTCGGGGTCTACATCAACAAAAGGGGGGGCAAGCCCCCCCAATAAATGGCCAAGTGCGTCGATGGCGTATGTATGTTTTCTGCCGAAAATCAACAAAAAACCGTTACGCTCAAAAATAACTCACCAAACTGCGAAGATTGCGCATTACACCAGACAACCGCTGAAAAGTGCGTGAACATCGCCCGCCAGTTTGGCGTTATCCATGTCGCCAGGATTAAAATGACCAAAATCCGAATTCGTATCAAGTTGTGAGCTGTTTTCGACCAGCGGCTTGACACTCTCCCAAAATTCGGTAAAGTCAAAGTCGGGATTAGTGGCAGCTACGGTCACGTCCAAACCCCAATCTTTCATGGTTTGAGCTGTATCGTCAGAAGATGGCTCGAAATTGTAATTCGTGAACTGGTCAAAAAGGCTTGCAGTGTCGATGCTGTCAACGCCAGGAGTTGGAAAGAAGTTGGTCAAGTCATCGATGTTGAGCAGCTTCCCCAGTTCCTCCTCGGAATAATTGATAACTTCTGTATCAGGTGTCTCCACCTCGGATCCAGCATCGGTATCGGGGGCCGTAAGCGGCGACTCCTCCACGTCGTCGTCGTCCATAGGAAAACTTCCCGTAAGGTACGGGCTAGATGGCGGTGGCGGGGAAGATGGAGGGAGACCAACCCAATGTTGTTTTGGCGGAACATCGGCGTCATCGCTGTCGTCCGAGTCATACTCTGGGCTAGAGCTAGGCATCTGGTTCGTCTCGACATCCACTTCTATATCGCTGGAAGCCACAGGCAAAGAACTTGGTGGAAAATCGAACTCATTGAATGCACTGTCTAATTCCTGTCCGAGCAGGTCCTCTTCTTCAGATTCGGGACCGCCTAGACACTGCGCCGGCCGGCTATCTTGGGTCGACGCCTTTCTCAGCGACGGCGACATCGAGCGTCTCACCAGATCAAGGGCCCCGCGGGCTTCCCACGAAGCTGATGCAGGAGTGAACAATGAGTTTGGAGCACCAGGAGTTGCACTTGTGCTGACGTGACGTATTTGTGGAGGGGTGCAGGGTGGGTGATTGTTGGGCGAAGGAGTTCGTGGCGGTCGTAGCGGAAAGGGTGCGGCGGAAGGTTTTTCAACGGCCTCGCTAAACACAGGAAACTCGCCGCTTGCCGCCACGGGTGCTGGCAATGGTGATACTTTCGCACCTGGTGCTGCGACCGGGGCCAAACTGCTCTCTGAAGCTGCTGCAGGGGGTCCGCGGCCGAGCTTAGGGTATTTACCCTCACTTGGTCGCCCGTTCTCATCCCTCGCCTGCTTCCGCCTCAGATCTCTCTTCCTCTTTTCCTCCTCCTTCAGCTCCTTCTTTTTCTCCTGTTCCTTCTGTTGCGCTCGTTCGGAAAGCCGAGGCTGTGTAGCCGTTTCTGTCCGAGCCCATGCCGGGACAACGTACTTTTTACGCGGAGGACGTGGCGGAGACGAGGCAGACACCGCCAGCTTAGGCGGAGCCGATGGCTCCTTCAAAAAACTTGAGTCGGGAGAGGAGGTACAAGAAATCGTTCGACGGGTGCGGGACGGTTTCGGTTTCGGGGGATCAACCGAACCAATCGTAGCTGCAGGCGCAGTGCTGTCAGTAGCCCGGCTGGGACCACCCTCAGACATGGATCGTTCAGGTTGCCGATAATATCGTTTTTGCGCATTCTCCTTTTCTCGGGCAGACTCCTGTTCTCCCATGAAATCGCTTAGGGTGCGCTTCCTGGTAGGGAGTTGATTGGAGGGCATGAGCGTGGAGGCCTCTTGTGAGATCGGGGTATGGGATGCTGTTGCCGATGATTCGACTGCGCTCAGGAGTTTCGCATCCCGCTCGCGCCTTCGAAAGATTGCTGGATTGACGTTTTCCTTGTTCAAAACAACAATCTCGTCATCGGTGGACGAGCTTTTACGACGATGCTGACTGTGGGAGGAAGGCGTCGAATCTGGCTGTGACTGACTCCGGGCGAGGGGAGGAGCCCGTCGAAACTCTGCGAATAAGGTCATGGCATCTGCAAGTTCCGGCGGGGGGTGCACTGCCGTTCCGTCTGAGCCATGCACCAAACCGAGGACGTTGCCGAGAGCTTTATTGCGGTCTGTATCAGGTGATATGGCTTTGAGGAAAGCCAAGAAATCGAGGAGAGGAGAAGGGGCTTGTACGGGCTGATTGTTGGTTTGGTCCAGATGGGAGGAAGAGCCGGCAGGTGGATGGTGGGCAACGACTACGATGTCGTCATCGTCGTCTGGTCGAATGGCTGGCCACTCTTTCAGGGGGCGGCCGGCAGGCCGCCTCTCTGGGCCAATGTAAGGATCACAAACCGCCAGAAGCTTGTCAGCTTCAGACGTTAGTGGGATGGGGATCGGCGGTGGTTTCGGTGGAGTCACTCTTTTCCGTCTCGGAGGAGGATAGGCTGCGGGTCTCTTCCCCTTCTGTTTGGATGACGCGGTGGTACTCGGCAAGCCCCATGAGCGTAACGCGTCCGGGAGTTCAGTTTTTTGCATTGCGGCGGTCTGTACGCCGATGGTTTGAATGAAGCCGTACAATGCCACAAGAATAAACACGCACCTCACGCAGAGAAAAAATGACTTCCAACATCTCTTTTCCACTCGAAGAGACTTTTAAAGTCCCAGTAGCCGAGACGGTGTCGGCCTCGTCCGCCATTAAAGCCCAAGACATTAAACCAAGACCGACTGCCACTCGGGCCTCGGGCGCATCTGCAACGGATGGATGGGAGATGCTGACTTGTGCGGGTGCACAATCCGTTTCAAGGGGGTCCAGGAGGTAGACTGAAAAGTCGCGGCTACGGTCCTGGATGATTTCTGGGCAGGAGCGGCATATGGTGTCGAGACACGTCTTCAATGAGACGGATGCATAGCGAGGAGGCGTGGAGGACGAGGAGCTGGCGCTATTCCCTTGGAAATGGATGAACTCCACGGAAACCACACCCTGAGACCGGGCAAGGATGTACTGAGCAGAGCCATTGAGGGTAAACAATATCCGAAGAGGGACGTTGCCAGTCGACATGTTGCGTACACAGGCGAATCTTCGACCGACTTCGACAAGAACGTGAGCCTTGAAGTTGGAACCACTCAGGAAACCAGTGGCTCACGGCCTTTTCTGGCTGTCGGTGAGCTGGTTGACCTCAAAGAATAATGTCACAGTCATCCGTGACTGATCGCGTTCCGTGACAGTCGAGGCTGAGGCTGTCGAGCCAAAAATCGCATCTTGCACGACGCGTCAGAAAAATCTGTGGACCTCGTGGGGATGCTAGTTTAAATACCCGCACCTACTTAACTTCCTTTAACTCTGCAGCTCCGACCATAGTATGGCACCGGGGACAAGTTCAGTGCTTATGCTCTTCAATACTGGAAACCATCGCCATCTCCCATGAGCAAGGCCCCCGCAATGCGCACCATTTCGATTGAACGTCAACAGTGAGTGCTGTAGTGATCGAACATACATACGGTCGGGACGGGATCTCAGCAAAGATTTGTGAACAAAGACCAATCTTAATTTCTCGATAGTTCTCGTTAGACTCCCAGGCTCGACTCCTGGCCATTTATTCAAACCTCGAATGCAATGACTATAGATGTACGCCTCTCAACATCATTCGGTACCCGAACTAAAGACCTCGACGATTGCCCGCCGACCATCCGCATGCTAGGTATCGGTTCCACTCCGGGACTCGTTTCCGCGTTCGGAATCTGCGGTTTGGCTAGGGAGCAGTTGCAGCCAGGAAGACACACAAGGCCTTGATGCTCGGGGACAGGGGCGTCTTCAGTCGTGAAAGAAGTTGTGCCGAGTCCAGAGAAGCAGGGGAATACGAAGTAAAACAGAAGAGCCATCGGAAAAGGCGAAGGGGACGAATCGATGTCACGGCTCCAGACATCCGGATCAAACGCACAAACGGTGAACATCGCGGTGCATATGAGGCCCATCGTGTAAAGAGCGTCTGCAAATTAATTAGGAAACGGCATTTGCCTGAACGGGGTACTTACGGATTATTGTGCCGATGAATATAAGTATTTGAAGAATGGCAAAGATCCAAAGTGCGGTGGGCTCGGGGGACACGGAGAGAGTGAGCACATACAAGGTGAGGACTAGAGTCGATCAGACAGCGTAATAGGTTGAGAAGCGACAGCTCACTCAACGCGAAGGGTAGCAGAGCAAATAGACCGAGCGTCTCGGTAGCAACTGACTGTGCGCTGGCGAGTAGCGACCTGCGAGTCATGGAGAGGATGCTGGCGAAAATCAAGGCGTCCAGTATGCCGACCATGACGTACGCGGAATTGGGATGGACGAGGTACGGTTTGAGGTAAAGCGACAGTACAAGCGAAGCGACGGAGACCAGGAGGATGAGCCCCAAGACGACTTGACGGAATGTACGAAAAGCAATGAACATGGTAGGGTTGTGAGGGGAAGTGAAGAAGACCGTGGAAGAGGCTGACAGTCCCTTGGTCTCAAATGACTGCCTCGAACAGGTTGATTTGAGGACTCGTCAGCCACCGATCTTGTTTTCGAGTGAGAGATAACTTAGGATAGACAGACCAGACATTTTTTGGAAAGTACGTTGGAGCTTTCAGCAGCGGAGTGTCCTCCCTCGTATTCCACAGTCCTGGAGACAGTCAAGAGACGCATCACAGGTTACGTAACTGGTTTCGGTTTTTCTTGATCTCCACCATGACTGGCTCGACAACTGTTGTCGAGCCTCCCAGCATACTCGGAAAACGCAGCCGAGCGCCGGGCCAGTATGTTCTACACCTTGCTTCCAGTCCAGAGCCTTGCAGTTTTTCCGATTCCGACGTTGACCCACAGCTCGCGTCGACCTCAAAAAACTTTCTTCCTATACTTATCAACGGAGTTCTTGTTTCACCCACCAAGAAACGCTACAAATGCACCCATAACGGTTGTGATAAGGCCTACTCCAAACCCTCCCGTTTAGAAGAACATGAACGCTCGCATTCGGGAAAAGTAGTTTGATTTTCACGAAATGTAACACTAGGTCCTGACGCAGTTCTTTCAGCGCCCGTTCATTTGCGAAACATGTTCTAAATCGTACCTACGCGAATCCCATCTCCATGCCCATGCCCGCAGTCATCTTCCGCACTCCGAGAGGCCGTTTGTCTGTTCTAAACCACAATGCGAAAAGCGTTTTTGGACTGCACAGCACTTGCGTGTACACACTGAGTGGCACAACGGTGCGAAACCCTTTGCTGTAAGTCACTGGCGCTTGTCTAGAAGTATCAACTCAACCTCCGGTAGTGTCCCGAGACCAATTGCCAGGAGGCGTTTGCGAAACATCACCAACTACGAACTCATAAGTGTACGGTACACGCGCCGCCTGGGACAAAACCCTATCAATGCGATCATGAAGGATGTAAACAGTCCTTCACAACGAACCAGCATCTGCGCACTCATTCCAAAGTGCATAATGGTAAGTGCAAAATGGTGAGGTTGATCGATGTCCCTATTTCTGACGTGAACCTAGAAAAACGCTACACTTGTGCTCATCCCATATGTTTACCGGCGAACGGGGAAAAGATGATTTTTTTCTCCACTTGGACCGCCCTTCAGCATCATAACCGCACTGTTCATCTACCTACTTGCGCGCACCCTTCCTGCAATGGACGTGTATTTTCTTCCCAAAAGGGTCTACGCGCTCACCAAAAGCTCCATGAACAGCAAGCTACTGAAGAAGAGATCGATGCCGACATAACGACAGATAACGACGACGAACGACCGCGGAAAAGGCGACGAGGCGGGGAGGTGGGGAGAGATTGGAAATGTGATGTTGACGGCTGTGCAAAGGACTTCAAATCGGTACGCCTGCCATACATCTTTAACGCCAGCCGCGAACCTTCCCTTGCAGAAAAAAGCTTTAGTGACGCATACCAATATTACCCACCTCGGACGGCGAGACCATGCCTGTCCTCACGAGAGTTGTGGACAAACTTTCGGGTACAAACACCTTCTGCAACGGCATCTAGCGAAGCACGACATTCCTTCGTCCGCTTCGAACTCCTCGGATGCGGATATAAACTCCCTGCTCAAGCCTCCCGCTCTGAACATGGATATAGACATGATTACGGGCAAAACATACGCTCAGAGTTCTCGGGAAAAGCTGAAGGCAGCCAAGGTCTTGCAATGCCCGTATCCAGACGTGAACGGCTTTGACTTGGTACCAACTTTGGACAATAACGTTACCAATGGCGGCCCCACTTGTGGCTATGTTTTCAGCCGAGCCTACGACTTCAGGCGCCATCTACAGACAGCGCATGACCTCGTTGCCGATAAGGATAGTGTTGATCGATGGGTACGACACGGGATTACACTGCGCCCCCATTCCTGAATCTTCAGCTTGGCCGCACATGTAGGCCAGTCCATTTTTTTTTGTAATTAATCCGTCTCTTGGGAAATACCATCCAGTCTCGGTACACTAGCATCCCCATGATCTTTCATTGCACAATTTGATAACATTTTTCTTGTTCGATGCTGGAACCATTTCTTGGGATTGCTGTGCTGCTTCCTCGGGGATGTATCTGAGCGTGGACATTTGGCTCTACATTCTTATTTTGGTACCGCTAAACGATGCCCTCTCCTTTACCTTGGTCAGTCCGTTCGCCACGCTCGCCCCCAGTCGCTAACTCTGTAGGTGTGCCGGAAATTCCTAACGTTTGCCCGAGAAAAGAATTAACGTATGACTAGGTCTAGGCCACAGCATCCTTCACTCAACGCCAGGAACACCACTCTACTCGTCCACTCGAAACATAATGACACTGCAACTTGCTGGGATTCGGATGCCGGCTTGGGCCGACATTCGGTCTACGTCGGCCGCTCTGTATTTTATACCTCGTGGTGTACATTCACTCGCACTCCCGGTCACTGACGACCTTGTGGCGGATTATATGAGCCGGTCCTGACATTTCCTTGTCATGCAATGCTATTCTCAGATGCCAGAAACGGAGCGTCGTCTCTTATGGTCTTGAGCATCCAAAGGATAGCTATTTCCTTCAATCAAAGCCTCGAACTTGGATTTACCATGATGCGGCGGTGATTTTCAAATTCCCTGAGCTCAAGTCGCCTGTTTAAGGTCAGCGCTTCGAGTATTCAATATGGAAACACTTGATATAATTCCGTTACAATCTCACCAGCGAGGCATCTAGACTGATACACACAGACACCCTCTATGTAAGCAGTTTCCGTCTTTGCGTGTGCATGGGTCTTCTAGGATTTCCGGATGAGGACCTATCTCATGCAGTATCGCCCTCGACGACCATCTTGGTACCGTCTCATACATGTGGCAAGTATTCTCTACACCGTGTCATATGCGTAGTCCGGTGTTGTGTTATGCCATCGGGTTTCCTAACCGGACCGCATCTGAGTGAAATGAACCCCAAAAGCGAAACCTTCGAACCAGATACCCACCGAACTGGCGTGTTCGATGTCGGGAATGACTGCACCGGCTGCAGCACGTTGAAGCATCGGGTTGATCTTCTTTTTCATCCAAAACAGTAATAAGACTGCCTTGATCGACTCCCATCCCAAGGTATAAATCTTGGCCTGTGTCGGTTTACCTTGTCCAGTTCCTCCGCCGCGCTCAATGCTGATCTATTCAATCTTGTCCGCCTGTACTGTTGTCAGCGCTGTACTGGTGCAGTCAACCAGGTTCAGCATTGACTCCTATATGGGTGGGATGCTTGCAAATATAGGCCCAATGGGATCCAAAGCTCCAGACGTTCCAGCAGGGATTGTCATCGCATCCCCTTCGAAAACCAACCCCCCTTACTTCTATACCTGGACCCGAGATTCCAGCCTGGTATTCAAATGCATCATTGACAAGTATGTCACAGTTACTCTCTGGTATGGAACGGCGGGATAGTCATAATCTATAGATATAGCAGTGGTCAATATCCCGAGCTCCAGGGGCTAATTACGCAGTTCGTCCAAGCAGAAGCCAAAATCCAGTCAGTTTCCAACCCGTCTGGCAACATCTCTTCTGGCGGGTTAGGAGAGCCCAAGTTCAATGTTGATGAGACGGCATTCACTGGGGCCTGGGGACGACCACAAAGAGGCAAGCTAGGCTGATATGCGTTGAGTTTTCTAAGATAATGTATACAGATGGACCGGCTCTCCGCGGAATCTCAGTAATGACCTATGCCGCCCTAATCAAAAACGACACCGGCACTATACTGAACACATTATGGCCAATGATAAAGTTTGACCTAGATTATGTTCAGAATGATTGGAGTCAAACCTCGTTTGTTCCGCAGCTGAATAATCATCTGCCCTCTTGACAATTTGCGTTTTATTAGGTTCGATCTTTGGGAAGAACTTAACGGCCACAGTTTTTTCACAACCGCTGTCCAGCATCGTGCTCTCCGACAAGGAGCGTCCCTTGCAAAATCGTTGGGTTTGGACTCAATCGCAGCAGGATACTCTACAACCGCCGATAACGTCTTATGCTTTCTTCAGGTACGTCGATCGAAGCGCATCACTGGGGAAAGATTTTGATTTTAGTGATACAACAGTCGTATTGGAATTCGGGTCAAGGATTTATCATAGCCAATACCGGGGGTGGTCGCAGTGGAAAGGACGCAAACACCGTACTAGCGAGCATCCACACTTTCGACGCAAATTCAGGATGTGATTCTACCACGTTCCAGCCCTGTTCGGACAAGGCGCTTGCGAACCTGAAAGTGTATGTCGACAGTTTTAGGTCCGCCTACGGTATCAATAGTGGCATCGCGTCAAACGCTGCTGTTGCGACGGGCCGTTACCCAGAAGACTCGTACATGGGGGGCAATGTAAGTCACCAGTTTTTGTGTGACTTGGGGTTGAAGGTCAATGGGATATGTAGCCCTGGTATCTTACAACTTTCGCGGTGGCTGAACACCTGTACCGCGCAGTTACCGTCTGGAAGGTCCAAGGTTTTGTGGTTGTAACAAATATTTCGCTGGCATTTTTTCAACAATTCGACTCGACTATCACTCCAGCCACATACCCAGCGTCTTCTTCTGTGTTCAGTGCTGTGATCGAGGCCATCACCACCCATGCTGATGGCTATGTTGCAATAAACAACAAATATACTCCCAGTAACGGCGGCCTTTCTGAGCAATTTAGCCGGTCCAATGGTGCACCACTCAGTGCAATGGATCTGACCTGGAGCTATGCTTCAGCTGTCACGGCCCTGGATGCGCAAGCGGGAACGACATTGGCAAGCTCAACGTGGGGCGCCAGCGGGCTGAGTCTGCGAAGTGGCTGCTCCACGGGCGGAGGAGCTGCGAAAGTGAGCGTTACATTCCGGGAGACGGTTTCCGCGCTTCCAGGAGGTGGTCGGCTTATTCTCTCGTCTTGCCGTGAACTGACCACGTTTTTGGGCAGGGAATGTGTATCTCGTAGGCTCAATCCCTGAACTGATGAATTGGAACCCGAACCAAGCGATTCCAATGACTGAGACCACTCCGAATACCTGGACAGGTCAGAAATTTCTCGAAACTCAAAACAAATAATAAAAAAACAACTGACCAAATGACAGTGACCGTTGAATTGCCCTCTAATGTGAACCTCCAGTACAAATATATTCGGAAGAGTTCTATCATCGAGTGGGAATCCGACCCGAACAGGGAGTTTTCAACTCCTTCGGGTGGCACTATTATAGAAAACGATACGTGGAGATAACGCGCATAACTACGTTGTTTCGCTTTAGATATCGCCGTCAACATTTTCTTCAGTAATACTTGGACGTATAAACTTAGAGCTTCGCTTCGGTGGATTCACTGAAGGGCGAGCCGATCATTCCATGCTACCTACCTGCTGCTCCGCGGCTCCGGCCTGCAACACACCTTTGGCCTTGAGTTCGGCCTGGGTGCGCTCGACCTCATCCTGCACGCGTTCAATGGAACGGAAATACCGGACCGTTTTAACATGCAACTCTTGAGAAGAATCCATCAATAATAGACCCATCAAGACTGTACGCCCATGTGGGTGACTTACCGCCAGTCGCGTCTTCATCGACGACTATCAGCGCCCAGGGGTGAAGTTGCAGGGCAGAAAGGGTCCACTGAACAAGTTGGTCATCAGTCCTGACTGTATTCGGGAAGCACTCACAAGGTGATTGACACCCTCCTCTATGATATCCAGTCAGGAACTGGGCTTCCGAGAACAAGAGAACACCTACCAATTGCCTTGCTCAGGGCGAGAGCCTTGCGCTGCCCGGTGACGACTACGACAACCTCTCTGCTCTCAAGCACAGTAGCGACACCTACCGTCAACGCCATGCGGGGTACCTGGCTGACGTCGTTGTCGAAGAAACGCGCGTTCGCGAAGATCGTCTCGTACGCGAGAGTCTTGATGCGGGTTCTGGACGCGAGCGATGAACCTATGAAACTGTTAGATTGTCACGAACGGGTGCGACACGTCGCGAAGGTACCTGGTTCCTGAACGATGCATTAGTCCAGAAGAAACGGTGGGGATGGACAGCGACCGACATTGAATGCGATATGTCCATCTTCCCCGATTCCTCCCAAGAATAATTCGATCCCGCCGACTGCCTTGATTCGTTCTTCGTAGTGGTTGCATTCGCCGACCAAGTCCTCCGCGTTGCCATCTGTGGGTTATGGTTAAGGATACTATACCGAGTAAATACTACACACCTAAAATGTTGACTTGCGAGGGCGGGATGTCGACTACAAAGACGCCGGGTCAATTCAAATGGAGGTGCGGAAACCGGAGAGGCATACTGTGCGAGAAAAACTCGCGGAACATGAAGCTGCAGACGGTCAGCTCAACAGCGTTGTTAATGGGAACCACTTGTCTTACGTATGATACGACTCGGAATGGTCGCGGGGGAGACCGACATACTCGTCCATGTTGAATGTAATGACATGTTTGAACCTGGGTTCAGGTCAGTACAGGGAAAGCTTCCCAGCAGGTTAAAACATACGAGAGCTTTCCCGCTTGGACCAGCTTAATCAGAGCCTGAGTAGCGGCGTGTAAGCGGCAAGTTGGAAGAACACCAGTGGTGCAACGAGACCTTGTACGTCGGGATGGGAGAGGAACCTGTTGGCAGGCCGAGGACGAACGGGCGCTCCGCCGTGGGGGCAAAGTTGTTGATGCGCTTGCATATGTAGTTTGCGATGTAGTCGCCCACCGCGGGAGCGTCGTCACGGATGATCAAGCCTGGGGCTCGTCAGACGCACACCAGGGTAGCCGGCGTCGACGGGACATACGCATTTATTTTTCGAGTTATTGGGGCAAAGACAAGAGGCAAACGGGGAAGGTCTATTCGAGCAGGCCTCTTGTAGGGACTCTCAGAGACCATATGGGCGAGGCCCGATATGCTCGCGATACGATCACGGTACATCGATGGAAAGAAGAAACGTTTGCAAAGGGTCTTGTGTGCCTCCATCACATGCCTTCTCAGGACAGATTATTCCATCTTTTTCGAATCGGAATATCTCCCAGTTGGTCGACCTCGCTTCGTCGAACGTATGCTACCACGAGTCATCCCAGCTCTCCTGCTGGGCCAGACGCACAATGGTCGCATCCAGTCCACACTTCGTCCCGTCTAACCGACCGCAAATCCATCTTTCTGGCCCACGCGTCCATCTTACCCGCGCCAGCGGCATTACCCAATCTCATCGCCCATCTCCGCACTCTCCCCGGGACCAACGTGAAGCGCGCGACGCACTGCATGTACGCGTACCGAGCGGCCGGCGTAGCGGGGCAGTCCGACGGCGGGGAGGGTGGAAGTGGTGACCGTCTCGCGCGACTCCTTGGACTCTCGGGTTGCGAGAACGTGGTGGTTATTGTATGGCGTTGGTACGGAGGCGTAAAACTTGGCGCCGACAGATGGAAGCGCATCTCCGAGGTGGCAAGGGAAGCGCTTGGCAGCGGGGATTTTCTGGTGAATCGGAATGGAGCCGAGGGACAAAATAAGAAGAGGAAGAAGAAAAGATAAATGGAGCAAAATGCGTGCGTCGGTCAAGCCGGTGAAGGGTGTGAGTGCTCCTGTTCTTCATCTGATACGTTCCAACAGTTCAACTAGGCTCTTCAAGAATACAGTCTCCATCGCTTCAGCATTGGCTGTTCCCAGAGGAAACTTGAGGGTGTCTTTCGGGCCCGGATCTAGTGGCGAGTTTGCTAGAATCCGCGACGGAGTGATTCGGGGAAGGAAGTAAACGCCTGAATGCGGCAGGAGTGTGCTCAAGAGGTAATTTTGCATGTACACTGCACGAACCATGTCAGAACCATCTACCTTACGCGGGTTGGTCTCTACCTTGTGCGTTGTAATATAAAGCCCATGGATCGCCCACGTTCTTTGAAGAGAAACTCTTCAACTCGACAAAACCGGAGAACCAGCTAGCATGCCACACAAGTATCTTCGAGCGTATCAACGGATCCGCCTGGAGCGTGCGCAGGGATTGAAGAACCTCGGGGATGAATCGTGTCACTGTCTCGTGGAATGCAGCGTTGACGATCTCCATCGGCAAGGACCCTCCGGGCCCAAGATGCCACGGAAGTTGTCGAACAAAAGACCAATTCCCGAACGTTTTGTCGCCAGCGAACGTCCAGGCAGGCGCCGGGACGGGACCGCGATTCATGATAACAATATTAGACTTGCGCGCCTGATACAACCAAGGTGCATTCTTCAGACGAATTCCCGTCGCGGGATCTACTACAGGCTGCGTGTAGCCTGTATCATTCTTGTCGTTTGCAGTGTGAAGAGACGTGGAGAGGACATATCGTAGGAGAACTGAGCCCGACGCAACGAGCTCTTTGTTACGGTCTTGCGGCGGGAGTTTGTAATGACCTTTCGGAGTGGCATACCCAGGTGGGAGGCAGATATGATGACTACATGATTCATATCCGAAGCATTCGTGCAATCTATTCTCGTAGGTCTCTTGGGCGCGCATCCAGAGCGAGTGGAGATAGAAGGTGGTTTCTGGACCAACGAGGAGTATTTTTTGGCTGCGCAGCAATGCGCACACTTCAGAGACTTGGGATGTATGTTTCTGAAAGTCTCGAGGAGACTTTGGGGGCTGCGCTGATGCAAGGGATTTTTGAATGGCGTGAATCTTCTGTGCAGAAAGGGAGATTGGGAGATGAGCAAGATAACGATTGAGGACCTCGTCAAGAGCATCGTCAAGACGAATATTCTGGTTCTGTGGAAGGGCCGAAAAGACGAAGAAGAAGAGAAGAACAAGGGCAGGAATGAGGACCAGCTTCAAGACGCGTCGTCGGCGCATTAAGACGCGTAGATGTTCAAGTTTCTGCAAGACCATTGCCAGCTCCGGACCAGCCGGGCCGTGGACCGAAAATCATGCTCCATCGCGACTCGCGTCACTCTTCCCTTACACCGTATATCTCCATAATACTCTGTCCTCAGAAAAGCACTTCAGATTGCTGAAAGAGCCTCCCATAATACCTTGAAATCCGTCTCCAATTATGCCCAGAATCCCTCTGATTGGCCGCCTCTCCTTCCGAGAATACTTCGTCCTCATTTTTGGGTTGCTCTTCATCCTTTTCGAGGGCCTCCTCCATATCATCAGCAAGTCTCCCATTTTTTGCGTTGAACAGTGTGCTTGATCTTTCTGAACAACAGTCGTCGTTCTTCCTACGCCCATAATCAATTTTTGCTACAAACGGTCGCGCTCGCTTTTCCACCGCATAAGCGGCCCTCCAAAGGCCAAGTCCCCAGAGAAGCATATGGCAGACCGAATTCTCAATGCGCGCGACTTTGGCGAGCTGTGTAGCATATATGGGTACACGCACGAGGAGCACGGTGTGTTCTCTTATGCGTTTCCGTCTCGGATGTGACGTTCGGCTTTCCTGTCCAGTCGTCCTAACGAAAGACGGTTACCTTCTTGGACTTCATCGCCTTCCGTCCAAAAAAGGTCACCAGAAGGCAAGGAAACTCCACTTTCATCTGACAAACAACTGTTAACTGGTTCTTAGTCCAGCCCTGGGACGAGTACGGGCAACCCCGTCGTGTATCTCCACCACGGGCTTCTTATGAACAGTGAAGTATGGGTGTGTTTGACCGCCGCCGAGCGTTCGTTACCGTTCGTCCTGGTCGAGCAGGGCTTCGATGTTTGGCTCGGGAACAATCGGTGCATATACTCGACCTGTGTGCAAGCTTTCGTTAGCTCAATGGACAGGACCGCAGAGGCAACAAGTACTCGAAAAAGTCGATCCACCATGGCCCCAATTCTAGCAAATTTTGGGACTTCTCAATCGATGACTTTGCATGGCACGACATCCCAGATTCTATAAATTACATTCTCGACTGCACCAAGGCCAAGACAGTCAGCTACGTGGGCTTCAGCCAAGGCACGGCCCAAGCTTTCGCCGCCCTCAGCATACATCCACAGCTAAACGACAAGGTCAACGTGTTCATTGCACTAGCTCC
The DNA here is from genome assembly GCA_029289565.1 of Mycena galericulata. Classification (NCBI taxonomy): domain Eukaryota; kingdom Fungi; phylum Basidiomycota; class Agaricomycetes; order Agaricales; family Mycenaceae; genus Mycena; species Mycena galericulata. The sequence continues at coordinate 378,366 of JARKIA010000025.1, forward strand.
CGCCATGAGCCCAGCCGGTCTCGCTGCCTCGATCGTAGATGGACTCATGAAGGCATCGTAAGTGCTAGCCGTAGTGGTCCTCCTCGTCTCTGATTTATTACCAGTCCCACACTTATGTTCCTTTTCTTCGGACGTAAATCCATCCTATCCTCTGCTACAATGTGGCAGTCAATCCTCTACCCGCCAATTTTCGCCATGACCATCGACACTTCTTTACGCTGGCTCTTCGCATGGCAAAGTCTCAACATCTCGACACAGCAAAAGATAGCAGCGTATGCACACTTGTACTCTTTCGCGTCTGTCAAGTCGGTCGTGCACTGGTTCCAGATCATGCGTAACGGCCAGTTCCAGATGTACGACGACGATGTGCAGTCGCCCGTCGTGCGCACGTCCGTGAGCTCGTATCGGCCTGCGCGGTTCCCCACGCGCAACATCGTCACGCCGATCGTGTTGTGCTACGGGGATAGCGACAGCCTGGTCGACATCGACGTGATGATCTCGCAGCTACCTGGACATACTGTGTGCAAGCGCCTACACGGCTACGAGCATCTCGATATTCTATGGGGCAAGGACGTCGACGTGGATGTGATCCCTGAAGTTCTTGACTCGTTGAAGCAATACTGCGAAAATCCGGAAAAAGTGGGCGCTTCCCTCCATTTTGTTATCCTTTGCTTAAACCAAAGATCCAGCTCATGGTGAACGGCATCGTGAGGGAAAGGAAGATTCTTATGTCGGATTGATTAGATTTGTCGGATTAAATTGTACGAAGATAGCCACGTATTATAATACACCGGATCGCATAACGGTATCCCGCTCGCATTCGATCTGGGCGATTTCTGCAAACAGGACCACTTCATCCAATGGCAGCCTCTACGGCTTCCACAACGAGTAGAGATACACCACCTTCTCCACTGGCCGAGTAATTGAGATGTTGCAACAACTTCGCATTGACGACTTCGGCGGCTCTAGGTGTGTTGAACAAATTTTATTCGACACAGCGTACGAACGACGGCTCAGCGTAACAATGCCCGTCAAGGGCGCCATCATCCCATACCTCGACGGAATAAGGCCCGAGGCGCATGCCACAGGTGCCGTGACCACCATCGTAAAGGTGGGGGCAAATTATTCGGGACCAACACAGACATCGTCGGCGTAAAGAACGCGTTCTTCCGACATGACGCTATTATCGCAGGGGCGGTACCCGGGCAAGCTAGGCGTGGTCATCCGAGGAGGCGCAACAAAACGGAGCGCTGCTCAAGCGCTCGCGACTCTCGGACTGCATCCGATATATCTGGTGAACCGGGATGTTGCGGAGGTGGAAGCTGGTGAGCACTTAGGCTTCATCCGGCGTCGATCGTTCCCTAATATCACTTATTATCAGGCAATAGTACAAACGGCGCTGCCCAAGTTGACGCTCGTACACCTACGGCACCCCGACCAAGTGGAGGTTGCTGGCCCAGCCAACGTCTCCGCGGATACTCATGATTGTTGGCGCCATCCCGGCATTCGCCCCAGCTACGCCGGCGGAGCGTATGGTATACACCACGGCGTCGTCCATCCTGTCAATACGCTATAACCCACCAAAACTCCCCGTCAGAGTCAACGCTGTGCCATGGTTTGAAGAACCTGGAGTGTTTCCAGGTGAACAGACAGAAGAAGACGGTCTTCTCAAGCCGGAACCTCGAGGTGGTTAAGAGCAAGGTGAGGGGTGGTTAAGCAAGAAATGCGAACATGTGACTCATCATTTTGGCGATTATATTATATAAAGACGCGTCCAGGAATACGCGTCGAACCGCTGGACTCAAAATAATAGTGCACAGCGAAAAGATATGTTACAGGAGGCGATATGTATACATTCCACGGAAGTTCAACAAGAAGTCGAGCCCGACGCTCGAGGTCGGGGCTTAGCCTGCTTCGTCCTCATCCTCGGAACCCATTTCAATAGAAACACACCAAAAGACTCGTCCCCATGGGTCTTCTCTTTCCCCGGTTCCCCCTTCACGTTCCTTTACCTCGTACGCGGACCCGTCGGAGCACTCTGCTTCAGGGACAGGCGAGGCATGGTCGAACGACGGCACCTGTCGCCGCTCGCAGCAGACAAAACGGACATCCTGTCCGTCCCAATACCGCGCCAAGTCGAATCCTAGCCCGCCCGGAATGCGTAAGCGGAGGGAGGGAGCAAATTCGAGGAATCCGTAACAGAAGTCGGTCGTGATAATATCCTTAGGAATAACATCAGTCCACTGTAACCCCCACTAATCTGAAAACGAACCTCTGGGCCAAGAATAACAGATTTCCTGCGATCCGCACTGCTGAAATACGAACGGCGCTGCTGGGAATTCATAGCCCGAGGAACTTCATCGTTCATAGCCCGCTTCTTCTTGCTCTTCTTGCTATCGGAGCTCAGACGACTCCCACTGGAAAAGCTCGAACGAGTGCTGGCTGATGACCCGGATGACGATGGTGTCCCTGATCTCGACGGGCTTGGTACAATTGGAGCAGCAGCCAGATATAGCGACGAGGTGTCGTCTGTTATTGAGCTCGGCGGTGGAAACGGGGGATGGGCGGCATCGGTGTGACCACAGGGGGACGAAGGACAGGGGGTGCTCGGATGGTGGTTGCATGACGCTGACAGACGGGAGTGTCGCAAGTACGGCATAGTGGCTACCAACGGTGACAATGCCCATGGTTTTTGCGAAACCGCGCAGGTCAGGTCGTGTGACAGCGTCGGGTCTATGTACCTGTTGTCGCGCTGGTCAGATTCTTATTACACGACATTCTCGAAGGAAATGCAGCACACTTCATAAATTTCAAAGCTGCGCCAGTGCCCCATGGCAACTTGAGTGGTCGCTCGAAGATGTTTCCGAACAATACATCGTCTGAAGAACGAGGGGATAGGAACCGGCCTAGAAAGGTTGTGCCAGTTGGGCTTTCTAAGATGGCGCAACCCAACGGGAAAGAAAGCGAACCCTGAGTCTGAATGCTCCAAGTAATCCCGCTGCGGTCGTTTCTGCCAAAATATTCGGCCGCCTCTGGAGTGATGTTGTCGCCCAGATGGTCCTCGTTGAATCCCTTTATGAAAACGACGATCTCGCCTTCCCAGGCGTCTGTGACGATCCGGTGAGAAGTATTCGTGTTCACAAGTCTTGTAATAGGGGTGAGGTCGTATGGTGTGGGTCCTGCAAGGACACGGAGCTTGGGCATACTGTAGGAGGTGGTGGTTTGAAGAAGGATTTGGTAGACCGGCTACAAGGACATGGGTGAGACGCAGCAGACGTCAATCCTGTTCGTGGAGTCGGCCCACTTCTGGAGTTGGAAACCGCACGATCACGAGCTTGGCGCTCGGAACCAGATATAAATGGAATCATTGTCAAGTTGACGTGAGAAATGCACGCTCATCCAAACGCAATTAGATTACAATTTCCTCGACCACTGACAAGGAAAGTCACAGTAAAAATACACGAAATAGTGGACCACTATCGTAGAAGCAAAAACAAAGCAAACCGCCATAAGGCTACGACTGTTGCGCCCGCTTCCTCGCGCCCTCCAGATCCTCTGGTTGGTATCGGCGTCGCTTTTTGTGTGCAGCTTTGTCTTTCGACGCTTTGGCATCGCCGCCCCCCGCAGTATTGACATTGACACGCGGAGGCACAGCAAATCCGAACGATTTGCCGACCTTGGCCAAATCTAACGCATTGACGTTGAAGACTTCTTTGAGAGCATACGATGCATATGACTGCAAGTATGCCCGGTACCCGTCTTTGGCAGATTGATGGAGGTAGTAGTTTTTCTGCAACAGTTTTTCCAACTAGGAGGGTGATCAGCACTCAACTCGTAGATTCACGTCGAGATGGATTGTACCTGGGACTGAATATTGGCGATACGATTTCCGGGGAAGCTAAACTCGTTCAGAGGAACCTTGGCCTGCTTCAAATACCGTAGGAAGCCCAGCTCGCTTTGAAGGAGAAAAAGCAGGCTTTTCCCGCTTTTCCCTGCCCGAGCTGTCCGCCCGACTCGGTGAATGTAATCACGAGGGTCGTCAGGAGGGTCATACTGCACAATCCAATCGACTTCTGGGATATCGAGACCACGGGCAGCGACATCGGTGCATACAAGTATCCCAGACGGCGAGTTTTTGAATTCGAAAAACGTAGTCGTGCGCTTTTGTTGTTTTTGCTTCCCCTGCGAAGAATGTTGGCATGCTCACAATTGGGTATCCCATTCTTTACTTACATGCAGCTCCAGAACGGGGACATCAATATAGTTGAGCAGTTCGGCGTGGTACTTGACGGAATTGCAGCTGGAGAAGAAGACGATGACTTTTTTCTTCCGGTTTTTGGAGAGGAACGTATAGAGGAGCAGGAACCTCTGGTCCGACTGGCAAACGACGTATCCCTGTGCCAGGGTATCAACGGTACTTGTTTGCTCTTCCCCATCAATGTCCACGCGGACAGACCCCGGCCGCAAGGATATGCGAGCCAGGTCCTCTACTTTTGTTGTCTGTGTAGCGGAAAACAGCATCGACTGCCTGTCCTCTTTTATTTGTGGGTGAGTATCGGAGAGACACAAAGGTCGAGTGACTCACCCTGTAGGCAAAATACTTATAATCTTGTTCATTTGCTCCTCGAACCCAATTTCCAATATCCTGTCCGCCTCGTCGATCACCAGAGCCTTCAGATTCCCTGAGTTGACTTGCAGTTAGAGGAAATAGAAACACGTAAGCATTAAGCACGCACGAAATATAAAGCCTTTGGTGTTCTAGGGAGAGTCAAAATTCGAACTGCTCAACGCACAATCGCTGAACTCACCATAAGGTGGTCCAATAATCTTCCGGGAGTGGCGACGAGGAGACTGACACCCTTGGTGAGTTTGTCCTGCTCTGCTCGCATGTTGGCACCGCCCATTACAATCCCGCACGTCTGCGAATGAAATTGCATGATGTCTTTGGCGACTCCGAATATCTGAAGGGCAAGTTCTCTCGTGGGAGACACAATTATGATGCCGGTACCTGGCGAGAGATCAGAATCGGAGAAGAGAGAGAAGAGAGGTTATATGCGCATACCGTTCATTGGCTTGAATTTTAGACGATGTAAAAGCTCGACGGCAGGGATGACAAACGCTAGGGTCTTGCCCGAACCCGTCCGAGCGGCACCCAAAACATCCTTCCCTGTGAGCAGAATTGGGATTGATTGGGCCTCGGTCGAAGATTAGCAAACAAGGAAAACTGAAACTGAAATATTACCTGAATCGGAGTCATGGTTTTCAAGCCCATCCCCTCTATGGCACGAACGGTCTCATTGGAGAGGTCGAGGGACGAGAACGAAACTCTCTCAGAGGCCGAAGAGGCCGAATCTGCAGCCATAACAAGCTGGAGAGAATTTTGGATGATAAAGAACCAAAGGACGTCGACGTCTATACCTAACCACGACAAACAACCACTCTTCCCCAAATTAGGCAGGAGCAGTGCTTCTCAACTTTCAAGTGCTTCTTCAATGCCGATGAAAAAGGACCTGAAGCACGTCCTCGTAACACATTCATCGAGGGAAATACATAATTACATTCCTGCTCGTAAATCTCGGCCCCAGCTTTGATGCTATACATCTAGCACCTTCTGCCTCACTTGTGCTTTCGGAGCCCTCCTACCCGTCCAGATACGACATTGCCCATACCCCTGCTCAAGCAACAGATCGATGCCCTCAAACCCCGCCCATGGAATCCCTGTCTCCCGTTTTTCCTGCGCAAGGGCTAACAGTGACGTGATCCTCTCATACGCGAATTCTGTCGCGACACCCTCGCGGACATTCATTTTGTCGCAAAATCCCTGAACGCGTGTGCTCGCGTATGGCGGAACCTAGTTTCTCCGCCTTCAAAGCATCACTAGCAGCCAGTCCACAGAGTCACCGGTAACGGTTGGTGACGAGCGCCGGGTGCGGCTGCCCCATAGGCGCGATAGTCGAAAACCCAGGTTGTAGAGGAGAAACAAGCAAAAACGACAAAAAATCTTCCATCTTACTTTCTATGTATGCTGGGCGGGCAACGCCTAAAGATCTAAAGATACTTGAAAGCAACTATCTTGCCTTTTCCTCTTTCTTCAGCGCCTTCAGTCGTTTCCTCTCCATCTTGGCCCTTTTTCGTTCATCCTCGTCAACCGAGCCAACCTTCGACGCCTCTTCTACAGCCTCGGGCTCTTCCTGCCGGTGTCGATCTTTCTTCTTCGTCTTTTTTAAGGGCGGATCCACCTCCTCGGAAACAGCTGCGGGGTCGGACTTGTCATCCAGACGCCGCTTGCCTTTCTTATCCTTTCCCTTTACATTCTCCTCCTCCGGAGAGCTTCGCTTCTTCTTCTTCTTCTTCTCCACCGTGACCTCTTCTACAACCACCACCTCTTCTTTCACCAGCACCGACGATGACGCAGCGAAAAATGAGGACGCCATCATGGTCGATAATTTCGATCCCATCCGCGCTGGTGGGGAGTCCTCCTTTGGTTCCACTTTTATCCGAGAGGAACCCAGTCCACCCCTGGGTGTATCGTAGTCCATCTCGCTTTTGATGTCTTCGCAAGATGTCGGTGTCGCAGACCCAGATTTACCGGCCTTGGCAAGGAGCTTGTCCTTGAAATAATCGGCCACGCTCTTCGTGGACGTTGTTAGTTTTTCGAGAGGCACGCCGTCCTCATATGGGGTCAGAATTCCCTCCGGTGTCGTTGTCGCGGAAGTGCTTGCAGGAGCAATGCCGAGAATCTCGGATATCGAGGCAGCAGACTTGGACGCCATGTTTTTGGCGGCAATAGCCCGAGCGCGATGTCTAGTAAAGCATATGCACTTTGGAAGGGGAAAGGGGTGGAAAAATAACGTACGCTCGATGACGAGGAACCACTGGTTTGACTGCCTCGACGGAGACAACGTCAGCCAAAGGCTCTGATTTTCTGCGTTTTTTCTTGGCCACCGGCTCGTCTCCATCCTCCCGCTTCCGCTTCTTTTCATCCTCATCTTCTACTTCCGTCTTGACCTCATCCTCCACGCCCGCGTTGAGGCGTTCGAGCAGGCGCTCAAAATCCTTGCTCTGCTTCCATGCAATACCATTGGGATCTTTCTGCTGTGCGGCGCCGATGCCTAGCATGTCCAGCTTCTGGGATACCTTGATGTGGGATATACGGCCATCCCCGGACGCACCGAGACCTTTTGAAGAGTCCCATCCGAATTTAGAGAGGTAATTGGAACCAAATTTGGCGGCATCTGCGACGAACATGAGAACACAGAAACGAACGGAGGGAGGGTCAAACCGTCTGCCCAGGTCAGGTTCCGTGGGTCGGCCCCAATTCGCTGTTTTTCTCTCCGTCCAGACAGGCCCATGAAAAAATGAGTGAAGAATTTTGGATGGCACGTGAACGAGATTAGATTGCGTAGCTCAAGTACTTAAGTAGTAAATCTGTATCAGTATCACCGCTTCGATGCTCAGCTCGATATACCGGCGTCCAAAGAATCCTTCGAGTCATCGATTTCTGCGATAGACCAAATGGCACCATTATTACCAACCCACAATGTGACTCGACCACACTTCTTTTTACCACTGTAATCAACCCCATCCTCATCCGATGGCTGAGGACGACCCCCTCTTACATTCCGCTGCTGAGGTAGCTCATGAAGCAGTGTACAAGCGCTTCTCGATCTCCCGAAAGAGGGTCATCGTCGCGTTGGTCAGCTGTAGTGCGATTCTCCCCAGTAAGGTCATGCCAGTGAATTTTGGATCCACCGTTGACCATTGCACAGTGTTTGCGAGTGGCTCGTTTATACCTTCCATTCCCCAAATCGCATTGGACCTCAATTCCACTGGAGAGATGGTCAGGTATCCCCATTCTTTAGTTTCAAGTATCGCCATTGCTGGAACAAAAGTTATGCAGCTTTGCCGTCAGTCTCTCCATTGGCAGTGCAGCGTTCGCGAGTATGCTCTTTGCAACCTATTCAGGGTTTTGTAAGTCTGAAGGAAAACAGGATGTGCTTCCAAATTTTTTATGCGACAGCACAGATGGTCGTCGACCGATGTATCTTTTTGGCCTTCCGTTGCTTTGCCTGGGCTCCATCGGTGTTGCGCGGTCAAGAACGATTTCCCAATTGATGGTATTTCGAGTGATTCAAGCGTTCGGTACCTCTGGCGGTTTAGCAGTTGGTCAATACAGCTCTCCTTTGATGATGCCTCGTCTTATTGTTCGTCAGGCGGAGGAGTTATTGGCGACATCTTCAAGCTAACTGAGCGAGGCTCGGCCATGGGCATTTTTTTTGCTGCTTCCCTGCTGGGTAATGCTATATCACCCATCGTCGGAGGTAGGCTGAATCCTGTTTGCACTTGACTTCACCTCCTAAGCATGAGTCCCATTTCCAGGTTGGGGAGGTGAGCAATATATACATTTGCTGAACACCTATCCAATAGTCACCACTTGCAGCTAAGTATTCTTCTTGGCGAAACGTTCAATTCGGGCTTTTCTTCGTGGGCCTCTTTGTCTATCTGGGCATGCTTCTACTTCTTCCCGAGACGTCGCATCCCGGAACGAGGGGGATAGATAAAATTGAGCCCGAGCTCATAGACGGAAGCGAGCCCCAAGCAAGTCGGAAATTCACAATGAGATGGGTATGGCTAAACCCTTTCTCGTGTTTATGGCTTCTTCGCAGTCCAAACTTGCTGCTCGTGGTACGTATCAGCGCTCAGCCTTGGTGTCTTGATTGATTAATTATGGCGCTTCTCGTAGACGATTGCGGGCACCACAGTGTTATATACGGATTACGGTATGTCCCCCTGGCTCTATGTCGCAGGTTCAATTGGTTTAACTCATATCAACTGTGCCAGCACTCTTGATTCCAATAGCGTACACCATCGTTAGTCACTTTCCGTCCTCCGCATTCCCTTACCAACCGTATCTGCAAGGGTGCCAAATATAACATTGAAAACGAGGCGATTATAGGTGCATGCTTCTTTCCAATGGGGCTGGGTAACATCAGTGAGTCCTTTGATACCACTCTCCTGATGCTCCAAATGACCGCCGCTCCGATCCAAGTCGGCGCGCCCTTAGCGGGGATCCTATCGGACAGAGTCGTTATCAAATGGCGGAAGCAGCGTGGGGGAGTGTGGGTCGCTGAAGACCGGTTGCGGGCGACGCTTTTCGGAGCGGCGACCTTGGTCCCGCTCTCCGTCGTCCTTTGCGGCCTAATAACACATTTTGTGGAAGGCTCCCTCGGCTTGTTCCTCAACCTCGTCTGCTTTTTTTTCAACGGGCTCGGGGTCGATTTGGTTCTCAGCCCCTCCAGCGCGTATACCGTCGACGTGATGCACTCCCGCAGCGCTGAGATGATGGCTGCCAGTATGTGCGTGATATCTCATGTTGGTGATGCCTTTCCGCCCATGCTCATGTCTACTAGGGGACTCCGATCCCTCTTGTTATCCATCGCGGTCGCGGGAGTCCTGCCCTCAATAAATCATTTCGGCCTCCTAGCCACCAACAGCGTAGCTGGCGTTCTCGCGTGGGCTGGATTTCTGTAAGCTATTTAATTGCGGCAAAGCTGTTTCCATGACTTGTTTCCGTCCAGATTGTTGTGGCTCACGATTCGGTACGGAGATAGGATGCGGGCGTGGGTGGACGTCGGATATTCTACTGTGGAGACAACGTAGATGCGCTCGGACACCATTACTCAGGATAGAGATGAAAAGGAAGCGTAGGAAAACTCTATTCCGAATACCACACTTAGATCTTTATAACTCTATATCTGGTGCCAGTCTCGTTTGCATAATGTACAGTTTGTAGTACAAAAGACTTCGGGTATACGGTATTACCGACGACCAACGAAAAAAAATTACATACGTGAGCATAGATCGGAGCAGAACCAACCAAGCAGTTGTGGAGTTAAAATAAAGCAGATCGTATGTGTATGAGGGGAATCCAGAGACGTGCAATGAGAACCGCGGAGATGCATGTACAGCGAACCTCAGAGCCGGCCGGCCAAAGAGGTGGATAGAAGAGGAAGAGGAGGGAGAGAAGGACGAGGGACTAGCGGTCCGTGCACCAGATCTCGAGTTTGCCCTCTGGTTTGCCTTTGGAGCTCTCGCGGGCAGTCTCTATGGCCAGTTCGTAGTCTGACTCATCCCGCAACGAGACTTTGCCCCCATCCTCGTCTTTGAATTTCAGCGTGAGACCGTTGATATCCTTGCCAAATTTCGCGGTGACTTTGTCCATGAACTCCTCGAAAGGAGTTTCGGGTGTTAGTGCCATCCCACGTACGTCGTCGTCGTAGTGAAGCTGCGCAAAATTAATTCACGCCTAATAAAGAGTTGGAAGATAATAATCTCACCTTGACCCGGATCTTGATCAATTCGAATGGGCCATCAAAGTCTTCACCACTAGCGTAGCCCTCCTCCTCTTCCTCATAAGCGCTCTGAATCCTACGGGTGTTGCGTCTCGTGACCCGTCGCCTCACGGACCCACCACCGTAAGAGCTAGGCGCGTAGTTGCTAGTGGGTGCACTCCGAGTCCCGGATCGTTGCACGAAGGCACTCGGAGGAGTGGCAGACGCAGGCGAAGCATTCGACCGAGCCCAAGCCGCCACACGATCCGGAGGAGCACTGGGCATAGGTGGCGGTGGTTCATCCGCGTACGAATCGAGATAATCGTCGTAAATTTCAGTCAGACGACTCCCTTCTGCTGCGATGTTAATATTTTTGGACGGTAATGAACAGCCCAACACACCTTTCCCTGGAGGTGGAGGAGCAGCAGCAAGGGGTTTGTTGGCACCCGGGGGAGATCCTCCACGTCGTACACTGAGACCGCGAACGGGACCACCGATTCCCGCATTAGGAGATGCCCGTGCTGTGTTCAGGACGGTATTGCTGCGCGCAGGTCCACCCGAAGACGCAGCCCTTGGGCCGTCTCCATCGCCGCCGGAGGTGAGGTCCCGGGCGTTACTTGGAACGTTAAGTGTGGTTTTGGACCGGGCAAGGCCACTCGGTTCATCGACATCTGTCCCTACAGAGGCGCGGTAGTCAGATATGAGGAAACAGATACGATGGAATAAACATACGTGCTGGGGCACTTGCCGCTGCCCGAGTGTTGCTCCGGGCGAGTGAAGCCTCGCCATCTATAAAGATACCGGTAGGGGTGATGCCCTGCTGCAACCGATCGATGCCAGAGAAACCAACAGTGGTATCTCTCGAGTCGCTAGCGGCGATGAGTTTCTACGAATGATGGGTAAGAGATTTGGATATGGGATATGAACATGTACACACAGCTTTCCCCATGTAATCTTTAGCCCCGGCATTGTTTATCTTCTTCTCGTTTGGCCGGTACAGCACTCCCACGGGCTAGGGGTTGTTGTTAAGGGAAACAAGTGGCAGCCGCATCGTAACAACGCACAATGCTGAAAACCGTATAGCCCTCCCCGCGATCCTGAATCGCATCATCGATAACGTTATGTTCGTCAGTTGCCTTGACTCGTTTAGCTTCCTCCATATCTGCGAGACCTTCCTCCACACGCCCGAGGTAAATCAGAGAGAGTCCCTGATTGAAAAGAACCTCGGCGGAAAAGAGCCTAAACTTGAGGCCGAGTTGCTCATAGTTGCTATCAACAGTTTAGCATCACAGCGACCAATGACCGGAAAAACCGACATTGCTTGATTTCCTCTCAGGTACAATAAAGCCTCTTCGAAGTCTTTGTATGCCAGTTCGTATCGAGCGAGCAGGAAGTTGGACACCCCACACTGGAAGTATCTGGCCACAGGCGTCAGTGACATGGCAACAAAGACAATGATTTGGGCTTACGCAACAGCCAGGTAGGTGTCTAAACCTGTCGCCTCGATGAACCGCTCGACGGCTGCCTCATGCTCCCCCAAAGTCGCGTAGATGAGACCCATGTTTGTCAAGATTTTAGACGAATCTGCGATACGCTGAGATGTCTTTGTGAGACGGGGAGATGGGACAGATATGGGGGCAACTGACAGAGAAGAGGTCGAGGGCCTTTTCAAAGTCCTCCTCGTCGTACGCTTTGAGGGCTGCAGCCCAAGTTTCGAGTTCTGCTTTGAGAGACATGGTGGACCGGAGAGAAAGGGCGTTCCCGACGCAGAGAAGTTGGAAACGAGCGTAGTGGGCAAAACGTCTAGAGGAGAAAAAGAAAAAGAAAAGAGACGCAGTCTCGTGGTGGTGGTACTAACGAGGAGAGACGGATGAGGCAACAAGGGTGGTGGCGACCGGAATATAATATGGTGGTAACAATATCAGTGCGATCTGTGTCAGTAGTCAAGGCCACGTTCTCGCCTGTCACAGTTTCCTTTTTGATCTAATACACTGCCGAATGCCCGCTCTGGAACTGAAGCTGAGCTGCTCTGGAGCTCGGCCTAGCCTCCCAGGCCGTCGAGCCCATCTTGGAACCGTAACTCCATTTCGCTGCTTGTTTTTTTTAGCTGCACGCCCATGTCCATGGGGAAAACGCGTATTGCTGTTGTCCGTTTGAGTCTGCCAAGTGCCCCTCTTCGGTGCGTCACCCGAAACTGCAACGCTAATTACTGACACCACACTGCACAGGCGGCTTGCACGCTATGATCCGCCAGGAGTTTCGCGTTGACTGGAGGTTTCAAAGCTACTGATGTATCATTATCACTGATTCCCGTCTGGCGGACCTAAGTAGTCCGCAGCAGCCGCGAGTCGGCCTGTGGAGCCACTACTGTATAAATTTACTTTGCGTGGTCTGCTCATCGACGCCCCTGATCCGTAGCGTCGTGCTCTCCAAGATTACTTGACTTAACCCGCGCGACCCGGGTTTAAATCAGACCGACCCCAAGTCAGTAATACTTGAGTATTACGACAATCACCTGCGAATAATAATATGAAAACTGAGTACATGTACATTGTATCCAAAAAACCGCATCAGTAGCATCTAACTTAGTAACCAGAGGGCTTGTTATTGCTTTTCGACGTGTCATAAGCTAGTCACCGTAAGTTGATGTCTTCATTTCAGCGGGAGAAACTTACCGCGAATCAATTTAGCCTGATCTTGTTTACCGCCGTCTTCCGTCTGACTAAAGGCAAATCCACGGTTCCGGCGCATGCGCTGGACAGCCCGAACTTTTTTGATCGCCTTTTGAAATCTATACACGAGGTTAGCGTCGGATAGATAGCTGAGAAAATAAGCACGCACTGTTCTTGCCGTGGACGATAATCTGGGATATTGTATTTCTGCAGCTCTTGCGCAATGTGGTAAGAGGACGGCATGTATGTTCGCCGATAGCTGCAAGTATCAGTCTTACAGGGAGGAGAAATGACTCATGTATGGCTTACTATTTCCAGACCAGGTCGCGGCTGAGGCAGACTATTGGCACGAGGAGCAGAACGAAATAGAAGACAGCGTCTGTCCATAAACGGGGTACTAGACCATAGTACTCCTCCGAGAAGCCAATTTCAGGCGTCACAAGGGCATACAAAGGGAGAAAGAGCATGGCGAAAACAAAAGAGCCAGGGATAGCTATTCAAAGCATAAGTCGAAGCTTTCTGAAACTAGAAGGCGGACTTGCCAGCAACAGTGTATTTTGTCCATAAACTGCGAAGTGTCAGCAAGCACCCTTGATACACCGAGACCTACTCACTCGGATATCAGGGCAGCCTTTCCAAGGACTGTGAGGAGCACAGCAAGGTAAAGCATCAGCCCCCAGTACCAATGCCCCGAATCGTATCCAGTCGCCTGTTTCAGGTCGCCCCAAAATAAGATTATGGAGAATCCGTAAAGGAGCTGATGGACAGGTCAATACCATGCAGTGGAACATGTCGAGGGCTGCACTGACGAGGCTGTGGTACAACGCATTGCCAACCCACATCCAAAATGCGGTCTTGGTGAAGAACTCATTCTTTTGGCCGAGGATGTACAATTGCGGGTACCGGTCCAATATCCGCGCGGACACAAATTGGTCAAATATGCCAATGACGAGTGGTGGTAGCAGTGTGAAAACCACGTTGTACATCGAGAGCGTCCATGACTCGTAGGCAATTTGCCCTGAAAAATTGTTGAAGAATGCAAACTACTGAACGTGAGTGATATTCATCACGAAAAAGTATACGCACCCAAAATTGCGTCATGTAGAGAGTAATGTTTTTGTAAAATGAGTCTAGCAAGCAATCAGTTCCTGTGGTTTTCGAATCAAATGGCAATGCGAACAAAGGATTAGTTTGGATAGTCGACGGTAACTCCAAGCACCATGGACGAGCAAGAGTTTCTTCAAGAACCGGAACTGGGATATAGCAACATCCGCAGAACGAGCAGCTTGCAAACCCTTTCCCAGAGATGAAAAGAGGCCAGATCAATCGGAAAAAGGGCGCACCTCCACTCCGGATATACCGACGCCGACGTGAGCGGCCTGTATCATGCTCACGTCGTTTGCACCATCACCGATGGCCAGCAATATGGCCTTCTGGTTCTTCTTTACCAGTTTTACTACCAATGCCTTTTGAAGCGGCGAAACACGGCCTAGTGTGCGTGTGAGTGATTTTTAAGCAACTGATAGGGAGTGGCTCACAGCAGATCACGGCTTTGCACATTATGGCCAACTCAAGGAAGATTTTGGAGATCTCCTTGTCCAGCGCAAAGCCCAGGCTCTTTCCGTCTAAGTATTAGATGAGATAAATAAAGAAACTACCCACTCTCTCAGTACACACCTATAATGAGGGCTAGGTCTTCGAGTTCTCCTGTACTCCGTTGACTCTTGATAGCAGATAGACGTTTCGCTAAAAACTGCTGCGTGTCATGGGCGGTTTCCTCATTAACGATAACCTGTTTCAAATTGAGACTAGAGTGGCATGCGGCACAAGGCTACTTGCCAAGTTCATGGACTCGGAGATGAGTCTGCAAGACATGCCGATATTTATAGCCGTCTCTTGGCGGTCCCCCGTGAGTACCCAGACCTGCCCGAGTTGAATGGATGATTAAAATTGAGATTGCGATGCATCACACCTTGATTCCGGCCATTTGCAGAGTGTGAATAGTATCAGGAACACCATCTTGCAACTTGTCTTCGATGGCGGTTGCTCCTAAGAGAAAGAGGTCCTTCTCGATCAGCTCCGCGGCCTGATCCAAGGCGTCGCCACGACCATTGATGGTAGCTGCCGCTTGATCATAGATAGTGGCCCACTGTCTGTATTCCTGCTCGGGAATGTCACGGTAGGCAAGACACAACGTTCGCAGGCCATCCGTGGCATAGTCCTATCCAGGGTCAGTTGGCAAACAGGCGAGTATGACAGATATCGAACCTCGAGATGCACAAGAGTCTTCTCCGTATACGGCTGGTTCTTGCTGAGCCGTTCGAGGATAACCGTGTCCGCGCCTTTACAATAGATTTTGATCTTCCCATTGGGCATCCTAACCACAGTGGACATTCGTTTCCGTGTGGAGTTGAATTCGCACACGTTGAGAATGTCAAACTGCTGAGACTGGCCCTGAATGTTTACGAAGACAGACTTGGGCTTGCGGGTCTAAGAGGGTGTATGTGAATATCAGGGGCAACATACAAAGAACAAGGAGCGCACATGAAATTGGTACCCTAAAAGTTCTGCACCGGCCACCAGGGCAGCTTCATCGGGGCTGCTGGCCTGGTAGAGGGTCTTGCCGTCCTTGACCTCTGGAATGACTGTGTGGCAAACCGCGAGTAGGGTCAGGAAATCCTTCAACACTTCCCTTTCCATGTTCTCATCCGAGGCGGCGGAACCTGCTGCTCCAACGTCTACGAAAGGGTTCTGGTTTTCCGTGAGAAACGCCTGCATCTCAGAAAAGGTCCTCCACCCATTCTCCTTTCCTTCTTCTCCTTCACCACGCTTCCCCTCTTCGACAACCTCAGAATACGCAACCCCTGCGATGCTGCAACAGCGGAACTCCATCTCGTTGCAGGTAAGGGTTCCCGTCTTGTCGCTGAAGACGTATTCAATTTGACCAAGTTCCTCAACAAGCGACGATGTCCTGCAGAGCGCCGGAGTATCGGTGCGTGCATAGTACATGTCCAGGTCAGAGTTGATGAGTCGGGCTTGTTGGAACTTGACCACCTCCATGGTCACGATTAGCGATATGGGAATAAGATTATTGTAGAGGATGATGAAGGTAAGGATATCTAGACTTGGAGTCAATAACCGAAAAAAAGCGTCTAACAAACGATGCAGACCTTCGATGAACGTTTTCGCTTTAAGATAGGGTCAGCATTGCGAAATAGATACTTGGGTTTACAATTACCTCGGCCGGCAACTGAAGTCGACTCGAAAAGGTACCATTGTTGGGAGGCAAAGAACCATGCTCGTATACTTCCACCAATGGATGAACCGATTGACAGCGCCAGCAATAAAATAAACAGAAATACAATCTGAACATTTACCTGCCGCTCCACAGCTGTACGCTTTATTGGGGCAGCACTAGCGATAGTGAGTACCATATCCCCGAAAACACGTTCTCGACTCACGTAGCATTGCGCATAAGCTTTGTTTCGTGTCCAGTGAAGACAGCGATGCCGTAAACCCAAGGAGTGTTGCGAAGTTGAGCTCCGCGCAAAAGGACCTGGTCTGGCCCCAATGGCACCTGTTTTGGGACACCGCTACTTGTGATAAGATCGAGGGTTCCTTCGAACGTGTATAGAGAGTTGTTGGGTTGCTCAGATCTGAGTGAACCGCGGAGCGTATTCACGAGGGATGGTGCTGTGAGAGACGCTGTGTGGTTTGAAGCCTGTTTAATCTTAAGATTTGTTTCTCTAAGAAGCGGGTGAGAAGGTACAAGGGGCCACAGGAAAATCGTACCCGTCGAGATTAGATGTCTCGATGTAGCACAATCCCTCGGGCTCACTGGAGCTAATGAGAATCATGTCGGCTGGAATGAAATCGTCGCTTTCAAGGCGCACTACGTCGCCAACTCGGATATCTTTCCATTTCCTGTCCGCAAATGTTGATTCAGGAGTGAGAACCTTGGCCAACCGAGCATTCAATTGCGAGTCCGATTGATGTCGTTTCTGCAACCAATCAGTTTTTTTGCCTATTTTTGGATTTATCAAAGTAGACTGACCAAATCCTCTTGAACCTCCTTAAACGCAGAAGCAAGCAGCACCACGCCTAGCGGAACGATTGTCGTATACTTCTGGGTCGGCGAGACATTCGGTACTTGTTGTATACAGGCGGTGAATAGGAAGAACAAGTTGGCGTATTTGGAAAATTGTTCTAAACAAGTGTCAGACAGATCTGAAGCATAGTCGATGCACAGCGACGCACCAGTCAAGAACTTTGGGACGAAGGTCGCAAGGTTATACTTGCTTGTGGACACGGAGTTTGAGCCGTACTCGGCGTTTGCAGAGGCATTATTTAGAGCAATAATCCTCTCGCCCGTCAGGACCTTCTCCTTCTGCCATGGCCATTTCCATTTTCGTCGATGGGAAGCTCCAGTCCTCTTCTCCGACTTTGGGGTTGGGATTCCATTGAACTGAGCTGGAGCCCGGAAATGCTGGCTGATCCGCGGGTCGAAAATCGTCATCGTCAAAGTTCCAGCCTTGCGGGACGCCTTCGCCGCTAGCTTTTGACGGGCCCGAGCCAGCCGGCGGTGCTGCGTTACGAGCTAAGGGCAGGCCACTGGCCTGGGAGTCCATGGGACCTGGATTGGGCCTTCCAAAGGCCGAATCAGGTACATTGTCTTCGTCGTCGTCAAAGAACGGATCCATGAGCTGCGGAGAATGGTCCGAATATGGGGTTGAAGCGGAAGGGGGGTAGCCATTAGCAGGCTGATATTGTCGCGCAGCTGGGTTTGCCTGTGCTACGAGCCGCAGGAAATCGTCGCTCATAAGACTGTAGCGGAAGAGATTAAAGACGAGCGAGAAATTGTAGTCGCTAAGGCGGCGGCGTTGTTTAGGTCAATTTTGCACGGCCTTCCTTCGTCTCGATGCGGTTCCACTGTGCTTTAAATTTCGATCGTTCAGACTGGTGTTTCCGGTCACCCCAAGGGTCTCCGGCTTGTATGAACAGCCTTTCACGTTGTCTCCAGATATATTTCCAACTCTCGTGCCTAGTAATTATCGACAGCCGCGGGACACTCGAAAAACTTCTTTTTCTTGTATACTTGACTTCATTTACATGTAACAGGCTTGCGACTTGCGAGAATACCCTGGAATGCAGCTGGCAAGCGTATCTTCTGTTGCAGCTCGCGAAGCACGAGGAATAACGATGCCAAGGCGCTCGCATCAGCGCTGCGGTCCAGTTTCATCGCCTATCGGACAGCTGATACACTCGACTCAACTCAGAGCCAATGCAATCCCGGGTGGGGTATATGTGGGGGTCAGGACAAGCAGCGTAGAACCTTTATCTGTACACATTGTGTACACAGTAGTAACACCAGAGCGCGGCGTCATCGCCGTGATCCGTCGTCCATCAGAAAGTTACTACATGGATCGATTGACTGGGCAACTTCATGTTCTCTTCATGACGCCCTCTGCCCCCCACCTCCGCCATGACCAGAGTGGGCGTCCATTGGCTCTTCCAAAATATTATCCGCCAGAGGACAAATACCACAAGCGACCTCCTCAACCTTGGGTGAAAATCCCCCTCTCCGCATGCGGTCTCCGATTCTATCTGGTCTTCCCAAATCTCAGATTGGCTTACCTATCCGCTGTTTCTCGTTTTGGGCGCCTGAGGGGGGCATTGGTACTGTTGTTGACTTTCCTGGGCGTCCTCCTTCATGGTCTTTGCATTGGCGAAACGTTTTGGATCTACCCAGAAAAAATGGCCTGGCGGCGAGTCGCCCTCTTTGGTTTTTAAGCGCGACGATGTCGGCTCAATATGGCGCTGGGAGATCGCCAGCGGTCATTATCCAAGTCGACAAAGCAGTGAGCTCCAAATCCCCTTCATCCATTCCATCCTGAGTGAAGCTCACAAACAAGACTAGTCCCAAAACAACTTGGATTAAACACTATGCCAGATAATCCCGCTCTACCTCCACGTGTAGCTCCCGCCAGCCGTTTTAAAACAACGACCTAATGGGATCGGCCCGAAACGTATTTATCTCGACATTCATAGCCTCCCTCCCAATGTTGCGTACCCCCCGCGACCAGTCCCAGGTATGTGAACGACTTCTCCCGAATCAAGCCTGCTTGCGGAACTGGGTTTCCAGGCAGTGTGGCAGACCTTGATATTATCGTTGGCCATTGCGACTTCTCGGAAGGAAAGGTGTTGTGTTTTGTTCATCCATTTCATCCATCATGTAAACTAATGCATGTATGTTTCTTATAGTTTGTACGAGACTGGTAAGAGCTTTTTTTGGTCGCCACTACATGGCCTTGAAATGCATCGTCTTTAGTTTAGAAGTTCTCCGGGTCGGTGGTGGCTTGGACAACGGCAATCGCGTTAGGCGGGGGCGAATGGACGACTGGAAGTATATATTTGTTGAGGAAACTGGCACCACGCCACCCTCGGTGCCCTCACTAGATGTCATTCTCGAGCGCAAGGGGGTCATCCGTAGCGAACACGAAGGCGTATCTCGACGAAGGGTTCACCAAAAGTCGGCATGCGACGTGGGAACCTCCGCTTGTCTTACCTCCCCCCGCTCCCTATCAACGCTACTCCCCGGAAAATCCCTGTGACCCAGAGGACCCGCGCTTGTTCCACATGTACTGGGCGGGGGCATTCACAGACAAACCCTACCTCGCTATCTTGAGTTTTCTATTCACCCAAAATACGGGCCTTCACCTAGCTGATCAAGAAGTGACTAATGCTTGCACACCAAAGCTGTGGATATGGATAAATCCTGGTCCGGCGGCTGCAGTCGATTCCGCGAACCACGATTTATTCGAGTCACTAAAAACGAATCAATGGGCAGCGCCGTTTCTACACCCTCGCTTCAAATACATCATCCACTTTAAATTATGGGACACAGCAGAACAATTAAACAGTCTTCCAGAAACTCGGGATGACTGGCGTTCTAAGTCGACAATCTTCAAGTCGGGTGGCCATGTCGTGGCCGTTGGAGCAGACCTGTTCAATCGAACAGGCTCCCAGTCCGCCAATTTATACGACAGATTAAGCGTGATCATGTCCGACATGGCTCGCTTCATTCTCTGTCACAAGTAAGCTAATTTGCCTATCTTCCTCCCCATGCTGACCTCATCGACAGACACGGTGGGATCTATGTAGACGCGGACACGCTTTTCCTCCGTGACTGGGAGGAGTTGTGGGGCTGGAAAGGAGCTTTCGCCTATCGGTGGTCATACCATGACAAGTACAACACTGCTGTCCTGCGCCTTCGCAGAGGCTCAGCCTTGGGTCACTTCCTTCTTCGTACAGCGGTTAAGAGCGGGTTTGATTTCCATCCGTTCGAAGTCACGAAATATTTGAAAGAGGCACGATTGGACAAGTTGTTGACTCGCCTTCCGGATGCGATGTTCGATGGTGCATGGCTCAACATGGAAGGGTACCAACGGGATCGACCTCCACAACCGTTCTTCACTGCGTGCGTCCGTCAATAGCTGTGAATAGCTGTTATTCACACACGTTCCTCAATGGCTTGAATCGTAGGTTCGAAGACTTTTTCAGTACACCTTTGGTGGATAGCGGGGCTCCCCAGGCTCTTGGTTTCCGAGGCTTCTTCTCCGGAGCATATTCATACCACTTCCATAACTCATGGTACGAAATTCACACCCAGAATCATTTCAGTTTCCTAAACGCTCTGTCAGGTGGATGCCCGTCGATCCTGCGAGGAGCTGGCCAGACTTGGGACCCAATTTCCAGACGACCGCGGACTTTGACGAGAGTGGGGAGGATCGCCGGGATCTCGATTGGTCGACCGTTCATTAAAAGGACGTTTGAAGGGTACATTCGGGGAGAAATCCCCAACCAATACGGGGAGCACATCCTGTGGTGAAATCTGGACCGATATTGCACTAGTTTGGGATACAACTTGGAAGAAAGACATTCTATACCCGATAGCAGCAGCTAGGACTACAATAATATACAAAATGTGGGTATCGTATTGTAGGAGGGGTTATATATCGATGCAGGAAATACAAACTCACAGTACAGTGGTATTGTGCGGTGAATTCAAGAATCTACAAGTTGACGTTCCTATAATGCTAGATTCAGCAGAGGATGACTGGGTTACAAATCTATTGTTACCAATGCATGCACCTCCGCTTCCAGCACCTGTACTTCACTCTCTAATGCCTCTCTCTGCTTGGTGAGAAGTTGAAATCGTCTTGCCTCCATTTTTTGGGACGGAGGAGCTCCTGCTGTTGGACGGGATGTCCGTGATTGGGCGGTGTCAACCTATCACGACTGAAAATCCGTGTGATGCAATGTCGCATCATCTTAACTTACCTTGGTTTGTAAAACGGATTCCTTCTTCTGTAGGGACTTGAGGCCGTTTTCCGCCAACTCGATAAGCTCATTAATTGCGGGTTCAATTTCGTCGGTGAGTTCTGCCTTGTATTTGCGGACCGTTTCATCGCCCACAAGGAGGAACACCTGAAGACGGTATTGCTTTCAGTCTCACTGGCGATCACCATGGGATTTATTACCCGCTGACTCTTCAAGACTTGATTCATGCGTCGGAGATCCTGAGTGCCATTGTGGAGGAGCATTTGCGCCTCGTATGCCTATTTACTTTCTCAGGAAGGTGAGCCCCGATAGTAGCTGGCGGAAAGCACCTCCTGACAGCAATCCTCCATTGTCAGGACGCATTCTTCAAGACTGGGGGGACAGGTCGCTTGAATATCTCCCCGATAGAGATCAGGGCCACCTGCGAACACAGACTCCCTACCCTTCAGGTTGGCACGCGAGAGACGAGACATTTGTTCCGTGGGGAGGCAGGCGAGTCAAATGGAGGCAAAAGGTTGGAAAGCACGACTGGAGGCACCCGGCGCGTGCACCGTGACCGAACGCGTGTTACTGTTACAAGGCTAATGCCGCAGCCGAAGGGTGCCGAACGCGTCAAAGAAAATAGACGACTGTATAATCCAAGGCCAACTTCACGCGAGCCAACGCCCGTGAGAACCATAATATGAAATTGTACATGGCGCACAACTCGTAAAATAAACTGAGATACAAGTAAATCAAACCCGCTCAGGACCAAACGAGTGAGCATTATCAGCGTATGGATAGGCAACCTGGTTAGTTAACGGATGAGATTCCTCAACTTCCGGAATATAACGTTGCCCTTTGTAACCGAACGACTCTTGTTGAAGGAATGATTCGTTGCCCAGTTCACGAACGTAAGAGCTGACAATGTACACTCCGTCTGAATGTGTATCAGAGAAGAACGATGGGTTTGAGGAACAAGATATCCGTACATGCTTGGAAAAGAAGGGGAACGACTGCGGACACAATCAAAATCCACAAGGAGAGTTTACTGGGCGAATCGCAGGCATTGATGACCTTTGGGTCCGTCGAATTACCGATACAGAGCTTCCTAAACTGGTTCTTGTCGACAAAGTAGAGGACGAAGTAGGCGGTCACGACGGCGACTTGGAGGACGAAAAAGAATCGCAAGAGGCCGGACAATAGTACGACGTAAGATTCTTTCTTTCTGATAGCTCCAATGAAACTGAAGCCAACGTTCACCGCAAGGAAAAGTCAACAAAAGACACCCACACGAACCCCGTGAAAGAGATAAGAGCGACGAGACCGTAAACTGTGGCAAGTATAATCACAATGATCCTGGTCCGGGATGGAATTTTTGTGCTTTCATTCTTGTCTGAAGGTTCTTTAGGTCAGTTCACGCATAGCACACCGGTACCAGGATACTGACCCTCAGCATCGAGAACAAGAGCCAGGACAAGGATGGCCGTTGCGAATGCACTGGCCGCGAATTGCAGAAAGGAAATGACAATGACACCGAGACGCAAGGGCAAGCAGCAAAGATATCTCGGAGCCATGGCAGAGGAGAAAGAGGGTAAATGGTGTAGGTCCACGCGGTGCGGAGTTTATATCTCTGGCACTATGATCTCCGTTTGAGACCACACAGTGCCGCCCGAAGACGCCGTCCATGGGGCTGTGAGCTGTTTTGAAGGGGACAAAATCAAAGATACATAGACTCGTCACGAAACGTTATTGAAATATTTGCCAGCATCGCGTCGAACTTGAGAAAGAAGTTGAGACACTCCGTTATGCATGCTCTCTGAACGCAAAAATCGGAAGGACGAAAGTGAAGTTGTCTCGAGGTGATCAGAGTGATATGAATGGATCTTACAGTGTAGAAATCCCGCGTTTGAGACCGACTCCGCCACAGAAACCTTGCCCGAAAGATGAAAGATGAAAAGAAAGAGCTGTCCGCACAGCGTTGCGATCATTGTTGCGATCAAATCCGAAGATCAGCCTCATTTGTACATAGCATCCTTGACCTCCATCTTCGTCTCTTTCTCCCTCCAACCATGCAGAGACACAGCTTCACCGCTCTCAATTCGAATTTCGTGGTCGATTCAGAGTACCAGTTCGTCAAGGAACTCGGCCAGGGAGCGTACGGATGCGTCGTCGCCGCGAGACACCGTCGTTCGGGAGAGGGTTGCGCGATTAAGAAGATTACCAACATTAACACCAAGGTATCTCTCAAGAACCACTCATTCCCGATGACGCTGATCTGGATCCTCGTAGCGTATCCTTACCAAAAGGTGTCTGAGGGAGATCCGGTATGCGTTATTTCGTTCTGCTGCAATTGCTTCTAAGAACCTCCAGGCTTCTGCACCATTTCCGTGGCCACAAAAATGTTTGGCTTCTAAGAGCAGTCTCCGTTGTGTTTGCTGATTTCGAATCCAGATAACATGTCTGTATGACATGGACATAGTGGTGCAGCCGAATGGCAATTTCGATGAAGTCTATCTCTATGTGTGTAACGAGGCCCGTACCTACACATCGTCTGATTAGCATTTCAGGAAGAGCTCATGGAGGCCGATCTGCACGCCATTGTATTCCATCATTTGTTGCTCACGGAGCTCCATCTCACCGACCTCTTAGATACGCTCGGGGCAGCCTCTCACCGATGCGCACTTCCAGTCTTTCCTCTATCAGACTCTTTGCGGTCTCAAATATATCCATTCCGCCAACGTTCTTCATCGGGATCTCAAACCCGGAAATCTCCTCGTCAATGCCGACTGCGAACTGAAGATCTGTGACTTTGGGCTCGCGAGGGGGTACACTCCGGGCGGGGGAACCTCCAGGGCGGCCGGAAACCAGGGTTTCATGACCGAATACGTGGCTACTAGGTGGTACAGAGCCCCGGAAATCATGCTCAGCTTCGCCAACTACGTGCGTTCATTGTTATCATCGTTTCATCTCGGCGTTTTGACACAGCAACACAGACCACCGCCATCGACGTCTGGTCCGTTGGCTGCATTCTCGCGGAGCTTCTGGGTGGCAAGCCTATCTTCAAGGGCCGAGAGTATGTGACATGTCCACGTTGTGTCGCCCAGATGATTGAGCGCCTTTCCAGCTATGTTGATCAACTCAATCAAATCCTCCATTACCTTGGGACGCCGTCGGAGGACACATTGCGCCGTGTGGGCTCTCCCCGTGTACGTTCAAGCGCCCAGCGCCGGATGATTGTGGCTAATACGCCATCGTTTTCTAGGCCCAGGACTACATCCGTTCCTTGCCGATAAAGCCGCGGGTTCCCTTTTCTACCCTTTTCCCACACGCCAATCCCCTGGCAATCGATCTTCTCTCACAGATGCTGTGCTTTGACCCCGCGAAACGCATCAGCTGCGAACAAGCCCTCGCGCACCCTTACCTCCAAGTGTGGCATGACCCGGCCGACGAACCGACATGTGAATCCGTGAGCATGTTTGCGGCATCAAAACCGACCACAAATTAACGTCATGATACAGAAATTCGACTTTGGCTTCGAGGAAGAAGATAGCATTGAAGGGATGAAAAAGTTGATTGTCGACGAAGTCAATTCCTTCCGCACAGAAGTCCGTGCACAGGCGAGGGCTGCTGGCCAGATTCGCCGCCAAGACAGGTATGTTTCCTCCCTACATCGCGTGCAGCAAATCATCAACCTTTTCCTAGTCTGCCTATCCCCTCGCGGGATGAAATCCTCAACTCCCCAATCCAAGAGCATGGTCCCTTCCACGGCACGACGTCCGGGTTTACCGCGCCTAGCGCCCCTCGCCCCGCGACTCCCACCATGGATGATCCTAGCGAGGAACTTGAGCGTGAACTCGCTGGCACGCACCTTGCTCGGGGCTAATGCTCCGATCGAGCGCTCCGACCCTGAAGCTCAGGTAACGATTTGTAAAGGCAGATGCAAGATGTATACCTCATAATATAAAATACTGTATTCAAGCTAGGTACTTGAACTCTCGCCGGGTTGTATAAAGGTGTCGGTTAGTTACGTGGGGAGCAAAACATTTCCAGAATCCGCACAAAAATGAGGAAAGACAATGGATCTATTACACTAGGCAGCTATCTGCTCTTCTTCTGCAGGGTTTTCGTCTTTTTTCAAACCACGAACACTCGCGATAAAGGCCCGAACGAGTTCGAGATCCTTGGCGGTGCCTTCGACAGTTTCGACACCTCCACTCACGTCAACTGCCCACGGGCGCACTTGCGCAATGCTGGCGGCTACGTTGGACGCCGTCAGGCCACCAGCCAGGATGATTGGTAGAGGATATTTCGACGGGAGAGCCGGGAGAGCGGGCGGCGCAGCCGCAGCGGCAACGTGCCCGTTTGCAACGCCACTGACAACAGGGGCGGGTGGAGCGGCTTCGTCGCCTGCAGCGACTGGAACCGATTCCTCTGCTTCCCCCGGCGCGACCGGCGCGACCGATGGTGTGATCGGCTTGTACGACGCTCCGCCATCCACAACAATCTCCCCCGCGTCCACAACCCTCTTTGCGAATTCCCAGTCGACGACTTTGCCCGTTCCGCCACTGACACCACTGCCATCGTCCCTGACGCTGTCCAACAAGATGAACTGATGGGCCCCACCACGAGTGATGCTCTCGACACCCTTGCCATTTCCACCGACATGGAAGGCACGGATGACGGGGACAGGGATCTGGCGTGCCCAATCAGTGGGTTCCGAGCCATGCAATTGGACAATGTCCAGCTGGGCGTACGCGACAGCGTGCAAGATAGTGGGAAGGGAAGCGTTCTGGAATACACCGACGAGTAACGGCCGCCCCGGCGCGGTCGAAAGACGGGTGGCGTGGGACGTGAACCAGGGCGCGTTCGGGGTCTCGAGAGGTTCCGAGGAGGCAGGCTTCGAGAAGCGTAGGGCACGGATGGTTTCCGAGATCTCCTTCGCCGTCTCGAGGTCGATGTAGCGTTTGGACTTCTCGACGAACATCAGGCCGAGCATGTCAGCACCAGCCTCAGTAACTGCCAAAGCCTCGTCCTTGGATCGAATGCCACATATCTTGACGAGGGGTGGCGAATGTCGCCAGTTAGACGTCTGCGAGGTCGGCTCGGGCAGAGTTAGCAATTGACGGATGAAGGCAGAAGTGTCCGTTGCGCGCATCAGGCTTTCTCCGATGAGGATCGCGCCCACACCCTCAGAAGCGTATTTATCTACGTCTTGGGCGGTGGAGATTCCGCTCAGCGCGCACAACAACACTTCCTTGTCCTTCGCCATGTCGCTCAGACGGCTGGTAGTCCCCATATCCACGTTGAAATTGTGGAGGTTCCGGTTGTTTACACCAATGACCTTGGCGGGAAGCGCAAGCGCCAGCTCCATTTCTGCTGAACTGTTGACTTCGACCAGAGGCTCCATCCCAAGCTCGAGACTGTACGCGTAAAGATCTCGGAGCAGTGCCTCTGGGAGCATGCTGACGATCAAAAGAATGGTGTCTGCGCCCCATACGCGGGACTCCAATACCTGATACCGGGAGAAGATGAAGTCCTTGCGCAGAATGGCGGGTCTGTTGGGCAAATTAGCTACGCTGAGGCGGGCGTGCAGCATGTCCTGAAGCGTTCCAAGGAATCGCTTGGGCTCGGTGAGGACAGAAATGGCATGGGCGCCGGCGAGAGCATAGGTCAGGGCTTGGGCGGCGGCTGAAGTGGTCAATGAGATCGGCCCCTTTGATGGTGATGCACGCTTGAATTCTGCGAGCAGTGAAGGACGGCCGGTGGTGTTTTGTCGTAGCCGCTGCAGGAAAGGAATGAGGGGAGGGGCAATATTCAGGGATAGAAGGGTCTCTAAATCAGCTAGAGTTGTGCCCGGTGTTTTTTGTGCGACGGACACGTCTTCGAGGCGCTGAGCATAAATGTTGTCGAGGATGGAAGGTATTTTGGCGGCAGTGGCAGCGTTCACGGTGATGCCTGCGGGAATAACTTCCATGGGGAAGGATGGAAGAGACGCATCGAGTACTCTCGACTCGGGATTCTCTTCCCAGGTGCCGCCGTTCAAGGCCAAAAAATTTCGGATTAACTCGTCCCCGCCCTCTGAGAGGATACTCTCGGGGTGATACTGAACGGCTTCCACGGTGTATTTGCGGTGTCGGACACCCATGATAACACCCGAGTCCTCGCTCAGGGCTGTAATAGCCAGATCTGGGGGAAGCGTGGTCGATGCCGCGCTAAGGGAGTGGTATCGAGTAGATTTGATGCCCTGTGGGATGTCCTTGAAGCATCCACGATTGTCGTGTCGCACACGGCTGACTTTGCCATGCTTGATCTCGCCAGCGTATCTAAGAGGAGGTAAATCTCGAGGTGAGGTTGGTGTGCATAAAGTATTCGAGCTCACCCAATTTGGCCACCATGGAGGTCAACAAGGCACTCCAAACCCATGCACACCCCGAGCACCGGGACCTTGCCTTGGAAATATTCGATGGCAGCCTTCGAAATGCCAGAATCGGTCTGGGGATGTCCCGGGCCAGGGGAGATGATGAGGGACTTGATTTTGAGCTGGGGGAGAAGGGAGGCGGGAATAGCATCGTTTCGAACAACAGTGACGTCCGCGCCGAGGAGACATATCTGCTGGTAGAGATTCCAAGTGAACGAGTCAAAGTTGTCGATCATGAGAACATCGAGCTGGCCAGCGAGATTCGGAGGAAGAGAAGATTCCGCCATTTTTTTTGGGTAGAAGACGGTGGACCGCTCTTGGTCGTTTATGATCCTGGTAGGGGAAAGGAAGTGGCAGTTTTATGGTCACGCCCTGCCGATCATAACGCGTCCAATTCGGGACGCGTACCAGGCCGCGGCCGGAGTATGCATCGCGATTCGCAGGTAGCACAACCGCAGCCTTATGGGGTATATATTGACAAGCTATATACACAATTCCACTCAATACGAGAATGCTATGCCGCCACGGGAGTCGAGGAGGTAGCAGAGAACGCCGAGACGAATATTTTCTGGTGTTGAGTCAACTTAGCCGGAAATAGCATCTTGATCACATCACCTCTCTCCGCATCGCACATTGCGTGGCCACCCGACTGTCAAAAATATTTACACCGACGTATGTATCGCCCATGAATGCACAGTTGGTTCATCCTGCCTCGTCGCAGGTAGTGAAAAGACCTTGCACCACGTACGAGTCGAGCATGTAGTCTCTCCGCAACTCATATGCTCGCATCTATAGTGCGTACTACGAGCCCGACCGAGACGCTACCTTTCTGGCCGCGACTCTAGCATACGGACTCCTCCTCGGTAGTCGACTGTACGTTACCTCCCCAATGCTCGCAGCTGAAATATGTCGACTTAGGGCATCCTTTTTTGAACGGTAACAAGCGCACAGGCAAGTAATTTGGGACGTTTTTGCACCACTCTTTTGTTTATTTTACAGGCAGCTTTTTTTGTTCACAACCAATACCGCAAGGCATGTGGACTCCGGGGCCTGGCAGAGATGGATTGTGAGAAGGAACTCCTTGCGATGGCGGACAGACATATCGCTTTAGCATGTGGATCACAAGCCAAGATCCGTTCGCCCGAAGATTTTTTGTACTTGGGGGAATAAGGACCTGTGTGCCGGCGGAGGGACGACTTGGCCTCTCTTCACCCGCATGAGGTGTGCAAAAGTTAACAAATCGGCCACACGTTCAATTTGGGACGCGACCACGGGCCGCGGCCGGAATATGCATCGCAGGCAAGTAGCACAACCTTATGGGCGTATATTGACACCTAGATACACTGACTCCACTCAATGCGAGAATACTACGCCGCCACGCTCAGCCCGACGACGGGGAGTCTTGTTTCCCGAGGAGGTACGACACGGCCGAGAACGCCGCCCAAGGAACAAATTCTGCGACACATATCAGCGCACATACACGCGCGGAAAAATATCAAGATTACGCGGAGTCATATGTCCTACGGCAAGTTAGCAAGAGCAAAGAGGGAGCACTTAGACTTGCCTGAAAAGTAGAACTCGACATCTAAATGAACGGGTTCAGTGGGCGGCAACGAGAGATAAATAGGAATGGGGTGTACAGGTTAGGCCACGCTCCGTATGCTGATTCCCATATACGCCCATGTTCTTGATACTAAACGTCTCTGGTTCGATAGGTTTCTGGAAACCTTGAGCTCCATTCCACGTCATGTTTCTGATACGAGATTAGGTGCTTTCACCGAGCCTAGTGTGGTAATCACGCACTGGATGGCAATACGGGTGCCTTCAGCGACGAGAATAAAATCCTACCGGATCAAATAGATGATATCTCTGAATGATTCTCTCAGATACCGCATACCGCAAGTCCATGGACGATGACAACTCGCTCCGACTTTTCGATGACGTTCGGTAGGACGCTCAATGTCGAGGGGATACTTTGATCTCCACCGGGAAGATAGACGCTCCGCGATGCGCAAGCATTCCACACAATATGAGGTGCATGAATGGCATCTTGCACCTTTCCAAAAACGGGTCACGATGGGATGGTTACTGGAAAGAGCCTACAGACGGCTTACATCGGTCCTGTCGCGATTCAATCAACATATGGACGTGAAAATGTGAGTGACTCACCGGTTGAAAGTAAACGAATTCTTGGGTTGAACGGGGGAACCCAAGAACACTCCCTGGACAATTTTATCAGATGACTACGTTTGTTCGATCGAAACACAAACAGAGATTTGGCCAAGTATCTGAAACACTGAGAATGTGAATCAGCAATCAAAAGAATGTCCCGCCGGGTCGCGCCTGGCATTTCTGGAGCGGCGCGAACCTACCGATATACGTCAAAGACAGGATTGAGACTACGCAGCAATGAGACTGGGCAACTACTGTAAAATGCAGAAATTTGAATACGGACAGCCCAATAGCCCGCTGGATCGGACTGTGGATTTGGCACGCCCGTGTCACAGTGAATGTCCCATTGGTAGCGACCGGTAGTGGAAGGTGTCCTGCGGGGGGATACGTGACAAATTTATCGAGATAATCTGTGTATCCGCAAGTGTCGGAGATTGTTTGCAGTTCATTCCAGAAGGAGGTGTTGAAAGGAAATAGGTTTTGGTTCGCCTTGAGGCGGTGTCTTGAGATCAGGACGGCCGTCGTAGGGATCTTTGCTTACCCTTGCAAAACGAAGGGCTGGGATTTCCTGTTGGACCACGTCGTACGACAAACTTGGATCCGCTATCGAGATTCCTTTCAGATGCAAATCTAAGCCGGGGTGCTCATAGATCCAGTTGGCTATATAAGGAACGTCTGCGGGCCCATTAGTGATGCGTAACCTTTGGAGGACGTGTAAGATCCCTACAGTATCCTGCATACTGATCGAAGAGTCAGGGCCAATGTATGAAGAGAAATATATTAGGAGTTTACGCTTTCTCCAGCCAACCACAAGTTGTTTCCTTTGAGTTCGCTGAAGACTGTTGGCTGTCATTAAACGGTCCCGCGTCGGAAAGCAAAGAGGCATACCCTCCAAAAACTGCTCTAAAAATCCCATGACCTCCGCCGCAAGCTGGTCATCGTTCGTAATATTTGGAGTGCCTTGGCTGAATCCCGTCTGCGAGGAAAATTATATGTGCTTCCACACCTCTAGGAGGATGAAAATAGCTACCCCAACAGGTTGTTCAACCTGTAGTTTTCGGTCAGTGCACCGCATGATCGAAAGACTTCTACTTACCCACAAAACATGCGAAAGGTTTGTCCATGACCACATATTTGGCGTCGGCTCTGCTTGACCCCAGGACCAAGCTATCTCCTGTGTTAGCAGAATCAAACCGTCGTGAGAGGACCATACAGATGGGGCCATTTTCCTGGAGGAAACCTTGGAGCATCAAATTGAGAGACTGTGTGCCGTTTTTTTTACGAGACGAAATACCTTCAAGACTCGAGCATCCTGGACCACCTGGAGCTGATGAGACGGACAATAGGTCAACTTCCTATCAAGGATACCGTTGGTCCAGAACAATAGGTCATCTGTGTTTGAGGCGTTGTTCGTTGGCCAAAACCTCGACAAAGCAAGGATATGTTATGCAATAGACATTTTGAGTGAGACTCGAGATACCAGAAGAAGAGCTTGCGTGTCTCATTAGGATCCCCGGAGATAGGCATCAAACCGGACCAGGAGGGGCCAGCGTCAAAATTGACTAGGATACGACTATCAGACTACGTCTCGAGGACACTGGGGCACGGTACCATCCGGAATGGTGGTTCCGTCCACAAAAAACTGTTCAGCGGCAGGATTAGAGAAAGTGATGGTCGATTGACGCTTAGGAGTCAATGAGGGCTCTTTCGTTGGACCGAGAAAGTCATTCAGGCGGGCAAGCTGTTCGCGCTGGATGTTCATCGCATTTTCCAGACCTGGCATCGCTCCATCGGAAGCCGATGTAACGAAAATAGCATAGGAGAGAATCAAAGCAAGGGAGAAGATAAAGCGCCGCATTGTAAGGAGGGTGCGGGACCGCCTGTTCAGAGGCCCATTTTATAGGTAAGAGGCAGCTAAATTAGTTTTTCTACATGCGCCATCGAGAAGAAGATGGAACGTATCGAAGATGTGCACACATGACATGGACATGTTGGAAGCTTACGAGGAAAGCGCTCTTGTCGATAGCAGACAGATAAACCATCGGAAAGCGTACACCACAGATGTTGAGATGGTTGAGCCAATAATAAAAAATGGGATGGGACTGGAGGGATGAGGGACAGCCATTTGAATCGCTCCCAAAGTCTTTGAATGCGCATACACAACACGGACTCCCACCGGGTGGAACAACTTCTGGCTACAATGCCGAGATAACGGGCCGCTATGTGGACCACAGGACGATGGAATTGTGGAGGCCCGTGGAACGCGTGATTCGGTTGCATACGCCAGGCTGTCAAGAGTATGGCCAGGAAGATTAAGAAACTTATTCCGGGACGGTCGTTCAAGTTGAAGGAAAGTTGTTGAAGGCAAATTACAATCACGGCATTCCAGGTGACCAGGTCACGGTGTGACATCACTCGGTCACGCCAAGCCTTTCCGAATTCGCCCACCATCCCGCACGGTGGCCTCAGGCCTCTTCCAGGCGCAAGGCTCTATCCGCCTGCTCAGCTCAGAGTCAGAGGGGCTTTATATCTCCACGGCATTCAACTTCACGAACTTACGACCTCTATTTTACGATTCCGGTGACCTTCACGATGACCAACTCGTCCTGCCCTGTAGAAACGACACCCAGTCCCCCTTCCTTGTTCCAGAATGGCAATCTGGTCTTTCAAGGTGTGTAGCTGTCTCAGCAACTACTCCCATGAGTCTCATTGAAGCCTAGCACATCACGTACGTCTTTGGAGGCACATACCCGGTTTCCATCTATTCTCATCTCTATTTTGCAGGTTGGTTGGATTGTTGCGGGATTCTTCACAGTGGTTGCAGTGATCACTTCTTTCTGGCTGGTAAACAAGCATCTGCAATGGTACACCAACGTACGCCCCTTGCCCTATTTCTCCGATATTGAAGCTGATACGTCTCATCAGAAACGAGAGCAACGCTATATCGTTCGACTGCTTTTCATGGTACCAATTTACGCCACGATTAGTTTAGCGTCATATCTGTTCTGGGTAAGAGCGTAGTTCCTGCCTCAGTTGTGACTGACACCCCATTCCAGAACCATTCGACCCCGCTGCTTCTCATCCGTGATGCATACGAATCAACTGTCCTGACTGCATTCTTCTATCTGCTTCTCACTTATCTTTCCCCAAACCCGGATGATCAGAAGGCAATATTTCTCAAGGTTGGGCTGTCTCGAGCGGCTGATGCTGCGGCGTTAGCAGACGGCGAAGAGCCCAAGAAGTGGATGCTTCCTTTGGGTTTCATCAAAGCCAAGCCGGCTGTAGGTGTATTCGTCGGCATCACGACTCACACTCACATTTTATCAGGACGGTCTGTATTTTCTGCAAATCATGAAATGGGGAGTACTCCAATATTGTGTCATCCGACCCCTGTGAGACTTTGTATCTTCGCAGATGCGACACTTCTAACTTTTTTTCAGGACGACCCTGATTGCCGTCATTTTGAACTATGTCGGATGGTATTGTGACTCGTCTTTCAGTCCACGATGGGGATACATCTATGTACGCCAACTAGCTTATCACGCAGCCCTTTTTTTCTGAGTCCTAGTCCTTACTTAGATCACAGTCATCGTCTCGATCTCGGTATCGATTGCCATGTATTGTTTGATTCAAGTGTATATTCCCATCGCAGTATACCTGGCGCCGCAAAAACCTCTCCTGAAGCTTTTCTCGGTCAAGGCTGTCGGTGAGTTGCGTATACTCGACTGGGCTATCTGTGCTGAGGTATCGTGTTTTGTAGTGTTTCTAACTTTCTGGCAAGCTACCTTCCTTTCATGTCTAAGCATGTTTGGAGTGGTCAAAGATGTAATACTCATGCTCTTCTAATTTGTTGCATTTCTCATGTGCCGTTAAGACTACGTACATGACCGCAGATGACATCAACATCGGCATAGTCAGTCATATCCACATTGCGCATTACCACGGACTAACATCTCGTTCAGGCTGCCCTTTTGGAAACTTTTGAAATGATGTCCGTTGCGCTCTCTTTCCTGTAAGTCTGATGCTAACCCGCAGCGTAGGCTGTTTGCATTTCTCCACCTTCGCGCATTTTCGTACAAGCCATACCAACCTTTCCACGATCCGAAGTCCAAACAACCCCCACCCACTCCGACTCCTCGATTGCGCTCTCTCGGACACGTCTTGGACTTTCGAGAGACGTTTCGTGAAATTCGCGTCGGATGCGTTTATATCCTCGACAAAATGCGTGGGCGAGAGCCAACCCCAGACATGGGAGTACGACGGATCGCCCATTACGAAAGTGCTTTCGGACGCCCCAGGCCCTCTAATCTACGGCCTAGCACGGGATTGGGCGAGTCTAGACCGAACGACGTCGAGAAAGGACTCCTGGAGAGTAGAGAGGGAATGCCATCCTGGTTGGGAGTACCTGAGCATAGCAGAAGAGAGAAAAGCGAAAGTCTCGAAGTACAGATCCAAAAAGAACTTGAGCGGCGCGGTTACGGGTCTCGTACGTGCACCTCGGCCCCCCTTTTAGCAAGACGATGTCTGACCTTTTGGTTCTCTGTAGACATTCCGGGCCGCGGCCACATTGGTCCAGCTCATGATGCCGACGGGGCTCCAAGCCACCAACCACAGCGGTCGTGGTGGCGCAGTGTGTACAGCCGTGTTTCCCAGTCAGGCCCAGAACCAGAAGATGAACAAAGATTGACTTCGCAACCCTCAAGGCGCAAGAAATCCAAGTCACAATCTCGCCCGCCTGGGTCCCGGGATATCGATGCTGATCGGAGGCGGCTGGTCGAATACGACTATAATTATAATTTTGAGGATCCTCCGCCGCAACCTGTTTTGACTTCCCATCGGAACCATCGACAAGATCGTCGCCAACATGTTCTTCGGGAAGAACATTTAGACACCCTCGCTCCGTTGTCCGTCTTTACTGCTCACCGCAGTTCGCATCAGGTCCGGCAACCAAAGCAGAGGAACTCTAGCAACCCTATCCCTTCACAGCTTCCTCTCGCCAATTCTGGCCCCCCATTGTCGTACTCACAACCACTTTCGACCCCGACACCTTTGGGATCCTCCCTGCAGACTCCCTTGGCTCGCTCGGACAGCCTCCTCGGTCGAGTGTTCCCTCCGAGCGCGAGTCACGCGTCGTCCATCGAGAACGCGCATCACAGTGATAGCGGAAGCTCTTTGCCTTCTGTCTCGACTCACGGGGTTACACCTTTCCGGGCCACACCCAGAGGGCGTTTGATCCTAACAACACCTCAGATACTTGGAAAGGTTACTCCAACGGAACGACGAAACACTTTGAATCACCCAGCTGAATATCTCACACCGACACCGCAAGAAGCGCCTCCTGCTTCATCTCTAGAGGCCTTCCAATCAAATGGGACTGAGGATGCAGTGCAAATCGATGAGCGGCTATCTCACGGCTCTCACATTCGTGAGTCTGCAAACCACGACCAACGTCATGTGTTGGCATCAGACGCGATACTCGACGGATTGCTTACCTCGCCTCTGTCGACCGATTTCACTACAAATGGTTTTGGCGGCGCAACACCGGCGCCCCAGCTGCGGAACTCTTCGCAGAACCCACTGCGACGTGATAATCCTCTGCCTCGGGCACCATCCTCAGGTTTACGTCGCGCATCTGCCCAAATTTATTCCCCCGACTCCCCTTCCCGCCGGGTTCGTCGACAATCCGTCGAAGTACAAACACCTCAAATACCGGAAAGCAGTTATACCCACCCGGCATTGGGCCACCCTAAGGAGAGACCCCGCGGCCAGTCGAATCGCCGCATGTCTGCCCCATTAGATGCAGTTCCACACTCGCAGTACAGTATTCCTTTCTATCAAGAGGAGGAACTTCGTCGGTCCGGTTACTCGGTTGAGAATATGAGTAGTGACATTACCCAGCCCTCACTATCCGGAACCCCGAACGCCGTTAAATACCCCCCAGCCGGAAACTCGTTGCAACTCCTGGGCTTGCCACCCCCGACCTCTACACAACTTCCATACCCACGAGACCATTATTCTAATATCGTAGGCGCATCCTCCGCTGCCCGGCCTCAGGAAGAAGCCAGGCGAGCTCGGCGGCCCCCGACTACGAGAACAAACGACAAGACCCAGATGACCAGACCATGACCTTGCATGAACACTGACCTTATGATAACGGACTAATGAATCCACCCACGTATCTCCTTTTTGTTCAATGCTTCGCATATCTTTATTACTTCGAGTTCGTATTAATATCCTACAGCTTTTTAAGTTCGGACGTTCAATCTCAGTTGTACACACTTTCAACGTACACCCGATATACACTGTGTAGCTTACTTATACCTTCCACTTGACAATATGTTCCGTCTAACGCAACTCCTTCTGATAAAGCGGACCAAATTATTGCGGCACAGTACCGCCCTTGATCATATTCCACCCGAGCCACTCATATTTCCACCCAAATACCCCTCCTATCACGCAAGATGTGAGTTGGGGCAAACGCTCGGTATTGACAAATACCGTCATCTGAATGGAATTCCAGGAGAGACTTGTGCATCCCTGGCTCCAAATGCAGAGCTGCAATCCTTTCCATATCTTCCTGCGCCAATTCTGTAAGCTGATACTATACATCAGCAAGTGTGAGAGGATACAAAGGATATAATTCGGCGTACTGTTATGTTGGCCAGTAATCTAGCCTCGTTTTCGCTCTTTGGAACGCTGAATCAGAATTACCATTAGTTGACAATTGTTTTAGGAGTATCACCGCTTACATGACGGTGCCTCGTTGGACTGCCCAGCTCAGAACGATCTGCGGTGGAGTGGTCTTGTACTTTTCAGCGAGGCGGCTGATTACGGGTTGTTCGGCGAAGAAAGTTTTAGATCGACCTGTTTTGAACCATCAGCAACAGAGCACTGAGAGCAGCGAACAAATCTGTGGCACACCTAATGGAGAGTACGCTGTAAGCAACATACCCTTTGCTTTACAATACTCCATGAGGTCATCTTGCGGAAGGCAAGGATGTAGCTCGACTTGATTGACTGCCGGTACAATTTTGCAGTTCGACAGAAGCTCTTCGAGGGTTTTAACAGAAAAATTTGATACTACATCATTTGTTGAATTTGGCTTTCTTGACAGACACATTGAAGTCATGCATACCTCCGATTGACCTGACTTTTTTTCCCTGTCGCTTGTAAAGTTGCATCAGTTGAGGCGCTGACCTGAAGAAGCACAAATCATAGGTACCTGGATTTAGAACCAAATTTTCCATGGCTTTCCAGGTTTCCACGAATGTTGGGCTTTCACCCGGCGGCACCGTCATATTAGATGCATTGATTTGACTGAAGTCAACGGCTGAAAGAGGAAGTCAAAGGCAAAAATGGGGAAGGCCTCGAATCCGTACGTACCTCTCTTCGAAGCCTGTGGCCAGTGGAGAAGATATAGATCGATGTATTGGAGGTCTAGACGCGCAAGGGACTCATTGAACGCATCAAGCACTCGGTCGTGGTCGGAATTGCTGTTGCAAGTCAGGATTCCCTACGGGAAGGAGGGCTCAAAACTCACGCCAATTTC
Organism: Mycena galericulata; assembly: GCA_029289565.1. Taxonomy (NCBI): domain Eukaryota; kingdom Fungi; phylum Basidiomycota; class Agaricomycetes; order Agaricales; family Mycenaceae; genus Mycena; species Mycena galericulata. The sequence continues at coordinate 415,830 of JARKIA010000025.1, forward strand.
GTCGTGATGAAGAAGTCTTCTCTGGGAATGCCGGAGCTAATCGCATCTCGAATCGCCTTTCCGACCTGCGTCTCGTTTCCTTTGAGAGGTCAGATTGGGCCCATTCATCGAAAAAACTACTAGCCTACCGTAACCTGTGGCCTGAATTTCGTGGTGAAACTACAGGATTGCTGCTAGACAAAGCTGGAACGAACCGTGTCGAAGTGGCGGTAACCAGCCTGCGTCTAAATAAGGGGGTGTATATGATAACGTTCATAGATTGAACAAACTTTGATGGCCTTCTGGCACATATCGTAGACCTGCTTGTCGGTGAAAGTCTTTGAGTTCATGAAGCATCTGTGGTCAAGATCTTAGGAATCATCCTCGCATGTAGCAATTTGGCTGACCCCAAACCGACAGAAGGAATTTTGCGTTGAGTACCATCACTGTCGAAGGTATTGAGCGGGAAGGAGTTCGGGATTTTGGGAGCATTCATTATGGTTCAAGTTGTCGACAAGAGGTATGAAATAACCGCTGACTGAGCGTTGGCCCATGTCCCGGACACACCGGGCCGTCGACGTCGACTCACAGATTTGGAATTGCCAACTTGCAGCAGAGGTCCGAGAGAAAGCAGCACACGATCACCTAGATTCAGAGGACAGGAATTCACTGAGGTCAAAACACCCAACGATCTTCAGTTTGAAAGTTCAAATTGAACCAGGAACGGAATCTTCAACGGATCCGAGCTACTGATCAGACAGCGGAATCAATTTATCAAACCGCAACTCCTACAAGAACTCCTGCGCCAACGTTAACAAAATATACCGATACGTCGACAAAACAGCTACATGATCCTGACCCGAATCCCGATATCATTGAAAACAACTTGATGCGAAGGCGAGAACGGCTAAAAGTACTGGTAGTACATAGGGAGCCAAAAAAAAGACGTATATGAAAACACTTTGGAGGCAATACAGTAGAGATGCAATACAGTATGCAGCGTCCGAAGGCAAATGAAGATCCGAAAGGAAAAAAGAAAAGAAATCAGTCCGCAAACTTCGGGGTAGCGATGTCCACGTGGGAGAGGCCAAGTTGACCTTTCTCCAGTCTGACGACATGCCCGGCGATTGGCTCGGACTCCAAGTTATTTATCGCATATTCAGAGTGCACGACGCGCCTCGCATTGATTTTTTTGAGGACCATTGTAGTCTCGGCGACTTCTGACGCCGAACGGACACGATTGGAGATACGGCTGGACCTGCTGGGAGGAGGATTGAATGTTCGGATAGGGAAAGGTTTGTTCTCGACGTGAAGCGCCTGTTCGAGCACAGCTGTGTCAATGATGGGAGATCCCACATCTAACAGTGCATGACCGATTTCTTTTCGATTGGCGACACGATCGTGTTCCTCAGGCGAGGTTGGGTTGAAAAGATTGACACAGAAGTCGAGAGACTTCTGTAGTTCCGTCTCTGAGAGGCGTTTTCCCATGTCGGACGCGCCTTGAATGACTTCGACAGAGTTTGATCAATGAGGCATAAAATCGAGACCGACAACTAACCTGGCCGCAGAAACGAAAATGCACGGTCGAAATTATCTTCGTCGATATCCGAAAGCACGTCTGCGCTTTGCGCACGGATCTGCTTGTATGCACTTAAAACCACCACTTGAAATCTAATCACTGCTCAACGTTGAATGAGTGATAGGAAGAAAGATGCGCACCTGGTGTAACTTGTTGAAACACGCTTCGTGTGCCAGTCGGCAGCAATGGCCTCCGAGCAATCTCCACGTATGGACGCGCATATGGTTGCTGCCGCGGATAAAGCGGATGTAAGGGCGAGATGAACGCCGGAAGAAAAGAACGGGTCGATCTACGTGCGAGATTGGATACATGACGGTGAATGTGAAAGAAACGTTGACTCACGAAGGCTAGAGAAAAACGGGACCGTTATCACTACGCCAGTACATTTACGGTGTCGGCTCACCTCCTGCATCGCCCACGATTCTATACCCACAGTCACCATACGACGGTGCCGAATACGAGAAGTCACTGGCACTTTTGACACTGCCTACTTCCATGACGCCAGCATTTGTAATCAACTTGAGTACTCCAGGTGCAAGGGAAATATTGGACAGGTAGCGGTCGACCATGCTAGAGTTTGTAGGATTGGGGACAGAGGAAGGTAGGAAACAAAGAGGTTCGACGGGTTCCTTCAATTTCTCGTTATAGACCTTCTGGTTCATGACGACACCGACCGAAGTGAATCCGTTGTGCAGTGGGATAAACCAAGCCCTATGCGAGCCAATAAGCACACGTGAAAGTAATAAGCAATTGAGAAGACTGACCAGCCCGATTCGTCTTGGCACCGAAGCACGAACGTCAATACGGATAGAAGCTAAACAAGGGGATAGCATACCGGTCAAGGCTTCAAACCAAGGCGCGCCTTCTCTGGGTGTGCCGGGACCGTATTTACCTACTCCACTCCAATAGCCCCAGACCGCAACATTTTTCAACGACGAGTTGAAATGTCTATTCTTCAGGTAGCCAGTGGACATAAGACCGGCACGGCCCGTCGCATCAATGAGGTGCGTAAATGTCGTGGTACCGGTAACAATTTCCGCTTCGGGTGACTTGTCGGGAATTATTGTTTTGGATGCGGTTGGAGAGGCGGGCGGGGAGAGAGGAGTCGGCGGCGGGACATGAGACCACGAGACGGAAACAGGACGGTTCGCGTCGTCGGGAGAGAAAGCGATTGATGTGACTTTAGTCTGTTCGTATACGGACGCGCCAGACGACCGTGCATGGTTCAATAGAAGGTGATCGAATTCAGAACGAACCTAGTAGTCCATGTTACTTATGACGTGCGAAAGCAAGGGAATAGGCACTAACGACATTGAAAGCGGCATTGTCCGCTCCAAGGGCCATGAAATCAGTGTCTGCATATTTGTCAATACGAGCGAGTGCTTGTGAAAGGGGTACATACAGCCCTCGCGTTTGTATTGATCTGTACTAGTACATCAGTTACTGCACGGCCGAAATCAAAAAGTGACTGACTGAATTTAATGGCAGAGCCCGGCTTGACGGCGATGTCAGCGGAAGCAAATCTACAAAAAAGACATGTTCGCTCACCTTGTGAACAAAACCATGACTGGCTAGTTTCTCGTCCGCCCCGATAAATCTCATGTAGTGCCGGACAGACGGAATCAGACTCTCTCCGACATGATAACGAGGAAACTTGGCAGCCTCGAGCACAGTGACGGAGATCCCTTCACGGGCAAGAACAGAAGCGGCATAGCTTCCTGCGGGACCACCTGCGAGAAAACTAGGTCGAAAATGGGACAGACAGAGCAAGAGCGCCATACCTCCTATAATGAGAACTTGGGCATTCTGCAGACGACGCGTTATGGCACTGGACAGAAACTGAAAGGAAACGACGCGACCTTGGGGGGCAGGTTGAAGGATACAGCAGCCATAAAGAAAAGGAACGATAAAAGAAAGAGGACGGGCGGTTCACGGCTTTATAAGTGAATCCAGCACTCGCCCTGAACAGTTCGGCTTTCCGGCGCGGAATTCCATGCACCTTTTTGGGGTATTCTGCTTCCTAATCTGGCGGCGTGTTTTCAGACCCGGACCCCGCGACTCTGCTTTCCTCCACTCCGGAGATCGGAGAAAGACAATCCTAGAAAAAAGGGAGCGGCTCGACGAAATAGACCTTGACCTGAAACGTTACGAGCTTCTTTTCTGCTTCTTCGTACGTCGCTTCCGTTCACGCGAGAAACACGCGAGCACGCTCTTCTGTGCTGTACCTTGATTCAGCTTATAGTTAGATTTGCTTAGGCAGTGCTCATCGAGAACCTCCGTTCTTCTCGTCACCTTTTCACCTTGTCTATCCTCGACGCGGGTTTTTGGAGCAGCTGCCTTCTGTGCTCTTTTGTTTTGCAAGTCATTGCCTTTTTCTTCTTTGCTGTATCCTACATTCTCGTCCCAGCTTTGGATACACCGTCTCTGCGTCATATTCGTAAGGTCACAAACCTTCCTCTCCACGTGTGGAAATCGCAGCGCCGCTCCGTATCATACTTCGGTGGCGTTGTACAAGGCACTAATCTCGACCGGTGAAGAAGCATATGAAAATCTGGCGTGGTGTGGCGTTTCGCCGACCGAAAAGTCGTCCGAGGACATGGCCAAGACTCTGACCACGGATATCCTCCGTGGCGCGTTCGTAATTTCCATGCTGCCGAGCTAAAAACAAGTGGGGTTCTCCTTTCCGATCTCCAGTGCGCAAAAAGTTTGTGGTTCAAAAGTGAGGCCGACACTCTAGGCCCAGCACCTAGGTCCTCGAGGTCGCGAAACTCTATTCAAAGACGAATGGATGGCATCGAATGCATACGCCGTAAACGCGTAGTAAGCGTATGGTACTCCTTGGAGTGAGTAAAAACGGTCTGTTGAATTATCACCCTGTTCTGTGTGCTGGAGCCTGATGAACGAAACATATAGTTTCTGTTCATTGTCCGGAATCCGAGGAAAGGTTGAAGACAGAAGGACTCGTAAGAATTCCGATGTTTCCAGGGGAGTCAGCGCAGAAATGGGGTGGTACTGTTTCGAGCCCGCGGCGCCCACCGTTTGGAAAAATCCCGCTGCACGAGTTCGATCCGACAGTGGCGTGCGCTCCACTGCACGATTTGCGCACATACGTCTAGGCTCTGAGCGACGCACATTCGTTCTCAATGGAATGAATGACCCCGCTTATGTCGATGTGATTCCTTCCTAATTGCCGCGCGGGATCGACGGGGACGAAGGCCAGAAGCGCGTCCGGTGCCTGGTCTATGTTTTTGGTGACGTTGATCCTCGTATCCCGAGCCGTCCAGGGCTTCTCTTCGACGCACATGGCAGCCAAGCTGAGCAGAAGGGCGGTACCGTCCAGGGCGACGGACCCGTCTTGTTCCCTCCTAACGCCCTCGGCCAATGTTAGGGACTGGGCCTGACTGGGCGGCGTTGAAAGGACGGAGACGGTCATCATGGGAATTGGCTGGATGATTAGGGCCACTGGCGGAAAAAAAAAATCCTTCCAATGTGATCCATTTGCTGCGGCTCTTGCGAGCACTTCACTCCGAATGTACTTTGCTCAGCACTAGCTATCCGCTGCTAGTAGTCTATTATACAAATGAGGGTTCGTCATGTGATCTTTGTCTCGAGACAGATGCTGAGACAAACATTGGACAAACATGGGACAAACATCGTCCTTCCGGGCTCTTTTCGTGTCCTGCCAGCCTCATTTTATCCTCTATCTCTCTGGAATGGAATCCAATGTTCAATTAGCTCTCTCTGAGCTCCCAAACTACTGGACTTCTTTGAGCCTTGAATGTATTGCAAACAAGCTCAGTGGATCTTTATCTGAAGAAGAGCACCTGAGCCTACAAATGCCTAGCCTGTTTTTGTTTACTGTTTCTTTTGGACCCTCAGTCGTTCTCAAATTCTCTGGCTCATGATTTTCCAGTGTATTAATTCGGAACTTGAGAAACCGCCTATGAGTGCGGGATGCTGGAGTTCAAGTTGGCCCTGATCTTTGCTTTTTTTTTCTCTGCTGCAATAGTTTTGCTCTCCAACAAGGCCACAAGTACAGGCTGAAATTTTTCAATTTACCATTCAGTCTTCTGTCCTGATTTGATGCAAGAAACTTCCTACAAGTGCGGGCTGAACCCGTACTTCACATTCTATATTACTTTTGCTCCCCACGAGCTGTTCAATTCTCAGATCAAAATTCTCCAGTGGTCAATTTATTCTGCACACAAGAAACTACCTACAAGTACACATGGACTGGAGTCGGATTTCCTACTCACCCTCCCTTCCTCTCAATTGATTGAATTGTTGTGCCCGTGGGTGTGTACTGTTTCATGTACAGCTCATATTCTACTTTTGTCAAGTGATTCTGTAGACAACTACAAGTGCGGGGTCGCTTCATCTTCCTTTTCTGAGTATCTGCCTGTGTGCTCGAGGCACTGGACATGAGGGACACAAGGAACCAACTGTAGGTTGGTGACGAATGTCTGCAAGCTGAAGATGATATTTTCTGGGTCTTTATCCATTGCTCAATAGACCAAAGTGCGGGCTGAATTTTTTCAATTTACCATTCACTCTTCTGTCTTGATTAGATGCAAGAAGCTTCCTACAAGTGCGGGCTGAACCTGAACCCATACCTCACATTTATGTTATTTTCGCTCCCCATGAGCTGTTCAATTCTCAGATCAAAATTCTCCAGGGGTCAATTTCTTCTGCGCACGAGAGACTACCTACAAGTACACATGGGCTGTCGGATTTCCTGATCACCCTCCCTTCCTCTCAATCAATTCAAGTGTTGTTCCCGTGGGTGTGTACTGTTTCATATACAGCTCATATTTTACTTTTCTCAAGTGATTCTGGACACCTACGAGTGCAGGGTCGCTTCATCTTCCTTTTCTGAGTATCTGCCTGTGTGCTCGAGGCACTGGACACGAGGGACACGAGGAACCAACCGTAGGTTGGTGACGAGTGTCCACAAGCTGAAAATGATATTTTCTGGGTCTTGATTCATTGCTCAATCGACCAAAGGATATAGGATTGTTCCTGCTGAATATTATCCTGAGTTTAGTTCTCATCAATGACATGGACTCCAATTTTTCGTAGCGTAGCACGAGTCCCTGCTAGTATCTATATTATAATAGAATGGGGTGGTATAACGAACATCAAAGAACATTCTAAATCCCACGCTCACGGTCATGCTCATGCCGAGCCAAGGCCGAGAACGCGCCGAGCCGAGAAGAGCCCCGGCAGATGAACAGTGCCGCGGCCGGGCTGAGCCGGGCCCAAAGAAGCTGCAAATGTGGTGAGCAGTACACTTTGCAATGCTGATGCTTGAACTTGCCGAAAAGCAGTGGTGAGGAGTAACTGGACATGCATATAGCAATGGCAAGGGTCAGGACCAGAGGAAAGGTAATGCTGAAAAGAAGAGGCCTCTGAGATAAAAATGTTGTTTGCAGCCTGAGGGCAGTCCTCTAATAACCTTGCTAATAACTCACTTAGTTCAACTTGCGCATGCCCGTAAATTAAATTTATTCATGGGGATGGGACAGGCTCATGGCAAGAGCTCAAAGACAGGGAGGAGGAGTTGAGGAGGAGCAAAAGGGGTAAGTCAAGGGGAAAAAAGGTCTAAGAGCATGAAATGACTGAAAACCAACTCAATAAATTTCTTTCAACTTACCAACACCCGTGAATTTATTCACGGGCTTGAGCTAGTCTATAATATAATAGAATGGCGGACATACAGAAGTTTCCATTGATCTTCCATACTCACGGTCATTTCCGACGTGTTCCGTTTTTCCCGTTCTCGCCGACAGCACCGAGCGCCCATTAAGTGCGCGGCCCCGGGCATCTCGGACATGCGACAATGTGTAAGGTTTATTGTACTTGGCAAGTTACTGTAAGACAACCTTTGTCAACCAACCGTGACATCCCACAACCTTTGCTGGGTAGGAGCATTTGCCATGAAACAACCTTTACTGGGGAAACAAGCCATACTGGATTACAGCCAAAGGGAAAGGTAATCTGAATGATGTACAAGTCTGTGAATTTATTCACGGGTACACTGAGCACCAAATAAGCGCTAAATCAACCCCCACTGCCCCAACGCGAGGCTGCCGTGCGATGCAACTTAATTTGGTTGCAACTAGACCAAGAGTCTAGACTGGGTTCAAAAAATGACTGTGAGCGGGGGAAACACCCTCACTGGGTGACCGGGGCAAAACATTTTACTGAGAAAATGACCTTTACTGGGAAAACAAGCTTGACCGGCAAGGAAAATATAATGTTTACTTTGAAATCACCTTTCCCGGGCAACAGCCTTCATTAAAAAAGAGCTCTCGAGAAAAGAATAGGGTGTTTCACACATCCCAACTTGAGCCCCAACTCGGACCCCAACTTGAACCCCAACTCGGAGACCAAGTTGGGGTCCAAGTTGGATGTCAAGTCGTGCCTAACCCCTCGACTTGACATCCAACTTGGACCCCAACTCGGTGCCCCAACTTGGTGCCCCAACTTCGCTTAGTTTCGGCTACTCGGTCCATTTGCCGCACACCGGATTATGTAATTCCACTTCCCGCCGCCCTCCCGCCTGCCCGCCACCTCCCGACGGCCAAATGCATGGCGGTGATCAATTTAAAAATTAAACTTTTGCAAAGCAATGCAAACCTGATCCACACCACTTGCTGCAAACCAAAAATGACAACTTTTTCGATATCAAAGTTTCAGGTACAGTACTTGGAAACGTCGAGCTTGGGAAACAAAGATAAACTTGCTTCATGACCCTGAAAAACCCAGAAATAGTGGAGTGAGTTGGGGCTCAAAGTTGGGAGAGCAGCTGTAGGTGTTTCACACATCTGCCCCAACTTGAGCCCCAACTCCGACTCGGCGAAGTTGGGGTCAAGTTGGGGTCCGAGTTGGGGTCAAATTGGGGCTCAAGTTGGGATGTGTGAAACACCCTAATGAGAATGCACCAAGTCTGAGCATACGAGTGATATCAGCCCGTGAATTTATTCACGGGTAGCGACTAGTCTATATAATAATAAAAAGCAGTAGACAACTATGATGGGCCAGACCTCCGGCATCTCACGCATGCCCGAGAAACTCGGCAAGACCCGTCAACTTGGCAGGACTCGAGCCGGGCCTCTTTTGTGCCGAGGCACTTGGGCAGTACTTGTGCCGGGAGGACCCTGGTTAATCACCCAAAATGCCTGTCCGCGAAAATTTTGAATTCGGATAAAAAATGCCCACAACGGGCCAAATGCCGAGCCAGTTTCGGATAAAAAATGGGGTCTGGGAGCCCAAAGCCCAGTCCCAACGTTCGGATAAAGTATCGGGTGCCCAGACTCAGGCCAGGTCAGATTCGGATAAAAATCATTGATGGCCGATTGAGGTTCCGACTCCGCTTCCTCCTGTGATCAACTGAGACTCGAGCGTCAAGGACAGACAAGTCAACTTTTGTGACTCTATCGACACATCAACATTTTGGATCCATATCTATGGTAGATAACTCCGTCGTACACATCCTCGAGAGCCGGGCCATTCCATAAACTTTGCAAGGCCTTCGTGTTCCCCAATTTGCCATTATCCCGTCCTCAGCCTTTCTCTGTCTTCTCACGAGCCGGTTAACATGATTGGCATCAACATATCTGCTGTCGACTGTGCCCTTTACAAGAAACTAAACGACGGCTTGGTCGATGTGGTTGAAGCAGTGAAGACGCTCGGGTCAAGAAAGAAAGGTGTCGGACGCGGCAAGGGCAAGGAAAAGGCGGTAGTGCGAAATTTGGACTCAGATGAAGAGGATTTGGAGTTTCCGGAGTCTGTTGGTACTTCCTAAGCACCGGGGAATAAAAATACGTTTTTTTCGCGGGTTTTTTAGGTTTTTTCAGAGGCCTGTCCCGAAATTTGGATAAAAAATCGACCTCACCGAGGCTTGGGTCAAATTCGGATAAGAATTTCCCGATTATGAGTGCGGATAAAAAACCAAAAATCAAGAGATTTTGTGGACAGGCATTTTGGGTGATTAACCAGGGTCCTGTGCCGGGCCGGAAACGCTGAGAATAGCCTCTTTCGTGCCGAGGCACTTGGCAGGATTCGTGCCGGGACATTATGGACAGTATCTGACCGGGCGGCCCCCGGGAGACCTGGAAACTTGGCAGGACTCAAGCCGGGGCACTTGGCAGGACTCGTGCCGGGGCATTATGCTCGGAATCTGACCCGGCCCGGCCTTCGGGAGCTTGACAGGACTCAGGAGCATGCACCGGCCGAGACTTGGGGTAAATTTTTCACGGGAGCTTAGCAGAAGTCGGGATTCAGAGCATGCCGGATGAGAATGAAGGGCCTTTGTTGTATATTACGATAAATGTTCATACTGATGAATACCCGACAGGATGGGCCCAAGACAAAAGAAAAAGGAGGGGCTAAGCAAAAAAAAAATGGGAGCTAGGCCTATAGCAAGGATGGTTCCAGAACTAAAAGAAAAGGGAGGGGGACAGGTGTAATACATCCTTCTTCTTACCGTCAAGTTTTGACGGGCTTACCCTAGTCCTATATATTAAGAGACAACGAACACTGCCACACAAAAAGTCACCTGATGAAGTCACATGAAAAATCACGGGACTCGGAATCCACCCGTGCACGGCGAACCCCGGGACTCGGAATCCGCCGTGCGTTGGCGAACTGAGAATCCACCGGGGGTTTGGGGCACAGCCCCAACAAGCTGTGGACCCGCCGTAGGTACGGACCGAGCGCAGCGAGCGTCCGTACCGAAGGCAGCACACCTAAAAAAGAAAAATATCAGTCGAGTTGAAAGGTGCGCGGATTGTTAGAGGGAATTTTGCTATTGGTCCGGAAAATGCCGGACCAATAGCAAAATTCCCTCTAACAATCCTTTGCACAATCAACAGGGTGGAAAGATTGTCGTTTTAGGTGTGCAGGGTCCTAAAGCTTGTGTTACTTACACGACGAAGGCGATCGACAACGTGATAGCGGATCGATATTGTTGATCCGTCGGCGCTGATCCGTGAACGCGTCTCGTTTCTTCAGCGAATGGTCCTTGTAAAGCGCGCAAAGACATGGGCAGACCCCGACTCGGCCATACTCTCCGAAAATCCAACAGAGGATAAATTTGCAGAGACAGCAATCGTTCTCAAGTCTGAAGTCTCAAAACTAAAGGCCCGACAAAGGGTATTCTCCCGGCGCCGATTCTTATTTCCACTGGGAATTTTCCTCGGGGCTCTCATCGCATTCGTACGCCGTATCTTGTCAAGGAGGAGATGTGCACCTGACCATGGACCGAAGTCCCTCATCGAGCCGCGAGATATCCAGGATCTGCATGCACATCTCTTGCTGCTGTTGGGTGAATACGAGCTCACACTACCGGGGATCGATCTTTCGCGCGTCGAGACAGAGTGGCAGCGCCTTCGCAGCAACATTCCTGAGGTGTGTGGTTCTCTCGCGCACAAAGCTTTCTTTTATCTTATTCGTGCTTCGCGCAATCTGTTCTGGAAACTTTCGAACGACGGGAGAGAGTTCCAGGTAGGGGAGGCCATGCGCGCGCGCGGACTCACCGCCCACCATCCTGTCGTGCTCATCCCTGGCGTCATATCGACGGTGCGCTGGACAGCCAACCGAAACTTCCTGCTATAATTATGCATCGCGCGTAGGGCCTTGAGTCGTGGTCGACGGACCCGGATTATCGCGCGTTCTTCCGGCAGAAGCTCTGGGGCGGGTTCAACATGCTCTCACAGGTGACCTTTAACAAGGACAAATGGATAGCGGCGATGATGCTCGACCCCGTCACCGGCCTCGACCCACCTGGCGCCAAGATCCGCGCCGCTGAGGGCATCGACGCCGCCAGTAGCTTTATCCAGGGGTATTGGATCTGGTATGCGCTACGCCCTGTGTTACACGCGTCGTTGTTTGCTCATATGCGGCAGGTCGAAGATCGTAGAGAATCTCGCGGTGGTGAACTACGACACAAACAATCTCCACCTCGCGCCGTATGACTGGAGGCTCTCGTACTATAACCTGGAGGAGCGCGACGGGTACTTTTCGCGCCTCAAGACGACTATCGAGGGATTAAAGTGCGTCCGTTTCCAACCTTATCTGATCGAAGTCAAATTATGCAGTTAACGATGTACACGCAGGCGGCGGCAAAAGCGCAAGACCGTCATCGCTGCGCACTCGATGGGTGCTACCGTTTGTCTCGTTCCCCCCTTGCGTCTTTCCCATCACTGATTTCTGCGTGTAGGTGGTATTGGTATGTGCATCGTTGTTCTCTTTAAAACAAGTCCTTGCTCAACTCTTGTAGTACTTGTACGCCCGCTTTTATCTTGTGCCGTTTCCATCCACTAACGTACTTACTTAGCTTCAAGTGGGTGGAATCGCCCGAACACGGTGGGGGTGGGCCTGACTGGGTTGAGGTGCATATCATTGTGGGCTGTGGAGGATCTTGTGCTGATAGACCCGCAGAACCACATCGAGGCATATATATCCATTGGTGGCACACATCTGGTGCGCAATTTGTTCCCAATAACACTGCCCAGAGTATTCAATCCCCGATGTAGGGCGTGGCTAAAGCGATGACGGCGTTCTTGTCCGGTGGGCGATGTTTCGTGTACATATTGTGTCTGGACTGACTCGGCGTAGGCGAGATGCGGGACACGGTGCAGATGAATCCCGCGGGGTCCTATGTCCTGGAGCGCTTTTTCTCCCGCGCGGAGCGGCAGAAACTGTTCCGCTCGTGGGCGGGCAGCGCGAGCATGTGGGTGAAGGGCGGGTCTGATATCTGGGGAGGCTCGCACGGGGCGCCGGACGACGCGCATGACTGCACGCACACGCACGGCGCACTGGTTGCGTTCCGTGTGCCGCCGCCGCCGCCTGACACGGCAAGCACGTCCGCCGGGGTGGAAGCGGACCCGACGAACATGACGGCGGACGCTTTGAGCGAGTGGATATTGCAGCACACGCCGTCCAGTTTCCAGGTGCGTGGTGGCTGTGAGGCTACGTGTGGAATCTGATGCATGATGGGTCAGAAAATGATCGAGACGAATTTCTCGTTTGGGATTGAGCGGGATGAGACGGTGCTCAAGGCGAACGGCGGTGACCACCGGAAGTGGTCGAACCCGCTGGAGGTGCAGCTGCCAATCGCGCCATCGATGAAGATGTATTGTGTATACGGACATGGGAAGGAGACCGAGGCGAGTCGTGTTGTGCTTTTCGGTTGGGCTGATCATGAATATGACGGACGACCAATGAACAGCGGTCGTACTGGTACGCGCAAAAGGCCAACGAGTACGACGAGTCGGCGGCAGAGCGTGCGGACGGGCTTGACCCGCTGTGCGTGGACGCGGTGGGCGGGGTGTGTACGGCGGGGAACATGTTCGACCGGCCCCTCGCGCGCAAGAGCTGGATTGACGCGGACTTCACGGACGAGGGGCTTCGACCAACGGTGCGGAACGGGGTGACGATGGGAGAGGGCGACGGGACGGTGAATCTGGTTAGTCTGGGCGCGATGTGCGTCGAGGGGTGGAAGCGGCGGCGGTGGAACCCCGCGAATATTAGTGTGGTGACGGTTGAGGTGCGTGCGGCGTCTGGTTGAGGTTATGGGCTCCGGCTAACTGGATGGCACGCTGGCAGCTGCCGCACCGGCCCGTGGCGTCGCTCCCTCGCGGGGGGGCGAACACCAGCGAGCACGTCGATATTCTAGGGTCGACAGGGCTGAACGAGATCATCCTCAAGGTCGCGACGGGGGTGGGGGACGAGGTGGAGGATAGTTTTGTCTCGGATATTCGCAGTTATGTGGCGAAGATGCGTTGGGATTAGAAGCGTGCGGCGGGCGCGCGTGCTGATCACTCTACCTACGTGGTTAAATCGTCCTCCAGTCGGAGCATTCATTGGTGCGCTGATTAGATTCACTGGATGTAAGTACAGGCCATCCATATACGAGATGGATAACACCTAAGGGGGTTGGCGCTGTTAATCTTCTCTCCGCACATGGTGGCGATAAAGTCGTCTCTAATGAATAATTTACACTTTTGTACACATCCAACTTTTGCGTCCCGTTCTACATGCACTAAACATCTAAGAACAGCTCCTTGAGAATGCGGATGGTGTCTGGCGGGCTGACGACGGTGTGTCCAATGGTGCGCGGATCAGAGTAAATCTCGTAGTCGTTGCCGCCCTGTGAGATTATAGATTATTTGAATAAATGAACGAATAGATATGACGCACCTTGTCGGTCTTGTCGCCGAAAAAATGGATCTCGTCAAAGCCCTCGTCGGCGACGTGCTTGAGGGCGTATGTCTTGTCCCAGCCGTTGGGGAAGATGTCGAAAGAGATCTGGCCACCAATGGAGTAGGTGAGGCCGTAGTCGGGGAATTTATCCTGCAGGACTTTGACGAATGCAGCCCGTAGGCCGTGTTGCTGGAACGGACTCAGCAGGTAAAGGCAAAGGGGGATTAATAGCCGACCTTGTCGTGCGCGTTGAACTCGAGTCGTTCGGCGATCCTACGGGAAGCAATTAGATACATGGATGCCATGGAGTTATGCACAGACTGACGTCGCATTACGGCCGATGGGACTAACATTGATCATCCCGTTGCGGAATTCGACAAACGTTCCACTAGGAGGGATTAAATATTCTGGGACGAACAGCAACAAGAAAGTGGGTACCGTTTGATTGGAATGTCCATGTCGGCGATGTAGTGCAGAATAAAGTTGACGAGGACCTTGTACCGGTCCTCACCCAGAAACTTGATAAAGGACTGAGATTCGAGGACCTTGCCTGCCTTGTACGCCGTGAGGCCATTTTCGGCAAAGGCGTAGTCAAAGTCGTCGACGACTATGGAGAGTTGAAGATGAGAAAAGACCACCGAGAGCACACTCGCCATTGCTGCCATTGACTGACAATTGCTCTGATATTTTGGCTAGATCGGACCCGCCGACAAAGCCAATGACCGCCTTCTTTCGGAGTGCACGGAGAGTTTCTACTGTCTCTGGAGAGACGTGCTGGCGTGCGAGCGTGAGGGGCCCATCTACGTCGAATAGAACGAGCTTGTTGAGTGGTCTGTCGGCAAACGTGGCAGTGGAAGGCATAGTAGTGTCATGCCCACGTGATGGGTGTACGCGTTGTTGTGGAGTGTTTACCTGAACTCAACGTTGAACTAGTATGGCATCGCCGCGACATGGAGCGTCGCCGCTGCGGGACAGGCTCTTGTCCAACTCGCCCGACCCGATGAAGAACCAGATTCTCCGCGACTCGGGGCTTGGCTGGAGCGACCAACCCAGCCCAAACAATAATACAAATGTCTCCCCCCTCCGCATCGCAAAGCGCGATTCTCCCGTTCGCCAGGCCCAGGTCGCCCGTCGCACATCCAACAGCTTCAAGCATGTCAGAAACAATAATCTCGTCTCAAAATCTCCCTTCAAGTCCCAGATCCCAACAGTGCAAACCCCCCGCGCTTTCCCGTCTCCAACACGCCGGGTCTCCGGAGAGAAGCGCCAGCGTCCACAGAGCATCCACGACCAGGCAGAGGCAGAGAACGACCGTCCATTTGCCTACAAGCGCGAGCGTCGCCAGTCGAAGGGCTTCCAGGGCCTCATCCAGAAGGAGCCCGTCACAAAGAGCCCCTTCCGCCAGCTCGAAGACCCCCCCGTGCCACCCACAACCTCCCGCATCCCCGTCCCCGCAGCAGCGTCCCCCGCACGCTCGTCCCTCGTCTCCAAGCGCATGCATGGTCCCCGTCTATCAGGCCGTCGCGAGCGTCGCAAGACCGTCACTTTTGACGAGCGTTGCGACGTCGTCGAGTTTGACCGCGATGAGGAGGACGGCCCACTGTCCGCCAGCGACGACGACGACGAGGAGGAGCACGACGACGACCTCTTCTTCGCCCCGCCGCAACAGCACCCAGAAGACTCGTCCTACGAGAGCATCGAGCTCTCCGACACCGATCCCAATGCGTCCCTCCTCCCCGACACCCCCATGCCCCTCGGCCTCGATCTCGACCCCGACGCGAGCATCACTGGCCTCGTCGACGCCATGTTCGCCCCTGCCGCTGGCACAAGCACCCCGCCGCTGGGATCCGCCCACACCCGAAACTTCACGCCGGAGCTCGACCGCGCGACGGATCTGGACACGGAGGATGGTGTGCCATTCGGGCGCTCACACCACTCCACGCGCGCTGCGGCCTTTCACGCGCAGCCGCACGCGCACCCGCCGCCCGTCCCGGCACCCAATCTGGGCGGCGTCGGAGGTCGCCCACTCCCGCGCCCTGACAATGCTAACGTGCGCGACTTGGCGACGCCCCCGCGCGGGGGCACACCGAATCCTCACTCCCCGCCGCTGGGGCGCACGACGCACCTCGAGCGGCGGCGCGCGGCAGCGGACGAAGACGCCGGGGAGGAAGAGGACTTGGCACGCCTTCCCGGGTCACCGTCGCCTGCCCCTGCCCTCCACCACCACCATGCGCACGCCGAGATGGGCGTGCCGAGCTTTGAGCTGCCGAGGGGTACGTGTTTTTGGGTGTTGACTGATTCATTATGCTGACTTGCCAATAGGAGGGAACGGGGACGCGGACGCGGATGAGGACCCGTTCGCGCTGCCGCGGCTGCGCGACGAACAGCTGCCCGAAGGCGGCGAGGACAGCCGGGATGTGAGCATGCGCCGTGCCCAGGAGGCAAGTAGAGTTTATTTTTCATTAATTTCATGACGTGAATGCAACTAACTCAAAAACTACTACAGCCTGACGAGCACGCCGCAAGTCAGCCCACTCAAAGTCAGCACGGCAGCGGCGGCGGGCGCCCGCGCATCAGCCGCGAGGAGGTACAGCGCCGCATGATGCGTGCAAGAAGCGCTAGTCCGGAAATGCAGGCGATGGAGGAGGATCACGATGGAAGGGTGCTCCCTCAGCCGCATCAGCAGAAGGAAGACGCGATGGAGGTGGATGCGAACTACTCGGAAGAAGAATCGAGGGACGGGGAAGAGGACGAGTTCCGGGAGGAGCGCGAGGAGGAGGTTCGGTTTGAGAATGCGGAGAGGCAAAAAGAGAGGGAGAGGGAGGAAAGAGAGGCCAGCGCCAGCACGGAGATTGGCGTCGTCGAGACGGCGGAGAAGAGGAATGTCCTGCTTGCCCCTGCTCTGGCGCTCACGACGACTTCCACCCCCAGTTCCCCAACCGCCACTCAAGCTGAGGGCGCGGAAGAATTCGGCCTCCGCGCGCCCGGCCTGGGGCTCGATTTTGGAAGCCGCTTCGGGCTGGGCGGGCTCGGTATCGCGCTCGGGGGGAGCGTTGGCTCGCGCGCGAGCGGCGGGGAGGGCCTGCGCGCGGCGGAGCGGCGAGAGCCGGAGCGCATGGCAGTCGATATGGACATGCGCAGCGCGCTCGACCGCCTGATGGACGACGTCGCTGGGGCAGGCGCTGGTGACGCCGGCCGCGGGGGCGACGACTCGGTACGCACGGAGGGAGGGGAGGAGGACGCGGTGGCAGGAGCGCCTCGGCGTGAGCCACACACGCACCCCGTCGTGCGCGCGGCGACGGACTCGGCGCTGCTGAAGATGGGCGACAGCGGCGGACTGAGCCGGAGCGTAAGCGTTGCGTCGTCGTCGTCGCTCCTGAGCCTCCCGCCACCCGTGCCGCCCAAGGACAACATCCGCTCGCGCGAGGCGATCATCATCGAGAAGCGCCGCGAGATGCGGCGCTTTGACGAGGAGGGGTACGACTACGCGCCGCTGGAGAGCGAGACGCACCTGCGCGCAGGTCGCCCAAGCGGAAGGCGCAGCATGAGCACCGGGGACGCGGAGGAGCTCACGCGTCTCCGGGGGAAAGGCCTGCTTGATGTCGGCGCAGGCAAGGGCGACCTGCTCGGTGATAGCATCGAGAAAGAGCTGAGCAAGCTCGATGCGCCGCATAAGCGCGTGCGTCTTCTTTTTTACCCTTTGTGCGGGACTCTAGTGCTGAGTAGTTTTGTTTGCAGAAGTACCACATTCGGCAGCACGAAGGAACGATCTACGCCTCGTCTTCCGATTCGGAGCGGATTGCGCATATGGCGGGCGCGGGCGACCTCGACGCGGGCAAGGCGTGGAAAACCGTCCGCCGGCCGTCCGATATGGTGCGTTTGTTCTGTTTTCGGGACTCGCAAAGCTCACGCAGCGTAGAACGAGTACTCGAAGCAGATCAAGGAATTCCGCGCCCAGCAGACCCCGGGGAAGGCATACGGCAAAGTCTTCGTCAAAGGTACGTGTTTCTGAGCTGTCTGCTGAAGCCCTGCTTATGGCCGAGCAGTTCTGGGTGTCAAGGGCATGCATCTTCCATTGCCGCCTCAGACAACCGCGGTCACGTGCACGCTGAACAACGGGATCCACTTCGTGACGACGCCCGAGTGTGTGCTCGCCCGCGACTGCCGCATCGATCAAGAGTTTGAGTTGTGAGTGTTCTTCCCGTTCGGAATGCCGATCCTCATTATCTTGGTAGGATCGAGCACAGCAAGCTCGAGTTTACGCTCACGCTAAAAATCCGGCGCGACCCACATATCATTGCGCAATTCAAGGCCGTCGCGCCGGCGCCGGCGCCAACACGAGCTGCTGCGCCACCACCCCCGCCCGTCGTGCAGCAGACGTCATCCAAAGGCGGAATGCGCAGCTTCTGGTCGTCGTCACCGAAGAAGTCCAAAGACAAAGACAAGGTCGTACCTGCGCCGAGCATCCCTGCTCCTGTACCCGCGCAAGCACCCCATCGGCTACCAGAGAATCTTGCGCGCTACCTCAAGCCGGACGGCACACTCGCGCGGGCGTTCATCTCGTTCAAGGACATCTCGATGCGCTGTGACACGCGTCTATTCGAGACCAACTACCCGCTCATCGGGCAGCGCGTCGAGCTCGGCGGCAAGGCGTCGACGCTGCAAGTTGGCGAGCTCGTGCTGCAGATGTTCCGCCTGCCGCCGCTGCCGGGCATTCCGCCAGACCAGCTCCCACAGAGCCTCGAGGAATGCCACCGCGGCCTGCGGCACATCAACTGGCACAAAGTTACGTATTTCCAGGGGACTTTGACTCAGAATGGTGGTGATTGCAGTGTACGTCCAGCGTTCTTGTTGTCCGATAGCCGATTTGAGACTGACTGACATCCCTCCAGACATGGCGTCGCCGACAACTGCGGGTGATTGGCGCAAATCTCGTCGCGTTCAACGACGTGACGAAGAAGGCCACGGCGACGATTGATCTCAAGAAAGCGTTGGCGGTGGAGGACGATCAGGAGGCGCGCGGAGCCATGAGCCCCTCGTCGGCCATGACAGCACGCAGCAGTCGGTACGATGAGTACGACGGCTTGTACGGTGTCGAACGATCCTTCCGCTTGGTCTTCCCTAACGATCAGGAGATCGTGTTCTTCGCGGATACGGACGAGGAAAAGGTGAAATGGTAGGCATCTAGCTTCTTTTTGTTTGCAAGTATCGACGCTAAATTTGTCTCTCTCTAGGCTGGAGGTCCTACGGGCCCTTGTGGGACATATCCCGCCTCATCCGCTCTGGGCGGAGCTTCTGTGGCAACGACAAGAAGAGCTCGGCAAGCGGGCGTCACAGGCGGGTCCAAGTTCATAGCTCAAAATTAACTAGATCATTTTTCCAAAGCACTTTCTCTTCTTGTACATCTTGTTTCGGTTCCCATCTGACCTGAACGACAGACATGTTTTCGATATCTTAGTCCATTTCTATTTTCTGTACTACTATTTATCTGTATATACGTCGATATCACTTTGCAGTAAAGGATGATCCTTACGTAAGCTTTCAATAGAGAGAGTTGATCCGAACCAAGGCCAAGCGGATACACTCTTTGAGCTAAGTGCGTGCTAGTCGCAGCGCTTGTGTTCCTCTTTTATGACATATGCCTCACGTTCAACGACGAAGTACGCCGAACCATTGAGATTCACTCGAAGACGTGAAAAATTTACATATTGACCTCCAGGTCGACTTTGTCTGGCCGTGAGTTCTTGACACTGCCGATGAGAGTGTTGGCAGTGAACTTCGCCCGCAGGAAGCCATGGACCCGAATGAAATTCTTGTTCCTGTTTATTCGGTATATTCCCCTCTTCGTTCAGATGTGAGGCCAATGCAATTTCCTGAGGCTATTCGTTAACTTTCCGAGTCCAAAAGTTCGATCCTTGTCATCGGATCTCCAGAACTTACGCCCCAATTTCATTTCACTCACAATGACTGCTTTATCTGGCAAGTGTATCAAGGAGTAGCCACGGTGCTGGTCTTCGCTGCGGTGGATTGTGTTTTGATCCTTCGAGGTACGCCTCCGCATCTTGCTGCAAACGTCGGTGTGCTGAAAGCATCAGTATATGCCTTGTATCACAATGTTGCCATTATACGCAGGCTAGTCCTCGTTGCATTTGCATTGGAGATTACCGCAATGGTTATCGGGCTTGCACTCTCCCTTCCTGGAATTCAATTCGACGACATATGTGTGGTCACTGGCGTCTCTGGGACTCTGTTGATATACGGGCAAGTAATTCTGCGTGTACCGGCCTCTACAAGTGTTAAAGAACCACAGCGGCGCAACCCTGTTGTTCCAGACTTTCCTGTTCGGTTTGACGGCCGTCAAGTTTGCAAGGGCGCTCCGTGAAGGGTGGGGCGACACACCTCTAGTGGGCCTCGTCATGCGAGATGGGACTTGGGCGTTCATCTTGCTCTTTGGTAAGCCTCCACATTTGATAAATTTTCATGTTTCTTGACTCGGGCATGTAGCCGTCGTTGCTGGTGACGCCTCTCTGTATGCCCTCAAGAACCATTCTTTTGCCGGAATACTGTTTGGGTGCGTGCGCGATTCGACAAAGGCTCGTACGATCTGACGGCTTGAAAAGGTGGCTTCTCACCGTGTTCTCCTTCTCAGTGCGGAGTTGATAATTATTTTTCTGTCATAACCAGCCTGAGCGTCTTCCAGGGATATCATGTATTGCTCAACTTGGATCGTCTCAGTGCTGCCTCCCTTTACCTGCCCACAAGTCAGACTAGCACCAACGATTCCCCTTACCAGTTCACCACGAGGATCATAACGGACAGAGGGCCGGCAGATGCGGTCCAGTCTTATGAACTATCTTCCCTGAACCCCAGCACCTCCAGCACCCGTATGTGATATCACGATGCGGTTCATCCTTGCCACGTCCCAGAATGTGTGGTTGGTAAGAAAATTGCCTCCGGACACTCACTATTCCAAGCTTACCCTTCTGCATAAGCCATGCAATATCCACCACTGGCTTCCTTGGTCGCCCTCGAACGCTGGACCGATGCTGGCTGCATGTATACTGTAAGCCGGAATGCACGAACAGCTGAACACTGCGCCGGGCGAGAGAAGGGGTGCTCGGATTCAACTAACTAAGCCAAGACAGCACGTACTTTCGGCTATGCGATCTGTTGCAAGCTTCGACGAGAGCCTCGGCTCTGCTGGGCGGAGGCGGGTAGATTAACTGGGTGTTAATCCAAATTTTCATCATATCCTTCTTCCTGTACCAGGGAAGCTTTGCGATCTCACCCATAGTGAACAGCGTTCAAGAAGTAGGCAGGTCACATACCGCGGTCGTCTATGAGTCTGTGACGCATCGACGACTGGGGATTTTTGGGCGTCCAACTCAGCAGGAATCTGAGCCGTGAGAACGCGAGCACCGCTCTGCCAGCCGACAAAGACTTCAACGCATCAAACACGATCTCGAGTATGTAGAAGCAATTCTCGAGATAGACACAAAATCACACCGTGCGATTTAAGCTGAGTCTGCCTTCTCTATCCACTCCCGATCCTCGTAGGGAACCACGGAATCGTGTCTCGGCATGTCCGTGTGCTCCTCGCGGCCTGTCCACACACTCGCGGGTTTCAATCATTCTTGGTTTTGCCGCGCCTACCGGGGTGCCCTATTTTCGGTCGCAAATGGACGTAGGGGAAGGGGTATTTTGGAAAGACGAGTGACGAGTATATGTACTTCGGAGTAAATGCTACTTCAGCGATCTCGTCGCAGGTTAGGGACATAATGGGGCTCACACTTGACAACACATGTCGTTGTTTTACATGTCTTCTGCGCTCCATTGATAGCTCTCCAGGCCCTTGCGTTTCTTCTCGTTCTTGCTTTGGAATAACTTTTTCTCGAAACCATTGCCACGGTCTGGGAACAGGTAAGGTGAAGATACAGATGGATGAAGAGAAAAGGACGCACCGACACCATCCCACCTGTAACCTGGCTTAATTCCGAATCGGTTTGGAGGAGGTGGAGGGCCAGTGTACTCTGGTTTTCGAGGCCCTTTGCCACGCTTTTTCTGGGAAAAGGCGGACAAGTCAACGACATCAATTCCGTAAGAGCATGAGAGGAATTGTACCGTTAAGAATTGAGCGGCGGGATCGTTCCAGAGCTCCTTTGCCTTCATCTCCTCGTTGAGATCAGCATCGTCAGCATATCTGGCGAATTTCTTTCCTCGCTGCTCTTCCAATTCTCGTTTCCTCTTTTCCGCCTCGTCTCGTTGTACCAAACCTTTCCCCCATTCCATTTTTTGGGCTTCCTTTTCTTCCCGTTCTCGCTTCAACCTGGTAGCCTCGGCGCGGGCCGCCTTCGTGTTTATTTTCTTGCCCGAAGCATCTCGGTATACTGTCTCCTGGGCGAGCGCTATTTCTTCTGCCGTTGCGGCGGGTGCGACATTCGTTTGGGGTAGTGCCTTTTTCAGTTGTTGGGCGCTGACTAGACCTCCTACGAAAGGGGTTTCCTCAACAACCATAGGCTGTTCGTCCGGAGGTGGCGTATCCTCTTTGATTCCTGGCTGTAGTGTTGCCCATCCGGATCCTTCCTCGGTCGGCGCGACCTTCCGTTTCTTGAAAGATCTGTCTGTCGCGACCACGGCCTCTTCCACATCCTCCGCCTCTTCTTTCGCCTCGTCTCCCCACCCTCCATCCACGTCCATGACGAATGAACTCGGCGCAACATTGGTCGTCCCAGTTGCTTTACGCTTCTTCTTCTTTTGAGGAGCCACACGAGACAGGATCGCATCGGCTTTGGGACCAGACATGTACTTTTCCGCAAGATATGCCTTCATGTTCGACATCGTGAACGGAGGGCCGAAGAGACGTGGGGGCTTTAATTTGAGTAGCTTCCGCTTTTGTTGACCCCTGTTAGGCAGCGACTTCCTTCACAACTCGATTTGAATTTCATGAACATGAATGTTCACGAGGAGGAGGAGCAGGAAGAGCAGGAGGATTGCCTGCGCGGTCCCAAATTGAAACAGCAGTATTTGGATGAATTATTCGGTCAGAAGCCTGGAACTATTCCTTCCCACAGTTTCCTGCGACCAAGGGTCCCGTATGCTACCTTCCCATCAACGACAGTGGCAACTACGCTGGTCCCCAATATCTCTGACTGGTCTACCTCCATGATATTCCGATCGAGTATCACGAAATCCGCACGTTTGCCGACAGTCAGGGATCCGAGCTCTGCGTCTGAGAATGACGCGTACGCGGCATCCAGGGTCATGCCCTTGAGCGTTTGCGAACGCGTAAGGCGCTCGGCCGGGAACCTGAATGTTCATCAGCAAACGTTGATTTCAGAATATAAGGCACATACCACCCGCCGTCGCCATGCGGCGAGCGCCCATCTACTCCCAACCGCGAGACAGCGGCGTAGAAGCCTAGCAGTGGGTTGACGCCCTCGACTGGAAAGTCAGAGCCCAGAGGAAGAACCTTGTTCGGGGATGCCCTGGAAGTGGATGTTAAATTCAAGTCACATTTTGTACAAAGAGTTTCCTGACTCGAGGAGGGTACGGTATGCGTACGCGCCCTTGATTCTCTCAGGACCGAGACGAGTCTCCGCGTACCACATATCGCTCGTCCTGGCATGCTCCTTGTTCAAATCCGCAAGAAGGCATTATAAGGCCTACCCATGTGTCGGCTGCACGCTAGCAATCACTACCCACCATTAACAGGCATGGACCACTTTATCACACCAGATCCAACGCACCTCCCAGCCGTCCAATCCTCTCCAAATCGGCTGGCTGCAGTATCTGTGCATGCTCGATTCGTGGACGGAACGTTGCCACGTCCACGTTCCCATTTGTTGCCTCCTCCGCCAATATACGCTCGAAAACGTCTAGAACGACCTCATTTGCCCGATCGCCGATGCAGTGCACGTTCTGTAATTACACTGTCAATTTGTGAACACATACGATGAGAACAAGTACAGACCACTTGCATCTCTGCCTTCCAAGCACTCCGGATGAGTTGATCCAGAGTTTCTGGAGAGCTGCGCATGATACCATTTGTATCTGGCTTGTCGGTGTACGGTTTTATCAATGCGGCACCCCACGACCCAAGCGCGCCTTATTGAAAATGTTAGTGCATGGTCTCGAAGGTAGTGGATAGGCTCACCGTCAGTGAAGAGTTTCACACTGCGTAGATTTAGCCGCCCGTGTACACCGTAATCTGTGAGACGCTCGATTTGCGAGGGCTGCCAGTCAGTGAAGTTCTCCGAGAAAGGTACAGCCATGAGATAGAGCCTTATCTGGAGTTGGCGTCATTATTGCGGCTGTCAGGTATAATCGAGTCTTATTACCGGAAGCTTCCCAACCTCAGCCATCCTGAAACTGGATTAAAAGGAGAGCAACCCGAAGAATGATTGAAAAACCCCTTGAAGAACGCTATAGCATCTGGATCCGTGGAAGCATCATGGATACTGGTTAGCCCGAATTTCAGCGCTTCCGCCGCTGCCGTATTGAAGAAGTCGATAACCTGTTCCGGGGCCCATGGCGGTCGCGGAATGAGGGTCATTGCATTGTCCACGAAAATACCTACAAAGCGTCACTTCCACGTGAACGAAATAAAGCGGAAATGCACACCTGTGGGATCCCCGGAATCGTCCCGTATGATGGAACCACCCTCTATGTCTGGCGGTAGGGGAGCCATCAGCTCTAGGACACTTGAAGATCGAATCAGCAGTAGGATAATTATATCAAGGGCATAACCTGCCGTTCAGACACCCAGGCTGCGTGCACATCTACTCTCAACAGAAGAATGGGGCGCCCGCGCAGCAGCGGGTCGCTCGACAGATCCGCCTAAGAAAAGCTTCAGTACGGAGAACACGCATCGATCTGCGTCGTACGGATGTTGGAAAGTTCGCACCGGGCCACTTGGTCTGGTCCCAGCCCATACCTTCAATCCAGCGGCTGGTGTTGGCATGAACGTCAGGATGAGCTGTAATGTATGACTTAATCCTCTCGATGACCTCTTGAACAGACCCGGCGCCGTCGAGCTGAAGTTGCATCTTGTATCCCTGTGGCAGGAGATGTGCATGCGCATCTGCAGTAGCCCATCAACGCTAGAGTTCAAACGGCTCAACCCATCTTATACCTGCGAGGCCGGGCACAATTATCTCCTCTGGCTTGATATACCGAACATCGGCACCAAAGGGATAAGGGATGCTCCCGAGCCCACTTTTTCGAATATTCACTATCCGAATCAGAAAGGAAACAGGGAAGGAGGACCGACCAACCTTCGTCGCCAACGGCTGTAATGCGACCCCCTTGAATCGAGATGCATTGCGCCGTAGGGTTCGTCTCGTTGACGGTGTATATGGAGTTAGTTCGTGAACATAGAGTATACTCGTCCGGCGTGAACAAGTGCAACGAGACGCGTGAAAGTAGTAACACGGCAACGAGTGGGCGCAATAGCCACCCCAGTCCCGATTGACGCGCTTTTGGCGGCGGCTTGAGCGTTTGTTTTGCTTCGGAATTTTTCATCGTCGCTGACCAAATTCAGACTTGATGGTGTTGGTCACTACTGACGGGCCGTAGTGACACAGCATAACGATGGTAAATAGATGATAAATTACAAGATTCTGGACGCGTATGTATCGTCGTATGCTCCAGACATCGTTCAAATTATTCGTAGTCCTCGGCGCTCTGCTGAGAAAAAGAGGATCAGCTAGAGGTTCAACTGGCAATCGTGAAAAAGGAAAAAAGTCAGTGAGGTCGTATGCTCCAGACATCGTTCAAATTATTCGTAGTCCTCGGCGCTCTGCTGAGAAAAAGAGGATCAGCTAGAGGTTCAACTGGCAATCGTGAAAAAGGAAAAAAGTCAGTGAGTAGGTATTCTTCTAATCAACGCCCCACACGCGCAGGACTAAGCAACAGCTTCTAGTTGATAATTTGTTTGAAGTAATTCATCGTGTACAAGGAAGGGGAAGCACACAAGGCAGGTATAACTTACATTCGATAAGGTTGTGAGCAGGTGCTGTGAAGGTGTATCAGCAAGGGGGAAACGCGAAAAAGACGGAGACAAGACAAGAGGATCAGTAAGGGTGCCCGAAGAAATTGAGCTGTGGCGGGCATTTTCGGCATGGAGATACGAAGACCGTCGTGAAAACATCACATGCAAGGGGAGGGGGGGGGGGGGGGGGGGGGGGGGGGTAACGGGGTAGACGTACGTGACAATGATGTGTGCGCATATAAAAACCGACGTGGTTTACACGTGTCCGGACTGGTCAAAAGAGAATTATGAGTAATGTGATGTGAGGAAGCAAGCAGGGAGGGGGAGGATCAGTATATTTCGAAAAATACAGCCTTGGAAGTGTCGTCAGGGCCTTGCGGCTCAGGCGGTAATTCCTATTTTTCATCGCGCATGCGACGCGAGAGATGAATTGAGCAATACTCACATGCATTCAGGCTGAATCCAACACTAGTGCACCGTGGTCGAGCCTGAGGATATGTAGTCAGCACGCGGATACGCATGAGGAGATTGGGAGGGATCAGCAAGGTGCCCGAATTAATTGAGCTGTGGCGGGCATTTTCGGCATGGAGGTACGAAGACCGTCGTGTAAAACATCATGCAAGGGAACGAGAGGTTAGACTTACGTGATGCAACGCGTGAAGGCTCGACATATGCTGAACCAGATAATCAGGCAGGGTCCTGAGGAAAATCGCGTCAGTAATGTGGCGTGAAGAACCAAAGCATTAAAAAAGGAAGAAGTCAGTATATTTCGAAAAATACAGCCTTGGAAGTGTCGTCAGGGCCTTGCGGCTCAGGCGGTAATTCCTACTTATCATCAGGCATAGTAGTGGAACCGATACTCACGCATAAGATGCTGGTCACCAGGTGCCCAACTGAGCGTGGGCCTGGAAGAGCTGGCGTTAGTGGGGTACATGGAATACGGGTGGGGGGTGGGGGAGGAGGGTCAGAATGAAAGGTTAAAGCATGGCGTTTAGCTCAGATACTCTAGTTTGAATTTGTAGGTTGTTCATCGCGTAGGATGGTGGGAGCGGCAACCAAAATGAAGGACGTACCATATGACCGATCCTACAAAGAGGTGGGTGGTACTAAGACCAGCATCCGCAAGAAGTTTTACGATTTATTTCTGGTCTAACAAACGAGAAAAAAAGACACGTCAGTTTTAAGGCGAGGGCAAGGAGGCAAATAGGAAGCAAGAAACCGATCAGTGTAACTATGACACAAAAATCACATCGCATCCACGTCTGGTAAAGACATTGGGAGACTCAAAGTATTTTTTGAAAGTATCATCATGTCGAAAAGGTGGACAACATAAGGAGAGCAACAACCCACCTGAGGCACGAGAGGCACGTCGGCGGCGAGTCATCGTAGCACACGACGAGAAAGGACGCGTATGAGAGACGGATGAGAGTCGAGTGGAGTGCAGAACACAAAAAAATGGCATCAATTTACATTTATAAGTGATCGGCACGTGCTCGCGCACGGACCAAGCCACGCGTAAACGACGTTCGGACTCGAACACCGACCAACTTGAACCCGAATGTCATCCTGATCTCGCTCCGTGAAAAGACCTTCTCAAAGCAGTGCACTCTCACGTAGCAGTCAGACAACACATGGCCTACGTTGGCCATTGCATCTCTTCCAAACTTGCCAATCCTGGTGCTGTTCCTCTTTCGATGTCGCTACAGCCGCACTGGACCTAGGCTACTGTGATCCGTATCTTGAACCTTTAAGCTAAATATGACGCTACATACTTGGTAATTCTCACTGGTTCCAAAAATCTTTCCAAAGAGTGCTACTTGGCCGCTGATTCTGCATTCCACGACAATGTATGCCGAATATGCCCTGCCGTATACCCTGGACTCCCATCTGCCATTTAGTCTGGGTTCGAACACGTTGTAAACTCATGTCCTTATAATATGTACGTCTGGGCCGCAGCAATCCCAACGGTACTCGTCGTACTCCCGCATTCAACACGTATTCGGTGCGCCGGTTGTGGCCAATATGACTCGGATGCCAGGAGGGCTTTCTACCCCACCCGCTTCGCCAGGCAAACACCTTCAGGAAACCCAGCCTGAATCAACAGAAGATACGCACGCACCAAAAAGCGCAGACCTGCTACTGCACGGTACCAACGACAAAGAATCGCCGCCGAAGCTCACCATATCGACCTCACCGATGCAGCCTGGCCTCGCCTCTCTATCCTGCGCTACCCGGCTTTCGCCCAACAGAACCGGTCCCAGCGGCAACAACCTGGAGCCGTCGGTGGTCCTTACACCAGAGCTGCTCGCCGTAGGGGAATTGGTGGCGGCCATGAAAGGCGTCGTAGGTGCTCTTGGGACCACATTTGACTCGCTCGGAGTGCAAACGGAGCGCGTCGCGTCTCTTGCTCCCGCTTTGAAGGCTTCCGAACAGGTATGAGCCTGGGACATAAGCTATTATTTGATTAGCCTATGATCTTCCCCAAGATAAAGAAACTCCGATCTGAAATTGCTCAACAAATACACGAGCAGGAAATCCGGATGCTGGATGTCAAGCTCATGCTTGAAGAGGCTGTAAAACAGACGCTCTCTGAAGAGCTGAAGGCGCACATACGCGCCACGGTTGCGCATGAGGTGAAAGACAGAGTTGCCCATCAGGCAAGTCGCCATATCCTCGACCTATTAAAAAATTGTGAACTGGTTTCCAGCTCAACGTACAGATCCCAGACAACCTGCGACAGCAGATCAAGACCCACAAGCGTCAGATCCTCGAAGTGCAGCGAAGTTTGCACAACTCGTAAGGGTTCTGCTGTTCCCGGTTTCGACATCGTCTAACCGCGTCAGTGAGGCTCGCCAGCACAATTCTGCGCTTGGTCCCACGGCGCTGACCGACGAGCTTCGGCCACTACTGCGGCCGCTCCCGAGTGCAGAGCAGTCTCCGTCCACGGCCAAGCCCAAGGCCGCGCCACCCACACCTGTTAATTGCGTCGACGCCGCCACCCCAACGGCCTCGCCGTTATTTCCGCGCGATCTCAAAGCGCTTTTTTCACTCAAGTCCGAGGAAGCGCAGACGTTGGTGACCGAGTACGGGCTCGCCGAACAGGCGTTGCCAATCACACCTATTGTTGGAAGCAATGACGCCGACTCGAGGGAGCGCAATTTGAATAAATTCATGGCTCACATCGGAGTAAGTCGTGCGTATCTCGCTTTATCGCTTGTACCTCGACTGATTCATGTGCTAGGTGGTCGGGTTCCAAATGCACGGCTTCCCCGGCTGCGCGTCGTCATCCCTGGAGGACCAGAGTTGTCGGTTACCGCTTATTATTAGTGTTCATGCCAGCCTGTGATGTGAATATGAATATGAAGATTACTGCGAGCTTGGCTGGAAGCGGATAACCGGGACGGAGGGGGCGGGAACATCGAACGTGCGTGCGGCTGCGTGGGCAAGGAGGTCGTGTGCTCGATATAATTACGCTAGGCAATCAATGAACGTTCATCTGCACACGAGCAGAAATGCCCAGCGCCAGACAACTCCTTTCTAGATAAACGGCCGCTTCTATCTCAACCCCTCCACCTTCTCCTCTCACCACCACATGGCTGCTCAGTCCTTGCCCAAGGACGTCTACGCCGCCAGCTGCAACCCTCCGCGCAGCGCAAAGCAGCGCCCCCGCTCCCAGTCCGAGAGCTCGTCCGCCTCCGAATACACCCCAGAGCCCCGCCGCACAGTGTCGCTCTCCCCCAAGATCGCCAAGTCAGCTGTGGACCCCGAATCGTCTACCACAGGGGCAAAGCGTGGCCGGAAACCTGCTACACTCTCACGAACGGCACGAGAGGCACAGCGCAAGCTTAATCACTCTATCATCGAGAAGGCGCGGCGTACCAAGATCAACGATGCGCTTGCGACCCTCAAGCAGCTCGTCCCCGCCAACTATGGCCAGCAGCAGAGCGCACAGGCAGAAGACGACGACGAAGTGGGAGATGAGGATTACGAGGGAAAGAACGGCGGAAAAGCCCCCAAGAAGCCGACCGGCAAGCGAGAAGAGAAGGAGAAGGAGTTCAAGCTCGAGATCCTTGTCCGAACCGTGTCGTTCATGCAGGATCTTATCGAGCGGGTCGCTGTCTTGGAGGAGGCGAATCAACAGCAGGGTTGTTCGAATTGCGCGCAAGCAGTGCCGAGTTCCTTGAAGAGGAAACGGTCCCCCGAGCCAGAGGATGCCAGCCGGCCAGAGGCGAAACGCCGCGAGCCAGGAGCAGCGACTCCACAACTGAGCCCCGCGCTGCACCCAGATGGGTCTCCCCGGCCGCCCTATAGCGGCGCGCGCCTACCCCCCATCTCCTCCTGGCTCCCCGACCTCTCACAAATCGACCCCACCCTACGCCCCTCTCCCCGCGCCTCGCCAGAGTTCCGTTCTCACCTACCCTCTCCGCCATCGTCCACCCAGTTTGCTCCCTCGCGTCCCCCAGCACAGCTCCCGCCCGCGCTGAGCCTCGGGCCCCTCGCGACGCAGGTGCTCCTCTCTGCGCGCACGCCCGAAGACGAGTCCGCTGCGTCGCTGCTGCTCGAGATCAGCGCGTCGTCGCCCACGCTGCCGCGGCAGGTACAGACGCCCGCCTCGCTCCTGGGACTGACATCGACCGTAAGAAGATGATGCACCTGTGATTCGATTATTGTGTTTTTTTGGGGGCCCATCGGACCTTGCCTTATTATCTGGGTAGTGCCCAAAATGTAGTAGTCTTGACGAATGCTTCAAAGAGAAGGAGTGGGAAGAACTAGATTGCATTTATGTATGAGAAAGCAAAGTGTTGTATGAGAATGTGCCAGTGAAAAATCGACATGCCGTTTCCTTGACGTCGTCAAAACGACACTTCCTAAGCTGAAGTGATCTCGGGAGAACAGGACTCGCGAACGAGTCACTGGCACTGGCTCGATGGTCGGAAATCTCGCATCGGCCAGCGTGGCATATCTCACTGAAGAAGAGAAAAAATGATGCGAGATTTGTTGTCTTATATAAGTGGATCGGGAATTGCCGGCCGATACCTTCGGCTCGCCGGCAAGGGTAGTGGGATTCTTTTGAACGCTGGAGAGTGGAGTTGGTACATAATAGCGTGCATCGATATACTTTTGCCTTATCTTGAAGAGACTGACTTGCAAAGATCGAATTCAGGAACGAGCTTGTGCATGCGGAATTCGGCGCCAACTATCCCTGCTGCCTGCATTTGGCAGGCCCCTATGCATCCATAAGATCCAACCAAGCCCACACTTTGCTCCATACAATTGCTGCATGGAATAACGCGGTGAACCTTTCGACGTCGACAGCCCGAAACGTTTGCGAAACGTGCAAATTGAAACAGAATCACCACGGTCACGCTGAAAACCAGCTCCATCATTTGGCTATTTTGCTGGCAAAAGCCTCACCCATCCAATGGCCCTCGCCTTTCGTTTGCAGCGCGGGAGGCTGCTTCTCATACCTGCTTTCCTCTTTGCAGTCGTGCTTTTCTACTTGGTCTCTCAGAACCATTACCAGATTGGAAACGCTCTCTCGAGTGCGACCCGCCCCATCTGGGACCAAGCGGAAGGGCCTAAAGATATCATTACGCATTACTATTCCGAAGGCTTGGACGTCGACAAAAGCGTCTGTCAGCTACATGGGTGGCCAGAGCGAAGAGGCTTCCCAGTCAAGGTCCTTGACGCCATTCTCATCAGCACGGAGCTGGATCTGCTGGAGATTCGGATGAACGAACTCAACCCTGTCGTTGACCACTTCTATATAATAGAGTCGAATGCCACCTTCACAGGCCTCCCAAAAGAGACCTCATTCGCGCTGAATCGGCATCGCTTCTCCAAGTTTGATAAAAAGATCAGCTATCGACTGTGAGTTGGCGCCGTCGCATCGTCCTCATCTTATTGCTGATATCCCGAGAAGAGTTCCGGGATATCCTCTGGAACCGGGACAATCCCCGTTTGACCAAGAAGCCAATGCGCGAGTCGAGATGTCGAAACTACTCCGTTCGCATATGGCGGAGTTCCTCCCCGACACGCAGTCGCTCGTGATCATGTCCGACGTTGACGAAATTCCGTCGGCTCACACGATCGAGCTCCTGCGAACGTGCGACTTTGGCCAGTCGATACATCTCCAGCTGCGGAATTATCTGTATAGGTGCGCTCCTTCGCGCTCGCCGCTGTCCTCCCGTCTCAACCCCGTTTTTCTGGCACGTGCAGCTTTGAATGGCTAGTGGGGCTCACTAGTTGGCGCGCAAGCGTGCACCTATGGGGCCAGGACAGCTTCTACCGGCACTCGCAAAGCGGGGATACGATGTTAGCTGACGCGGGGTGGCACTGCAGCTACTGCTTCCGCACTATCCCGGAATACGTTACGAAAATGAAGGGGTTCTCGCACGCCGACCGCATTGGTGGGCGCTTGGACCTACTGGACCCTAAGCGGATTCAGGACACTATATGTCGCGGAAAGGATATATTCGGAATGCTACCGGAGGCCTACAGCGTGCGTCCCCTTTGTACCCAGTCTCTGTATCTATCCCGCTCATCATGGATGCACAGTATGTTGACCTCTTCTCCAAGCTGAGTCTCGAACCGTAGGCCATATCCCCTAGCAGCCCGTCGTCCTCGCTGATCACGCACCGAAACAGACTAACAACAGGCGTAGGCCTGCCGCTCTTTTTAATCGAGAATGCGGAAAGATTCAAATTCTTATTACCTGGTGGTTGCCAACGCGAGACATTTAGACCCCCGACAGAGACGGGAGCCGTCATTGGGGACATTGGCCGGTGACCAGCACTGATGTCAAACGATATACTTACTATTATCATTATTTCTAGTGCATATGTAAAATAATAATAGAAGACTGGAACGTTTTCAACATGATACTCGGGTGTGTTAAGCTACTTACTGATCTTTCAGCCCGAGTCCCTGTTCTTCAACCGGTTTCCAACCGCTCATTCCAAACTCCTTTATTGTAGCGACGATTCCTTTGGCCCCGGGCATCTTCTCAATGCTACTCGGTTGTGTACGCTCGGTTGGAGCGTCAGCGCCTCAACCGTTCCATTGTCATGCGTACTCACTGCGTAGCAGCAGAGGGCAGTCAAATTCCTGACCATAAAAACGAACAGAACCCAGCCCAGCCCTCACTATCTCTGCGTCATAGAGCTCGTTCTTTCAACTATACTCAAAAATGTTCGCCGCGTTATCAAATTGTCCGGCCCGCTTTTTAAATATCACTAACGTGGAATTCAGTCTCGACATGGGCCTGTTGGTATCGTTTGCGGCTCCGTCCGTGGCAGCAGCCTTCACGATCGCCGAGATGGAGGCTGCCTGAAGCAATTACCAAATGACCTCAAAATGACCTTACAAACTCTACCTCCTTCACCCTAGACCACTCTGGTCTACGGCGCGGCTGAACGCAGTGACTGTACTTACTACCTAATGTGCTTAAGCTGATCTACGGGTTGCGGTCAGTTAAGAGTGTCGCTAGGGAAGAAATTCCAAGGTTATATTTTTGAAAAGAGATAAATGAGGTCCGATGAGCTCGCTGCGGGAGCCGCATTCAGCCGCATTCTTCGAATCAAACGAGGTCTACCATGTGCCTTTGTTTGTCCGCTACGCCTGGCAAACTATACCGATCCCGATTAGGAGATGGAAGCTTGGGCAGACTTCTAGCTCAACAACAGCTTTTATCTCATCGGAGTAATGCATTTCCCTTCCTGAGTCCTTATTGAGTGTTGTATCAATCAGGCCAGAGGGTTTTCGAGTCAGTGTGGCGGTGGGTTCAAACCTTTATTGATCAATTTGAGGCGCTGGAATTGGGTTCTTCAGCCTCTACCCAATCCTGGCCAAGTAATAAAAACAGCTGGATTCAGATTCGAATCATAGTGTTGTCTGGTTAAATTTACCATGGCTTTGCATGGGTGCGAGGAATCTCCTTCGGATCATCTCCGAAATCCCCGTCTTCTTCCGCTCCATATTATTCCCCCCATTCCGCATTTATATTCCTTCTCACTGCCTCGTCTCCACTCGTCTCATACTTCTCTATATTTCTTGTCTTGATTCTTCCGAACGTCCCCTTTTCTTTTGCCTATAAATACGTACAGAAATCACTAGATACGTCGCTCAATCAACTCTGTCAATAGTTGAGTACCTGAATCCATCCTTGATTTCGCTCCGCCTCGTCCTTGGCGTCTGTCCGCATCCTCCCGTCCTTCCTCTTTGGATTCGGTTCTCCCAAAGGGCCAAAATTATAAAGTAAATTTACCCTGACCAGTTGCAAGGGTGAAAGAAGCATTATTGCGAGCTCAGGCAAGGCGAGCCTGCGAGCCGGCCTGAGTGGAAGCCAAGGCAGACGAGTAGCGTAGAGACGACCTGCGCCCGTCCGTCCGTCTCGTGTAGATTAGATTACGATCTGATCTACACAGCCACTTTGGCTTTGTTTCTCTCCGGCGCCACGCGTCGCGCAGACTCGAAGCTCTCTTCGTCGCCTTCATCGTCCTCCAGCTCCATTTTTTTGGACCTCGCGCGGCTTCCTTTTCACCATGCTCACCATCTTGAGCTGGTGCCATCGGCCCGTCACGCGAATTTCGACTTCGCCAGCTTGGATCTTAGATCTCGCGCCTGGCCGACATTGCGACCCTCATACATTCAAAATCGGCATACGCGGCGCGTCCAGCGCCTTTAGAGAAACAGAACAAGCCGCGACCTGCGACCGTTCGCACACATCGCCCTGCCTCCCGTGGGGCTCGACAACGCGTCACCGTTGGTTGGGCCGGCCCAACCGCACCACGGGTACCCAGGGTCACTTACCAGTGGCAAATCTTCTTTCCTTCGCATTTCTTTCTTCGCGCCCTGCGCGTTTCGTCAAAGTCTCGACTGAGACTTCTTTTCACCGGCATGGCGGCACACCCTCTTATGTGCTGCCTCTACATCTTGTTTGCGCGCTCTGCGCTTCTGACCGAAGTCTCGGATGAGTCCCCCTTTCGTTGTCGTGGTGGCACATTTCCTTATGTGCCGCCTCACATTTTGTTCTCGAGCACGACGCGGCGCATTCGTGCGACCACTTCGCATTTACGCTCGTGATTCCGCCCCGCTGTTTGCGCGCAGCATCGGCCGCTCCCCTCCTGTCGCGTGAGGCGCCTCACAGTCGCGGTCCCCGTTCCTGTAACGCGCACGCACTTCATTTCATTCTTGCTCCTTGCCTCGCACGGCGTTCGGGATACTTGCCGTCCAGTTGTCGTCCACCGCAACGATGTCGTCCCGTTGCTTGCGCGCACCGCAGCCGCCCTCGTTTCGTACTCGGCGCGCGACCCGCTACTACCGAAACACCTTGTGTGCCGCGTCGTCTTTCGTTCTCATGCACGACTGCACCTCCGTCCACAAGCAGCTTGCGCTCGTGCAACTGCCCCGTCCACGTCAGCGATGCCGTTCCGCTGTTGGCGCGCTCCGTAGCCGCCCTCGTACTCGTTGCACGGCCCGCTGTTACCGTAACACGCGGGCGCCTCGTTCTCGTCTTCCTCTCGTGCAAAGCACGCCGTTCGCGGGACTCCAGGCTTCGTCCATATGCAGCTCGCGCTCGTGCAGCTACCTCGTCCACTTCAGCGATGCCGTTTCTGTTTGCGCGCATCGTACCGCCTCTCGTACTACGCGGGTGCCTCGTCATCCATCTTCGTCTCGTTCTTCGCACATCGTTTGCGCGACTCTTCGTCTGCATTACAACACATACCTCAGGTACTGTGTCGTCTTTCGTTCCGGTGCGCGATTACACCTTCATCCACAAGCATTTCGCGTTCGTGGAGCTACCTCGTCTGAGCCAGTGATATCGCTCCGCTGCTTGCGCACACCGTAGCCGCTTTCCTACTTGTCGCACGACCCGCTGTTACCGTGACATGCGGGCGCCTCGTCCTTCGTCTTCGTCTCGTCCTTCGCACTTCGTTTCCAAGACTCACACATTCGTCCAGATCACCACCCTGACTTAAAATCGAGTTCTCGGGCTCCTAGACGGTCAGTTCACTTTCTTTATCGTTGCTGCGTGCATTCCACCAAGGCTTCGGCTTCGGTTCCTCCCCCTCTTGTGCTACGTCGCACTTCGTTGGCGCGCGTACCACAGCGACTGCTCATCTTGTTTTTGCGTCGTGTTCTCACGTCATGCCGCCGTTACCGTAACGCACGCGCTTCGTTTCGTGCTCGTCCCCACGCCGTTCACGATCGAGGTTTCGGCTGAGGTTCTTCTAGACTCGATCCAGTCGCTTTTCGGCGGGCGGAAAGATTGATGACAGTCGATCAATAGGCCACTCGAAAAGCGACTGGAGCAATTTAACCTACGGTCGGGAGTTGCCGCGATTAGCCGAGGTCAGTTGTTTTGACTTGGAAAAATTTCGCTTTATCGAAAATTCAAACTCCAGGAATAAAGACTCGCTCCCCGTGGAGAAGTGCATCCAGTATCTCGCTGGTTCCTATCGCGTTAGATTCACCCCATATCCTACGTTCACTCTGTTCATTCACCAACTCACGCGGCCTTTTCGGGTTGCCGCAGCTTGCTGGTGCTTTACATTGAGCGAACTCGTCTCGCATATTTTCCTTGACCTTCCGGTCCGTTCGTCACTGCGCCTCACGTTGCTTGTCCCATCTATACATTTTTCAATTCGGACTTCTGGTCAATTTTGTGTGGCGTGTTCAACGATGAACTCTTGCACCTTTCCTGCGGTGCCCAGTCACTCTTGGCCCGCTCGCTGTCTCCTTATTCCTCGGTCTTGCCTGTCCTTGCCTACGCGCCTGCTGGCTTCTGTCCCGCCAGACTTGTTGCTCATACTGACATCACATTCGCTCGGCTCGTCCCTTCGCGTGCAACAATTTTGTTCCGCCTCCCTGGTCCTTTCTCGGACTCATTCGGCTCGTCCGCTACCGTGCTCATTCATATAATCTCGGTCTGTTCAAGCCTCCCATTCGTGTCTTCAGCCCTGATTACTCCTGCCTCCACGTCCTGTCTCGCACTACGTCCCTCATGGCTCACGGTCCCGCTCCCGTCCTTCCTGATCTATCGGCGACGTTTCGCTTCAAGGTAGACCATCCTCGTCATCTTGTGCACCTGGGAAGCACAAGTTTGCGCATGCTCTTGGACATTCGTCCAATGACCAGCAACTGCATTCTTGTTCTCCTTTCGTACCTCGTCTATGCGCTCTCCGTTTCTTGTATACGCGAAAGGCCTTTTCTTTTCTGCTCTGTGTTGGGGTCCTCGGGCCCGCTTCTCTCTCCCCTTGCACGAGCCTTCGGCACTCTGAGCTTCGCTCTGTTGGGTGGCTCCGGGTCTCTTTCTTCTGACCCGTGGTTGCCTTTGTGTACGGGATCGGCCGTGCCCGCGCGTTCCGTCTCCGATCCGCCCTTCCCCGCTGCCCCTCTTTGCGGCCTAGGGAAGTGCCGATCGGCCGGGACGGCCTTTCCCCCCACACACACCACACAGCCTCGTCCTTCGTCCCTCGAACGAAGATGCGGTTTCTCGTCCCTCAGATCCAGTGCACCAAAGGTGCTTCTTGTCACCCCCGAGCGCAGATCTCTACACACATGCAAGCGTCTACCTTGGATAAAATTATATGTAGTGACATCCATCAAACCCAGCAAAACCCTGTTTACGGAAGACTATACTTGTCCTGGACTCCCGACTCATGATCAGCACCGACTTGAAGTCGAAGCAACACGAGATAGACTTGGAAATTACATCTATTTCTTGTACATGTAACCACATGCTTGGACAGAGAGAGAGAGAGAGAATCAGTTAACGGCGCAAGCTACCTACGTAGCTAAGATGCCGGTGCAGTAAAGTATCGAGGGTATATAATGTATACGATCTGGCTGAGTGAGTTTGTCCGTATCGTTCAAAGTATCCAGTCTGCACAGAGACCGGGAATTTTTTTTTTCGCTTGATGTGCTATAAAGCAGTCATTTTTTAGTCTAAATCTTCCGTTCAGGCGGCAGAATGGCCGAGTGGTCTAAGGCGCTGGAATTAGGTTATTTCCCGACAATCCAGTCCGAATAGGGCGTGGGTTCGAACCCCACTTCTGTCAATTTACCCTTTTTTTACCTCCTCCGACCAATTTTTTTCTCTACCTCGCAGCACACCTCTCCCCGCGTTCCATTCCCCCATCCCTCCAGGCCGGCTAGTTTACTTCATGGTACTTAGTATAGTGCCCCTGGCCAGGCCCGCGCACACTCTAATTGAATTGAATTGAATCCTTCTCTCTTGAGCAACCATTTGCAGGTTCGCCACCAACTCTCCATAGAGTGACAGGGACGACGCAACTTGTAGTTTGCCACTTCTTGTGAAAAGGAAGGAATATCTCAACGCAGAGTGTCCGCGGTCTCCTTGGGACCAATACAAACATGCTTTTCTTTCCCGGCACCACATTATGTAGAAGGAATTTAGAAATGGGATCCGTGTGGCGTCTCGGCCAGTAGAATATATGTAGCAAGTAATAAAAAAAATCATGATGTCGTCAAAGGCCTCAAATTCCCAGAGTTCCAGCTTTACGCAGCCTTGCCCTCTCCAACGGCGCCAGATCGTCGTCCATTATCATGGCTGCAAGCCGAAAGTAAATTGTGCGTTGAGACGGAGAAAGAAGTAAAGTACGTACAAGACGACGAGCCGTCGAAAGAATAATCTCCGTCCACGCTGTCTATGTCGCCGGACATTAGTCGAGGCAACATGGATTTGCGGCGCTATGAGATGTCTGTGTCAATGAGGGAAAGTAATCACCAGAATGAAGCGAACCTTTGTAGCTTTGGTGTTCATATCGTCCATATCAATCAGATATGGGGTCTCGTCTTCATGGATTCGTTTCTCTGCAGACTGTACAACCCACTCCATCCCAACTACGTGGGGTTTTGGATCAGGTAGCGCTCTAAACAAAGGTTAAAGACCGTGTCGACGGGGCAAACGATCCTCACTTGTAACGGTTGAGGGTACCCCGCCCGCCATTCTTGTAAACAATATGAGTGCATGTCTGGCCAACGCTCGCCAGAACCTGAAATATCCGTCAGCACAGCGAGCGAATGCCTGGCAAAAGGAAACACACTCTTGCGCCGAGATTCTTGAGCATCTCCGTGATGACAAACTTGGCCGAATGATCCCGGCCTTCTGATATTATGTCCACAACGACGACGCAACCCTTGAGAACGGTCAATGGTTGAATGGGAGTCGCGGTTGGTTGTTGTGCTTCTGCTGCGGCAGCGTCTTCGTCGCCAATGGACGAGTCAGCCGAAGCCGAAGCACTCTTCGCGATCCGGGTGCTCCTCCGCATCCCGTCGGTGCCCGCCGAGCCGGATGGATCGGACGAAGAAGAAGGGTAGCTGCTACTCGTGCTTCGCATCCCGACACGGTCCAAAGGCGTGTCTGGAGGGCCCATGAGTCCCATGGGCTTCGGAGGGAGGGACACCGATTTCGACAGGTCTTGTGCCGCCATAGATGCTCTCCGAGACGCATTCTGCCTCCACTCCTGAGGAAGCCGTTCTTTTTCCTTGCCTTTTTTGCTGGCCTCGAATTCAAGGATACTGGAAAAGTCAAAAGTCACTGCTCGAGGTGAGGTGACCCTCTCAGTGGTCGCGTCCGTCGTTCCGAGGATCTCACCCACGCCTCCCATCAGTTCTTCTTCAAGCATGGTAGCATCGCCATCTTCTGTCCCCCCTCCTTTGACGGGACTTCCCATGACGCTAGGCAGTCCCGGATTACGACTGACTTTTGGCGCCGATCTCGCCCTGCCAGCACCTCCGAATACGCTCGGTCCGCCACGCATGATAGAGCCCGTGCCGACAGTAAGCTTTGACAACGCACCAAGGCCTTTAGGGGCCATGAACGCGGAGAGCGGACGTTGAACTAGGGCGGATTTCAGAGGCGGCGCAGCGGACGAAGAGTCGCCTATGATGGAGGAAGAAGATGAGGAAGCACTCGCGATGGAGGCTACAGTAGATGCTCGCTGCAGTCCACCACTCGGACGACCTATGCCGATATTCCTCTCATCCACGCTTCGAGTGGACTCTGTCAATGTACTATCCGTGTCGTCCCGGCTGAAGCCCATGCTCGTATTCGGCCGCTGAGGCGGAGGCATCCTGAGCTTCTCCAGTGCCGATGCCAACGTCTGAAGAGACGAGGGGTTTCCACCTGCACCTGTAAAGGTACGCGCGAAAGAAGCTAGAGGGGCGATCAGAACGGGATAGTACAGAAAAGGGGATGAGACTCACGAGGTGGTCGTGCGGTAAAGAGGCTGGTAGCCCTCACCAACTTGTTTTTGGTTGGAGAAGGGGAGCCGCCCGGGGCTGCAGCAGCAGATGCAGGTTTGTTCTTAGCCGATGTCTTGGTCACTGCAGCTCTTGCTGCACTGGCTTTGGTCGGA
This sequence comes from Mycena galericulata, assembly GCA_029289565.1. Classification (NCBI taxonomy): domain Eukaryota; kingdom Fungi; phylum Basidiomycota; class Agaricomycetes; order Agaricales; family Mycenaceae; genus Mycena; species Mycena galericulata. The sequence continues at coordinate 455,968 of JARKIA010000025.1, forward strand.
TTGGCGAATGACGATGCCTTAGTGGGAGAGGCCATCGGGATCTTCGTCGGGGAACCAGACGGCCTAGCTTGTGAGTGTGAGTGCGACGTCGACTCGTCGTCCATCTTGCGCTTCTTCGCCGGATTCCCGACCACCGCGGGCCCCATCCCAAAGGAAAACGATTTCTTCCGCGTGGGTGCTGAGAAGTAAAAACCTAAGTAAAAGGAATCACGAAGGAAAAAAATGGCGGAGAACACACCTCCGCCTTCCGCCTCTTTGCGCTTCAGCGACGCACTGCGGGTCACTCTGTCGGCGGGTGCCGGGAGTGGAGCCGGTGCGCGAGATTTCCCGACACGAGATTTGGGACGCCCTTTGGGTCCCGTGTCAACGGAAGAAGGCTCAGGGCCTGACATGGATACGTCTGCCGGCGGAACATGCTCATCTACAAAATCCATAGCCACATCTGTGAGAGGAGAGGAGGGGGGCTCAGCGACGTCTGCGGTCATCTCAGAATCCAACGTCCCTTTCTCCTCGCCCGCTGCGGCCGGTGCATCAGGTATGGCAGCAAGAGATTCAGTAGGCACTTCTGGAAGGCTCAGTTGCGGACCCCCAGCGGGAGAATGCAGGATGTCGGGAGATGACGATGCAGGAGGAAGGGGTCCATTATCGTCAACGAGAGGATATGCGTCGGGCTCATCGTCATCCGGCTCCGTCAGTGGGCTCGAAAAGCGCCGAGGGGGTCGAACCGACGGCGCCTCTTCAACATGGACCATCGCAGCTGGTAGAGCGGGACCGTCGGCAGACGTCGTCGGCGTCTCTGGGCGACTCGCAGCCGTCGGGGTGCTCGTTGGCTCGCCATCGCTATCTTCGGGAAGGCGAACGTGGATGGGGAGTGGGATAGGTTTGGGCTTTTCCCTGGGTCGCATCTTCGCTTTGACCGACGCCTTCTTTTCCTCCTTTAACTTCTCCTCTACCTTCTCCTTGCCTTTTCCTTTACCCTTCTCCTTCGGAACGGAAATCTTCGTAGGTCCCTTCGAACCCAAGGTAACTGCGGAGGTCGATGACGACGATGGCATGGCGGGAGCCTTGACGGATGCCGCTGAAGACGAGGCGAAAGGTTTGGTGACCGTCTCCTTTCCCTTTTCCTTTTCCTTGCCCTTCCCCTTCCCAATTGTTCCCCGAGCTGAAGACGCCATCATAAGGTTAAACGCATTCTTCGGCCCGGTAGACTTCGACGTGGACGTGGAGCTACTGCTGCTCGGGACTGGAACAGGCGGCGGACCCATGAGGTTCTTGCTGCCTCTCGTGGTCGGGAGTACTGGTGGTGGGCCCATAATGGACTGAGGCCGAGGGAGACGGCTCTGAGCGGGCGCCTTCGCCGTTTTGCCCACTTCTTCTGGGAGTGGAGCGTCTTCGACCGGGGCGGGCGGTTCAGCGACAGGCGGACCCTGTATGGCCTCTGGTAGAGACGGACCCGGAGGCTTGAAAGCAATTGGGGGAAATAGGGAAGAGGTGTCGGAGGAGGCGGGAAGACCGTCTACTTGCTGTACCTCCTGTCGCGTGCTAGTAAGTACATCATCGAGACTGCCTAAACGGACAATACTGACTGCAATATCGACTCCCCAACCAATGGTACGTGGGAAGCCGTCAGGAAGTTCGCCACGCGTCTGAAATGGTCGAGGGGTTTCTGGTAGCGGAGTCAAGGGTGACATCGGGGTGGCAAATACAGCACGATAGGTCTGGGGAGCCAAGGGGGTTGATGGCGGCTCGACGATGGCTGGGGGTGGCATCGCTGGAGGTTCAAGTACGGAGGGTGGCGTGGCCACTTCATCCGGGATGGGGGCGAGGGAAGAAAATGTGATTTGAAATCTGGGAGATTCTCTCTCTTTGGAAGGCGAACGCGAGCGGGCGCGACGGTTCCAGGGAGTGGTGGGAGGATTGCTTAGGTCGAGGACGGGGAAGACAGGGACGGATCGGGCGCGACCCTTGCCCTTGGGTGAAGCAGGCGTGTGCTTGGAGGCAGAACGGGGTTTGCATAGTTTCCTCGTGGATCCCAGAAGGGGTTCCGAGATGTTGCGGGAGTGGGACGGAACCGCGGTAGTTCGAACGTTGGTGTCTGTGTTTTCGATGTCGCTGCCTCCCGACTCTGGATCGTGTTTCGGAGGCTTGTCCGCATCCTCCGGGTCCCGCTTTACGCGCTTAAGCTCACGGCCGTCGTTCGGCGCCGCCAAGTCATTGTATTCGTCCTGCGGGGGTGGGGAAGCCGAGCGCTTAAAATTGACCCGGGAATTAAGATGGCGATTCTTTCCCGGCGACAGAAGAATCTCGTCGTCTTCACTGTCCCCATCTTCCGGGCGGGGTTCTGGGGGGTCCATGGGGTCCATGGGGTAGTTGCGCTGGGCTATTCGCGCGTCCTTGAGGGGGGAGCGATTAAGGGAGAGTTGTGAATCGGGCAACGGAAGTTGTGAGCGAGTTACACGCTTCGCGGGCTCGGGTGGATCCATTGAGCTAGTTGAGGCTCGAGCGCCTGCTCTGGGGGGGGTATAGACGGGAATTCAGACGCGCTTGAGTGGTGGGAGTTTGAACAGAGTAGAGAACGATCACGTGCCGTTCTTGCCGTTGCAAACCACTTGGACTCTACAGCGCGTCGTGGAAAATAAATTAGGCGCTGCTCAGAGCGCCTTGATTCGTGCTGCAGGATAACATTTTCACGTCAACCTCGTCAACCTTTCGGAGAACTCGTCTTTGACTCAAACGCGGGCGGTTACAGCACCTCGTCACGTGTCACGTCACCAAGGACCACACTCCCACCCAAAGTATGTTTTCAGTTCTCCGCGGTCTACGCAGCGGTTTCCAGCAAACGCCGTATCGGTCTGCAATACCGCGAAAAACATACGCGTCTCGGAAAATCCCGGGCTGTTCTCGACTCATTTCGACTCCAACAGCGTTCGTTCCTTTTAATTCCACTCCAAGCTTTGGCCTAACGCGCCCGGAAGATAGATGGCAGCGGTTTCAACATCCTCCGCAATCCATTCTTATTGTCAATAAGCTCCGGACACAGCCCGTCATCCTTGCCATTGATGCATTTCTCGAGTGAGCTCTCCTTCATCTTGGCGCTTAAAGTTGTACCACTCATCTCCTGCAGACATGTCCATGCAACTTACCCAGGCGTCCGTGTGTTTCACGAAGACAGACCAGACATACCGCACGGAGCTGAACTATGGCACTCGGGTATCGTCTTTGTGTTCGCAGTCACCCTTCGTATAACATTTACTTGCGACTGCAGGCGATAAGGCAGAAAAAATCGACTTGGTAGTCACTCTCGGAGGCGATGGAACGATTTTACATGCCTCTTCGCTCTTTAGCGTTGGTGCCGTGCCCCCGGTGTTGAGTTTCTCAATGGGCACTCTCGGCTTCCTCCTGCCCTTTCGCAAGTCGCGTTCCTCCCGAAATACTCTCCCTTTGACTTCCGATCAACTCAGACATCGATGATTTTGCGAAAGCTCTGGAAAGTGTATACCAAGGCAAAGCAACCATTCTTGATAGGATGCGGCTAGCATGTACGTTCTACAACGAAGATCTCACCAAAAAAGGCGACGAGGGCGATGGTGGGTACCCCCGTCTTCTCAGCCTGATGAATCGAGCTCATACAGATTAGCCTGGCAGGTGATGAATGAAATCGCGTTGCACCGAGGGTCCAGCCCGCACCTCAACACAATCGACATCTATGTTGACGGACAACATCTCACAGAGGCTGTTGTGGGTACCCTTTTTCTCCCTAGCTCTTCTCGCGTACAACTCTGATTTCGTGCAGTCTGATGGTCTCATCGTCTCCACTCCAACCGGCTCAACAGCATATTCCCTTTCCGCGGGTGGACCCATCGTCCACCCTTCACTCAGTGCCCTCGTTCTCACGCCAATCTGCCCCCGAAGCTTGTCCTTCAGGCCGCTCGTCTTCCCTTCCTCATCATCCATAACTTTACGAGTAAGTATCCATCGCCACATCAACTTCATCTTTGTTCACACAAATCCAGATAGGCGACCGCAGCCGTGCCCCTGCAGGCGTTTCAATGGACGGCCGGACCTCACGCATTCTGAACCCCGGGGAGTCGGTGACCGTGCATGCATCTCCGTATCCTGTGCCGTGTATAAATCGATCCTCCATCGCCGAAGAAGACACTGAGGTGCACGAGGGCGCAGGTCCGGGCAAGGAGGATGACTGGGTCCGCGACATCAACAATCTTCTCCAGTACAACGCGACGTTCCGGAGCAAGGCTCTCCTCAGGCACAGCCGGACTTGAGCCCGGGTGCTTGCTGGCACAAAATATACCTCCGACACAGCGATGCGCGCAGTCCGGCTGAAATGATATATATATTACAAGCTGTACGATAGCGCACCGGAAAATACACTCTGCAACTCTACGGATTTTCGAGAATCCTGACATTTGCCCCTAGTATATACAGCAGGTGGAATGAATTTGATTGAATACAGTATGGTAATGCGTGCAAATACAGTGTGTGATGTGGTATCGCGGGCAGGGGGTATTGGAGAGCGACACGAAGATGGCCCATCTTGTTGAGGATGTGACGTGGATGCGATCGGCGTTAGACTAGACGTGGTAGCCATGAACGTTTCACGCTCTTGGTACTCCGTGCCGACGGTGACGGCTGTCGTGAATGCGTGGGGGTCGACGGTGTCGAGCGCGTCTTTCGTAATATATCGATCTCCTCCTTCATCATGTCTGCGGGCACCGCGAGATACGTCGGTGGCGAATTCGGGTCGGGAGAGACAAGGATGTCGATAACGCCTCCACACAGTTGACGCGCCACCGCGGCAACCCAGGCGCTCTCTGATATCCGGACAACGCGCGGCTCTTGTCTATTCAGCGTGGCAACGGTGTTGAACGAAATTCGGTCGCGGGGGATGCCTGCGAGCTCGACAAACTCCTTCTGCGCAATGTCTAGTGCAATCTACAGGGACCCGCGACATGAGCCCAAAAAAATTGTTATGTGGCACAAGAGAAATACCTCATAAGTCTGAGCAGGGCGGACGTACACAAGCCGGTTGGCAAATCGGTAGGTAATATAATCCGGGAGAGCAGGCGTGGTGGTCTTAATCGTCGCCATGGGCGAGCGAACTGAAGAGGGATCGTGACGGTAATGTTCAAGGTCAACCGTGAAAATGGTGTTTATATACCTAGTGCAGTGTGTACAGCCGCCGGGCTCGGCAAACGAGCAGATCATGGGCGCCTCTGGAGCAGTGTTGGTTACTGCGATTCTGAAAGGCGGGCTGTGGCCGACAGTGACGGCACAGCCTGCCAGTTCAGCGGGTCAGAATAGGTCAAAATGCACAACCTGTACCCTTCATTGAAGGCTGTTTTTTGGCCCTTTTGCAACACACAGGAAAGCCTGGAAGCGGGAGAAAGTCTGACTAGGACCGCTCCAGTTGGGTAGATGCCACTGCCAATGGAACTCGAAGAGGAAGGACAACAAGCGTCCACTCAAAGTAAGCGCCCATAACTTGCTTTCCAAGCATATGCATTATTATAACATGTTGATACAGTGCCATGTATTAAACCTCACGCTTCTGCATCGGCTAGTAAGTCAAAGAGGCTACGGCCTTTAATAGGCTTCCAAGAGTCCATGGGTGATGATGCAGCCCCGTGTTTAGTTTTCTTCGGTTTTTTCTTTCTTTCGTCTCCAAATGTCTCCCCTATGTCATCAACACACGCATCCCAAAGCGTGTCAGGGACATCCACGGTCTTTGTACCCGTTAAGAATGAGTGGAAATCTGATCCGGAGAACATTGATGCAGGCGAAGGTAAGTAGTCAGTTACGAGAAGAATTTGCGAAAACTGATCAATGCTCTCCAGTGCTGTTAGCACCTGAGCTGTAAGCTGGACATTTCGATCTAGAATTTCTGGTGCCGTGTTTCCTAGTCCAGTATTTGGATTTTCTTCGGCTGTCCAGGAGAACGCAGCGAGGAAACATCGAGCTTCTCGTCTGGTCCACCGTTCTTTCTCGCGCTCCTTGCTCTCGGTTTCAAGCGCTCTACAATGTAAAGTTAGGAGAACCCAACGCAAACAAAGAGCGACCGCCAGTTTATCTGGTGGAAGAGATCGGACGGGGTTGGTGTCCGACTTCAAAGCACGAAGGAGAATGGTGAACCGGTCTTGCTTTGGCTGTAACAGGATCGGAACGGTAGTGGAAGGAGCGAAGTCAGTGCTTGATATCGACGAGAGAAGGTCAGAAATTGAGGGCACAGTTACGAACTCCTCTGCGATTCGGGTTCCGCGCCGAACATATTCGGTTATGGTCAGGGAGTGAGCGCCCCCAGTCCGAGAAGAGGATGTTGTCGGCACCGTGTCATCGTCGACCGGATCATGAAGCCGTTGCAATGCCCCTCGGAGAGGTGCAAGCAAGTCTACGCCATTCCTATCGTCGTCCGACTCCGACTCCACCACGTCGATTAGCTGATCGTCGTCTTCCTCCGAATCAGACTCTGCCTCCCGCTGGAAGGTCGAGCCATCGGTCTCGCTGACCGTCTCATCTTCGATGGGCAAAGCCGGCAGCCCGACCGCGTCGTGGAGGAGGGCGTATCCCCATTGCCGAATTGGTCTTCCCATTATCCGACTGACGGTTTCGAGGTCGGGAGTTTCCAGGAATAACCGCGGCCAAGATGTTCCTGTGTGCAAGATATCGAGGACCTTGGCATGAAGGCACCCGTTTCTATACGCCAATAGATATTGACATCTGAGCTCATTTCTCTTCAAGAGCTCGTCGTCGTTCTCCCGCTCTTCTAGCAATGCCTCGGCAGCGACCAGTCTAGAAAACATGGGTAGAATGGGGCATATATCGGCCTCATGTAGAGCACATATGTCTGTGGGCCAGAGATCTATCGTATCCTCCTCGTTCTTGGGTAGTGCATACTGAAGGGTGGCTTCCACAATTCGTTCTATAATCGCCTCGACCTCTCCCGAACCCATCGATGAAATCGATCGAACCAAGAGGGCGTTCACCGTCCGATCTATGAGGTCCATGACGCCCCCAACCTGCTTCGGTTTCCCTTTAGATGAGGTTGAAAGGATGGACTGGATTGTGGCCGCGACGCGAGTGATGCGCTGCGTCAACGAGAGTTGCCGTTCAAAGAAGAGAAGTTGCACGTTTCGGCGGGGAGAGGCTGATTGATTCGAGAAATCATTACCCACCAAAGCGCCAAAGAGTGGCAGAAGAGTCACGGGCAGGTTTAGATGTGACGCAAGGGTAGTAGGACTGTAGGCGGTGAACGAGAGGGTGAGCCCGGAGGTGGAATCCGGCGGTATTATACCCCTTCCAAAGCCAGAAGCTGCGGTTTTCTGTTTCGCTTTAGGTTTCCGAACTTGCTGGAACTCGTCCTTGTCTACTGTCGCAGGTTGGTCTGGAGTTGGTAGATTCCAAACCATCTCATCCAAAGGTATGTATCCTCGATATCCTTCCGAGTTCAGAACGACAAAGTCTGAATCGCTGCCGACGACGAATGCGCCGACTCTGCCCGCAAGCTCGACCGCATAGGGGTCACCCTCTTCATCCGCGTAGTGAATGACGACAGTGTCGGTAGTCTGACACAGGGCTTTTAGGGCATCGAGACACGCTGTATATGCCAGAGGTGGTATGATCCTCGACTCGTTCAGGAACCGAGGGGTAGAGCGCGAACTCGCCGAGGTGCGGAAGAAAATAAGAGAGTGCGAGATATTTGACTGGGCTAAACGAGAAACCAGTGTGGAGAATTTGAGGCTAGGACAGGCGCCTAAATAGTATTAAGAGCATTGCAATGGGACAATGGGCATACAAACCGTCAAAGACAAAATAGACAGTTAAACCCACACTGACCCAGGCGTTGACCACAGTCGTCACGAGCTTACGGAAAGTCGCATACTCTCCGCCATATACCCAAGGCAGTCCCGAAGTTCGATACAGGTCGTAAATGAACCTGTGGGAGGTTCGGTTGTCGATAGGCGAATACTCGATTAAAGCTCACTTACGACCACCCGTCGACGACAATATTGATTCGGTTGGCCGGCGCATCACCAGCAGCGATGCAGTGCGTCTCTGATAACCTCCGGTTCTCCCGAAGATAAGTGCTAAGACCCTGGACCCCCATCTGAACGGATGGTCTTGTGCAAATTCAAGTTGTTGCAAAACTTTGGGCCCTTGGGTACGGTTGCCGACAAGTCCACGCTTTGATTTGTTTGGTTCGATTTCCGATTTTCGCATTTCGACATCTCCTCAGCCACGCTCCATGCCTCCTACTGTCCTTGATGTGCTTGGAGAGGCTCCATATCCCCTCTCACCGCCATCTCGCTGTCAATTCGGACCAAATCCGGTGGAAAACACGTTTTGACGAGCGGCGCGCTCTTGAATACAAGTCGATTCCATGTCATACATCCAACGCGTTGGATAGCGCTCATTCGAGGAGGGCCGTAGCTGGGAGTACATCGTACGGATCGGGCAGCGTTCTGGTGCGTTTTATGGACTTTTTTTTTCGTTTCAATCTGACCCTATCCTTGTTCCAGAATATGGCGCTGTTACGCTCTTGATGGTCTCCCCACTGAACAACGACCGCCCACGCGCCGCCTAAACGCCGCCTAAACGACTCGTGTCGCCAACGTGGCCGTCGCAAAGCGCGCCGCCAGTCCTTCCACGTCTCCCGGGAACTTGCCCTATTGTTCCTACTCGTTGCCGCCCTGCTCAACAGGGTCTTGATGCGTATGACGATGTACGCGCATGTGCGTTATCGCGGCTCCAGACCATTGAACCTCTTCAAATTTCAATGTCGAGTGTCGCGCATGACTCGCAATATGGGTGTAACGGCGCACGGCGCGCCTAGGTACGCGCGCAGCAGCGCGGGGGTACTAGACATAGCTTCAGATCCTCCCTCTGTACTACTAGGGTAGCATCTATGTACATACTTACAGTAGTAAGTACTGACTTCAGATCTGGCGCGACGTGACGAATACACACCTCTGAGAGGCTCTGACCGCGAACGCCGGACTTCCCCCGCCTTGCCTAGCCGTTCTAAGCACCCCCATATCCCCCCGGAGAGCCTTGTTAGCCTCCCAAGACATCCAATGCAAGTACTTCAAGCCAAAAAGTGAAAATCGGAAGTCAGTCCAAACAAATCAAAGCGTGGACTTGTCGGCAACCGTACTTGGGTTCCAAACATCGCAAGACATTCCACTCCTATTTCTCATTCCGATTGGCTCGATGGATGATTGTCATTGGATCGCGCTCCGACGCTGAAGCTAGTGCCGAAGAGCTGGACCGAGAAATCGGGAACTACCTCATGGGTGGGCGATACAAGTAGACCCAAAAATATCGACACTGCGGCGGTAATCCGGATTCTCGACGGTAAAGTCAAAACGGCCTCCTCACTTGAAGCAAGAATGGGACGAACAGCGCACGGAACGAATTGCAGTCTCGTGTTTCTTCTAGTCAAAACCCGTGCAGGGCGTCTAAATCCACTGATGTCTCGATTTCCTCCAGCGTTCCTGCTCAATCCGTATCTATCTTACGGTCACGAATGCCCGTGATGCCGCTGGTTCAGACAACAATGGCCAACTGATGGCGTGGTGTAACTTTACACAGTGGTGTTATACGTACGGATGTTCTACGTACGGAGAAGCTGCTTTTTGCTTTTTGCCATGTTCCGTACAACCAACATGCGAGGTACGGGCACTTCTCCTGCTGTAGCGTCTGTGGAAATTAAAATTAAGCAAGAATTGAGTCTGGGCAAATTGGTGTACATACACTGCATTGTTTTCGGATGGTCTTCCGCACTCCCAACAATGACTCGCTCAGGTTAACCCCTATTGGCCGGCCTTCCTGTTCCTCTGGAATTTCTTGGCCACAGACACTATTTCCCTCTTCATACGATCTCCAACGCATCTGAAGTCTGTTTGGTTTTACGCGGCGTGAAGACCCTCATATTTCCGATTTCGACTTCGCCCTGACAACCTTGATCCAATTCGCCTTGCTTTCCAATGAGATTCTGTTGAGTTCGCGGTTATATTTGTTGGGCTTTCGGTTTCTTCACTCAGTCTCCGTGTTAAATCGATGAGTGATAAGCACAAGATCTGTCCATTCCTAGCTCACGGAAGCCGGACTGACACAGACGCTTGAATATTTGGCTTGTTTCGGGCGCGCCTTAGACAACTTGGCAATTCTGCCAGGAGCGTTTTGTGAATAAGAGATAAAGGTTTGATTCCGTTTGAATTCACCGCCACAACTCGAAAGACCGCAGGAATGGCCTCTGGCCTGATCAATAGTTGTCAACACTCAATGAAGGCTCAGGGATGGACATGTATTATTCCGATGTTGTTGAGTTAGAAGTTTGCCCAAGTTTCTAGTATCTCCTCATCAGGATCAGTATAGTTTGTCAGGCGTAGTGGACAAACAAAGGCACGTGCGTGATTTAACGTGATCTACAGCGGCTTTGTCACCATCGCGTCTTTTAATGCCGCGATCCACCTTTCCTTCGCTCTCATCTCTTTCCTGGGCCGATGTCTACCCCACTTGAAATCAAAAGCGTCAAGCAATGGAATGAAACTCTGCGGGGATCTACGGCCGCCGGAATGACTGTGCTGGTCGACTTCCACGCTCAATGGTGCCAACCATGCAAGGTACGACTACTCGACTCGCGCGCGGGCGGCAACCTCATCAACTTCCTCAATCAGGCCATTGCTCCTCGGTTCAGCATGTTAGCTTCTCAGAATCCGCATGTCCGCTTCGTGCGAGTCGATGTGGACCAACAAAAGCCCATTGCACAAAAATACCAAGTTACCGCCATGCCTACGTTCTTGGCGATCAAGGCCGGCAAAGTCGTCGATATGGTTCATTCGTTGCGTCGTGGGGTTTTGGCTTATATCTCACCCATGATGGCCAGGTACGAGGTGCGGACCCCCAAGGTCTTGCTCGATTAGTACTTCAACACGGTGGGCCCAATCCTCCTGTTCCGCCACTCCCTGCGGAGGCAGAGGCAGAAAAAGTTGCCGGAAACGTACGCCTGTCTTATGTTTAGTCCATCTAGACACTTATCGTGCCCAGGCTTTCTATAAGGAAGGAAATTACACGGAGGCTATCGAAAGATACAGCGCCGCCATCGCTCTAGCTCCAAACTCAGGAGCACTATACGGCAATCGCTCTATCGCGTATCTGAAATCGACACCGCCGGAACTGGACCTTGCTCTGGTCGATGCGCAAAAGGCCACTGAAGTCGAGCCGAAGTGGGGTAAGGGTTATGCAAGACTCGGCGAAGCGCTGCAAGCCCTGGAAAGGGATGAGGAATCCGCCAAGGCATTTGAGCAGGCTGTCGAGTTTAGCCAGGGTCTTGCGAAAGGCGAGGCGAAGCAGAAATTGGAAGCAGTGAAGAAGAGACTTGGTTGGCATTAGAGGAGGTCTGATTTCCCACATCCAATGTATGTATCCTTAGGCTGAATTGTATGGATAGTAACTGTATGGATAGTACGGCGTGCCATATATGGTATTTACTGACCGAACACTCGCATTCCTAGGGCAGAACGCCAAGTGGAGGACTTTCGACGAAGGTTGGGCTTTTCGCCAACTTTATAATGCGAGGATTTTCGCCAACTTTATAATGCGAGGAATTCACCAACGGCGAGGCCACCCTACTCGGTGGCCTTGACGGCGCGATGGTTATTAATATTGAGAAGAGTAAGTACTTATGTACTTAAGCTCATCTGCGGTGACCAGTCACGGTCAGAGGGCCAAGGTAGAGGCTTGCGTGTGCGCGGAGATCTGCGCACGGGGATGAGAAGCACCTGTGGTGCTCTCGATCATGACGGACGAGGGAAATCGCGCCTAGGGCGCGTGTGATATACGAGGACGGGACGGAGGAGAAAGCTGTGTGGTGTTTGTGGGGGGAAAGGCCGTCCCGGCCGATCGGGACTTCCCGGACTGCGAAGGGGCAGCCGGGAAGGACGGATCGGAGACGGAACGCGCGGGCACGGCCAATCCCGTACACAAAGGCCACGACGAGTCAGACGAACGAGACCCGAAGCCACCCAAGCGTGGAAAAAACGAAAGGGACAGTGGAAGGGTGGGTCCAAAAACGGAGCCTGGAGGACGACGAAGACGGCGAAGAGAGTCCTTCGAGGACGAGACGCGTGGCACCAAGAGGCCTCTGATCTCCTTATCAACCACACTGATGTCGACACGTGACGAGACCCCCCCCCCCCCCCCCAGATTTGGAAGTTCGTCCGAGAGCCGTGATCGGAGCGTTAAACACTTTGTGGGGGCATTTGGTGCTCGCTCCCACTAAACTCATCTTGTGCTGTAAATGGTTGGCTGTCTACTTCTCTTGGGAATAACTGGGCACACTAAACTGTGCTCAAGATCCCCTCTGAGAAGGTCATAGATTGCCACAACAGGTAGCTTTGCCTGTGTCCAATTCCTCCAGCTCACAGAAGACTTCTGGCCATACACATTCTGTGTCTTACCTTTTCAACTCTCCTAGCCGTCGTGAAAAAGAGAACAATTATCCCCGCCGCGCAACTAAAACAGTGCGGCACAATTATTCATCATTTTGCCTCTTTATATTTTACCATCTGACCGTTGATGATGTACCAAAGACACCGATATATTATTCAATGCAAATCTTGTCCTCGTTATATACTTCAGCTACTGCTATTGTGGCTTCCTGGACGTCTTAGGAGGTAAATGTCCAAAAGGAGCGGGTCACGTGCTATTCGGCAATCAATGCCACGCGACAACTGATGTATGCTTGATAAGGAGATCAGAGGCCTCTTGCGTGGCACAGAGAAACAAGCCAGTGTGGCCGTGTAGATCTGATCGCATCTAATCTAAACAGACGGACGGGCGCAGATCGTGTCTACGCCACACCTCTACCTTGGCTTCCACTCAGGCCGGCTCGCAAGCTCACCTTGCCTGAGCTCGCAAATGGTTGTATTTTTGGAAAGAAAAAATTGAGTTCCGATGACGTGCGGCTGCCGAGAGCCGCATCCTCCGAATCAGACGAGGTCTACCACGGACACGAATGCATAATTACAGTATTCCGCTGGAAATTCTAAGGGAGCTATGATATGCGAGCAGTATAGTTACAATGCGTTACAGCCTGGACCTAAGCCTCCTTCTCCTTGTCATCCTCATCTGAATCCTTTCCTTTTTTCTTCCATTGCTCGTAGCCAAAGCTACATGCACGACTTGCAAGAGTGAAGGGATCGCCTGTCCAGGCCTTGTCCCAGGCCCGCAGTGCAAACTTTTCGTAGTTACCTTGCGTAAAATTGTCGTGGAGAAGTTGCAAGGAATGACGGGCGGGAGCAAGAACGCGATAGATGGGTTCAAGGATCGGACCAGATTCGAGAGGAAGCTGTACCAAGAGAGAGTCCGGTCTGTGACAATGAACATGATCAGCACCAGATGATTGAGAGTAATCCGAACGTACGCTGGATCTGGCCCGTAATAGGGAGGAACGACTGGACCCAACCATTTATTTTCCTCCGTCCGCGGCTGGCCCGACCGAAGGAACTCCTGGTACTCCTTCCACAACTCTCTCTTCGCCTTTTTAACCGACTCTTGGCGGGCCTGGCCTTCTAGGTTGTACGGCATTCGGGAGATGTTGTTGTATACGCCAACGAAGCTGTTGGTCTTCCAGAGATACCACCCTTCGTCCCAGTATTTGGTATCGCCGGGAGACTTCCGACCATGTTCAGGGTCATCGCTCGGCTTCCCACCAAGATATCGTGGCAGATTTATGGGCTGGCCTTCCGGGGGAAGTGGATATCGCGCCTTTCCGTCCGGGCCGATATCTTTATGGCTCTTGAACTGGAGAATATTCCGGACCTCGTGAGAGAAGACTTTGCGCAGGCAGATGGATCGACACCAAGGTTCTTTCCTTTGGATACGCCCACTGACATTTTGCGAGCAGTATGTTAGACACCATTGGTCGTTTCGCGTGGAGAAGCTGCCTTTCGGGGGCTCGATGACCTTAATTGTCGGGAAGCTGGAGAAAATGACCTGAAGGGAGGTTAGGATGGTGTATAAATAAGGTAGCGCTACTCACCGTCCTCGGGGACTGCTTGGTCTGAGTTCGAGTCGTCCGGCTACTTGCCATGAACGTTGAACGCGTACGTATGCGGGGTATGTAGCCAAACGCAGACAAATCCAACCAACTCTAACACGTATAAATTCGGATTTTTTTTTTCTTCTTGTTCTTACCTTGCGCCGTCTGAAGAATCGTTGTCGCAGCTCCCGCACAGAGAGCTTCCGCTCTCCCAGTCTGCTGTGGGGAAAGTCCCCGGAGATACAGAGTATGTCCTCGTCCATCCAATGGAAACCAACCGGCCCCAAGCACGTCGGTCTGGACGAGGATGGCGGGAATGTCACTGCTCGATCTGGGAAACCTGTCGTTGCTCCGTCCCGGCCGCTCTGGTGCCCCTCCGCGGGCGAACCACTCGATCGAGGCACAGGTGGCGAAGATACGAGCATCCTGCTGCTCGGGTAGTTCGCCCAACGACCGGCAATTCGTTGCTCATAGACACAGTTATACGATTGTCGACCCTGCTCGGGTCCTCAACTCAATGGGGCTCACTCTCACTCGGCGCAGCTCCCCAATTTTTTTTCATCCCCGAACTTTGCTGTTCATGACGTCTGGCGATTTTCTTAATAGGTGAGTTGACGTTCTTTGACTCTTCTTCCAATGATGCGTTGGATCTTTTGAATTTCTTCATGGCGTATACCTCTTCGGGGGGCGGGCTCCAGAACTATTGACACCTGACCGGTTCTCTTCGTCCCACTTTTCAAACTCTAAACTAACTGTGCTTTTTTTCCCAGGTGAAATCGTTTCGTATTCGTGCACGCATATCTCTTTTAACATAGATATAAATCACAGCCTAGCCTTCACTTCGGTACCCAATTCCCCTCGCTCTGCTTGTTGTTTGGCCAGATCTCTCAGTTGGCGTCGCAGAATCTTGCCAGCCGCGCTGTTAGGGCGTTAGTCGTTTCCTTGAATTAAGTATAGCTATACCTCTTTGGTATTACGTCGAGAATGCCGACGCCGCCTCTAAGAAACTTGTGTCGTGCTACTTTGGTTTCCATCCACTTCACGACGCTGTTCGCGAACTCAAGTTTAGCTTGAGCCGTTTTGATTTGGTCTGGATTAGCGTGGACAATGTACGCCCTGCAAAAGAGATCAGGCTAATGGCCCACGCAGAACCCAGAAACCGACCTCGGCAGCTCGGTGGCCTCTTTGATACTCTCTAGGCCGATGACGGCTGCATCCGCAATATCGGGGTGAGTGAGCAGCACGTTCTCAAGCTCCGCAGGAGGGACTGGAGGAGAATAAACATAGGCCGAGTCGCTGGGTAGTCTCATACCTTGGAATCCCTACAGTGCCTGTAAGCAAAACGAGGAGATCTGCAGTGGCAAAGTCCCACCTTGTATTTGATGAGTTCTTTGCGTCTATCTACGATATAATAATACCCGTCTCGGTCCCTTATGGCCACATCGCCCGTCTTGAACCAACCGTCTGGAGTGATGGAGTTCTTGGTCGCCGTGGGATTGTTTAGGTATCCCTGTAGGCGTATATAAATTAGGAGGAACCCTCCGATAAACTGAGTCTCACCTTCATGACGGTCTTCCCTCGCATCCACAACTCCCCCGGTTGCCCTTCAGCCGCATCTATCTTCCCGTCGTCGTCGTCGACCAGGCGAGCTTCGAGATTTGGTAATAAAATACCAATGCTGCCCATCTTGCGGTCGGCATCTGCCCTGGGTAGCACATGCGTCGTTGGTGACGTCTCGGTCAGTCCATATCCTGTTGATCCTCAGTATGTATGCACTGAGCCAGAAACAGCCACAGTACCCTGCGTGATCATCAGTGTATCTCTTCCGCCCCGTTTCGCAATGAGCCGGTCTTTGACCTGGAAAAATGTGAGTATCAGGGAGGAAAGAATGGCGATCGGGGGCATACCGACTTGACCAAACTATGTCCGAGTGGCGCGGCACCAGAAAATAAGAGGTACACACTTGACAGGTCGTATTCATCAACAGCTAAACCACCAACTGAGCAAGAAATAGTGGGTGAAAGAGGTGTACTTGCCATTATGTCGAGCAAGAATTACTAGAACAGGCGGTACCTGTAGTCAAGTCACTAGTCCGCACTAATCCTAACTAACTAGTGCACTAACCACAAGAGCAGTGGTCACCCTGTACCTCTGGATCGTGGCACAAAACGCGACGGGCTCGAAGCGTGACTGTATGACGACCGGGCATCCGCGAATAAAGGGAAAGTGTAGGAGTTTGGCGATGCCTATATAAGAATGAGCCAGCAGAAAACACAGAAGATGCAGGGGCAAACCATAGATGTGGTAGAAAGGAAGAATCCCTAACATGACATCGTTTTCTGTCAAAGGTAACGCAGGACCAACGATATCCAGAAGAGTGGTCATATTTTGATGAGTCGTCTAGATCGTTAAATGAGTATCCCCGAGACACGCTGGCCGATCCAGACAACTACCTCGACACCCTATTTCCCGAATCAATATTTATGCAGTTATGACATGAAGATGAGGATTCACCTTGGGCTTTCCCGTCGTTCCCTGAAAAGCATCGTGATGTATAAGTGGAAAAAAGAAGGACAGTAAAGGGCAGCCTACCGAGCTGTAGCATAGATATAAGGTTTCGTTGGCCTGAGAACCTTCGAATTTCTCCTCTTGCTTCAGCTCCCCCTTCCCCAATAAGGCTTCCATTCTCACAAGTCCAGCGGCAGCCGGACTCTGGGGTGCATTGGGTCCACCAGCCCAGCGGAGATCGTTACCAAGAACGATGATTCTCTTGTCGGCCTCGTTCTTGGCGATTCCATTTTCCGAAAACATGGCTCGCACGACGGGAAGACCCTCTTCAGTTGTGAAGATCAATTTGGCACGGCTGTCGCCGTACTGAAATGCTAGCTCGTGGCTTGTGTAGGCGCTGTTCGCGACGGTGCATCGGAGACCGGCCGCAACGGCTGAGATAGTCTGAGTAATGATCGAACGAAAAGCCGGAAAACGCACAGCCGAACAGCACCACCGGCCACGCCAGAGAATTGGGTGAATAAATGAGCACAGTATCGCCCCGCTTGGCGAACGGGGACGTATTCGGATGATGTTT
Organism: Mycena galericulata; assembly: GCA_029289565.1. Classification (NCBI taxonomy): domain Eukaryota; kingdom Fungi; phylum Basidiomycota; class Agaricomycetes; order Agaricales; family Mycenaceae; genus Mycena; species Mycena galericulata. Next base: position 473,109 of record JARKIA010000025.1, read on the forward strand.
GAGACCATAGGCAAAGGAGAGAGACAAGTGGACAAGCTGGGAACGCGTGATACATGCACCGGAACTGGCGTCGATGAAGGCGTTGAGGGAACCGGGGAAGCCCCCGACGTCTGCAGACTGATCGGCGCGAGGGGCGAAGAGGCGGGTAAATATAGAGGTGGCGAGAATTGGTTGGTCGGGGAAGGGGGAGGTGTAGATGCGGGGTGCCATGGCGGGAAAGGACAAAATGGGACCAGCCGTAGACCAACTTAAAGTGAATGCATGGTCGGTCTCTTTTTAGGTGATGGAATCAGAATACACTGTCCCGAGATCATTCATACCGACCGCTGCCGGCATCTTGCGATTCTTGCTCATTCTGAGCACGACGCGTCTGACGCGACTATGCCCAGACCCTGGTTTTTCCTCCACCCATACATAAAGGGTATAGGACCTTCCACCTACAGGCGCCCTTTCAGTTCAAAATTCACGCGCGGCGCTGTCCTCGGTCTAAGTCTTGACCCTGAGAGATTCGTCACGAGGTGTCCTTCTCGGTCTGGCGAGCCCGTTCAGTCACGGCGTTTGAAATCTCCGAGTTCCGAAGAGTCTACAGTAGAGACTTTGTTGAGCGGGGGGGAGGGGCGGGAGGGGCGGCACTCCGGGAAATTGATCCACACAACTTCGCTGCGCATGCGGGTCAACCAGACAAAGAACGTGATGCAGAACCAAGGTATTTGGCACCACCTTGACAGACTTTTTGTGGTGTGTTCAAACTTCATATCGTGTGTTCGGACTTCGTGAACAAAACCCATTTTTGGTAGGCGGTGTTGAGTCGGTGGATGCGGCGACTGAGTCAACTCACACTGGCGCTCGCCAAAGCTGCAGACAAACAATTGCAAACCGGCGCTTTTCTTCACGAACACACAACTCACTAGGATGGCCTCCCTCCTTGAACGCATGAATCTGCCGACGGGCGGTCCCAGTGGCCCTATTCGGTCCAGGTCTGGTCCTGCAAACCGGAATGCCTCTCCCTATGTATGTGGAACAATTGGTGTCGCCCCTTTGTTTCCTCATCAAGCCTCAGAATCGCCCCAGCCCGACACCTAAAGGCGACGTAGACTCGCCCTGGTCTCACGACATGTTTCACCAGCACAACTCGCTGGAGGCTCGCATCGAAACTACTCCGGGTGCGCCGAGGGCCAACCTGAACCATGCCATTGTTGGGAAGGCTCTGCAGGCCGCCACATCTTCCTCTGGAATTTCTATCAAGGGTGCAGCATCCCAGGGCAATGTCGTTGAAGTGACGGGCCTGGTCGATGGCACCACGCCGGATGATGTTGTCGCCATTTTCAAGCGTTGTGGGGAGATAGTGAAAGCAATTTTGTTGACGACGAAACCCGAAGTAAAAATTCGGGTAACTTTCAAGACTGCCTCCTCCGCAACAGGCGCGGTCCAGAAATTCCACAACCAGCCTGCGGACGGTAAAACGCTGTCCGTGCAGATCATAGGGAGCGCAGCGACGGGTCTAGGGGGTCGCCTGGGGGGTGCAGATGGGCTGGGTTTGGTCAGAGAAGAGGGAAGCGTTGACGTTCTTATGGATACAGCCACCGAAGGCGGATCGTGAGTACTGTGTGCCATCCACGGCTTCGTAAAAGTGACTCATCGCGCAGAAAAATGCGGTCGGACTCGCTGCTCCGTGCTGACCCGCGGGCGCAAGTTCTCGTCGCGCCGCCCGGCGCAGACCCAGCAGACTACGTCCAAGGTCCTTCCCCCCGAAATGGCCGCCGGGGCGGTTGGCGCGGTGGTCGTGGTGGCCGCCGCGGAGGCGGAAAACGAGGTGGGCAGGGCGGAGGAAGAATGGACATCGACTGAAACTTCCGTGCCCTCGGGCCTCGAACGATGCGTTGAATACTGCCGGACACCATCACATTTCTATCTCTCACTTTCCTTTCCTCGTCTTGCTCTCTATCTGTCCGGCTTTGATTGGTATGCAAATCACCCTGCTGTCCCTTTGCGTTGATTTGATGACGTAGAATGGCGCGTTACAAAGTCTCCGACCGCTGTACTTGGGCGGCTGCTGTAAACATGTAACCTAATGGAATCCACCTTCGCTCAAACGATCCAATGATGCTTTCCATGAAAACACTAACTGATCCGTGGTTGCTAACAATACTCCAAGGTGCGAACAAGTTTTTGTCTTTGTTTTGTGGGTGGACACTGATTATGTCTTGAAGTGATTGTTAGCTTTCCTTGAGCGAACCTTGTAAGAGTACAATGTGTGCTTCTGGCCCGAGCACATCAGCGCAGCGCGAGCATTCGAACATCCATATGCGTGACACTAACTGACCAACGGGTGCACAAAACTGTCGATCATCCAGGGAAGCGAGCTGGAAAGGTGGGAAGCTTTTTCTTCTTGTCACTCGAGTCGACGCTCATCGAGCGATTCTAGCTTTTATTTAAGCTAAATGACTAAGAATATCAAGCACGGAACCAGACGGAATCCCAGTCCGAGCGTTCGAACCTCTGCGTGAAACTGATTGACCCAGTCTCCTCCAAAAAGAGTGCCGATCATTCAAGGGAACGATAACGACAGGTATGGATAGTTCGACCTCTACGCACACGAATGCACGCTCAACTTAACTTTCCTAGTGATTGTTGTTGTCGTTCCAAGTGATTTCTATGAGGTCCCAGTTGCACTACTAGTTCTATTCTCTCCTAATCTATTATTTATAAAATAATATCCGTCTTTCCCCTCCGCCAGGAGATCACCGAGGTTTGGCGCCGGAGGACGTGGAACACGTCGACAGGCCACTAGGAGGGCCACGTTGTGACGTTAGCAATTCGGACAGCTTTAAAAGTACTGTAGTTGTGCAGAAGATCGAATTCCAACTTCCAGCATCTAGCCCGCTGCGCTCTTACCTTCAGTATGATGCTGAGGGATGTTCAGGAGCTGTCTCCGTTTTAATCCTGGAACATAGTATTTGCAGAAGCGAGTGTTTTCTGTGGTCGTATGTAGCCACGCATGCGTCACGTATTCCAAATAGGGACGGTCACGTTAGCCAACGTCACCGAGGCCGTCCACACATCGAACCTGACCACTCCGTCTTTGGTTCTCCTCTCAACAACAACGAGGTCTTGAAATAATTACAAGGCCCTCAACGACGTTTTAAGAAACCCGCAATAAACACCTGAGACGATACAACGATGAGCGGAGCAGGTGCGTCGACTTGTTCATCTGCTCTCCGGCCACATTGTTAACGTGTTTTTATCCTGTCTTCCCAACCGCCTCTCGCTATCCATTAACTGCCGTCTGCCATTTTTTTTGACCGGAAAATGCCCGTTTTCTCCGACCCCGAACGCATCTGGCCCTCCCCTCCGAAACGACATCAGGCTGGTTATTTCTGTTTGCGGTCCTAATGGCCGCGGGGCTACTGTTCTGCATGGTCTTTTTCGTGAGTCTCATGAATCGCCTTCTACGCTTTTGGAGCTTATCGCGTCCTTCAGATCATCATGTTCTCTGACCTGGAATGCGACTACATCAACCCGATAGACCTGTGCAATAAACTCAACCAAGTGCGTGTGCAGTTCTTTCGTGGTCTGCACCCATTGACCAGTTGCACAGTTTGTTCTGCCAGAAAACATCGCCCATGCTTTCCTCGCGACGTTATTCCTTCTTTCAGGGCAATGGACGGCCTTGTTACTGAATGCCCCGTTGGTTGCATTCAATGCGAACAAGTGCGTCGTCCCTGCACTCTTATGCGATGCGTTTTTGTTGACGGCTAGACGACAGAATACGAAACAAAAACCACATGTACGACGCGACCGAGATATTCCGAACATTGCCTGGGCACAAGAAAGAGGCCTTCATCAAGCTTGGGTTTTATTTGCTCTCGTTCTTCTACTATCTGTATCGGTGCGTAGGCCTTGCTGGCTCGGGGCGCACCCTTATGCTGAGGTGTCGTGCACAGCATGATTGTCGCACTCATCGCAGACAGCGAGTAAGCGCACGAAATCCATGTGCTATTCTGTCATGGCGCGGGTACATGCGCGGGATAGATGTGGAATGTTTTAAATTACGAGGTGCTCAATTCCACACGAGGATGACGACGAAGGAGAGGGAATCTTTTAAGAATCGAGTTTCTTTTTTTTTGTATATAGGATAAGGCACACGTTTTTGACGAGGCAGATATGTTTTGAGAGACAAAGCTAATAAATGTATGGAACCACCGACCCATCCCCGTTCCACGAAAAGGAGCGGCGATAATGGGTGCTAAGACGTCCAGTCATTCAGGACACGGCCTGACACTCGAACGACCGCGTGTACAATCCACCGAGATGGAGAGCGCAGTCATGAGCAACATGGGGAAGAAATGGCCGTGCCGCCGCACGAGGAATTGAAATTTTTGGCCCCGTATATATAGGCAGAAGGTTTGTGTGTGTTTGCAGTGATGGGGTGACTACTCGTGTGACGCCCCCTATCTTGATGATCGATCGAGAACCTGTATGGCCCTTTACCTCTGCGTCGACTGCGGTGGGTCCAAGACCGCCGTTGCCATCTGCGACGCGGCGGGCAACATCCTCGGCCGCGGCCACGGTGGCCCCTCCAATTTCGCCTATCTCAGCCTCAAGGACTTCGAGTCCGCCGTTCGCTTGACGATTAGTGACGCTCTCAAGACTTGCACCTCGCCGCCATCCGTTGCCCCCGTGCCCTTGCCTCCCATCGGAGACAGCCCGTTCGCCGCAGCGTGGTTCGGCGTCTCTGGCCTCGACTCTCCTGGTGCAATCGCAGAGGTCACTCCCACCCTCTCAGCCCTCCTAGGAATCCCTCCGGGTCCACGCTTGGCCATCGCCAATGATACACACCTGTTGGCTGCCCCGGTTCGGATGCATCCTGACATCAACTACGCCGTAGCAGCCATTGGAGGGACAGGCGGCATCGCTGTTTCCTTCAAGGAACAGCCAAATGGCCTCCAAGAGCTCGGGCGTGTCGGAGGGTGGGGTTGGATCCTTGGAGACGAGGGCGGTGGATTTCACGTTGGACGGGAGGCTGTCCGGCAGATGCTGGCTGAGGCCGACTTGGCCTCTGTCCGCGCTGCCCCTCCCCCGGAAAGCATCCTCGTTACGCGGATCTTGGAGCGCTTCGGACTCAAGAGTATACCAGATATTTTGGTAGCAGTCCACATCCCTGACCCCACGCCCTCTGCCGTCGCTCCCCAGGCTCTTCCTCAGTACTCTTTGCCACGGGAGAAACGTCTGTCATCCCTCGCCCCGTTGGTGTTCCAGTCGGCGTTCGAGGACGCCGATCCGCTGGCACTCCGGGTCCTCCAGTCAACGTCTGAAACATTTGCCTCAGCGATTTCCATTCTTTTGGGCGAGAGCGACGAAACAGCTCCCAACCGCGTTCAAGCGGAATCAGCTATGATTTCGTTTGGCGGATCTCTCGTCGGCGTCGAAGCCTACCGCAAGATGGTGTTGGATGCACTTGCGGCCAAGGGACATGTTTTCCGATACGTGGAATTTGTGGACGATGCGGCTGCAACTGGAGCGAAAGGCCTGGCAGCCGCCCATGCAGCCAAGAAGATTTAGGAATGTACCGTAGTTGCATATATTCAAATGTTGTATGTATTGGAAGTTGTTAACTACAAGCGGGCATTCATTGGTGAGCTGTCGAAAGGCAATCAGTCCTATCGTACAGTCTCCCAACAGTTCCAATTACTTCATCTCAATCACAATGTCTTTCCCCTTGCCGACAGTAAGGAAATCCTTCAAGTTGGTCAATGCGCGGACCTCCATCTTGCGTTGACTGTCCTGCGTTTCTGTGCCCATATGCGGCAGCAAAGTGATATTGGGAAAATCGAGGAGCCGAGGGTTCACCTGTGGTTCGTTCGGATATACATCCAGCCCCACTGAGGCAAGCTATTTACCGACTCTTAGTTTCGCGTCGAATAATGAGGCTAATCCACTCACATGGCCGTCCTCCAGCGCCCTGATCATGGCATCCTCATCGATCACCTTTCCGCGCGCCGTATTGATGATGATGGACCCCTTCTTGAGCTTGCGAATCCATTTCTCACCAACCAAACCGACGGTTTCAGTCCTTAACGGGACATGCACGCTCAGCACGTCTGCCTGTTCCAGCAAATCTTCCACGTTGGCAAAGTACTCGCACCACTTGGGCGCATCGACGACTTTGTTGCGCGAGTGGTAGATGATCCGCATAGGGAACGCGTGTGCAAGTTCGGCCAGCCGCATTCCGATTCCGCCTAGGCCCAAAATCGCCAAGGTGCGGCCGGTGAGATCGTGCGTCTTTGCAGCGAGTCCGCTGGGTTTCCATTTGCCGTCGCGCAGGGAGCGTTCGCTGATGGCGTATTGGCGGACAGTGGATATCAACAAGTACAGTGCAGTGGTTGCACTGGCATCGTCGACCGCCCCGGGCGTGTTCGATAAAGTTATTCCTGGGAGGAAGTCAGACTAATTGCGGAGAAGGGGTAAATTTATTACTGGACCCTTTGCTTTACAGGCGTGCACATCGATCTGGTCGTAGCCAGCGCCGTTATGCGCAATCCATTTAACGGAAGGAGGGAAACCGTCAATGATCTCCTTATCGAAGAATCCAATTTGCTCCGCCGAGGTATTGTCTCTGAACATGGCAACGACGCCATCGTACTTCCCGTTGGGCTTGAAACCCTGAAGGAAGTCCACACGCGTGGGTGAATCGAAGTACTACAGAGTAACATGAGACCTCGGAGAGCAGAATTGGGTCGAGAGTCGCTCACAATGACCTCCGCTATGGGTCCCAGAAGCTGCTTGACATCCTCGTCAGCCCAGACAATTTTTCCTGAGCAGGGATTTCGATAACCAGATGGCGAAGAGTGAATCGAGCAGTAACTAACCACAGATGAGGATACGAGGAGCCATGAGAAGGGGTGAAATGTATGGAGAACATCTGGAGTGAGTTCTTAAGTAGCTCGTCCGGCCCGAGCTCACGAGTTTCAGACGTCACACGCTGCGACGGTCCGCGGGGCCGATCTCTCAAAAGGGTAATTCCATTTCCTTTTTCTATTTGCCGCCCCCTGATCTGATGCGCTCAATCTACATAGAGTGGCCGTTTACAATCTGTTCTACCTTCATTTTAGTAATCCTCGCCGATAAGCTAGCAGCGGGATTGGTCATTACTTGGCCGAGTTTGATAAACCACGGACCTGCGACGCAATGCGTGCAATACCTCGCACCTTCTTGCATTCCGCCTGGACATTGTATCCCCGCGTCGTGTTCAGCAGACCACTGCCATGGAAATACTTCAGATACCTGTATGTGGTTGATCCGTACAGAAATGTCTCGAGAGAAAGAACAACCATTCTCACCGAAGGCAAGCCTCTTCTTTGAATTCCGAGTATATCTTCCTGTTGTATTTGCGCTAGAAACAGCCTTGAGATTCGGCGGAGAGGCAGAAAGGCTCTCACCTCGATCCGGCGCGCAGATTCTTCGTACAAGTGATTTTGGTGAATGAGGAAATGATCTGGAAGGACATAGTACGAGACCCCCGACAAGTACATCTCAAACAGGCATGCAGCCTTGTTGCCGCCGTAACCTACGAAACGCTCATCACACCTGGACCCGGACTATTCGTCAGGAGAAAGGAAGCAGTGGGCGAAGGCGCACCAGGGAGGACCATCCTTCTTGAAAATGACATAAGGTTCGTACGCCGATTGATAGCTAGTGACTTTGTAGATCTCGCCGGGCGGCGCAGCATAGTATCTCTCGTAATCCGTAGAGCTATGGCCTGGTCCCCACGACGCATGGAACATCCCGATCTTGCCAGCGTGCACGAGCGAGACTAGTGCGTCCTTGGACCGGGGGAATCTTGCTTCATCGGTTCCATCCGCGTACTTCGGATATTCAAAAGCAGGGACAACGAATGCAGCGGTTCCGGACCTGAGCTTGTCCATTGCTACTTCGCTGCTTCTGATTGCAGTGCGAAAATCGGTACACGGAGAGAAATCGATATCGAGCATCATCACAAAATCGGTCCGGGCAAAGAAACGGGCGATGTTGCGCCAAGTGTTGAATTGGCGGTCGAAAGCTTCGATGGCGGGTCAATACACCAGTGGAGAAGGATTTGGCTGTGAAACCGACCATCAATGACAAGGTGAACATCGACATTGCTGGCCATCTTCGGGGAGGAAAGGTACAACGTGTGAAGAGAATCCAAAAGCTCGTGGACGTGGTTTGTGATATTCTTGACATGGATAGTAACGGAAACAGGTCCTGGCCTCGCATTGGGACGTGCATTCGAGTGGAATTTAATTCATCTGACCTGGATAGTGTTCTACTAAGCGAGCAAAGACTTGGAACCTATTGCTGGTTACGAGAGTAGTGATTGTGATATCTTCCTTGTCGAAGGAGCCAGTAGCCCGGTAGAAGAATGGAATGATTTTGCTGGGATGCATGGAAGTTGCGAATGCTTTGGAGAGAAAGAAATCCTCGCTCATGGCAATAGGTTTCTCGTGGCCGAGACCATTTTGAAGGGCGAATTCGGACGACTCCCAGTAGACAAAATCCTCGGAGGAACGTTCCAGCAGAAGGTCAGAGAGGAAGATCGAGTCTTGGCCAGATGCAGCTGGGGTCGCTCGTCTGAGAAGGAGCGATTCGAAGGAGGGTGTCGACCACGTAGGAACCCGATGAGAGAGTAGAATCGACACAGCGGCGGAATGCAGAGGTGAGACGAAGAAATAATTGGTCGTATACAGGACTGATGCAAGAAGATAAAGCGCGAAGAGGAACTTGAGTATGCGTACAACCATGGTGGCAGGATATCGATGTCACGAACGTTGGAAACGATCGGCATAGATTTTCCGAATTTCCCACGCTTGTCTCACTGGTATGCACTGCGCAACCGTGCGCAACATCGCGACCAGTTGAAAAATGAGCGCCGCACTTTTGACAACATTTTCTAACTGGAATTCGAAGGACGGGACTAGTAGTACTAATTTAAGGCCACGAGGAAACCTCATGTCCTTCCAGCCCTCTCACTGGGACCTATGAGCTCTAACGACGGAACAGCTACACCGCGCGCAAGTACAAGAGCTCGCGATGAGACGGAGGACATAAGGGCAGTCATTGGCTCTATGACCGAAGCGCTTGCCGGCTTGTGCGTGTGTTCCTTCTCTGGCTTCAAGGACATTATTGAAACCCTCACCCAGAGAACAATCTTTCAGCAGCTTGAACGATAAATCTGGGGAGCTATCGAGACTAAGACCCAGCTCTGTATATCATCACTCTGAAAAAGATCGAACGAGATTTTTACCAGAACCCCAGCAGGATGCACCGCGTGACATACAGGCACTGCGCAAACAGATACGCGAGGAGAAGAAGAAAGGAGAAAGAGAAATCGAGAAATTCAAGCGAACGGCACGAGATGAAGTCAAGGAACAGATTGTTGCAAACTTGAGGTGTGTACAATGTGGCCTCATTGGGAACTGGGCCAACCACGTATAGGAACGACATCCTGGAGCAGATAAGGCAGGAGGTCTCAGCACAGGTTCAGCAACAAGTCGACGCCCAGATTCAAGAGCAGATACCCATCAGCTTGAAACAACAGTCGACGAACAACAAAACGCAGCTGCACGATGCCAAGACGTCATTGACCAACTCGTTCGTATTCGTGTTCTCCGTGGGGCGGTATTGATGGTATTATCAGGGCAGCAAGGAAGCGGAATGCGAGCTTGCGAATTCAGAACCTCGATGAGAGTCTGGCGGTTGTTTTGAAAACGGATGGAACGAAAGGAAAATTGTTTCCTGCAGACCTGCGGTCGCTGCTATCGTATGACGTCGGCCATGCCCGAGATTTGGTCACAGACTATGGGCTGGTCGACGACGATGTTCGCGAGGTGAATCTGAACCGGTTCCTGGGCCATATTGGTGAGTAAATGTTGGAATTTTCGCGGGCCAAGCTGAAGGCGTGGGTCTAGGTATACTTTTCCAGTTGGTTATTGTGTAGTCTTGCCGGGTTGTGTTGTGATAGTGGACTGTGTAGTGCTAATGAATTGAGAATAATGGATTGAGTACGAGGACAAGTTGTGAAAAGCGTGACTGGTCCAGACTCGGAATGAGCCTTGAAGTGCAACTCTGAGGAACGCGCATGGCGGTGGGCCAAAACCTTTGTTCACGGTGTATCTTGCTCTGATTTATTCGGTAGCATGTCGAATCGGAATCCCTTGCTCTAGTTCACCAAGCATACCGCAGGTTGATCCATTCCGAACTCGTCCTCTTCCTCCTTGTCCGAAACTTGCCCATCTCAGGCTCTGACACCGAGCTCGCGTCCAGGCTTGCCCATCATGACTTTCAAACCTACAACTTCCCTCATGCGTTGCCCCTTTCCCCTGCGTCCCCTACACCGACCCCCGCGCCGAAACAACGGAACCTTGGCACCCGATCTTCCAGTGGAGATCCTCGCCGACATTATGGACCATGTCGGCGACTGGGAGCTTGCCCGCGCAGTCGGGGTCCCAACCTCCTTGTCTCGGCCCTTGGCATGGTCTCGTGCATCGTCCACAGATGAAGCCATGCTCACAGGCTACTTGCCCCTCATCCGTGCCGCAGATCCCATAACGCACCCTCCAACTCTCGGGGCAGATCTTTCTGTACGCTTCGGATACGTAAACGTGCTCGAGTTTTTCTTGCTGGAATCGGCTCGGACGAACGACGGCACCGTCTTCAAAAAGATATACAAAAACGATCTTATCCCGATCAAGGCCTCGCTGCATGGAAGGCTAGGCGTGCTTTCTTGGTGGAAGCACGGGTTTGAACACCATCCTGATCTCATTCCAGCCCCTAGTCCTGGCTCCATCGCTCAGGCTCTCCACAACGCGTCCTCGCACGGCAGAGTTGAAGTCTTGGACTGGTGGTTGAACAGCGGGTTGCAGCTCATCTTTGACCAGGAGGCGTTGATTGGTGCGACTCGGTATAATAGGCCCGAGGTTTTATTGGTCCCTTTACAGGCTTCGTCGGATCTAACCAGTCCCGCAGGTTTTGGAGTGGTGGGATAAATCCCAACTCCCGATAAAATATCGTCTGGTGGATATTGAGGAAGCACTGGAGGATGCAATAGGAGGCGGCGAGGCTGCCCGGGAATGGTGGCGGGGAAAAGGTGTGGATTTCAACGCCCCGGACAAGGAGTGGATGAAATTACAAAATCTGAATTGACTACAGTATGTATGGACCCTCTCATATATCTATATCCCATCTGAATTTATACCCTAGTTACGCACAATGTCACTCCCCGTCCATGCTGCAGTCTACATTTGCGCGCTGTGCCAAACGATCCACCTCTGCCCAAGCGTCATCGGACTCGCCCCACATGAATGGGAACTCCCATCCAATTTCCTTATTTCCCATGCGACAGCTTGGCAGTGCACGAAATGGTGTCACCACACCGTGGCTCAAAGGCTCGCTGCCCAAGGCCCAGCTGCGAAATATAGCTGGATTGAAATACGTCGGAGGTCTCGGGGCGACGTACGCCAACGTTTTTGTCGGGATGTGGAAGAGAATGGGATTGGATTTATGCGCGGTAGGGATGTCATCCGAAAGAAGCGGGAAGGCCAAGTGGGTGAGGTCGGGGAACGAGGTGAACGGGATCTCCGCTATCCAGGAAGGAACAGGGCTGTCGTGTGGCGGAGCAGGGAGCCACGGATGACAGTGGGTCGGAATCCACAGTGTCAAATTGGTAATCCGCGAAAGGAAGGCCATGCCACCTGTGTTGGACGTCAAAGGATTCCACCGCGGAAGGGCCCCTGCAAAGGTGACGTGGTGGCACTTCCAATCCCTCGCAGGATCGGCCCCTGGACTTGAAAGTCCGTTGTACAAGAGATGCAACGAGCGAAAATTCAAACCGAGGGAATCGACGCCACGGATGACTTCATATAGCGCGCCATAGTTTATGCAATACTCGGGTTCATCTTCCATCAAAGCCTCCCAGCATTCGTTACTCCAAAATCGGCGGACCAGTCGAGGATAGTCGAGTGCCAAAGGAGAGTGGGACGCGGCGAGCTGTTTCTGCAGGATTATAGAATCAATGAAAGAGAAAACCTGCGGTGAAGTGGCAAGGACAACGCTGTGGAGGAGATGAGGCATGGTGGCGCTACGCATGGCATGAGATACGGAGGACAGAGACAAGGCGGTGGCGTAAGAGGGCCGTGGCGCAGTCGTATCCTCATAACTAGGGAGGGTAGCAACATGGATAATTTTGAGAGCCAGCTCAGTAGGAAGGAGAGTGAAAGGAAAGGCCATAGAGGTCGGGTCAGGATAGAGTGGACGAGATCTGAAAAGCTTCTTATTGAGGACAGAAAGAATAATAAGGAGGGGACCGTGGGTCCAACGGAACAATCAGCGCAAGCGAGTGGTTGTTCTTTAAGAAAGTCGGGACAAGACTTTGTCAACCATATAAGGAGACTTCCCCGAAGGCCCAACGAGGCCAGACGCCATTGTACGATAATTTTGGTTCCGCTGGTTTAAGGGTTAGCCTTGTACTGCGTGGGGATAGCTACTATTGTTCTCAGCGCGCCCATGCAGGCCATATGATACATGCAGCTTCGTCGGTAACAAGCAGAGGCTTGATAAGTAAGCTTGAAGTTCGGATTCAGAGCTGCTAGAAATGATTTTGACAAAGGCGTAGAACTGAGCGTAGCAGAGAAGAACGAGCTGAAGAACGTCGAGGGCATGTTGAAGTCGGACCAAAGTCGCCGAGTCGGAAGCTTGGGCAACATGATGTTACACATTTGTGACATGACATGTATATATAGTTCCTTGCTCAAATACTTACTGGCCATGGGACTCAGACTCGACCATATACCTTCAGAGGATTGGCTGATGGCTTTTTGTCGCAGCGAATTTTAACCTTCCGTCGTTTTCTGGGCATTTGCTGGATCTTCAAGTTGTTGCCACCTTGAAAATCACCATGCTCTCCGAGACGTAATAGACGACTCGGAGACTCCTCCAGTGACCCAACCACATCTCCTCAAAGCTATCACGCTCTCTTGCAGTAGGTCTCTGCCAGTCCATCTCCTGGTTTGGAATATGCTAGCCCAAATATCCTGACTCCGTCGTCGTTTCCCACCGCCTGAAGGCAGTTGCCGCCTTCCAAAATGGCCGGCGCGTCCAAACCATCGAAATCCAAGCTACTGATGCTCTTTTTCTCGAACCAGAGAATACTTATACTCAGGATATGCGCAGGAACTACCTTTGGTCGTGCTGCAGGCATTATACGCTTTCCCGGAAATCCTCATGTCTTGTGAAAATTTTTACAGCTCAGCTCTGGTATAAACTCATGGTATCCTCTTCGGTATCTTGGAGTCCCATTCGACCCGCGTTGGAAGCGACCCAATATAGTCGGACTGATTTCGTAACTTATGCCTATGTCGCGCGTGTTCGTTCGCATCAATTTCTTCTTGTGCCGCTGAACACTCTTGAAGCACGTAGTTAGGACGACGATTATGCCAATAACGATGCCAAGTTTCTTTAACTCCAATGGCGTCTTGACTCCAAGCAACAAGCAAGAAACGAGCACAGTTGATAATGCCCGTTATCATTCACGAACCTTTTCCCAACAGTTCTTGGATCTATGTCAGTAAGGCGAGCAAGATCCCCATCTAGGCGTCTCCCTTTTAAGCGGTACTATCGGTTTTACCGAGAATACTGCCGCTGGGTCTTACTAGATCAATTAGCTGCTCATTACGATGGAGGAATTGGGATATATTGTGTCCTTCGGATACACTACCGATTGACAAGGTATTGAAGCTGAGCAGTAGCGCAATTCTTATTGGCACACAGTACGCATCATAACTGGACCCACAGCGTCAAACTATGATCAATAAAGATTGGCAGGTTTGCATGCTGATACATAATCAGCCTCCCTTTCACACATACCGATGTCGTCCGAGGTCGACGTGTCTCTGCATTCACAGGAGGATGCAGATATGAGTAGATGTTTGGACTTTCACAAGGCGAAGAAGAGCCGTGGGTGAAGCACCGCTGTTTTCTTTCGATGATCACCGATACCGTATTGTGCCAGGTTCTCTTTGTGGCCGTTGGACGACGAACCACTCCTCTGGTTCGAGGCCGGAGACGACCGCAAACCAGATTGGGACAAAGACCCGCCCCATTTCTCATATCTTTGGCGTCAGAATTCCGATATACCGATGAGAATTCCAGGTCCACATATACGGACCAACCTCTTTGGACGAACTGCTGTATGGTATTCCATCATCATACTTTAACGTTGGAACTTATTGCTTCTACCCAGACGGAAGTATTCGCAGACTTCCCGACCGATTTTTACGATTCGCCATCGCCACCTTCCTCCCCGTCGCTTTCTCCGGTTTCTCCCGCATTTCCCCCAGCTTCCATTAATGGAGAAACCAGCGGGCAACCACCCACTATTGACCCCCCTGATACCTCGATTGACGAGGTGACCCAGCAATTATCGCAGCGCATTCGCCTCGACTCTCCTCCTCAGTCGCCTTTTTCTGTCGAGCCTCCCTACATTGCTAATGACGATACTGCGCTTCCACCACCATCGCCCTCGATGTGCAATCTATTCGTCAGTCAACTCACTATCCGACACTTTCTCGTCCTCCAGCAGCACGTTGTCGGCGGGATCGTCGAGCACTGCCCCGTCCACATATGCTGTTTCACCGTCACCCTAAACCATGCGGTACCAGCTCTAGCAGCTCTCCGGCTCCAGGTCTGCGTTGTTCGCCCAGAAGATCGCCGCCAGTGACTGTTTACGAAGTCGCTGCGCCCAGGGACGAGTGTTTGGGAGGGGACTTCGCAGTTACACATTCGACGAAGACTCCTGATGCCGCGGTCCCGCATCTAAACCAAATTGTTCTCGAAGAGCACCCCGTAGACGTTGCGCGACGCCGCCGAAGCACCCGTTCTGGGTCCCACACCGACGTTAACGAAGACTTGGAGCTGGCGATGGATGATATTGATCCCCACCGGCGAAAGAAAGCTATCAAGGCACGAAAACGCCATCCTTGCACTGTGGATGGCTGCACCGAGTCATTCACCAGACTCAATGATGTTTTGCGCCACATAAAAAATGCTGCGATCCACAAGGGCACTGTTCAACAGGAGGAGGCATTAGCTGCAGCCAATTCCACGGTATGCAAATATTGTGGAGAAGAACTCTCAAGAGCGGACGCAGCTAGACGCCACGAACTCAAAGCGTCTTGTGGGAAACGGACAATCAGAAAAAAGAGCACGTATTCTATGTTGCCTGCCTATGTACTGTGAGCCGGCGTTACCCGGCAGTTCCAGGTGTCGATAGCGTATATTTTTCTAACCTGTCGCGTTATTTATGAGTCGGTTCGTTTTCTCTGTAGGCGTCGTGTAACGCTTGTAACATCATGTACCATTGGAATTGAATGCCGTCCACCCAAGTAAGATGAAAACATCGATACATAAGGAACAGAAGCAGTGAAGGACGAGGAGCGTTGAACGTATCGAGTGGTCAGGAAGATAGTCACTTGTAATTAGGGAACAAGAAAATGCATGCGTTTTTATCTCGGCACGGCGAAGGATGGAAAGTACATAATAGTAATAAGGGATGAAACAGAGCGAAATTGCTGATTCTGATAAAATGAGAAAGACGAGACCCTGTGATGCAAAAAATTATTCCACGTCATGAAGATGCCTGTGCCCGACGTGGTTAGTGGGTGTTCAGGGCCATCGGTGAGCTTATCGACTTACTGGCCGAGAACTTTGTTCATTTTGAACATATCGATCTTGTCCACGTTGAAGACTGGTCTAAGAGCAGGATCACAGATAATCTCTCGTTTGTTGTTTGGGTTTTGCTATTCTGGTTAGCAATCGACCATAGAGAATGGCGAAGATAACACACCAAATCGTTGGACTTTATGTAGACCCATAATTGCTTCACGACCTGAGGGCGCGACATTGTTTCTACCCCCAACACAGCTGCCAAAGGCTCGCTGTGCAAAAATTAATATCGGCGAAGCACGGGAAGGCAAGGATATACCTAAGCAGGTACGGTTTGGCAAATCCTCCTCTCGCAGTCCCACCTTCCCCCGTCCTCTTCTTCTTCGAGGGCCGTTTGCCGTCACCGGGTTCACTGTCGTCATCCGTATCGACCATTTCAGCGCTCTTCGCTTTGGACTTTCTCTTCTTGGTATGGCCATTCGAAGCCGTAGCTTTGGGCTTACCGTTACTTCGACGCGTTCGGCCGTTGATCTCGCTTGACAATTGACGCGCCAGCTCCGCGTCGCTGAGTTCCCGCTTTACCGCCTGCTTGGCCTTCTTGGTTGGGGGCGGGCTTTCGTCTGCGGCATCCTCCGTGGGAGTGGCGTAGCCCTCGTCCTCGCTTTGCCGTCGCTTCCGCGACACAGGCGGTGCCAGCGGTTCTTCCACCTCGGAATCTTGGCTCTCGGTTGCGCCCTGGACCTTTTCAAATACCCGGGCAATGACTATATCTACGGCCTCGCGGTGCTCTTTCAACAGGGCCGGCGTCAATGACGGGTCTATCTGCTGCAGCTGCTTCCTAACGCGTTTCGCGCTGATTGTGGCCAGGTCTGTGCCAGGAGCGGACAGAATTTCTTCGATGTAGGGCTCCAAGCTACCAACGTCGAAAGCCATGATATGCGTATTCGGCGACGTCGAGGAAGGAGGGATGTGGTCGCAAGGGGATATGGCAAGAACAGAGCCTCAGGAGAGGCGCGTTTTAAGACGATAGACGATTACATAATTTTGATCCCTACTCTAATTAATATTCGACATGCAACGGAAAGCACTACTGATACACTGAGAAAACCCATATCATCGCAGCACGGCCCATTCGTCGCGCTCTGGTCCAGCAGGAGGGAAAACCCCATTTGCGGGTGCGGGGGGCCGATTTTCATCGACACCCCCTTCAGGCGGTTGTTGCTGCTGATCTCGTCGCATCCTATCCACAATACGTGTACGCACGTAGACGAGAACCGAGACAGCCAGACACAGCAACAAGAGGAGCACCGTGTCGGAGAACTCGTCGGGTTCCCCGTCACCACGCCCTCCCATATAGTCATCGGACCCAAACTCAGTGTCTTTATCTTGCTCTGCGTTCCGGCGATCTCGTGCCCACTGTTTGTAAATGGTCAGCGCGTAAAAGAAAGTCACGGAAAAAGAAAAACGAAACCTGAATGGGATCATCCTCATCTCGTGAAGTTTGAGAACCTTTTCGTCTACGAAATTCCTCCCGAGCCTTGCCCATGTACCAGGGACCATCCTCTTCGTCAAGATATGTACGTTCTTGTTCCAAAGCAGGATCTTCAGAGGGATTTTTCTCGGCTCCTGTATCAAGCGCGCGCACGTCCGCGGCCTTGGGGGGAGGTAACTCTGCAGCAGTCGAGTCCGACGACCGTACAAACAAGAACCAGAGAAGGAGCTTACGAATATCTTCCTCATCGAGAGTCCAGATGTTCAGACCATCTGTGCCACCCATAAGAGTGTGCCAGAAACTCCTAGCGTACAGCTTGAGAAGGGACAGGTAAACGGGAAACGACGCTTCCGAGTTGGTCTCGAGTGCCATGTCATAATGCCGTTTAGCGAGATGAAAATCCTAGAGATGGTTTATATCGGGGGGGTCCAAGTTGTTTTAAAAGCATAATACCTGTGGAACCCCGACTCCGTTTTCGTACATCCAACCTAGATTCCACATAGCGAGGGCACTCTGTTGGGTGTCCGCCGCAGATTGGTAGTACTTTGCGGCTTTCTCGAACCGCGCAGTCTCTGTATCTTCCCAGACGCCAAGACCGTGATAATAATAATCTCCTACTTTTACCAGGGCGTCGATGTTGCGTTGAGCGGCCGCACGAGTCCATTGCGTCAGCGCCAAGCGAGCAGTTTCGTTCGAAGGGGTGGTGGGCGAGAATCGAGTTAGACGCAGGACACTCTTATCTAAAAAAAATCGAGCGAAAAGCGAGGGGAAAAAAAACTACACGTACCTTGATCCAAGACATGGGCCAAATTGTTTTGAGCAACCTCCGATCCCCTCTCTGCTGTTATCCACCATTTGAGCATGGCCATCTCCTTCCCTCTCTCCGTGCCAGACATCCATGCGATTTCAGCATCTCTTAATAGATCGTCTCCCCATATGCCGCGCTCCGAGACAATCTTGTAAAACGACACAGCCATTGCACACGAACTAGAAGCCATAGCACGCGGCATACCAGGGGTATCCGCTTGGGCAGATTGGATCTGGCCTAGATAATAATAAGCCTCGAAAGGCGATCCGTATAGGACCGCAGTCTCAAACAAAGCTGAGGCCATCACGATTTCCCCGCGAGCTGGATTTATGTAAGTAAGCATCCAATTTCTGGCTGAGCATAAACGAATTACTGAAGTGATATTTGCCCAAATTGATCTGGGCCTCTGCAAGCTCTTGACCAGCGGCGGCAGTGAAATACGCCATTGCTTTTTTGGAGTCCACCTTCAAGGATGGAACTAGACCATCCCTCCAGATGATTCCGAGGCCATTCTGACACTCTCGGTCGCCATGCTCGCTGCCTCTTTCAAACCACATTTTGGCAACGGCTGGATCCGCTTTTACGCCTTCGCCTCTCAGATACATACGACCTAGGAAAGCGGCACTAGAGGCAGCGAGCCCGACCGGAGCGTTTTCATCCTTCAAAGGAGTCGGCACATATTGAAGAGGATTGAGCGGATCCCTCGGCCAGACCAGACGCGCGATCAAGAGGAAATAGTGCCGTGCTCGTTCAAAATCGCGCGGAACAGCCCCCACCCCTTCACTGCCGGATCCAATGCCTCCTCTTGAGGAATAGATGCTACCTTGGTAGAATATTTTCCCTAACCGATACGCGAATTCGATCTCCCTTCGGTCGGCGTTAAACTAAACACTGATTCAGCCATGCGTAAAGAGTGCAGTGGATCACCAACCAGATAATAGTCGAGAATATCTTCCCAAGTTTCTCCCGACGCGCGCGATAAACCTGCCCTAATCGCTGCTCTCTGAGCGTTAGCCCCCGTTGACGCTACGCTGGCTCCTGGACCATAAACACCACCGACGAGATCGGATAGCCTGGTAGGTGTTTGCGGGAGAGTCCGCCCTCCTGGCGGACCTGAACGGAACATATCCATAGCTTTGATCATAGGTGTCTTCAATTCGAGCAGCTCCGAAAAAAAAAGGGCATACCTTGATCCGCGGCACGCTCGTACCAATCAACTGCTCTGTTGCAGTCTTCCAAAGTACCAATCCCACTCCAATATCGGTAAGCGAGAGCCATTTGGGCACCTTTGTCACCACCGTTTGCCGCAAACGTATAATAGAGCTGCGCCTTTGCTTGATTGATGGGAACCACTCTCTGGTATCCTGTGGCATGAAAGAAGGCGAGGTAACTCTGAGAGGTCGCGTTTCCGGTGATGAAGGCGTGAGTAGCAAAAGAATCGTACGCCAGCTTGGGATCAGAGGGGAAGTACTGTGAGGGAGGGAACTGAGAAGAAACAGATTCAGACTGGTACGACAGCTTCTACGTTAGAGGCGGAACACACCAGAGATACGTGGGCCAGTGTGTACAGCGCGTCCGAATTCCCCAACTCGGCCGAGTGCTGCAACAAATCAATGACCTTGATTGCTTTGCCCTTGGTTTCTTCTCGTTTCGTCCTGGACTCCTTGCCGAATCCCGAGAGGACGACATTGACTATCTGGCGCTGGAGTTTGATGGCAATGCGCGCGGCACTCGCAAGAGGCCCTTGACCCTGCACATTTGGAAAAATCGATGAAAGCATGGACCTAGAGTTTGGACTATTTCCAGCAGCAAACGAAGAGCCATAAGTGTGTAATGGTGGATGTGCAGTCAAGGTTGATAATGTATTCAAAGCTTGCTTGTAAGCCCGGGTAGCTGATACTTTGTCAGTCGCACCATAAAACTGACAAAATGGCAATACCTTCTGCTGCTTGATCGAGGTCGGCATTATTCTAACTGCAGTTATACACCATTTGAATAATGAATGAAGGATGTGTGCCCACCGTTTTACTTCCTCCGTTTACTGACGGGTCATTGGTGGAATATGCCACGGATTTCTGAATGCAGTGTTAAGACATATAGGATCGAACGGCGCAGTAAAAGACAGTACTTCCGGATTTTGTTCCTGGGCCGACGAGGCCACAGCCAAAGCTATAAGGCCAAAAGCGAGCCAGGAAGCCCTTCGTGCAAAACAAGACTTTCGCTTCGTCATTTCAAAAGTTTGGCGGGCGAGTCAGAAAGTGCGCCACAGTATTCAAGCGCAAATCATCCGAAATGGAGTAGTTGGAGGAGAGGAACAAACGAAAGCAGCTGCACACGCTTACACGTAGCTAGAAGTTGGTCACGACACCCCGGTCCGCATATCCGTTCCGAACTTTTCAGTCTATGGCCCCGCTGAGTCTAAAACAGCGCAATAAATTTATTGCCGTTTTCAGAAAAGTTGGCGCGCGTGACTTTTTGTGACTTTTTGCGCATTTTGCTGGCCCAACGTCGGCAGCCCATATCTCCACAACCCCTCCACCAAATCACTCGAGTCCAGCACCGTTGGAAAGCGCTTGTTCAGGCCTATCCTGCCCCGGCATTTTTTGAGGCTGACTGTGCCCTCATTTTGATGGTATCTCTCAGTCATCTCTACGCACAACCGCGGGCCCTAGCAATGGACAAACAAGTTCTCCTCTTGCACATCGTGGCCATAGGTCCTCAATGTCACTGCCCGGAGGGAGCCCCATGAAAATCTATGTATGAGAGCGCCGGCAATGGCTGATTTTTGTGGGTGACATTTCACACCACTTTAGAACGACTCCATCCGGCCTTCCCTTGGTATGTAACCCCCCAGGATCTCCACAGTAGCATTCCCTGAGCTCCTTCAATAGTCTAGGATTTTTTCTCGGCATTGGATGGCCCTGAGATGCGAAGAGAACAATGTAATTTGCAGGCAGCAGAAGGTGCGATTCACCTTGTATTTTACCTCACATATCCTAACGAATGTGTGGTATAGAATCGGTTTGACTCCTCTGACACGGGGGGACAACCAGACCAGTGGTTGGATTATTTGAAACTAAACGAATGACGGTACATCGGACCTAAATATTAATCCACCTCTGCGTTTGACCCACAGTACGAACTGATCTCTCAACGTCCCATCAAGTTGGGCAGTTGCTGAAATTGTCGAGGCGATCAGTGTCACTGTGCTAGCACTGTGTGGCAAGACACCGATTGCACCACGGAGATACATCCACAAAGATTCGTGGGACGGGAACGCTTTGACGAGAGATAGTGCATGTTCAAAATGAGTGAAGGGATCAACCAACTGGCCCAAAGCGGAGTTATACTGAGTGAGCCGAAAAGATTGCCACCGACAGACGAGGCTGTTTAATTGATGCATGGCAGAATAATCTGATATATGACTCTCTATCCAACGCCGAAGGTTTTGTAGTTCAACCACAAGTAACGGGAGGTGTGGGGAGTCGAGCGGATGAGAACTTCTGAGGGATACAAATATGCACTGGGCGACAAAATGATGGTGCGACCAAGCATGGTAATTTCGTGGATAGAATTCGCAACACCTCGAAATTAGCTCAAACTCTTTTGAAGTGACATCGGGTGGAATTTCAGGAGCCTCGCCGGAGCTATCACATTCCCAGCCCTGTGAGGGCGTTCCTAAATCCGCCTGGGATGTGCGCGGGTAAAGAATGGAGAAAGTCCAGCGTCGATGAGCCCATAGGATCGATTCTTTGGCGCTTGTGCGAGAACTGGACAATAATCGCGCAGAGAAAACGAGCTCCGCATCCGCAGACAGGGCACCGGTCTGGATCAGACGCTTGCGAACGTTCAAGGCAGTCTGGTGGGCGGGATTCGCTAAGAGAATGACACACGAAGCGTCGATCTGGGATGTAACATTTTTTGACTCTACGTTGAGCCGTCCGACAGCAACGAGGTACAGCTGATAAAGGGTCTTCGTGGGGACACCTAGATGACCATCCACGAGCAGGAATGGAGAGTTCATGGATGGTGCAGCGGTTTCACCGAGCCAGTGCTCGATCCCGCCTGGAACGATTTCCACCGTCAATCTTGGATTGACTTGTAAGTAAAGCGGGCAACGATTCGTTCGAACACGTACGATGAACGCTGCATCAAGAGGTTAGCCAGCTGATGAACAAGCGGATTGGCCATGGATGTTCGAAGTAAGGAGATGTTTGGTTCTGCGTCCTTTGCGAAAAATGGTATGCTTCTTGTTGCGGTCGGGCGACACGCCAGACCTATTTCTTCGTCCGTCTACCATTTGCGGTCTTTCTACACTGCACAGAAGTCTCGTAAAAACTCGGCGCCGCTTCCGAAAGAACGTCCACCGCTTTCCAAGACTAACCGCTCAATGGACCCAAAACCGCTCTCTTATGGGGACGGCCCAATGGTTTGGGTGGACTGTGAGATGACGGGCTTGGATCCTGACAAGGACAAAATTCTAGAGATCGCGGTAAGTTGTGTTGTAGTTCTTCTTCCCCAACTTTGAAGGACTTCGATAGGTTCTAATCACGAACGGAAACTTGGATTTGGTCGATGAAGGAATTGAATTCATAATTCGTACCGACAAGGCGAGCTTAGACGGGTGCGCGGATATCCCTTCTTCTCAGCCTGCCTCGCCTCATACGTTACCAGCATGGATGAGTGGTGCACCAAGCAACACGGCCAAGTGCGCCTACTATCATCCAACCGTCACAGGACTCATCCCGGCGCACCTTTCCAGTCCGGTCTCACACAAGCGTGTCTAGATTCCACTCACTCCCACGAAGAGGTTGCTAAAGCCGTCCTTGACTACATAAAGAAATGGGTTCCTCGGAGACGCACCGGCATACTTACGGGTAACTCTGTGCACGCCGACAGAACATTCCTTGTGAAGCACATGCCAGAAATAATGGAATGGTTACATTACCGGTCTATATTTCGCCCTCGTTGACGCGCGAACGTACTGACCGTGTCCTCTATAGCATCATTGGTAAGTTCATCCCTTCATCTTCAATGAAAGTCAGAAGCCAACCATAACTTTACATTTAGACGTTTCTTCTGTCAAAGTAAGTCTCTCATCTCGTCTAGAACGCCTGTTTGAGGATTGTCCTTCGAAGGAACTATCCCGGCGATGGTACCCCCAACTTGGCATACCAAAGTTATCTGAAAGTAATCACCGGTTAGTTTTTCAGAAATCCATCATACATCCATGGTGAGTGACGGCGTGTTCAGGGCCTTGGATGATATTCGAGGGTCAATCAAAGGTGATCGCCAAAATGCTATCTATCTTCGCTCTGATGGACTCTACCGCAGAATTACAGTGGTACCGGCGCAATATTTTCATTCCGCCCATCCAGCCCCCTCCGGATGCGAGTGGGAAGGTGTGAAAAGACGCAGCACTTCCAGAATTTTACGTGTGGCGTACCATCCTATGTAGTTCTCAAAGCAAAGTTTTGTTCAGCGTTCTGCGGAACGAGAACAAGATAATGAATTATCTTAAAGTAGTAAAAACGTATCCAAGCGAACGGCTCTATGATTTGCGGTAAATCTCCGCTCGCAATAATTTGGATTTCTTAAAAATCCCACTGCAGAAGCACGTTAGCTCTGGCACAAGAGGAACACTGGTAGAACCTACCAAGGTGCCAAAAGCAGGTATACCCTCTTTCTTACACCCTGCCATCATCTCGCTATTGCCTCCCATGTTCGATGTGATAAACACAACCTCAGCGCCCCATGACACGTAGGTTTCCTTTATCAACTTCATGACGTCCGGTCGGCCGCCTGGGAAAAGCCATGAGGTCCGACGGTAAGTGTCATTATTCAAAGCCTGACCTCGCTCTTTCGAATCCCAAAGGGTGTACTGTTCTGGTGGAAGGTTGTCGTGAATTAATGCCGAGATAGTTGGGCCAAAGGTCTTGGCCTGATCAGAGCCCATCCAGATCAAGTACCTTGAATAAGAAAACAAGTAAGTTGAAGAGGATCGTCAGCGGCCCGTGTGACATTCACCAATCCGGGCTCTATCAAGAAGGGTCAATGTAGCCGTAGCCGATCATCAATATTGGGGCTTCTTACCTGCAAGCAAGTCGAAAGTGCGGCTCCTAACCTGTGGAGTCCATAAGCATCTGATCCAGCCCTCACTTATGAGGGTAACTGACCCGGTGCCGGTGCAGACTCGGATACCCCGCTTGTATATCTTCGAGGTATTAGAAACTCCGGCGAACTGGTCAACTGATTTAGGGAAGCTAGTTTAAATTTGATCCGCGAAGCTGTGCCAACCTTGAGTTGCCTCGTCCACAGATGCGTTGGTGGATGATCGACGAGCTGGTGCAATCATTTGGAACCGTAGCACTAACACGGAGGTTTCACGCACTGCCTGGGTGAAATCTCCCTGGACACCACAGATGAGGAAATGTTCTTGGCTCTGGCGTCCCTTGCTATCCTGGCATCAAATAAGAACACCGAGACTCCACTGAAAACCTACGAGATTATGCCAAAAGCATGATATTCCAGGATCGATCCTCGGGAGATTCTCGCCAACAGCCCCTGCTGCATGCCGCGCTCAAAACGGATAACCGCGACTTTGGCCGATGGCTGCGAGACCTCAGATCGAGTTATAGGGGTAAAATCGAGACATACAACTTCGACGACCACTGGGACTTTGCGTAGTGTTACCCAAGGGATGATAATGCTGTCATACGCCAAATCAGTAGAATAGCCGGAAGAAAGTCGGCTTGTAACTCCTTACAAAATAGACATGCATACTACGAACCAGAAGTCTTGTTGGCGTTGAATACCATCCGAGTTCCATGAATGAGTGTAGATGTCATAGCTATCGCCGAGTACAACGAAGGTCCTACATATTCATTCAGAACCTTATCGGCATGCAAAAAATTTACGCACCAAGCTGCCAGTATCATTTGGATCCTCATAGGTGACACGTGTGAGTTTACTTACTAGATAGTAAGCCGAACCTGACGGAAAACAGATCAGCTGGGTCCTCCACTTGCCGGTGATCATGCTCACCACCCGACCAAGCGATGATATCCCTCGAAGATGCTGGTCATGAATGAGATCCGGGCGGGACCGAAGAGACGAGGCCTTACTTGTGATGGGATTCGCGCACCCAGGGAAACTGGAGGAAATTATTGTCGCTCAAAAGATTTATACCATGAAAACGTACAGCAGAAGCCATGGATATTAGGACGGCAACACAAGTGACCACGCCCGCAGTGATGACAGACACAGGATAGTTTCGAGAGTTGATTCCAATAAGAATAATACGAAACACTAGCCAAACCGCGCCTGCGGTCGCGCAACCAGAATGGATGCCTCCGAGATGCTATTCAAGACGGCGTTCGTGTTCCATATTTTCTTTACAAAGAGTACAAAATACCTGCAGAGCGGACGTGCAAGCCAAACGAAACCAAAGCGGTGGCCACTGTGGTTGTGAATAAGCTGCGTGGAAGAGACAATAGAAACTTACCTTTGCAAATAGAGTGTTGATGATCAGGTATAGCAAGCGACCGAAAAGTTCGTTCCTCATAAGAATGGCGACTTGCAAATTCCCTAGAACAAACGCGCCGGTGTATCTTCTAGGGTATTGCCATCTACCGGTGGCAGCCAGGAGAAGACCCATGAGGTTCAACACCACGGTGAGCGTATAGAATTTTCTTCGGGAAGTGGTTGGACACTGTCAGGCGAAGCGGCGCGGTGGGCGCGAAGGCGCACCTGTAGGTGTTGAACCACAACTGAAACTTGATCGCACGGCTGGTCTTGCGTGTTGGCTTCGGTACAAAAGAAAGAGGAGGGACGTCTTTGACCAAGGATGGTGGCGAGGGGGCGTTGTGTAGCGTAGACGCCGATTCAGAGCGGGGCGAGTCGAGCGGGAGAGGAGCTGGGGCGTGCATTCCCTTCTCGACGTCATGCGAGAAGGCAGACATAACTATAGTTTGTTGGATTGGATCCGGGGCATGGTTCGCTAGATTAAATAAGGCGCCAGGGAGTCCAGATCGCCAGGAAGGAAATCAATCGGAAGCGTTGCGGAATCGGCATATCGTATCGCAGAGAATACCCCGAAGTAGCCGTGTTGCCGCGCATACTACCGCTCAGCCGAAATTTGCGAGGTCACTGCATGTCAGCTCTGCGTAGATCGTCCCACAAGCCGGAATATGGGGCCCGCAATAGGTTATCGTGCTTCATTGCCCAGGCACGTCTGCTGCGTGGTGAACAGGCCGGCACCGGAGATTAAATCGGGACAAGTGACAGTGTTTCAAGTGCATGCGTGCCAAAGCAGCGCTTGCTCAGAGGGATTTTACACACAGATTTTATTCCCAGGGAGTTGAGGCATAACCAGCATGCTTACGTAATACACCAACCTTCACCAATTCTTGCATGTTCTCGGAGCTATCGATAGGATGCGGGTGTTACAAGATAGGCATCTGACTGGTGTCGTTTCAGCCGAGCAATATTTCGAGTCGACAGATCAGAAAGCTGACTGCGCCACTGGGATAACTGCTAGCCAAAAACGAAGGGAGGCTCAGCCAGGACCTTACTCAGCTAGTTTTGTTAACCTCTGGAAGAAAATGCTTGCAGAATTTGTCGGTGGTCATGGTGAAGTTCGATTTCGAGTTTTGGAATTCCCCTGGGATCAGATATACACGATCGTCAGGATGTTGGGACATCATGGGTTAGCAGAGTACTGCTTATCGGAATCTTCTTACCGTCGACCAACTCCGCGAAAAAAAAAACTGCTCACACTGCTGTGAGTTTTTACCCGTTCCGCGGGAATCAGAGATGCGGCTTTATCAAGACCCAGAGCACTTTTGACAGGTGATTCAAGAGGGATATACCTGGGTTGGCCAAAAATTGAGCCTGGGCGTGAGTCGAGACAAAGGACTTCGCAGGAGGCGTCGTGCATGCTTGGTGCATGCATCAAAACAGGTAAACAACCACCATTGTCCCGATTTGGAAATTTGATCGACCTTCGCCGCCCTTCGGGATCAACTTGCTAATCCCGTCAGAATTCAACCGACAGCCCTGGGACGGGATAAATGCGCCAAATAGCGTAAACAACCGAGGCAAGTGCAGGCTTGAGACTTCCGCAGAGATACCCGGTTATCGAAACAGGTGTGGCGAGGAACACCGAAATTTTACATATGGCTTTAAGTCTGAAAGTTGAAGTTCTACCAAGAGGGTCTCTCAGATATACTATTTCGAGCCCAACTTCAAGCCCGATTTCAAGCCCAACTTGGTCCCAACTTCGGACACAATTGTCACCATTTGCTCCAGGGAAGCACAACGGGTGGGCAAAAGTGAGTGGGGGAAGTTGGAGCATGAAGGTCGAAGTTGGATGTCAAATCGTGCTCCGGACCGTGCGAAGCTGGGCTCCAAGTTGGGCCTCAAGTTGGGCCCGAAAAAGGATATTTGAAACAGCCTAATATTAATGACGGAGACCTTATGGAGATTGTAGAACATCCCAGATCAACAACGGTCAAAATTCACCTCGACCGAAGTCAATTGACTGCAGCCTGGGACATCCGCAGTGTGAATTTATACGGTACCGAAACTAAACCGAAACATGCCTGAGGTGCGACGGCAAGGAACACCGAAATTCAATGGTGCTGAGTACGTTTTGAAGCTGTATCATTACGAGTATTATCAGACATTCCGGATCGACGACGGCAAAAAATCCACATTATTTTAAATGGTGAACGGAGCCAAGTCAATGCGGCCTGGGACCCCCGTAGTATGAGTTTGGACCCGGTATCGAAACATGTTGATGTACGGTAAGGAACCGAAATTAACAGAGAAGCTTTCCCATCGGCGGAGCTCCCGCGCGCACGGGGATCATATTCCAGATCCACAACAGATAAAATTTACCTCGCTCACTGCGCTGATCATGACTCAATATGAGAAATCCAAAAAACTAAGCACCCAGCCACTGAGCCTGCCGAGCTACGTGTCGAACGGCGCTGATAACGTCTCCGGTCCATTAGAATACACTCTGTAACAGGATCGAGGGAGAAAGTTTTATTAGGAACCTCTCCGCAGCACTTAGACTACTACTTAGTAGCCGCTACTCTAACTCTAACTCTGACCAGGCTACTATATAACCAACGTCAACATCGTGCGCACTCTCAGCATTGAAATTCGTAGACAGTTTCGACATATGTAACTCACTCCGTGGCTTGACAGCCCCGTAGGTACACAGTTTACAGTGTGTTGCCTCAATTTTAGTACAGTGTTGAAGCTGGGAATTGGATGGCAAAAGTAACTTACCAGAGCATTTATGTATCGTGAGCCTCCCATAAACTGCAGGTGTATAACATATGGCTAAACGTACGGTCTGACTGTCAGTATCGGCTGCAAGTATCCGGGTCGCGTCGGAAATACGCGTCCAGCGACGCGTCGACCAGAGTTAAACGCGGTAACGTGACCGACCGAGATCCTCTACTCAGATAATGATACTCAGACTGTTGGAACTCAAAGGGCCCACAACATACTTAAATGCCTTCGAAATTCCAGGATTCTGTTGACTCCCAGTGACCGTACATCTAATGCTGAATTGCACACGAACAAATACTTGCAGTAGCGCAGCGGCGCTTAGCAGTGCTGAGCAGGGTGGTTCAACGTGTTTGTTGTAAAAACGG
This sequence comes from Mycena galericulata, assembly GCA_029289565.1. Classification (NCBI taxonomy): domain Eukaryota; kingdom Fungi; phylum Basidiomycota; class Agaricomycetes; order Agaricales; family Mycenaceae; genus Mycena; species Mycena galericulata. Next base: position 501,775 of record JARKIA010000025.1, read on the forward strand.
CCGATCGTGGCACCATTCACTGCAATACAACTAGCTCCTGGCGTCAGTTCTAATCTCTGAGATCTACCTCTCAGTCCATTACACGTTACAGTCACTGCCATCTCCCACCAACGGGCAAGTTGCAACATTGCGCCGAACGACACCATGTTTCTTGGAAGGAAGGCGATGCCCACCATACTCCCAGCACCACACTACCACCATAACTACTGATAGACAGTGACTGACTGTATGCATGCACTGCGTCAGACTCTCACACGGGACGCTGTGTGAGTTTTCTATCTTTGAAGTTCAGTCCTGGAAGCTGCGTACTGTATACCGCACAGAAAATAAGCTAACGTTAAATAACTGCGTTTCTCTTTCTTGTGTTTTGGCTACATATTGGAAGAGCACTGGCAAGAGATGTAATGCTCCCGATTACTATTTTAGGCGATCAAAACCTTTCGGGTTAGGGCTTGCGAATTTTTTGGCGAGTCATTGGCTAATTCTGTCTTGATTCCCAACTTGCACCAGGCTAAGGCCTGACGGTCCAGGATGCTTTTAAAACCGACAGGCTTCCTGCGACTACGGTCGTGCATCCGATTAACTCGGTGCACACGCGCTTTTCACGCTCCTACTCCTTCCCTTCGAGCGGTTGCAGCACCTGCCGTTGGAGCGTATGCACCGAAAGAGGGCGAACATGTCCTCAACTCCCCTTCAGAACTGGCCCGTCGCATATCAGCCAAAGTTCTTCCAAAAATCCCTCGCCCGGACGTCCAAAAGGTCGTAGTCGTGGGAAGCGGTGGTCTGAGCATTGGCCAAGCCGGAGAATTCGATTATTCTGGCTCCCAGGCTTTGAAGGCGCTCAGCGAGGAAGGTGTTCAGGCTGTACTAATTAACCCCAATATCGCAACCTGGCAAACCTCCCACCAACTCGCCTCGGAAGTTTACTTCTTACCCATTACCTCGGATTATGTCGCATACGTCCTGGAAAAGGAACGACCCGACGGGATCCTGCTTACCTTTGGGGGCCAAAGTGCACTGAATGTTGGAATCGAATTGGACCGGATGGGCGTGTTAGAGCGGCTAGGCGTCAAGGTGCTGGGCACGCCGATTAGGACGCTTGAAGTTTCCGAGGATCGGGACCTTTTCGTTCAGGCTCTCAAAGGTGCGTGCCTGTTTGAACACATTCTCCGTGCACCTGAATTTCCACAGAAATCGACATACCCGTTGCCCAGTCCACCGCCGTCTCTTCCGTAAACGCCGCTCTAGCCGCCGCCGAGGCCATTGGTTATCCCGTCATTTTGCGCTCCGCGTTTACTCTGGGTGGACTTGGATCTGGTTTCGCCGAAAATGCGGACGAGCTGCGAGACCTTTCTGCAAAGGGCCTCAGTCTCAGCCCCCAGGTCCTTATAGAGCGTAGTATGAAAGGATGGAAGGAGTTGGAATACGAAGTCGTCCGTGACGCTGCAGACGTATGTCGGATGTCGTCTCTCAATACAATTCATAACTCTTCATCAGAATACAATCATCTGTTGCAACATGGAAAACTTTGACCCCCTCGGCACGCATACGGGAGACTCGATAGTGGTTGCACCCTCGCAGACTTTGCCCGATGACGAGTACCACATGCTTCGAAGTGCAGCGATCAAGGTCATTCGGCATTTGGGTGTTGTCGGTGAATGTAACATCCAGTATGCGCTGAACCCGACCTCTCGGGAATATTGTGTGATCGAAGTTAATGCCCGGTGAGATTTTATCTGCCGCACTTCGAGTGTCAATCGCTCATGTAATATTCACAGTCCTAAGTCGATCAAGGCTCGTTTAGTTATCATTGTAGTGTACAGGTTCACATACTGATATTTCGCCAGCGCTCTCGCTTCTAAGGCGACAGGCTATCCGTTGGCGTACACCGCGGCCAAGATTGCACTTGGCCACACCTTGCCGGAACTTCCTAACGCTGTCACAAAGACAACAACCGCTTGCTTCGAACCCTCTCTCGATTATATCGTCACCAAAATTCCCAAGTGGGATCTGGCCAAGTTCTCCTCCCAGGTCAATCGCGAGATTGGCTCCTCTATGAAGTCCGTCGGAGAGGTGATGGCCATCGGGCGTACATTCGAGGAAAGTTTACAAAAAGCTATCCGTCAAGTGGACCCGCGATGGAAAGGTTTTGAAGTCTACATTGAGCCTGAAGACCTGGAGAAAGCCCTGACCCGGCCCACCGACATGCGGTTATTCGCCATCGCATATGCCATGTACACCAAAAACTACACCGTCGACCAAGTGCACGACCTTACCAAGATCGACAAGGTGCGTACAAATCTAGTTTGTGCGAACTTGAATTCAATGCGGTTCAACAGTGGTTCCTCTACAAAATTGACAACATTGTGCAAACACACCACGCACTCAAAGCTGCGGGTTCCATCGAAAAAGTCGATCACGAATTGATGACACGGGCCAAGCGCATGGGCTTCGCGGATGTTCAGATTGCGGATCTCATCTCCTCAACAGAAGACATCGTTCGCGCGGCGCGGAAATCTCTTGGAATCACCCCCTTTGTGAAACGGATCGATACTCTTGCCGCCGAGTACCCGGCGCATACCAACTACCTATATACGACCTACAACGCTTCAGAGCATGACGTCGATTTTGACGAGCACGGCACTATGGTGCTTGGAAGCGGGGTATATCGCATCGGTAGCAGCGTCGAGTTTGATTGGTGTGCTGTTACGTGCGCCCGCAAACTCCGCGACATGGGCAAGCGGACCATCATGATCAATTATAACCCGGAGACCGTTTCTACTGATTTCGACGAAGCTGATCGACTATACTTCGAGGAGTTGGGTTTCGAGCGGGTGATGGATATTTACGAACTTGAGCAAAGTCAGGGTGTCATCGTCAGTGTCGGGGGTGAGTGTAATTCCCCACCACAACCTCACAATGCATTTAGTGAATTTAAGGACAACTGCCCCAAAACATTGCCCTCCGTCTCAAAAACAGCGGTGTCAAGGTTCTTGGGACCGACCCAGAACAGATCGATACAGCTGAGGATCGCCATAAATTTTCCTCTGTTCTCGACAGTATAGGAGTGGACCAACCCGAATGGACCGAAGTGACCACTCTCGATGCCGCCAAGGCCTTCGCAAATAAAGTGATGTGAGTCGTCGTCTTTGCGCCACCAATCTTGCCTCATCTATCCATCCAGGTATCCGGTCCTCATTCGGCCATCCTACGTCCTCTCCGGCGCAGCTATGAATGTGGTGTACGAAGAATCTGCTTTGGAATATAATCTCTCCGCAGCAGCCTCTGTCTCTCCCCTACACCCCGTCGTCATCACTAAATTTATCGATGAGGCCCAAGAAATCGATGTGGATGCCGTTGCTCATAATGGAAAGCTCCTTGTCCATGCCGTTTCAGAGCACGTCGAGAACGCAGGTGTCCACTCCGGCGACGCCACTTTAGTCCTTCCCCCTTTCTCGCTCACGGAGTACGATCTCTCTCGTCTGAAAACAATAGCGGAGAAGGTAGCAGTCGCCTTCAAGATTTCGGGTCCGTTCAATATGCAGATCATCAAGAAGCCCATGGCGGACGGCGAGGAGGCACAACTCAAGGTTATCGAGTGCAATCTCCGGGCTTCACGCTCCTTTCCCTTCGTGTCCAAGGTCCTGGGCCACAACTTCATTGACACGGCCACCACAGCGATCGTGGGTCAAGAGGTGCCTGAACCGGTGGATATAATGGCTGAGAAACGTGACTACACGTCTATCAAGGTTGCACAATTCTCCTGGACTCGTCTTGGAGGTGCCGATCCATTTTTGGGCGTAGGTGTGTTGTTATCCGCTCCTTCGCATCCATGCCAACACATTGAATACGATCAGAAATGGCGAGTACTGGCGAAGTTGCGAGCTTTGGGAAAGACATTTACGAGGCATACTGGGCATCTCTTCTCAGTACCACCGGTTTCAAGGTCCCTAAAGCCGGTTCGGGCGTCTTGCTTGGTGGAGACATTTCGAAACCAGAGATGACGGTCATTGCTAAGCGGTTGGTCGATCTGGGGTTCAAACTTTACTGCTCCTCTCCTGTCGTTGAGGAGTTCTTGAACGAGATTCAATATGTGGCTGCAAAGCGCATATTCTTCCCAACCAAGGACAAGCGCAAACTGCGTGAAGTCTTTGATGAATACGAGATTTCGTGTGTCATCAACCTGGCGAAGTCGCGTGGAATGAGTTTCACAGATGAAGATTATGTTGCGCGAAGGTAATCGTAGCCTCGCTCCGTCGTTTGTTTTTCTCACGTTCCTCGCAGAAACGCCGTTGATTTTGGGCTTCCCTTGCTGAACAATGCTCGTTCCGCAGAGCTGTTCGTCGAGAGTCTTGGCAGAAAAATACCGCAAGGCGGCTTGCGGAGTTATTCCGAAGGGCGCATACCAAGCGAGGTTCGTTCTTGGCGGGAGTTCGTCGGTAGGCGGGCTTAATCGCATCTAAAAATCAAACGGAGCTACATAGGCAGTTCCATGTACATATAATTTCCCTCGTAGACTTTGCTTCGAAATCTTACATCATTACTGCAAATCCTCTGGTGTACAAAGCTGGGTTAAATCCAGCTCTCGTGCGATCTCGCCCGGGCGGGATTCATCAGCAGCCTTCGGGATCCGATTCAGGGCGAATTTGGCAACCAGTTCTGCGCCGAGTTTTTCCTCAATCACATCCGCTACAAGGCGCCCGATCACGGGTAAAAACTATGGAGGGGTCAGCTTTTGCTTGAAGAACGAAGGCAAAGAAAGGATTCAACCTTGTAGGCATGACCGCTTCCCGCAGTCTGATGATAGTCAGAAAAGTCTAATGTTTTAAAGGTAGAACGCACTGCGAACATCAACGAGTTTTGTGACTCCGGATGGTATCCGATGACCCAATCCCCATCTACTGAGTCATTATACCTTTGAGAGTCTCAGCTGTCCTTCGCCAAGAACAAGTCATGACAGATCCCACCAGCACATCCGTGTAGCAACAAAAGGTTTTTCGGCAAGTGCTGGATACACCATACGGAGCCCATCCCGTAGTTCTTTGACGTTGGTTTTGGGGATCAGGAGTCCTGTTTCGGGGTCGCTCGTGACGGTGCGAGGTGTAGATATGCCGTCCAATCCTACACTATGAGTATAGCCAGCTAACGGTACGTATATTAGTCGGCCGGGTTGCTATAATTTGAAGTGAAAGACACGAGCCCGCGTGCACGGCCATCTTCACCAAATTTTCTTCATTGGGCTGGTGTTGGTTTGCGTCAGGTTCGTGTCCATCACAACATAAAGCACATTTTACCGGAAATACGTAAAAGCCAGACTTGAAATCCAACACAACAGGACATTTTCGATAGATATCCCCTTCTTCTTGTGTCAGTTGAACCATGGCAGTGCACTGTCTGCGAATACGGCAGTCAACGCGACGTAAATATGGCTGAACCACCGCTGTACCCAGTCGCTTGGAAGATATTGCCCGAGAGAGAAGGGAAAGCGGATTTTGTCCATGATCCAGTTGCAATAATAAATCGCTCCGCATGGAATACAGTGCCGTCACTGCAACGCACACTTGTCGTCTTGTGGCCTTGCTGAATTATTTGGGCCGCATTTTTCCCTGGAATAATTTTCCCGCCCAATGCAACAATTTTCCTCATCAAAACGGAGACACCTTGGCCAGCGTTGGCCCATCCACCATCACGATTAAGATATCGCGTGCGGTCGACGAAGCTCCCGACATGGGCTCCAGGCGGGAAAACCTCGCGTAACGCGGTCTGGCTGTCCAGAGGCTCAACACGCAGCCCCATTTCCATATCATTCAGGTAAGATCTGTGAGCGTAGTCTACGCCGGAATCCCGAGACCCTAGGATAAGCACACCAGATCTGGAAGATGTTAGCAACGACACAACAAAGTAATAAAACGCTAGGCCTACTCATGATACGTATCGTTCCATTCGGCCTGATCTCTCCACGATCGAATGGCCTCCTGGGCGAGTTTGGCATAGAAAGGGTCCGAATACGACGTGCGCACAACTAGGAATCATAAATATGGGGAAAGTTTCAGATGGAGAAACGACTTTGCTTCTGTTGAAGTCGTTGCTGGCGGAATCTGGCGGAGGAAGTATTGTGGACCGGTCGATGACTTCAACCGACCAGCCCCGCTTCAGTAGTTCATATGCAGTCGATAAGCCAAAGCACCCAGCTCCCACGATCAGGGCCTTGCGGGACATGTTCAAGATCGCGCGGAAGTCGAGCGCCGTTAACGAGTATATAACAGCCACGAGATATGGGCTGGACACCGTAAGCGTGATATTGCGGCGGTAAGACCACCCCAGATGTTGATGTACGGTATGGGTACTACGGTCCGGGTGTCACCCGTAAGTATACGGCCGTGTGTCCAGCCCTAACGTCGAGATGTTTTGGAATCTTCAGGACAGGAGATGCTTCGGTTATCGGCCCGGGCATCCGAAGCCGTGAAAACTTTTTTGAATTATCAAGTTACATTACGATGTACATAGGCTGCGAATTACACTACACAGATTACTCAAAGTGCATTTAATATGCCCATGAAGCTCATGCGAAGAGCCCGACGATGATTGGTTGCATTTTCCCGTCTCGAATGGCCTAGAGAGCGAAATTCAGAAGTTGGCGCAGAAATATACATTCCGGACAAACCTCGTGAATCAGAGAGATGTGTGCTCCGATAGTGTCCTCATCCACGCCCATGCCATTGGCGAACGAGTTGTAATTTTCGGCACCGTGCATCTTGATCCCCAACGTTAAACGAACGAATTCATACACGGGTCGCGTTTTGTTGAGGAAAGGGCTAGCGGGAGCTGCACCTCGCTCTCCCCAGAGATAAGCACGCCGAAGACTGTCCAAAAGTGCCTCCGCCCGTGTTGCGACTTTGGAACGGAAAAGAGGGATCGAAGAGAAGGCAGCACCAGAATTCGAACAGGATTGGCTGGCGAAAGCATCGACGAGTACGGTGGAACTGGACGCGGCCACTTTGACCATTCGTTCGGCGGCATCCATGGTGCTGGTATTATTGAGGGCTTCCTGAAGAACCGAGTGGACCTTGGATGTTGTCGCGCACAACTCGAACTCGGTCAAGTAAGGGCTAAAGAGGAGAGCAAGCTCCTCGCCGGCTATTTTGTTCAGACCATCGCTGAGCTCGTTCTGGAGGGCACGTAGATCCAAAGCTGATAAAGGTTTTAATGACAGTGTACATAATCATCATCCATACATACCTTGGCAGAGGACGTAGAGGTAAGATGCAATCAGGAGGGACAGGACATCCAGAGAGTCGATCGTAGCACGACCAGAGATCAAGGCGAGTGAGCTTAAGAGAGAGTTTGGTCTCATGATACGAATGAGCGTAGAGAATCACGTACTTCACAGCCTGATTATGCATCTCGGCTGATTGGATGTGCGTGCTGACGGGATTCGCGAGATATCCGAGCTCGGAAACATAGGCGGCTGTAGCAATATCAATTCCTTTAGCGTGGTAGTTGAGTGACGGGTCTGTCGCCGCCAGGGACGGTGGCAACCCGCGGTTCATTGTCGGGTTGACAAGTTCTGTGCATTGGGAGAAGAGAAGCTTGCCCAGATGGTGCAGCCCGAGTCTAGTCTTCTCCATGACGTTCGTCACCGCCATAGCCTGGAAATTGCCACCATTGTGAATTTTTCCTGTGCTGCTATCAACGAGGGGATTGTCGGTGGCTGGTATTTGGGTTAAGAAATGCTTGGCTTCATCTAAAACGAGATGCACACACTTGAATTGCATTCCCGAGTGATTGTTTCAAGCGATGTAAGTAGATCCTCAATCTGGGGACCGATAAACTGTGGGGCAGTCCTTAGAGGATACCGGTCTTGCCGCAGAACACCTTCATCTTCCTCAATTGTAACCTCTTGCTCTGAGGTTATCGCGAATTTGGATCCATCAAGGAGATCCCAGATGATTTTAGCGGACTCGATCTAATAAAAGGTCAGCGCGGGGCTGTGTCGAACTGAGAAAATTCACTGGCCTGGCCCGGATGAGGTCGCGCGATATCGTGGATGAATGGATCAAAAGATCCGCGACTTCCAGCAAGCGCTTCTGTGCCCATGGCCGTGCAAACCTGGGAGAGAAGTGCGAGGTGTACCGCGTCATTGAGTACGAGACAGGCAACGGATGCACTGAAGGCAGTTCCGTTCAACAGGCCGAGATGCTCCTTCAAAGCCAGAGGAATAGGCTCTATTTGGTGCGCATCAAGGGCTGCTCTGGAGGATACGATTCTGCGGGCACCGAATGCAGCAGGGCCGTCGAAAACTCGGATAGACGGGTTTCCCATCAAACAACCCGCGACATAGGAGAGGGGAGCCAAGTCGCCCGAGGCCGAGATCGAGCCACGGAGTGGTACAAGAGGAGTGATGTTTGCGGAAAGAAGTTGGTTCATTTTTTCAATGAGTTCCCACCTCACCCCCGAATGAGCCCGAATCAAGGAGTTCATGCGGACCAAGATAGCACCACGAACTGGGGAAAGGATATTTTAGCACAAGTTTTGAACACGGCAATAGAAGAAAAATTCACCCCAGCTTTCTGGCATGCTGGAAGAGTGTAAAGGATCTAGTAGAGGAAGGGCATCGGGAACCGCGGTAGAGGAGGGGAGGACGCCAGCATGTAGAAGTTGAAGGAGGGCATTTCCCAGAACCAATGGTTGGTCTGTCCGGGTGTCCGCGCTGCCACCGAATCCAGTTGAAACCTAGAGATGATACGCATCAGATTCGATGAAGCATCCATCGACAGACTAGTTCATACCCCATAGACACTGGATTTCTCTGTTACTTTCTTGTGAATTAGGGCGTGGCTTTGCTGGACACGATGTTTGACGAGAGGTGAGCCGTCTAACTCCACAGAGGCGTTGTACCGTGCTGCAGCAGTTACTGCAGCTATAGACAGCGTTTGGCCATCGATGACTACAGGCTTTCCAGACCTGTAGGCTTCTAGTTCCCTGCAGGAGGCTAGGAAATCTGCCAGGAGCGTTACTGGCTTGGTAGGGGCATTAATGTCCGGGAGAGGCGGCATCGAAGTTCGAAGAGGGGAAGCGACAACGCGTACAACGCCAACAGAAGAGCGTCTGCGCGATCGGGTGCGAGTCTCGGACATGATTAGTGAAGTAGAGTAAGTAGTAGGACTGGAAAGATGGCAAAGGCCGTAGGGCGAAAGTGAAGGTGATGATCAGCCATGGCTTTCCAGCTGTCTGTTAAATAGCAAACAGCCCTCCAGCCTGGGAGATCTCCCAACATATCGGGAATTCGAGATGAGAGTGGTGCATGGCACTGGGCAGTGCAAAAGCCAGAATGAGCGGAGTGATCAACTTTCTCCCGGAGGAAGTAAACACAACGCAACGCCGACGCCCAAATCAGGAAATTTCAACGTGCAGCCGCGAACAAGGAACTAACACGATCTCGAACCTGCCCACAGTTTTTTTCTTCTTCTCGGCCCAATTCACGCCTACCTTTCTTTCCTTCCAGTTTTTACGGGGACGGAAATAACAACTCGGAGCGCCATTCACGATTGATTGGCTGTGCGATGCACCAAAGTACCTTGATCTCTGATTATTGTTGGACACTGCCCGCCATAATCATGTCCTATCAGTCGATTTGGGGTGCGGGTTGTATGTCTGAAACTCCGATACGTAGATGATATGCGTCGCGCGAAAATTGAACTAATCACCGAACGGTCCTCGAGGCAGAATACAGCGGAGGATTGGTCAGAATCTATCGTCGGGCAGTGCGGGTGTCCTCGTGGCTACTAGCGGATTGGCTAGCGGTTGACGTCAAGTTGGCGATAGAGCGTCTCTTGCGGCTGGTAAACAAATTACCTGTCCAAACGTGAGCCATGGCACTCCGCATTCACGCATATCCTGAGCCTCCTTCATTCAATGAATATGGATAGACTGCCGTGGCGCAATTCAAGCCTTCAACCCCAGTGAAAACCCGGGCACGGGAGGTATTGGCAGGTATCGACAGGTATCGTGCTGTCACCAAATATTGTGTTCCGTGGATTCAAGAGGAATCCCGGTGCCTCACGATACCTTACGATGCCTCAGGTAGCAAAAGTGGGAGCAAAAACACTCATTATATTGAAAAATATCGGCAGGTACAGTGGGGTATCGTACTACCTCGCACCGTTGCCCCCGCTCCTCGCCCCGCTGTCCCTGCTTCCCCGCCCTCCGCTGCCGCCCCGCTGCCCCGCTCCCGCGTCGCGCAGAGCGGGTCGCACTCCGTTCCACTCTCCGCCCCACCCATACCGCTTCATGTCGTTTGCGTTCCGTAGGCGAGAGGATTGGCGCGAACGCGAACTTGAAGGCCAGGTAGACGAACGATGGATGATGGTGGACGCTAGGTACACGGTGCGCACTTGTAGCTATCAACACGAGTTGTATACCTGCAAAAGAAATCAGGACAAAGCAATAGGATGGAATAAAAGACGCACGAGTGAATGTTATACACGACAGACGATGGGTCTAAAAATGGGTAAGCCCAAGCCACAGCAAATCAACATAGAGAACATGCCTTTGCTGATACAATTACCTGTAAACCTGGCAGGTTTTGAGTCAGTGAAGAGACGGAGACACCGAGAAACTACGCACTAATGAGGTTGCCCTCGCTTAAAAACGGGTCCAATACCGCTAATGGGGACGATTTCAGCTTTATCGACAGACCTTCAAGAGATTTACACCCACCTGGCACCGGGATATTCATCTCGAGAGAGATATGGCGCGTCGACGACTCCGCCGGGTGGTTGACTGACGTGAGCCGTTGTGGACCAGTGGATGGGACTCGGTGGTGTGCGGAGATACTGGTTCGGCTGCCGAGTTGTCGCACAGACGGGCAGCGCGTCGCGCGCGAAGAGGACTTGAAGGAGGAAAGGAAGAGGAAGATGGGAGTCAGAAGAAAGAAGTGTCGCGCTGTCCAAGTAGCTACGTCATTTGTGACGTGCATTTTGTTGGCGCCAAAAGGATTCAAAGTCAAGTTGTTTTGAAGTACACTTCATTTTAGACACCCCTTCCGAGAACACACGATACCAGTCGATACCGACCTGGCCGGGCGATCCCTACCGATCCCTGCCAATACCTCCCGTGCCCGGGTTTTCACTGGGCTTCAACTTCAAGGCGGTCAGTCGCGGTCGTTCCGGGCCAGGACCCCTGATTATCCCGCCAAATGCCTGATCCCAATCCCGACAAATTTGGAGAAATTTTCGCGTTACCCCTGTGTCAAATCCCGACAAATTGGCCCAAAATCGGGTGCAGGCCTGTGTCAGATCCCGACAAAAACGCGCCGCGGCCGGAAAAAAATTTCGAAAATTAACCATGTGGGGCCGATCTGGGTCGAAAATTTGGGAATTCCGACAATTTGGTCCGATTTGGGTGTCTAGGCCTGTGCCAATCCCGACAAATTTGGCCCAGATCAGCCAACTTCCGTCCCGACAAATGGGCCTCCGTGGGAACAGGCATTTGTTGGGACTATCAGGGGTCCTTCCGGGCCGGTGCGGGATCATTCCGAGTGATTAGTCAGCCACGCTGTGGAAAGTTTTGTTTTCATCACTTCACGCCATGGTACGCCTCAAGCTCCCTGTTCTTGTCTCGAATACGATGTTCTGCGTAGGCAAAAGCCAAGAAAACTCGCAAGTTCGCCGCCGTCAAGCGCATGCTCAATCCAAATGACATTCGGCTGTGCGTTCTCAGATTTCTCCTCATGGCTAGCCAATCCTCAGAGAACCCAACACAGAAAGGAGAATCAGCTTAAACAGAAAATGAAGGAGGAGAAAGAAAAAGAACAAGCTGTCCGTCGAATGTGCGCGCCTTCGTCGACATTCAGTGCTTTAGTGCCTAATCTGCTGTCGCAGTCCTCAAGTTGCTTCCTCCATGTTCTTGGCACATAACGCTGCCCTCGTACCACCCTACCGGGTTCTTATCGATACGAATTTCATCAACTTTAGTCTCCAAAACAAACTCGAGCTCGTCAGCGGCATGATGGATTGTCTCTACGCCAAGTGTATGTCTTCTCCTTTGTCTGGACATAGAATTGCGCCCAACTGCTCCTAAGGCATACCATGTATTACCGACTGTGTCATGGCCGAATTAGAGAAGCTCGGTCATCGCTATCGTGTAGCGCTGAGGTGAGTCAGTTCACCCCTCCGGCCTGTATCTACTAATTCCTTACAGAATAGCGCGCGATCCCCGTTTCGAACGATTAAAGTGCACACACTCGGGCACATACGCCGACGACTGCCTCATTCAGCGCGTTACGGCGCACAAATGTTACATCGTCGCGACGTGTGATAGGGAACTGCGCCGTCGAATACGCCAAATCCCGGGTGTACCCCTAATGTACGTGGTACGGAAGAGGTATGCAATAGAGCGCCTCCCGGACCAGGGGGCACCGACTTGATTGAAGCGCGGTACTGCCATTGTCAATACTGCTACATTCAAGCCTACCACTTCATGGATGTACATGATATATTTACCAATTGCACGCCCACTTTTGAGATCATGTTGCAGAAATGTAAACATCGGGCAACACAACCATCATGTCCGCGCTTAAGCCTCTTCTTGCCCATGTACTCGAGGTAGTCTCCGTAACTCGACCGCTTTTTCTGGCACTGCAGGGTCCCCAAGGATCTGGCAAATCGTACCTCTCTGCCCTCCTCGTCGACGAACTTCGTTCCCGATCGCTCAATGTCGCTCTACTCTCTCTCGACGACATATACCTTCCTCACGCAAGCCTGGTGTCTCTCTCCGAGAAGCATCCGGACAACGCTCTGTGGCGCGGTCGGGGTCAGCCGGGCACACACGACGTGCCGCTTGGATTGCAAGTTCTTTCCCAGCTGAAGGAGGGCAAAACGGTCGAAATGCCCCGTTTCGAGAAGAGCCTTTATGACGGAGAGGGCGATCGTTTACCGGTCGGGTCTGAAAGCGCCGTCGTTGTCGTTCCGCCTGTAGATGTCGTTATCTTCGAAGGTTGGTGTGTTGGCTTTTATCCGGTCCCTTTGGCCGAGCTCGAGGCACGGTGGAGTGGCGCGTGGGCAGAGGAGAGACAGCGGCTTGGTCTAAGTCAATCAGTGCGCAAAGAGGATGTCCTGCAAGTAAATGAGACTCTAAAGGAGTATATTCCGATGTGGAATTTCTTCGACACGTTCGTGCAGGTGCGTCCACTTCTCAGGCACTACCTCTTCGTTATCTTACATCGCCCCGTGAGCTCCAACCTTCTCCTTCTTTGGAGCAATCACCCCTCTCTCTAATTTACAAATGGCGATTGGAACAAGAACATCATATGAAGGTTCACAATGGCGGCCAAGGCATGTCAGATGAGGGTGTCAAGACGTGAGCGGTGGAGATTCCTTGAGTTTCACGCTGAACTAAGTTGCTCTCAAGATTTGTAGACCGTTATATTCCAGGCTACGTTTTCTTCGGAGATGGTCCCATGATTGGATTTGGTTCTCAGCATCCTCCATGGATCGGAAACTCTCTGCGAATATACATTAACCACGACAGGGTCGTGGTTGGGACTGAAGTCATGTAAATTAAATTGTAGCGCGGATTGTTGTCACCTATTTGTATGCATCTGGCGCGCGTTTCCAGCACATGTCAATCATTTCGCGAAACGCCCTTGACAGTGACACTGTACCCCCATTACAAGGACTGAAACGCGTATGTTATACGCCCATGTCCCCTCCATCCTTCTACCGTGACCCTCCGAGCCTCCCTGTGGCAAGGACACCCTTCCAGAAGTCAGCCTCCATCCCAAAAGCACCCATCGTAAACCCATACGAAAAATTCACCCAGCCACAGTTTGACGCGTGGATCGGAGACATCACCGGCGCGTTGCGAGGAGCACTCGGGTACAGGGCGGAGACGCCGCCGAAACCCAAAACCAGGACTCAGTGGCACATCCCCGCGCGGAGCAGCGAGGCGCCCGACGCCACCTCTACAGGACGTCGATGCTGAACCGGACGGCTCTTTTGCACAGGTGAAGGCGCGTAGGGACACACCCGGAGACGCCAAAGGAAAGGGTCGTGACCCACGGGAGGGCCCAGGGCTGGGTAAAGGCGACCGCGCGGCACCTATCGAGATAGATTTGGACTCAGACGAAGAGGAGGAAGCGGAAGAGGAGGAGGAAGAAGAGTGGGAGGAAGACGATGAGGCGCGGACGTCCGAGGAGGAAGAGGAAGAGGAAGAGTATGCGTTGCGGAATGGGGAGAGCTCCGCCCATGCTCATGCAAGGTATAAAAAGTATGCGGACCGTCGTGATGATGATGCGGAGGAGGACGATGAAGTCGAAGGGGACGCTCAGAACGCCATTGAAGTTATCTCAGATGACGAAGCGTGCGACGAGCGGCACGCTAATGGAGACGCGCTCCCAGGTGGCCAAGATTCTGGCGAAGAGTATTCGGACGAGGAGGACGCGAACTCGACCTCTTTCCTCGTCGTCCCCCAGCAAAAGGCTACCCATGAGTACAGTGATGAAGAGGAGGAGACCGGTTCAGAGTCAGAAGCTGAGGCAGGTCAGCGTGTTTCAATCTACGGTTATGTACTTGTCCTGAAATATCTGCAGCACATGGTTCTTCACCCCCTCGGCAAACCGCTGGCCAACATTACCTCGACAAGCCTTATTATGCGAACGATCTTGGAGACGAGGATGACGAACTGGACAACGACGTGGGCTCGTCTCCCCCTCGACATGGTGGAGACCCAGAGGATTATAGACCTGGATTCCGATGAGGATGAAGAGGGCGAGGCCTTTGAAGATGAGGAGGAAGCTCTTCTCGAGGACGAGACCTTAGGAGACGAGGAGGCGGAGCGACATGAAGACCATGACCGTCCTCGGCTTTCCATCCCCAGAGATGTACAAGATGAACAAGACGACGACGTCCTTCCCGGATCAAGTCCCATTCTCTCATCTCCCATCGAACCTGAGCAATCCTTTCAACAAGGTCGCGAGGTTTTCGACGTTGATGAACTCGAAGATGAGGGGGATATACATGTTACACATACTCGTATGTCCTCTTTCCTTCTCGCAAACTGTTTATTCACTTGGACGCACCTAGAAGCGAAACCTTTTGATTGGGATCACCCGCCTGCGTTCGCGCGAGGGGTGCCTGCCTCTGGTGCCGGGCATCTAGCGACTCCAGTGGAAGACGACATCCCTGAAAGCGACACGTACCCGCTGGAAGAAGTATTTGGGATGAGCGACCTCCTCCCGACGTTCCGGAGCCAGGTGCAGACTGAGTCGGACGGCCGAATCCCTCAGTTTGAGGTGGAATCCAGGAATAGTATCGAGGCAGATCCATTCTCAGCAGATCATGGATACTTTGTCATCGAGGAGGAGGATGCACCAGTGCCCGACAACTTTGAAAACGTCGACGGATACACCTTCTCGCGGAGCATCTCCGTCGACCCTCACCAATTCACCGTGGAAGAACCATTTACGGACTACGAACCCGACACGCGTGGCATGAGCATCGACGTTGTCACAGTTGATGGGAAACTGGACGGCCTAACTATCCCCGAGCCATGTAGCGGGAGTGCCGACCAA
The DNA here is from genome assembly GCA_029289565.1 of Mycena galericulata. Lineage (NCBI taxonomy): Eukaryota > Fungi > Basidiomycota > Agaricomycetes > Agaricales > Mycenaceae > Mycena > Mycena galericulata. Next base: position 517,346 of record JARKIA010000025.1, read on the forward strand.
GAGCTGGGCGATGTTAACACAATCACTCCTCGCGAGGACGAGTCCAGCATTACCGCTCCCCAACCGCAGCTAGAAGCTGAAGCGGATCCAGCTCTGTCCGGGGAAGTACCGGAAGCCTCATTTGCTTTCGGGGAGGAATTCGAGGGAGGACCGTCATCATTAGACTCACAAATCACGGTCGAGCAGACCGGGGATGTGGGCAGTCCCCTGCATGCTAGGATTCCCATGCCTGTCTCGGCCGACCCCGCAGTCTACGACGCATTTACACAGCAACCACCGACAGCGCCTCCCCGTCCTCCCATGGTTCTTACTCTTCCCGGTTCGCCTCTACTACTGAGTCCTGTTGGGACACCCTCAGGACAGCCCACACCTGTGTCGCTCCCTGTCCCAGCGTCTCTGTTAAAAGCGGTCCACATACGACAAGAGTCGGGCTTGTTCACTCCTACTTCTGAGATTCCTTCAGCAGCGGCAACGCCCCCGGCTGATCCTCCGATTCAAACGCAGGCCGTACCGGCCTCTAATGCAAATCAATATGGCGTAGACAAGACAGAGGACACCAGCATTTACCACTCTCAAACTGCTCCGGACGTGTGGGTACTCATCCAACTCATATTCAACTGATGCTTATCATGGTTCCGCGCAAGTAGTTCAGCACATTTGGCCGTTCTACCTGAAGAGGGTGCAGAGGAGTTTTCTCGACTCGTCAACGACGAAGCGATGGTTGATATGCTTCCTACCGAGTTAGTGGCTTTGAACGAAAACCGTATGGATGTTAACCTGACCCCGCAGAGTTAACGACGAAGTGGAACAGAAAGACACTGTCTCGGTAATGCACGAGGACGAGCGGCGAGATACAGTTGTTGATGTCTCCGCACCTGAGTCAGTTATATGTTCTTTCACCATCCGTGCTCTGATTCACACAACTTGTAGGTCACCACCGCCTACTATTGAGGAACTCTCTGAAGAAACCGTCAACGAGCGGACCGAAGAGCCCCGAGACGAAGAGACATCTGGAGCTACCGAAACCGACAATTCAACTTCCTCCGCTTTAGAGCAGGCGGCGAACCCTATTGAATCACCTCAGACTAACGGGCCTGACCTCATCGTCCCTGATTTCTCCCCCGAGACCGCGTTGGATTCTTACCCCTCGAAAATAACTTTGGCTCCGAGCGCTACTCCCGTCTTAGAGGTCGATCCATATCCATACAGCCTCTCCACGCCGGGGGAACATCCGGATCCTATGGAGCAAGAAATCTCGGGGGTTTCTTCTCCGTCGACCGGAGACAAGGATTCAGAGAAGACCGACGACGCAACGTCCGTCGTTACATCTCCAGATAATGACCCCGTCGATTTCGATGAGATGGAGCTTCGATATCTAGCCGAACCCGACGTCAAACCTGCAGCGGACGACGAAGCTGAGGGTATGGAGTCCGTTGGCGCCGTTGACGACGAAGAGAGTGCCGAATCCGTTGGCGCCGTTGATGACGAACTTGAGGGTACCGAATCCGTTGGCGCCGCCGCCGACGAAGTGGAGGGTCCGGAGTCCGCTGGCGTCGACGAAGTTATCGGTACGGAGTCCGTTGGCTCCGTTGACGACGAAGTGGAGGGTGCCGAGTCCGTTGGCGCCGCAGACGACGTCTCGGAAGGCTCTGAGACCGATGCAGACGGCGATGATGATCCCGACTATACCACTTCCGCGTCGTCCGTGGCCGGAAATGCTGATGTGGAAGTTCCGTCTGGTCCGGAAGCTCAAGAGAGTGGGTACATGGAAGAAGAGCCTACAGAAGACTACACCGCCAACACTGAGTATGTCTCCGTGTCTTACCCGGGTCTCGTCTGATTGAACGCGCAGGCCAAGTCGAGATCCTGACGGGATCACCAACAGAATGGTGGATATTGCTGAATCTGTTGATGTTGAAGCGCCGGCAGAACACGCGGAAGCTGAAGACGTTCTTGGTAAAGTAAACGAACCGTTGGTCCAAGAAGATGCCTTGGTAGACGAGATATCCAGGTATGTTATGGTCCCTTATCCTGCATTAACTCATTTTAAACGAAAACTAGCCAACTCGGTGAGATCCCGGGCGTCGGACCTAGCAAACTGCCTTCGAAACCAGCGCATGAAGGTATTGAAGCCTCGGAGGATTCCGCCTACAACTGTTGAGGACGATGACGATGTGGATCCCGTGCTCGATACTGGGAGCCCGCCCCCTTCCTTGAAACGCAAACGAGAACATGCTACCAAGGAGGCTGCTTCGACCGGCAAAAACTTGGGCAAGATCGCAGAATCTCGTTTGTCACGCCGCCATACTCTCCAGCGCAACGGGAAAGGGAAGGCCAAGGCAGAGGATCTTGAGGATGACGCCTCGTCAACTTCCAGTGCCAGCTCAGCAGCTCGCATGCTCAATCCCGGTAGTAGGGGTTCTTCGCGTGCCTCTTCTATTGCCAGCGCTCGAAGTGTAAACGTGTCTCTCGCGCTTTCAGATTCGTCGCCCAGCCTTCTGCCGCGAGTGAATAGTATCATCAAAGCGGCGCGCCCACCCCCAAAGCATCCCCCGGCCTCCGCCAAACCTCCGCCACCTCCGCCGGCCCCGCCTCCGCCTCCCCCGTTACTGCATGCACATTCGCACAACCGTGCAGTCCCGCACCATCGCCACCCTCCTTCACTGTCCCGTCAGCCCACGCAGCAACAGCGCCTGCTCCAACGAGCGCCGTCTGGGAACGGAGTCAACGAGGAACCGCCTTCGCCGTCCACCAGCTCCGTGCAAATGCCGGCGCCTTCGCGTAGGGCACCCCCAGCCGCGGGCTCGCCCGTGACGCGATCCAATTGCCGCTACCATAGAATCAGTCTTCCGGAAGATGATTCGGACCAGGAAGGCCCGCGGGTCAGGTTCCTCGTCCCCGGTTGTTCGCTCGGCGACAAAGATTTGATGGACGAGGAGAACATTAAGGATGAGGGATACGCGACGACGGAGGACAGCGAGCGCATGATCAAGGACCTCGATGCGCTGCACTTTGACTCGTATCTCATAGGCACCCTGCGACAACTAGTGGGCGTGGACCTCCTCCGTGAGCAGGAGATATATTACCTTCCGCGGCCGGACGAGGAGCTGCGTCTGCGCCACCCGCGACGGCGCGAGCAGTCGAAGCTGCGAATCTCCTCCGGCGGATCGTTCGCGTCGGATGGAGGTGCGATGTCACCCGGTGTACGCTCACCCGGGTCAATCTCATCGCGCGCGCCAAACTCCGCGGCGGGGTCGTCTTCGACGACGTCCGTGCAGGCGCGCCGCCGCAAGAGGTCTGACCGCGGGTCGCCAACGCCGCCTGCGTGGACACAGTCGCAGGGCGACGAATCTACGGACGACGAGAGCCCGGATGCGAAACGCATCCGGGCTGCGGAAGCGGAGGGGATCGCGGCGGCCGCGTCGGGGAGCCCGCTGCGTACGCGTCGGAGCAAGCGCCGCATAGATAAGGAGGCTGCAGAGTACAAGCCTGAAAAGCCCGAAGCGGTTGATGAGTCTTCGGAGGAGGAGGGAGACAAGGGGCGGCGGAAGAAAAAGAAGGCGAACGGGCGCGGGTTGAAACGGGGGCGGCAATCGGAAGCTACGTCTGCGCAAGAGGGTGGTGAAGACAGGAAGACGAAGAAACTGAAGACCCATGAGAGCATTGGTGGCTCTGGAGTGTAGTAGAAAATATTCTAGCGTCTCATCCGTGCGAATACATACACGCAGTTGTTTACGGCGATTGTACCCTCTTGCCACTTCAACTTGGTTCGTGCGCACAAGGTCGACTCGTGCTTTTCCTTGCCGATTATCAAAGCATGGCGCTATCTTCACTTACTTATGACTCGAGCTACTTATTTCTGTTTTTCTTCCGATGCCTCGGGAACCGACATTTGCGACGGACGCGTTGACGCGTGAGCATGTAGCCGCATACCTCACCCGCATCGAGTTGGCGACATCTTTGGCGGACTCTGCTCCCTCGTTCGAGGTACTCTCTGCCGTCTATCTCGCGCACCACCTTCATGTTCCAAAGGACACTACCAGGTTTGACTATGCCTGTGAATAAATTCCGAGTTTCTTATGCGATTCTCTAGCATGCACTGCCCAAAGGATGCCTGGAATGGGCCATCGCAGCCTATCGTGCTGCGTAGTGCACTCAGCGCGATGCCCCTGCGGACCGCCGCGTTCGATCGCATAGTACGGTTCGCCGCATCCAGCTACCGTTTTCAAACACATTTTGACTGCTGTGTAGGCTACATGCGGGAGGATACTGTTGGGCCAACAACCCGACGTTTGCGTCGCTTCTGCGCGGGCTGGGCTTCCGTGTCTCGGAGGTTGCGGCGAAGGTGTGGAAGAATTGGGCGAATATGGATCCTCTGGACACGGTCGTCAAGAACAAGTGGGGGACTGTCACGCACATGGTGCTCATTGTTGACTGGCCCGAGAGTGGGGGGCGCTATGTGCTCGATGTGGGGTTTGGCGGCGGCGGCTGCCCCATCCCGTATGCATATTTTGCTAGAAGTAAAAAAAGCTAACTTTGTCTACCAGCATGCCGCTACGCGACGGTGCAACAGTGGCCGGGCTCAACCCCTTCGAGGCGTGGACCCTGCGCTACGAGCCGCTCCCGCACGACCCCGCCGACACGCCGCCCATCGACGTGATTCCGGGGTACACGATGTACCGGCGCACGCCGCCCCCGGGGACCACATTCTCCTCCGCACCCGACGCCGACACGCCGAGCACCTGGGCGCACCAGCTCCACTTCCTACTCGCATCGATCACGGTGCGCGACATCGGTCTGTACGACCACTACGCGCAGGTGCACCCGCTCGCGGCGTTCACGGGCTTCTTCCTCGTCACGCGGCTTCTGCCGGGCACCGGGGGTGCACGGCGGAGTGTCATGTTTGCGGAGCACATGGCGCGCGACGGCGATCGGCGGGCGCGGGTGCACACGACGGGCGGCGCGGCGGGCGAGGGACCGCGCGACATTGAATACATACCGATGGAGACGGGACCGATGCGTGCGTTCCTCGAGCGCGAGTTTGGCTTTGTGTTTGACGCGTAGAGACGCGCTGCTACTGGTACATGGGGGTGCAAGGCAAGCTGGCCTTGCGCGTCGATATAGACTGAGGGCTAGAACGACTGAATGTACTAAAAGTGTAATACATTTTCTCACGGTGCCACGAACACGACCTCCACGACTGGGACGACTAGTAGGATGATGTCCGCCTCTGAAATGGACCAGACGCCCGTCCAGAACATCCAGGGCCAGTACACCCGCATCCAACGCCAGTACCAGCAGCTTCTCGACCGCTGGACACCCTACACCCTCAACCGCTGGCTCGCAACCGCTGGCCTCCTTGCTCTCTTTTTCCTCCGCATAGTCCTCTCCCAGGGCGTACGTCCTTGCAACCATCTCCCCATTGACTGGTGTGCTCACTGTATTTTTTTTTGCAGTGGTACATCGGTACGTTTACCCGCAATTACCAGACCAACAGCTAACGCCTGCAACCAGTCTGCTACGCGCTCGCCATCTACCTGCTCAACCTTCTGCTCGCGTTCCTGCAGCCCAAATTCGACCCGTCGCTGCAGGAGGACTTGCTTGCAGACGATGCGGAGGACGGCGGCGGACCCACCTCGCCACTTCCGAGCTCGCGCGACGACGAGTTCCGCCCGTTCGTGCGCCGTCTCCCGGAATGGCAATTTTGGTGCGCTGTCCGAGCGACGCATTCTATCTGTCACTCACTCCGTATCTTACAGGCTCTCAGCGACGCGTGCGACGATCGTTGGGCTGTTATGCACGCTGTCCGAGGTCTTTGACGTCCCCGTATACTGGCCCATCCTCGTTGTCTACTTTTTCGTCCTCTTTGCGCTGACGATGCGGCGACAAATCCAGTGCGTCTCCGTTTACGCGCGTTCCTTCGCGCATCCGTGCTTACTTTTACCATGCAGACACATGATCAAATATAAATACGTGCCGTTCGACATCGGGCGCAAGGCGCGCTACGGCTCCCACTGAGCCCCGCGCGCCCGTCCGGGAGGTCTCTGGAGGCTCGCGGGCGGGATGCCTGTTAGTGCGGCGGACGGAAAGTTATCGTACCTCGGTGTTTTTGTTTAATTGGATGGCTGAGGGGTTAAGCCTGTATAGAATGAAGACTCTTGCTTGCTGTTGTCTTCCTGGGATACGCTGAGTTGTTTCGATTATCTTTGACGCTCATTTTCTTCAGGCAAACTTTGGGCACACTCGTGCTTGTATGAGCAGCCAACCAGACTCATTCGCTCTCCAATCGCCCTCTCACTGGTAGATGTTCTCAAGCTGACAGACCCCGCCGCTCGCAGCAACATTCAACATACTTTCAATTTGTGTCTGAAATCCTGGCGGCGAGGGCGCCTATCATTTTGTAGCGCGCTGACAAAATAATATCCCCAGTAAGCGTACAGGTATAACTATAACTGGCCTTGGGCAGGAAAATTTGCCCTTTCTCGATTTCTTCTTTGCATGACGGCCACTCTTCTTCCAACTGAGCTGACTCTGGAAGTTATCCGTTGCTTCCCTCCCTAGCTACGAAGATGTGGATCCACCCTGCTCTCGTATGCCAGCGCCTTGCCCTCCGTATCCCCGACCATGCGCAGCGCCTACCCCATCTCCTCCACACTGCTGTCCTTGGGACGCCACGTCAGACCTATCGCTTCATCGGCTCTATCCTTCTACAGACCTGTTCCCGGGCTATACTGCATACATCCGCCGATTTTTATGGCAAAGGCGTGAATGAAGACGAAGACGATGAACCCGAGTACGGCATACACTGCAGAGCGCTATACGAAGTCCTTTCTTGGCGTTGACTCCCTCGGCCTGACTTTTGCATTTGTTCCATCTGTCTTCCAAGGGGCTGACAAGTTCGGAAGTCGAGACTGCAATGCGCGGGGAGCCCTTCCCCGGGACCTTTTTGACGTCCGGCACAGGGGGCGTGGCGGCGGCGCGGCCTTGCGTATATTTGAACCTGCGCAGTGTGGATTCCGCCCCGCCATCTGACAGCCCCGGGTTAACACAAATTCCGTTGTCCTCGTTTCCCAACCCTCACCCACTTGGCGTCCCCCCTTCTTTTGAAACGCGTTCTTATTTGATACCCCGAAATATATAGTTCAAGCATCTTCCAGTTGCCGACGGAAACGCTGCTCCGAGCCCTCCGGCTGATTTAATCCCAGCTCTGTTTCGTGAATGTGAATGGGCACTGGGTAGTGACACCATTTCGTGCACTGCTGGCTGCCACGGAAATGGGGCGAGTACACTTGGGTGTCTGAGTGGATCGCTTTGGTTGATTGATATGATGTGCGAGTAGGTTCGCAGGCATCAGTTCTCATCTTTCGAAAGGATCTACACGAGACGATTGGCGGTTCTTGTTCTGGCGTTGATTCTGACCACATTTTTTGAGTTGCTCGAGCATATTAGCAAAGCAGCAAGGCAGTATTATCATCCTACAGCTGGGTCCATTCTCCGCTCTTAGAATTGTATGTTATTGACGCGTGGATGGCTCTTGCCGACTTACGTCCCACGTTAGATTCATTAACTCAGGCCTGAGTCCATGGATCGATGTAAGTAAGTAAAATACGTCCCTCATTGCTTCCTGATCTTTGCTCGATATCCTCAAAGTTTTATTGCATACGTATAGGATGACCACCCATAGCATTCCAGGAAGCTACTTAGAATACAAGGACTCATTCTGTGACAGCCTTTAGTTATAGAAGGCGTCCCTCAAATCGTTTTAGGAACGTGATGGCGGACTTTTTTTCTGTTGAAATCATAACTTCGCGGGAGAAGGAATTTTATTCGACCCTGAGGATGTAGATGAGAGATAGGATAATAGTTGATAATCGATGCGGATTCAGAGGAGAACATGACAGTCAGCAGACCAAACACTGTCTCCTGCGCTATACCTGATTTTAATCACGTCGCTAAGTCGCCTCCTGTTCGCTACTCAATACCGCTTCGGGCGCACTTGAGGAGATACCTCAACGCGGCCATCAGATCTCCGCGTACTAGTAATACCTTCATCCATCTTCTTCAAGGTCCCGAGTCAAGAGTCAAATGGGACGCGCTGACGCGATTGCGATAGATAGATACAGGGCCGAGATGGGGGCATTTCTAGAACGATGTAGGGGTGGCTGAGAGGTTAGATTACTGTCTCGGACCTCAGGTAGACGTGTGGACGCTTTCCGGGAATGAGGTATATGGTGCTGTGCCCAACTTAATTCGCTTTTCATGTGAATGAGGACGAACGTGGCGACTAGGATGAATGGTGGTGTCAAGATCGGACAAAGGATCCATCCGGCCGCTGGACGAGAGATGTACGAACCAGGACGCCGCTGTCGCAGTCGCGCTGTTACTGAGTTGATTGGGGGTTAATGGCGTACACATTCAGTGCGTTATTCCTGCATTCCGAGTTGCTGGTGTTTCGCGATCAGCTCCTTGACGCTGTTTATGGCGCCTTCCCTGGCGCGGATAAGGCGTCGCGCCTTGGGCAGATCCCAGTCGATCCAGCCAGAGTAGTCGGGTGCCTTGGCTTGGGTATACGCCTGGCGCGTGGACGCAGCAAGCTCGTCACGTAACTGAGCAAGGATGTCGTCGAGTGTGCGAAGTGTCGCGAGGGACTCCTTGACTTCCTCCAAGCGCTTGAACTCGCGGCAGACCTCGAGTGTGCAGGTCTCGATGTGCGAGAAGCGCGCGGGACCTAGCATTGTGCCACCATACCAGCGGCTGACGACGACTACCGCGTCAATGACGCCCTGCTTGCGGAGGACCGCCAAGATTTTCTCTCCGCCCCAGCGCTCGCCGTCGTCCGAACTGCTTTCGCGCACCTCAAAGTCGTCTGGCCCGCTGAGACCAGTGCGCCCCGCCTTCAATACCATGCAGCGCCACGCGCTCATCTCGTGCGACGCTGGTTTTTGCGCGTGTAGCACGTTCTTTACATGTGAAATGACAGAGGCGGCTTGTGCAGGTGAGGACGCAGCATAGATTGTCGCGACAAAAAGGGACCCGCGGTCGCGGATTTCCTGTGACGCTGCCAGCGCTTGGGGCTGGGGCTTCCCAAAGAATGAGTCAAGGTTGCCATTGCCAGACATGGGCGCGACGAGCAATCAGCAAACGCCTTCTTTGTCGCATCAGCTTTGGAATCTAACCTCCGTACACATTACGATGGCCCGACGGCCTCCGGCGGCCCGTCGAAACGCTTCCAAATTGAGTCATGACTCATTCGACTCTTTCCTCAACCACAATAATATCTGGCGGCCTCGCTGCATGTCTGCCTACGGGGCTATTGTTAGATCCATCTCTTCTGGCCCCCTTCCGACCACTTTTTGGTACCTCCGACGCAAAGCTGGAGACACAACCTCGCCGCCATTTTTGACTGTCCATCACCTCTCCCTCTCTGCTGCTAAATCGCTCGATGGGCTGATCGAATATCTTGGTACTATCATGGCCAAAGAAATCGAAGATGGCATGACTTATCCTCAAGAAACGATGGCTCTTGATGCCTTTGAAACTTATTTCTTTTCCGGCGATGTTTTCCTGGCTATCTTGCCGTCCGGCGGTAACGGAGGATCGGAAGGGACAGAAACGAGCTTGACCGTCGAAGAGGCTAGACAGGAAAGAAAATGGGAAGATTGTATCGTGGGCTACTATTATGTTGGTCTTTGATGTCCTTGGCTCAAAATGATGAATGAACGAAAGTTCACTAGGTCAAACCGAATTACCCTGGAAGATCATCCCATGCAAGTGTTTTAGACCTTGCCTATCACTCACAACATTTTGACTGGCGCTAGATTTGCAACGGTGGGTTTGTGGTTCCTCCGCGCCATCGTGGAGGCGGCTACGGCTCTGCTTTGGCCAAATCATATGTTCACAATGCGCCGAAGCTCGGGTATCGTGCCAGTGTGTTCAATCTTGTGTACACAAATAATGCGGCCTCAGTGAAGTGGGTGTACTCCTCTACGTCGCCAATTAGGGATCGCTGACGCCCAAATGCAGATTATGGGAGAGATTAGATTTCAAGAAAGCCGGACTCATCCCCAAGGCCGGTCGTTTGCGACGAAAGGACGGGGATGGAGAGGAGTATGTTGATGCTTGGGTCTTTTACAAGAGCTTTGTCGACGATGAAACTGCCTGATCCCCGAAGGATGCGCATCATGCACAGGTGCCCTCGTGAGGCTACTCTATATCCGGCCTCTTCGGATGTACACTAGCAAGTCGCACCGAAGATGCCGGAACAAAACCCATCCATACGACAGAAATCGCTGTTTTGCCCTGCGATTCGAATGATACAGATCGTAATGGAATGGCTCGGTGAAAATCAAATAGTACTCGTATATGTCTGGCGCTGCAGCGCGCAGCCGACAATGTGCTACCCCCTCTTTTCAGATGATTGTGGCGGAACAAAAAGATGGCGCTTGAGATAAGATTGGGTTTTAAAGTTGGCGCTCAGGGCCGGTTTCCGGTCCGACGTCCGTGATATGCCTTCAGACGCTTGAAATAAATTCGTGTCAGGATTCACTGCAATACTCTATACCTACCTACCCACATACCTACCTCTGAAACGTGAGGAGATAGCGCATTGAACCTACCATGAAACAACAGGAAAAGGTGATCGCCACGTCGGAGGCCACGAACTTGACAGCATTTGTGCGTCCGATTCGTTGTTCGTTTTACAATTGATGGAACTCGTCTCGGTGAATTGCGCCAAGGAACAGGATGTACATAGGCTCCACACAGACCGAGATAGGCCAAGATCCCGATGCAAATAAAGAGCAGCCGCCAACCAACGACCATGTAAGTCGCCGGAATATCAGCGTAAAGAAAAAGCTCCTTCGCCGGCATGTCGCCTTCACCAATATCCGGCGGTCCGGCGGATGTTGGGAGTGTTTTAGTGGAGCAGAATACAGTCCGTGTGCAAGGAAAGCATGTACCGCTGTTGGTGAGAGAAGTGGGGAACGGTCAGGTGACACGACTGCATTGACTCCATGAACCATTGAACGCGTGATTTGGCCGTCTCCCCCCTTCCTTCCTCATGAATTACGACTGTACATACGGTGAGACTCCGTGGCGTCATATCGTTTGTAATGAGCGAGGATTCAGAACGGGGGCTCGTCACTAGATAGACGCGGTAATGAAACAGCTCCCATTACAGCATCTATGGAGACGTTCATATCGTACTCCCGATGATTTGTACTCGGCCAAAAGAATGAACTAGACTGTATCAAGTACACTCTCCAATTTTTTTCCAAGTGGTCGGGCTCAGAATACATATACTAAACTAATCTACTTATGTGTCCGTCGGACTATCTACACCACAAACCTGAAGGGTGATCTATCCAACGTGCATTTCATTTCGGTGGAGGCGTCAAATCCCCAACGTCATTTTCAAGTGTTGAGCCAATATGATTACCAGGAATGCTCGACAACAGATCCTTACCATGTTATGTTTGAGCCCTACTTCTCCAAGGGCGCTCGATGCTGTCGGTTCATAAACACAGCGCGAAAGTAAAATCAACGGGTTTTCTTTGTAGTCCACGGGTAACAAATCAGGCAACATATCGAAGGCCCCTGTCAGTCCAAGGACAGCGACTCCTCATCAGGGGGGCATAGTTGAGCAGATTGCCGCTGACGCTGCGCAACCTGGTATAATATCTATCTCCAAAGTTACAGCAATATCGGTAGAAGACCTGATTAGGGGGTTTAGGACTATCAGCTATGTTCGCTATAGGAAAGTGCTGTGAACGTACAAAGAATGTCCTGTTTTTGGAACCACCAGTGGTTAGGAGGTGCCTCACGAGGTATAATTCCTCAAGTTGGAGAACTGGTGTTCAGCCAACAGCCAACAGGATGGACTACTGCTGTAAGACGCCTTTCAATAGACGGTCCCGAGTCAAAACACTACAAACACTTTATGATTTCGGAATGTCTCTGGAGCCCGTACAACAAAGTTCGCGAAGCCAATAACTCCACCGTAGGGCAGGAGGGTTGTGCACGCAAAGACAAGACGGAGAACTGGACCCACGAAACCGGAGAGTTCTAATAGGACCGTGTCGCAGAAATTTGGTTGCCTGCTACAAGCGAGCCTCACTGAATAGTCGTGCTGCCTCCGAAGCGAAAACAATATGTTGTTGACAGTTTCTGTGAATTAGGTTACGGGACCTCCCGCATATCTGGAAGATCTGGTGAGATGCTCCCGGCGACAGCGCAAGAACATCCAAGATGGGCCCAGTTGACGGAGCGATTCAGGCAAAGTGCCTTACGTGGTTGACACAGCCTTCGGACCGGGGGCCGATGACGATTCCAACAGACGTTTTGCAGCCATTTTGGGATGCAAAGTACCAGCCAAGAATTGCCGCGCTGTTGTATCGTGCTTCTGCGGACGGATGTGCAAGGTCCGACGAATAGCAATGCATGCGGGCTGCGCCACTCCATGAGTGAGGATTGCGTGTGGACACAGGTGGGATCGACTGATGCAAGCGTTCATGGAGATAAACACGCGGAAAAACTGGGGTCGGCGAGGGAATTCAACATGCGAATACAGCGTTGAGGCCGGAGACAGGTCCACGGTATACCGGGGACATGGCCATACCTAGGCCGGGTGGGACGGGCATAGCGTAGGAATGGGCCGACACGGTGAACGGAGAATAAAGTTTCGGTAATTCCGGGATGGTACGGGGAGCCTGAGGCGCGGAGAGGGCGGTGTAAAGTAGCCATAGGGAGCGTCGAGGGGGATATTAGGAGCCGAGTCTACAGGAGCGGAATATCAACCAACGAACGAGTCACCCGTCACAGCGCAGCCAGGGCAGTGTTCTGTTCCTCTTTAACCTGGACCCCCACGACCGCCAGACTCCCCATCGGCTCTAAAGATACGTATATAAACCCCACTCTCCTTCTCATACCCCCTCCTTCGACCTCGCGCCACGATACACTACAGGCCGAATAATTCCGACTCTGGTCTTCATTCCAGCATCCTTCAGTGAGTCTCTTTCTTGTCGCCAGCTCTCTTCCTCCATTTGCCACATTCGGATGAAATCGTCCGAAGGGGCATCACATTTCCCACGTGAAGGAGAAAAACTTTTTCTACCATCTGGGGATATGGCTTGATGCAGCAGCCCGATAATAAAGTCTTCCTTCGGTTCGCTTGTCCTCCAGCTTATATCGTGCCTATGCCTCCGTCCCGATCTCTGACGAAGCCCCGTTTATAGAGGCTCGAATCTACATCGCTGTTCCTTCTCGTGACATTTTTAATAATGGCCACAGTCCACCCCCAGCAGCCTCCCCATCATCGCGACGTTCCCAAGAAGGTTCCTCTCAATGCTCCTCGACAGTCGACATACTCGGTACCTCCAGTCAGTGTGGAGTGTACTCGTCCCTCTGCTTTTTTTTTCTGATTTTTTTCTTGCGCCACCAATCAGCCTCAACCCCAGCCGACAAAGACGGACCCCTTCTATGGCTACGAATACATCGCTCAGCTGAGCGCACGGTTCATAACGCATCTCTTTGCATGTCCGCCTTTTCCTCCGCAATCCACCCATTCGCAGGCGAAGCTCCCATATTTTATTGCCTACGCTCCTCCATCGCACCAAGCTGCACAATGCCGTCACGTATGCGGCCCTCGTCTTGCTGCAGCGTTTAAAAGCACGTTTCCCCTACTGCACGCGGCTCCTCAGGCCACCGTCTCTTCATCTCCGCGTTTATGATCGCCTCCAAGGTCATCTGCGACGACACCTACTCGAATAAATCTTGGAGCATCGTCGCGCAGGGAATGTTTACCTTGCGCGAGATAAACCAGATGGAGCGCGAAATGTGCAATTATCTTGATTGGGAACTCACCGTCGACAACCCCATATTGTCTAATTTCGAGACCATGATCCAGCGCGATTTCGCTCCGAATGCCAAGGGTCCTTACCCGACGTATTCCCTCCACATGGTGTCGAAGCGCGCAGCCAAGGCTGCAGCTTCTACGTCCGCCACTCCCATTCCTGAACCCAACTCCACCACGAGCCCCATACCCGCATTTGGCCAGCAGCGCCAAGCGACGCCCACAAAGGCGTACCCGCCGCCACCGCCACCTATTATACCCCCGCCCTTGTACAAGAAGCCGGCGTCGCCTATGACTCCCGACACCCCTTCTCACAGTTACTCCAACACTACATCCCCTGCATCGTCGATTTCGCCTCCGACACCCACTGGGCCCGTGGACCATACTGCCAGAATCCACGAAGGCAAAAACCATTACGAGATATCACCAGGTTTGGCGATATCGAGCGAGGTACCGCCAATACACCCTCTCAAGAGCAAAATGTTTGCCTTTGCCATTCCGGCTGTCTGGTAGCGCCCGGTCTGGCTTCTCGTTGCTCATCCACCCGCATTATATCTTTTTTTGGCTCACGCATGCATCTCGGCTGTGGCACCTGCAATTGTATTTTTCAACATCATCACCGCACAACATGGACTCCCCCATACCCGCACTCATACAACCCGCATTACCCGTTACTTATTGCCGTTTTCCCCCACTGTATTAATTCATCTTACGTTCTGACACTTCTGAGTTTTTTTTTCTTATCGCATCTTGGGCTTTTGTCGCACCTAATGTAATCTTACCTACATCCACTTCACTGTCGTTACTCGCACATACAGAGCAAACCCAATAAAAATCGACAAACTGCATCAACAAAACGTTCCTTTAGCCTTGCCTTTAGCGCCCAAAGCCCGAACCAACTAACTTGCGCCTTTCTGGGACAACTGATTCCATTTGAAGTTGAAGGGTTCCCGAGCCACAAAAATGATTATCTTCTTACCGCGAAACATTCGCTTTCTGATAGTGGCGGCGGACCAGTCCTTTCAAGCGGCGGCAAGTGCTGCCCCCCCTGTTGTGCGCATTGTGCGTTACTCGGGACCCATCACCCAAAACCGCTACAGTCAGTCGGTTACAGGCTCGCAATGCGGCGCGCTGACTTGTCTACTCTCGCGCCGGCGCCGCTATGATCTGCCATGACCCTTCCTGAGAAATACATCCGTACTTCCTCAGCATTGGGCCACCGTCACCAGATGGAGGCTTTTTTCGCACTGCCTCGAGAAGACTGTCTTGCCGCGTATCAACGCTAACAAGGATTTATTTCTTTTGTCGTACGATATCGTCCCTAATCATGATGCTGTGACAGCGGGCTCACCTCCGTCGTTGCAGTAGCAGAGACAAGCATCGACTCTCGCAACCCCTATTATGACGTCGAACGCCATTTTTCCACCTGATTTACCTCGAGGTTCTTTCAAAAACCCAGTTGTCTTCAAGACAAGGCGTAGTGACCTTGATTGATTTCGGTTGTTTTCTATATGGCTGCCTACTAGCTGCCTACCATCTGTGTTCGCAATTCGAAGCTGTCCCCGGTCTCCCCTTACAGCTGCAATCCGTCGCGGGAGGCGTACCTGCACTACATACCTCCTTCTGGTACTGAACGCCCGTCCGGATGTATGTTACTGAAGCGTCAGGTTGACCCTGAGTCTTCAACCGTCCTCCGTTACTCCTGTGATAACTCCTCCTGATTCTTGTCTCGACACGATGCTGTGCGCTTCGACCGCCTACGAAGATTGTCCTTTTTCAAGCTGGTGCCGCGGATCTCCTAGTGAAAGATGACAATCATTCTTTACTCGGGGACTTGTGGGTGCTGCTGTAGGTGGGCGCTCCGCAAGCGCTTTATCTGTTTGTGGGCGCGTAATTGCGTCGTATATTGCGCTGCCGAGTTGTTTAACTGGAATGCTTCCTACAATAATTCGCGCTTTCAGACTGCGCCACCGGCGGCGATGTAAGCGGCGCTTGGATCTCTCACCTTATCTCCCTAAACTTCCAGCACAGTCGACTAAATTTGTACAGTTTTCTCGTTATTCTGTGGCCACCCACTCCCACCTGGACTTCTCATAAGTATCCCATGCAATATGACTTGTCGTTCTTGAAATTCTGATGGACGGACCATATGTTTGCTGTGAGAACTGGAAGACTACTTGAAGCGGAACTGTTGATCACGCTCGCCATACCTCCGCGGCTCGGTTAGCAGCAGTGCTCCAGTTGCCGACGTTGGAATTACTCACAAAAACGTACGGCGGAACGTTAAATATTGTTACGCGACGAGGTTCTCTCACTTTCAACCCAAGGCACATTCTATAAATATTGGTGACGTCAGTGCTGCTATATCTCGCTTTGACGCTTCGGCGTCTAATTCGTAGATAGGCCAAACGATGAGAATAGCACGTATCTCGCCTTTCAAGACTGCTCTCGGGGGCTTCTGCTCATCTTGGTGTCGCCCATTCGAGAATGGTAATCTGGGGAGAGCCCCAAATGCTTCCGCATAGATGATTCTAAGCTAACCCAGTAAATTCGTGATCAGGAGTTGTTTATCTATCTCTCCAGTCTCCTTGGGTGCCTGCGGAATCTCAAGGGGAACAATCTTATTGCAATCTTATCTCCCATAGAGGTGTTGCGATGCCAACTTTGGGTAGAACGCGAAAGTGATAAAATTGTCAATGGGAAATTACAAAGCTAATCCTTGACGACCGCTCAGTTGGAAGGCATGTCGATTTTGAGAAAGTATTAAAGTACTGGGCCCGTGAATTTCTCTTCAAAGCTGTGTTGAGATGCCCCGTCGAACGTGTGGTCGTAAGCATCGCAGAAATGCCAGCACCACCGCCGCCACACAACAATTAAACTGCAAGAGCAGTGAGAAAATAAGTAGAGAAAGAGGCCAGCAGTACAGTCGGTCTAACAGCGTCCCTTCGAAGATGACATCGTTTCCAAGTGGCATAATTGGTCTAATGAAAGGATCGCAAGCAACAAGACCGAGGGCGGAAGATAGAGACTAGAAGGACCGTATAGAAGCGTCGAGGCCATAACCAGTACATTGCAGCCATTTAATCCTCGGCAAGTTGGCTCCCCAGGGAAACAGTTGGAGGAAGAAAGACACTGGAAAGATTCCGCGTGGGAGCGACTCGAATCAAGTACTAGTCCAGAAAATAAAATGCATAATGTAGACCGGTGATTATCTTGAAAATTCAGAACAGAGCCACCACTTCCTCGAGCGAGGGCGAGGTCCATGTGTTGCATGAGATAGTTGAGCGGTCAGGGTAGGCTTTTCAATAGTTGAATGATTGGCCCGACTGAATATTGATGCCCATTATACCCCATCAGTCGTGTTGAAAAGCGTAAGAGTAGGGGCTTCGGAATTGCTTGAACTTCACTATG
The DNA here is from genome assembly GCA_029289565.1 of Mycena galericulata. Lineage (NCBI taxonomy): Eukaryota > Fungi > Basidiomycota > Agaricomycetes > Agaricales > Mycenaceae > Mycena > Mycena galericulata. Next base: position 534,606 of record JARKIA010000025.1, read on the forward strand.
AAGAGGAAAGTCCTAGTCTTGCCCAAAGTAAAGATTATTGGACGGGTCTCCGGTCCGAATGTTTGTCGGAGTTGAGCATGAGAGTACGTTGAGTGTAGCCGCTGCGAGCTTGACCATTTCCTCTGGAGCTCTTCATTCTCTGCATTCCTTTTTCGAAGAATCAGGATACAGACAGGGGGTTCGGTGTTGCGGGAGGCAGAATCTTGTTCAATGGTCAAACACCGACTGTCCATCCACAGCCCTCCATTGTAATCTCTGGTCCGCGCCGGCATCCCAGAACAGACACCAATCCGTTTACCCACCTCCCCGTGCAGGGCGGTACATGTAACTCCCTTTACTCGCTTACTGTACCTGCCACCTATCAGGTTGGACGCCGCTGTGGTTACTCCAAGGACCAATTCTCCCGAGTCAATGACTACATATCGGTGTGCGTGGATCAAGAGCGCTATGTAGGCGTCGACATTGGGATCGGAACAGAGCAATGGCATTCCAAACATGTTCATCCTTTGGTTACGGCGGGCTTTTTCTCAGAATGAGTGTGAAGATAAGAGGCGATCCACGTTATAATAAGTTACCTTATGTCCAGGTTACCTTTATATCCTTCCCATCACTTCCTCCCACCTTTGCTTCAAGCCTGCCAACGATATCTTCAGTTTGCTTTTCTCACCAGAAAAAATATATTTCGATGCGAGTACTCCGGACGGATCTTTTCTCCGCTTTCATTTCTTCCCAGTGGTTGCACAATCCATGTATCCGTAATTTTTACCATGAGCAGCTCAATTGAAATAGACGCCGGCGTCCCAAGCGCCAGAGATGGGTAAGCCAAGCACGTGGCAGATAAGTTGCGTCTCTCTCAGTCTACAGTCATGCCGTTTGGACTCACAATCGGGACAGAGCGGGCCACTGCCCTACAAGTGCGTACCGACACTCACTATTTGATTTACTCCTCATCTCCCCCCCAGCAATCTATCCAGGATGAGCTCACAAAACGGCTTTATAGTCCCGAGCCAGGTGGGGCTCCGCATTCTTCTAAAAAAACACGGATCGTCTCTCTTACGCCTCGTATTCCAGATCCTGTCATGGCTGAATATATCACCATTATGATCATCAACAATAAGACTGCTGGTGCGTCGCGTCCTACTGCTCTTGCTTCTGCTCTGACTCAGTCCTGTTAGCTCAAATAACTAGCGAATTAGAAGACTGTGAGTCTCAGCCTCCCTCTTCACTCTCCAGACCTAACTGTTTGACTTCCATCCGCAGTAATAGGCTCAGATTTTGGTACCGATTCATGAATATCCTGCTCATGTCGCGTTGCTAATGTCTTGTAGACCCTAGCTTCACCGACTGGCTGTTTGCCGAAGCCGCTAAAGGAGCCACTGAGGCAACTTCCCAGGCTGAATCCTCGACCTCGCAACGGGCTGCTGAACCGGCACCACCGCGAGAGGCAGCGCCACCAGCCGCAAATGATGTATCGCGTCGCCCGCGGAACAATGGCGTATATCAACAGGCCTTGACGCAAGCCCTTCCATCTGCGTCCCCGTCCGGCCAGAAACGCTCTGCGTCTGCGCGCTCACCGTCCCCAAACCAGTCAAATAAGATCCGGCGGACCGACGTTCCTACGGGACCCCGCGCCATGCTACGCGACGGACCCTCCAACCCCAGGAGCCTCCTTGACCGGGTAGGCGGACCGGGAGGTGGCCAGATGCGTAACAACTTTGGTGGCCAGGACGATATCCAGTCTCGCATTGACAATATCGTCAACAACCCCACACCTGAGCAACAGCAGGCCATGATGATGAACGCCGGCTTCCCGATGGGCATGGACATGAATGTCATGAATGCTGGAATGGCCAATCCTCTGATGCTGCAGGAGATGATGATGAACCAAATGGCATTAATGGCACAAATGGCGTCGACGATGGGCATAATCAACCCCGCGACTGGGCAGTTCGGTGGGCCAGGGTTTGGTGGGATTCCCGGAGACATGTCGATGTTTCCCGGAGGGATGGACAACAACGGGTTCCAAGGGCCTATGGGTGGAAACGGGAATCACAACGGGAGAGGCCGAGGAGCAGGGCGAGGACGAGGGGGTCGTGGAACGGGACGAGGGGGATCGACGGCGTCTGTGCCGAGAGCAGCACCAGATACCTCTACCACCCCAGCTGCCAATGGTTCGTTGGCCATACCGATTGTCGCGCCGACCCCGACCCTGGCTCCTGCAACGCCGGATCCGCCCGCAACAAGTGGCCTGGTGGGATTCATACTTCCAGAAAGACCGCAATCGCCCACATTGTGCAAATTCGGCCTCAAATGTACGAACGCCCACTGCCGATACTCCCATGCCTCTCCGGTGGCGACTCCCGAAAGTGGAGTTGTTCTGAGTAACGAGGCCTGCGAGAAGGGCAAGGACTGCAAGGATAAGGATTGCATCAAAGCTCATGTGAGCCCAGCCGTGCTCAATCCTCAAGGTACGCTTCATCCATGCCACCTTTTTCCCGCTCTCATCTCTCCTACCTTAGCTGCGTCCCAACCGCCCCTGCCTGCACACGCTGCTCACAACCCTCCACCGGCCCAACACCAACCCTCGTCTGCTGGTGTGCCTTGCCGTTATGGCGCTGCCTGCACACGGGCCAATTGTACATTCACCCATCCCCCGAAACACCCGTCCAATAGTACCAACCCGCACTTCGCACAACAGTGCCACTTTGGCGCGGGTTGCACGCGCGCAAACTGCCACTTCCAGCACCCCGAGGGCCGTGTGCTCCCCACGACGTTCCACCGCGGTCTTTCGACGTCCGCGCCCCTTGTGAATGTACCGACCCCAGAGACTGGTTCGATGGGTGCCCCGAGCCCCCATCGCAGCGTTAAATTCAACCAGAGCAGCGGGAACGCAAATGTCAAGGAAAAACTCGAGCAGCAGATGAAGGAGATTGAAGAGAAGAAAAACCAGGCCGAGAAGGCTGTGAAGGCGGCGGAAGCGGCCGCTACTGCAAAAAAGGAGAAGGAAGAGGTCAAGCCGGTGACTATCTCCGCGTAGTACTACTAGTAGAGAAGACGATTTGCAGTTCAGTCGACGTTGTATGTAATTCTTGTCTCGCTATTTAGTCGGCTCTTTCTCTTAGCTACACTACCTACTTTTTTTTTTCTTTTTTTTTTTCTACCCCCGCAGGTACACACGCGGCACGGGTAGGAGGGGAATAAACCAGACTGTTTTTGCTCGGGAGGTTCACAAAGATGGACCTTCCGATCCCACTCCTCATTTTGTTGCCCTCGAAGTTCATCGAGTCAAAAAATAATTAATAATAAATCCTAAGGAGCGAATGCTACTATTACTGGTCTACCATTCGAATACCGCCCTTGTCCACTGAAAGCCGTATCTTGTCTCCTGGCGCCAAATCCTTGAACTGGCACAGAATCAGGTCAGCGGAACGGTCGTGAATCATATGCAGGGTTGCAGACCGTAAGTTCTCGAGTTCGGTGTAAACTCTCAATTTCGTCTATGCGGTCTCGGACGTTGTCGAGGAGTTCATCGAAGCCTTCCTCTTCTACAACCTCTCTCGAGGCGTGCAAAATTAACATGGAGTCCGGGCGGACGTCATGATGTACCTGTAACTGGGATGAGAATGCACCGCACAAAGAAGCAAACGTGAGGATCCGGACGTCTATGGCGATGATGTTAGCTCTATCCAAGTCTGTTGGTGGTTGGGAGGTTAAACGATGTGCAGATCCCTAACGCTGAAGCGTACCTTCTAAGAAGTCGGCCCGGGTCATGATCTGCCGGCATTTCCACTGTAGTAGAAGTCAAGTAACTAGTCAAGAAAATGGCAAGGTACGCGCATAGGGGATCGTTGGCAAAGGAAGTTCCACATCCTTCTGGTCGAGTTGGCCCGTGGAGATTGCCTCATCTCGGACGCGCTCCTGCTCCTTGCGCAGCCGAACGAACTCACGAAGCAATAGCCATGAACAGCTGCTCCATTTTTGCTAAACATAATCAATACGCGGTACATCATATAAAGTGAGCTCACTTCATCCATAACATCGTCATCGCAGTCGGAAATCAAGCCTGAATCGAGCTCAGTTTCAGCAGAATTTCGGAATGAGACAAACCAACCAATTTGACTACGCAGCCATGCCTTTTCTGTAGAGAGAAGAAGTTTTGCCATTTCTACCATGTCCTTGGATTTGGAGACCTTGCATTACATCAGGAGTGCTTTGAGTATTCGACGGCGAAAAAAAAACAAAAACCTTGTTTAGATACGAGAGACGCCCGCCTACGATTGAAACAGCCTCTTCGACGATAGAATGAGAGATATTCTTCTGTTTCATGCTCATGTACATCCGCTTCGCTGCGTGCAACGCTTCCTTGTTATCGAGGTCGTAGATAGACAAAACCTGAGCAATTTTTAGTTAATCGCGTACATGGGGAGCTATGGATGAACCTACGTGCATGCGTGAGGCCGTCTTGCCTAAGAACCGCTTTCAGTGTTATAAAAATTGTTGGACCGTTCGGCCTACGCATCACATAGAACGGCCAGAAGTCGTCCCTATAAAGAATCAGTGCCAGAAAGCACTGATGAACGAAAAGAAACCGGACGTCATGAATACACAAGTGATGATCCCTGCGATGAATTTGGATCAACTAAAACCCTGACAACTAGAGCTACAAAAGAGATACCGCTGGCTGCCCATGACTCCGCCCGCTGTTGAAGCTGCAGTAACATGTTCCGACCCTCATCGTCGTTCTTAAAAAAGTGGACATTATTGACGATGAGAACGAGAGGTTTGCCGCGCCGACGAGCTACTTTCAGGGCGACTTTTTCCAGCTTGTTCATCGCTGTACAGCATGAGTCAATGTAGTTGATTCCAGGAATAAATCTACCTCGCTCAATATCGAGAGCTGGTCCACCTGGATCCAATTGTTTTCAGCATGCCAGGAAAACGATCAAATTGAGATCCACCCTCTCTGGGATCTCGCCGCTGAAAGAGCCCGGTCTGAGAATCCTCGTTATATTCATAGTTGATCGCCTTCCCAAGCTTCAGCCTGAAAACCTAGTGATTGCATATTAGACGCGTACGCCAGGGAGAGTGGTTGCAAACCTCGAGGTCAGGATGTGCATCCAGCATCGCTACCTTACATCCCATTATCATCAGCACCTCCACAGGAGCGAAAATGAAGTAGAGCAGAGAAGAGAAGAGAAGAGAAGAGCGACCCACCCCATCGGCCTCGCATGCTGCCATCGCGTCGAATATCATTGTGCCTTTCCCAGAACCCTGAAGACTCATATAAACCGAAACGAAGATACTGGGATGGAAATGCTGACTTTGGGCCCGAGGAGCACAAAGTAATGTCCCGGCTCGTGTCCCTGTACAATGGCGTCGATCCAATCTTGCTCCTTTCTTCGAAGGTGCTGCGTCCACGACCCATCTGCATCAAAGTCCAGCCCGTCGACGGGATATTCCGTAGGCTGCAGCGTCCCCGCTGACGGATTGGGCTGGTACGTGGCTAACTCCAGGGCAGGGTCATAGCCCGCCGTGAAAGCCATTTCAATCTCGATTCTACATTAGAGAATGCAAGGGGTTGGGCGCGCCAATCGTACCTTTCTGAGTACATTATATTTGTACCATTTAACATATGCGACACCACCGACGAACACTGGCGCTTCTTGTCAGCATGCGCGTAGGTGATATCTATGGCTGAAATACCCATCAACAAGCCGACGACGGTCGTCAGTGCCGCGTCGCGTAAAGAGTTTCCTCCGAATATTGGACTTCCAGGGACATTGAATGCTTGCGGCGGGAACGCTGAGCTCCCATCTAGGGTCTTTTCCTCGCTCGTTTCTGTTGTATTTTGGCGTGTCAAACGCGTAGACACTTTTGGACGAGGTGGCGGCGCAGAAGAGAAACGAGTTCCGAATGGGACGCATCGCCGTGGAATTGAGGTTCTTGGAGAAAGCGAGAGCAAGGAGCGTCGGGTTATTATTCGAAACATAATGTGATGGTACACAACGAACAAGATCTTGGCAGTCAACGCCAATGCGCCCAGCGCGTACCGCCACTCGGAGCGCCCAAAACGGCGCGCAATGTCACTCTGAATCACTTGCTGTCCACTCGGAGAATTGACTTTTGTACGGGAACGAAAGACATAGGTATCCGATCCCTCAACAATACAGATAAGAATAATACAGAGAGGGAATATATATCGTTACGAGATACTAGAATTTACCATGCGATCGTTGACGCGCTGTCGATGCAGCCGATTTTTCAAATGCAGTTCATAGTTGCTCAATGTCTCGCCGGGCCCAGTGATATACACCTGCTAGCATATCAGTAAAGGAAGCAATGAAGGGAAGGGAACCATAAACCTTTCCGGGACAATCTAAGCACTTGAGGCGCCATTCGGGGGTCTGTGCAGCAGTTGATTTCAATATAGCTTCGAATTTATCATTTTTGTACTCTGCTTGCATGGCCTGCATTGCATTCGATAGCCACTGTGGGAGCTATGAAAAGTGTCAGCGTCGGTCGGACCTCACACGCTTTCCCCTACCTGGGTCTGTTTCGGTGGAGAGGTCGGGTTGGTCGCATCTATAGGCCGCGGCGCAGATACGGGGGCTGCTGATGAAGAAGCCACCGATGGTATGGGGGCTGCGGGTTGATTTATTGGCGGTGCTGTGACGGTAGGAGAGGTAGCAGGAGGCATAGCGACATCGACGATCGCTGCAGTGGGAGGTTGAGGTGAAACTGGAGGTGAATTAGAGACGACAGGTGGTGCTGCGGAAACCGTTGGGGTGGGGTCAGGAACAGGGTCAGTCGGCGGAGGCGGGGGCGTGGGCGGCGTGCGGTTGATCTTGACTCTTTGAGCAAGTGGTGCCTCCGAGGCACTAGACACGCTAGAAACGGGGGATACATCACGAACGGGAGATTGGCGAGAAGGACCCTCCCCGCTATCACGAGGCGTTGGGGGTTCTGAAGTGTCCCGTGGTGTCGGAGGTGCCGTTCCACTTGGTGGCCGTCCCTTTCGCTTTTTGACGAGATCCGCTTCCTTCTTCAGCCCATTCGCATGGAAATCGTAGTCCGAATTATACTCAACCGGACGGGGTTTCCGATACCTGTGCCAGTATTTTCCTGTCCAAAATTTCAGAGGGATTTTCACCGGTACTTGAACACATACCGCAAGTACCACACTGCGATTTGTCGCCCAACGGACCTTTACGCCGTCCCACAGCGATACTCTCCGGACACCCACAGTTCGAACAATGCCATACGCCATTGATCATATTCTGCTGCTGGCCCTCTGCAAACTCCTTCTCCTTGGCCTCACGCTCGAGTTCTTTGGCGCGCTTCGCCGTGACCGCTCTAGGAGCTCGGATACTATCCGGCGCAGAGGCGGCAGCGGCCGGGGCTGGCGGTGGCGGCGGCGGGTCGTTTTCGAGCGGAGCAGGAAGCTTCGAAACGTCCGCCGCAGTCGAGGGTATCGGCGCTGGAATGCGGGCTCGTGGACGGAGCACAGAAGTGTCATAAGGCGGAGGTTTGAAGAACCCTTTGGCTGTTTTCTCCTTGATAATGAGCGGAGGCGGAGCCGGGACGGCGGGAAGGGATGCTGGCGTGTACGTGGGTCCGCCATTTTCGGATGCCACCAAATTAGCGATGGTGAGCGACGCAGCCGCGGCCGCAGCCCGTCGGGACATCGGTGCGGCGGCGGCAGCGGCAGCAGCAAGCGTCGCAGGGTCCGGCTCCGGAAACCCGATAGCGGGCGTGCGATACGTCCGTATGGGCTCGCGATCCGGCAGCGCGACGCCACGACGGCCGCCCCGGTTCCGCTTGCGTCGTTTATTATAGTCCTTGTCCCGTTCCTTCTCGTTGCGTTCGAGTTCTCCGTCGCTGAGGTAGTTGAGCAGCGGCGTAAATGCCTGAACCTGGTCCATCGCGCGCGCACCGGAAGAGAGACTGGGAAGGAACGAGTTGCGGAGATCCTCGTCCTGCACAGGCGAACCATCCATCTGGTGCCCCACTAGGAACAGCGATTTCTGGTAGGCGTGCACTTGTTCTCTAATTGAATGGGAAATAGCAGTTCTGTGGGTGGGCAATGAATATGGCTTTTCCGAAAATGCAAACAAGAACCCGTCACCTGAACTCTCCGCCTAATCCTAGCTCCTGCGCGTAAATCTCTGCAAAATCCTCCGGCGACGCGTCCGTGTTGTCCAAGTCCCACTCGAACTGATCGTCAAGTTTCATGGACCCAACAATGATGTCGAGCTACCGGCCATGTCATAAGTTCTCACCGAAGTCATCCAAAAATGACGAGGCTCACTCGAATCAAAATCCGCATGTCTTCATGCAGTGTTTTGTTGTTGATAATAAACTCCTCCACAGACATTGGGCGTTCATTCTCCGGCTCGTCCTTGACCACCTTGCGCCGTTTGTTTCCTTTACCCCGCGCCGCGCGCACAAGTCCATACTCCGTCCGTAGGTGCTTCCGCCAATTGCTCCACCATTCGGCACTCTCGCCCTCAAGCGATCCGGCGCGCACCGTGTCATTCTTAATCGTGACATCCCAGCTGTCCCCATCGTAGTTGGCGGAGTGTGCTCGATAGTCACTTAGTTGGTCTTGTATCGCCTTGGTGATGACGCCGTGATATGCCGAAGCAAGGTTATAATCCTCCACCACCGTCTGCGCAAAATTCTCGGGGCTTACGACAGCAGCTGTCCATGCAATTATATCAGAGGAATGGGCAACAAGAGAGTATGATGATCGCACCGTTCATATCCCACACAAATGTGTCCCGAATCTTGTGGTGTTCTACATCAAGCTCGAGGCGGATGGGAACGAGCTCCTCAGGCCGGTTGGCGTCCTCCGGGTCTAATTTGCGCGGGCTGATGAAGAATGGTGAGTCTTTGAATAGAATTGCGATGAACACGCACAGTTTGAGCCCCTCGCGCTTCGTGCCCTTTCTGCGCCCACTATCGCGCTCCCTCCTCCGATACGGATATCGTACCTCGAATTTCTCCCTTCCAAGCGCAAACCTGCTGGCATTGACGTCCAGTGTGCCCTTCTCCCACCACGGGACGTTACGCGCCGACGCCAGCTCGCGCATCTCCACTCCCATTCGCGCTTTCATGTCGCGGTAAACACCCTCGTATGCACGGTCGGCCTCCATCCACGTCTTCACCGATGCAACCTCTTCCGGGATGACTGGAGGAATCGTCGTAAGCGAAGTGGCAAGCGGGACAACCGTCACGCGTGTTATGCCCGGGTTAAGGTTCACGGACGCCGGGAGTGGTGGGAGCGACGTGACCGGTGCGGGAGCGGGCACCGCAGAAGGGGGCGCGGGCACGGAAGCAGGGGGCGCCACGGGAGGTATGGAGGCGACGTCGGGTTCCATGCGCACAGGCGTTGACGGGGCTGGTTTTACCGGCGACGCGGAGCGCGGAAGACTCGCATGACGCTGTGGTGTGTGCGCTTGCGGGCCGATGGGTGATTGTCGTTGAGGTTGAGATGACGCGCCGTTCGCGTTCGAAGATGACGGACGTGGGTACCCATTCGTGTCGGAACCCGACGCCGAAGACGAGCGCATGAGTGGTGGCGGCGGACCCATTGAGTTGGACCGGAGTACCTGGGGTTGGGGCTCTGACTGCGGGAGTCTCTGCGGACGATTGTATGGTGAACTCGGTTGGAAGGAGTTTTGTGGCGGGTTTTGGTGCGCATGCGGCATTCCCTGCGAAGCGCCACCGAAACCAGGGCCAAACTGCGGAGGGGCGTGCTGTTTCACAGGAGGAAACGGGTTCTGTGGTTGAGCGTGATGCAGATTCTGCTGATACTCGCCGCCACCCATACCCATACCCATACCTATCGTACTGCCATTACCCAGACCCATTCCCATTGCACTCCCTGGACGCTCGTAGGACCCGCCGTGATCTGAGGTAAATTGCTGCTGCTGCTGCTGTTGAGCCTGTTGGTTCTGCATCTGCTGTTGGCGAAAGGTGATCATGGCGTTTCTCACTGCAGTCTGGCGTTCGGGAGGGCTCATTGCGGTGAGCTGCTCACGCGTCACGCCGACACTGGCGAGCATTTGGAGTGCCTGCGGCGTAATTTGCATCGGGGGCGGCTGCTGTATTTGTGGGTTCATCTGGGCGCCGTTCATAAACGAGTTCATCCCGCCACCGTTAGGTATACCCGAGTTTGCGGCGGCGGAGAGGGCGGAGGGATTGAGCCCGCCGTTCATCATCATCATCTGTTGGTGCTGCTGCTGCTGCTGCTGTTGTTGCATGCTACCCATAGAATTCATGAGCTGAGCAGGGCTGATGCTGCCGTACTGGCCAGGCTGTTGCTGTTGCTGCTGTTGCGGGTTATTATAAGACGCGAGCATTGCAGGGTTTATTCCCTGGTGAGAGGGCTGTCCTAGACCCTGGTGGGGGAAGGGATACGGGCCGCCCGCATTTGAATTTATGTCGTGATACATGTATCAGCGGCTAAGGGAGGGGACATGAGAAGGACGACGGGGTTGAAGGGGACGTGTGCTTACGTGCGGTCAAAGCGAGGATTCGCTGATTTTATTTGTTGGGCTGTGTTAAATATGGCGGAAGGGTCGGCGTGGTCCCTCGAATTCGACGCGGAGTCACAGCAAGCAAGTCCGCCATCATCTGTTTGTAATCTGTTTGCTTATTTCCCACGGTTCGATAGACGCCCAAAATTCTGTTTACTACTACGTCTCACGCGTCCGCCATCCACCGACATAGCATCCCAGACCTTCCCAGTCGTCATCCACCGTCACCCCAAGAATCTCCGCCAGCTTGCGCTCCCGCTTCATCCGGGCGGCATCATGATGTTCATCTTCGTCCGCGATCATCTTCCCCTTCCCCTTGTCCTGTTCGACGCGTGCACGGGGCGAATAACGTTTCTGGTCCACAGACTCGGATTGCGTGCCGTCGTCAAGGGGGCGTTTCCTGTTCGCAATATTCACGCCGTGTTGAATGATCACATCCTGCTCCCTGTTGAACATGATCCCGGGTGTCGTAGTCTCGGCCAGCTCCCTGAATAGACGTCAGCGATCAGGCCTCAGGATTCAAAAGCTGCCAGAAAACGAGACGGACATAAAAGGGTAGACATAACACTCCGAATCTGGAGTTGCACCGTCGTCGTTTTCCGGCCGTCTGTAGAATATCAGAATCGAGATCGGTTGTACCCAGAAGAAAAAAGCGTACAATACGAAAGGCGAGTAGAATTCTTCTTCATCTGAAGCAAGCTCCTCGTCCGAGACCATCTCCACATCGACGCCACGCTCCTTCGCCTTGTTGTTCTTAAATTTCTGGCGACGTGCACGAATCGCGTCATCTTGACGATGCCACTGCTTGACAAGCTCCTCGTCGTCTGAGGTAGACACCTCCATGTCCAACATCACCGAGCCATTCATGTCCTCGAATCGTGCGAAGACCGGCGCGAGCGTAATGGTGCTATCCCATACAGCATTATATGACCACTCCGTGTCCACGGCGCGCCAATGTTTGAAGTAAGACTCCATCCGTTCGCGGCGGGCCTTCTCAATCGTGAGCACGGTGCGGAGATCCGCAGCCTCTTCATATAACTTGTGCGCCTGCGCGCGCATGGCAGCCGCCTTTTCCGTGTAGAGTTTGTTCCGCGCTGAGATGGCTGCCATGTCCTGGATAAGAGCACGGACATCATCGGGATGGGCCGGTGTCATCAAGTCGGGACTGTCGCTGCCCTCTTCGTCGTCCGATACATCTGTTGAGAGGGCATCATCCAGACGGCCCACGTCAGCGACAGGCGGTGGAGGTGGAGGTGGTGGGACCGCGGTAACATCGGTGAAAGCTGCGGAAACATGTTAAAGGCCGAGATAATCACGATGTTATCATTCCGAACGTACTTGTATTCGGTAAGGAGAATATCCTCGATGCATGCTCTCGCGGAGCAGCCGCGGGTTTGACGTTGTCCTCATCGAGGTTTTCACGAGCAGCAGGAAGCAGAGGGTCCGTGGCAACGGCCGATGAAGAAGCGATAGGGATCTCCGGCGTGACACGGGCGGCGGTCTCGACTGTCGCGGGTTGCTGGCGCGGAGGTGTTTCAGGCGGAGGGCCAGCACTTCGAGTTATAGTTTTAAACGCGTCTTTGACGCGTCCCACGAGTTTCTGGGCCGTGGAAACTGGAGTTGAACGTCCCTTCGAGACAGAACTGAAGAAAGGTCATAACTAAAACCTAGGCAGCGTCGTACATAATTGACTTACGGAACACCATCCGGGAAACGCTCAAGGAGCTGCATTATAATCTCTTGAGTGCTGAGATTGGCCTTGATTTTGTTGGCCTGCACAAAATGGTAAAATCAGGGAGGCGAGGCGAGGGATGGCAAAGGACGTACTTTAGCCAAAGAAATAATCTTCGAGCGAGAGAGGTTTGACAGAGTCGTGGCGTCCATGGTAGGCAGGAAGAGGATGAGTTACTCCGCCGTGTGATAGGACCTGGTTTATACGACGCCAGACAATAGAGCGTGCCACAAGGGTGCGCAGGTCAAAGCGTCCGACAGGTTGTACATGTACGCTTTGGGAACATGGCCATCAGGCCTGGTGGCATTCATTGTTCTTTAAGATAGCGGCCAGTGCTTTGATAGCTGGGTCGAGCAGTGCTTTGATACCTGAGTCAAGCGCTGCTTTGTTTGACTGAGACAAGCTGAGAGATGGTGGGAGAGTGAAGTGATTGCGCTGCTAAGCGCGGCTAAGCCGGCCCGCTGACACAAGTGCCAAGTTGCTGCTGCAGTGTCCGAACGGTGTGGTGGCCTTTTTGCTGAGGAAGCTTGCTGTCGCTGCGTCTCTTGGTCTGAGGGCTTGTCGACGGGTCTATTCCGCTCAAGCAGCTAGCTAACTTAGTGAACCCGCCAATAAGGCAAGAAAAGCCAGGATGCGACTCTTCCACGAGATTCGGGTGAACAACGGTTTTTGTTGTATTTGCTTCTACGGCCGAGGTAGCACTACGACAGACTACGAGTAACAGCTGGTAACCTGGCTGGGACGACACTAGATCTGCTAAAGCTTTGACCTACTGCCGGCATGGAAAATCCCCTGATCGGTGGCCTGCGCTTTGACCCACGAGGTCCTGCATTGTTTTCCGCTTTGGCACAGCCAGCCCAGTATACATAACAACACTGCAGACTAATCAAAAGTATCGTGTCTCTTGTTATTGTCCCCCCACCATGTCCCTCTGCTTGCCTCCCCGACCTAACGAAAAAGAGCTCAGAGCGATGTCCCGCAAAGAAATCCAGGCCCTCGCAAAAGTAAGTCCCTCCCGTGCGTAGACTCGCCTAACAATTGACTGTGCTTCAGAAGGAGAATATCAAACCCGCAAACGCGAGTACGGAGAAGCTCATCAAGCGCCTTCTCGACAAGTTCCACCTCGGTGGCATAAATCCGTAGGCCTGATTCTGCTGCTCTCGACATCCTGTCTGAGGAAACTGCTAGCGAACTCCCCTGTGCGAAAGCAATTGCCACGCTCAAAAAATCGGGCACGTCACCGCGCCAACAGAGTGAGATACCGTCTGGATGATGCCGAGCTTTTGGGCTGACTCTTTACAGGGCGATCTTCTCGTCTTGCCACAGTTGAAGACTCACAGTCCAACAAATCAGTCTCGGTTCAAATAGCGTGCCCTGCGGGGACGACTCATGCACCGGCCGAGAAAGTTGAGGCCTTGGTTGCTACCGTTCCCAACTCCCCGGCGCAAGCCTCGAGCGATCCTCATCCTCCAGGCGACTATCGGTTTTCTCCCGCTGCGATAGTCACCCCTATCGCTGAAGGCACAAAATTGGAGCAATCAATTACCAAAGACGCACATCCCATTAAACCCTTGGCGGATACCACCATGCCTCGGGTCCCTTACCCCACGACGAAAGATCTGCGTGCCCTTCGTAAACAGGTGTTCAAACTCGACCAGGATTTCGTCGTCTTCGACGTCGCTTCCTCACTTCAAACCATGGCCCGCGTTATTCCACGCCTGGAGCGTACTACACATTCTGCCAGGGAGGAGTTGAAGACCGTCGCCTGGGAAGGGTATTACCTCGAGCGTGAGGTCGTGTCTATGATGAAGCTAGAGCAGACTCTGTGGGACGGCACCAACGTCATGCCACCCGGACCTGCTCGCGATGAGTGGTTCGACTTCTTGGACGACGCCGCGAAGGAGTACGACAGGCAACAGCGGCTGGGCCTCACAACAACCGCACCCAACTCTGACGCCGATACAGATACTAGATCCCTGTCTAGTATCCGCCAGAAGCGCCCTCGAGAGTCGGACAGTAACGCAATGGATGAGACGAATCCCTCGAAACGCTATAGAGATACGTTGTAAACGAATTGTAGATCTATAGTTTGATGTATTATTTTTCCATACTCATTTTTCATGTGCTTGAGAATCTATTATTTCCTGGAGCAAACTACGCAAGATCGTGTACTTATATTCCTTTCTACCGCTTCAAACATTATACCACTCGTGCGTGTAGTCCGCATTTTCAGGAAAGGGAACTGCCCAACCTAGAGTCCAAAACACAGATGAAAAATCATTAGCCTCGGCTACATTTATTTTTAAAGTTGTTTGGAAGCCGGAGGGGAGGTGAAATACGGTATAGCGAAAGCAGCAAGCAGGACCAGGGCGGCGAGGGTCAGAGCGGTCGCATACGACTCGCGCCCCGCTTGGTGGATTACAGGTTGCGGTGGCAGTCGCTTTTGAGGGGCGCGCATGTACGAGGGGGGAGACGGGAAGAGCTGGACGTACCCGATGGATTTGAAGCCCTGAATACTGTTTTGGGTGAGCAATCAGGAAGGGATGAAGGCGAAACGGAATTGAACATACTAGTAGCCTTCAAGGTTGCGCTTGATCTCATCTTCCATACCCGTGGGGACTCCGTCAAGCACAAAGGTCACGGTGGTAGAATCGGATCCTTGCGTAATGGTCGTCGTCAGTGTGGCGTGATGCCCTGCGACGGGTGTTAGATTCTGACATGCTCCAGCCGAAACCGGGCGCACCCGATGGCCATGTTGGACTCTGCAAGGCCCAAGTCTGGACAATTTCAGAAGGGGGCGTGAGAGAGACATATTTGCCCTTCACGCCACCCCCGAACAGAACGTAGTCGGTTTCGGGTTTGGCAGCAGACTGGAAATCTGTATTTGAGAACAACCAAAGAGAAAGAGGGGAAGGCAAACCTGCGCAGAGGCACGCGTCCACATCGGAATGCGCTTCTCGTCTGTCAACAGCCCGAAAAGATCATCTGCAGCAGCCATGAACGATCCTTCGACAGTAACTTTGGTCGTGTTAATGTTGCTCTTTTTCTCTGCAGGCTTGGGCACTGGCGGAGCAGCCGCAGGTACACTCGCAGTGGTGGAGGTGGAAGCTGCAGGGGCAGGAGTACCGGATCGGCTGGGATCCCCACTGACAGTTAGATCCTTGCCGTGGGTGTCCACCAACGCGACCGCGAATTCGGCGAATTTAGCTTCGAGCGCCGTGGGGAGCCGCGATTTTGCAAGGGAGAAGAGCGCGTCGACCGCTGGAGATGAAGCCGTCGAAAGGCTCCATTGATACTGAGTAAAGACAGTGAGGCGGAGCATTGGTCATGATTCTGGGGCGACATACGACGTAGTCAGACAAACCATCCAAGGTGATTTCGTGGGACACCTCAGGAATTGTCAACGTCCCCTTGACTTCTGTTCCATCCGACGCGGTTCCGGTCCAGGCACAGACAACTTTGCAATCGAATATTGTGATCAGCCTGCCGAGAAGAATTTAGACCTACAATAATTTGGACAGCAAAGCACATACTTGGACTTTCTCTGACCCAGCTCAATATCCCCGTCGACATCGGTGACGCTCGAAATCCCAACGACCTCGGTGTCCGTGCCGACTATGCTAATGGTCGTCAATTCGCGTTCGAACCATTCTTTGCCCCAACGCGACACGTTCTTGTTCTTCCAATGCCAGTTGGCTGTAGAGGGCGGAAGGGGAGCAGGCTGGGCCATGATTACGACGCGAGATGGGACAGAAAAGAAGATGAAATGTCTACAGCAAAGTTCTAGCCCAAGGTGCGAAGTGCAAACACCGAACAAACTTTCTGGTACATTCGCTCACATTCGACCGGTTTCCTCGAAATCTGTGCTTTACTCACGAAACAGGACCATGAAATCGCACGCCGTTTCCGACCATCCCGCGTCGATTATGGAATATAAAAGTACATACTGTACAAGTCCTTCATCGGCGTACTTGCATAGTCTAATTAGAATTTAACTGAACGACCAATGCATTCCAGCATCCAGCGAGGGTGGAATCTGTGATAGTAATACAGAGTTAAAATGGCACGGTGTTGGACAGACGTACAGCGGGGACGCGTTTGGAGGTCATAGACGCGTCGAGGTGATCACTTTGCAGCGACCGCCTTTGCCTTGCCCTTCTTCACCACGATACCCAACGACTTCTTGTTGTCCACCTTGGCCTTTTTCATCGTGTGTATGGCGCTCGTTTTCGAAGATATGAGAGAACGCGCCGAGTCGGGGAGTAGGCTGAGCAAGGAGGGCTCTATGTCTTCCGCCTTCCGCTTGACGGTAACGACCGTTGGGGCAGGAGCTTCCGGGGTCTCCTCTCCCTCGGCCACCGGAAGGGAGCTCGAACTCGCTGGCATCGTCACCTTCGTAAAGACCTCCCGCACCAACTTCTCGTCCTCCTCCTCTATCCGCTTCCGTTCCATATCCTCCTCGTTCTCTAGTTCCTCGACGCCTATTCGCGCTAGCAGATCGACCGAGGAGTTGCCCACCCGCTCATTCCGAGCATTCCGCGCCCGGATATCTTGCAGGGCGTCTAGGATATCCATCTCCCGCTTCGAGTCTGTCGTTCGGTTCTCCAAGACCTTCATTGGGTTGTTCTCCTCCTCTTCCAACTTCGCCAGCCGGTCGACCTCTTCTACCTCCCGCTCCTCTCGCCAAGGTTCAAAATTCCTCGAGGCGCCATGCTCGGCGGTGTAATCCGTGTTCTTGGGGTCTGTTTTGAAGGTAATCTCGGCGGAACATAGCGTACTGGCCGAGAGCTCAGTCACGAAGACACTGAACAGCGATAAGCGGACGCACCATTTAATGTAAAAGCGAAAGATCTTGATTCCATAGTAATCCTCGCCGTCGACGGTCTCCTTCCGAGCGTTGAACTTCTTGCCCTTGTAAATGTACTCGCCGCAAGTGTTACATCGCCTGGTAATGGAAAAGGAATTAATGGAAAGAAACTTGCTAGAGACTCGAGTGCGCACATGGAGAATGGGGCCATGAGACGGACGACTTGCTGTGAGTTTTTGGGGCCCCGCCTTCTCGGGATGAGCTCCGGATCGAAATCCGGAGGGAAGTATTTGTTGAGAACTGGAGTTTGCGTGAGTACATGTAGAATGTAGGAGAGGTTCGACCGCACCTTTACGCTCAGCCATGGGGTGTTACAGTTGCAGCAATAGAGGATGAGTCCAAAAGGGACGATGATTAGTCATCGATCAATCTTGGTTCAAACTTCCACTCTAAACGATTGCAGGGCTGGGGTTGTTCTTCAAAATGGTTTGGGCTACTTCTGCATAGCTACACATCAATCTGCCGCCTTCTTCCTTCAATTCTTGTTACCAAGAATAGCAATTCCTATCAAGAGTTTAATCTTTAAAATAACCGGATTTTTGCGGCCCTGGACACCTCTGTTTTCTTCCCTTCTCTCTCTCGCCCCACATCATGCCCGCAAAGCATCCGAGGCTATACCAAGTCGGTAAGCACCGTCAACAAGACGTAGCCCGCTCTAAGACACCAGCGACCCCAGAGTTTATCCTCCGCGCCGAGCACACCGCTGAGCTCCGAGTCGTTCCCAAGGCGGATATTATCACTGACAGCGCTCTCTTGTTCGGTTTTTGGGTGAGTTCATGCAACCTTGATCCTGACCAAATCAACCGACAACGCACCTCACCCCGCCAGAAATATTATGTCAAGGCAAGTCGAATAAAGGCAATTCAAACTTGAAACCAATTGCATCCTTTCACCAGTGGGCAGGATATCCCGAGTCCGACAGCACGTAGGTCGCTTCTGTTCCAATCATGTTGTCGTACTCTATGTTTTCGGCTCTACATAAACCAACCATACGACTGACAGCTCGTTAATTTACAGGTGGGAGCCCTTTGAAAACCTTGGGAATTGCGAACGCCTCATCGCCAGTTTTTGGGAGAACCGCGGGCTCGACGTTCTACTTACCAACTGGCCTGGATTCGTTGTCGACGCGGACCCGGACTGGGTCGGTAAGTCTGTCCCACACACATAACTTATAACGAAGAAATGATTTTTACACTGACCACTGCCGTGAAGCACAAGAAATAGCTACATTTGCAGCCGATAGCGAAGAAGAAGCAACACCTCCAAAGCGGGTTCGTTGCGTTGTTTTCTCATGTGTTTTGAATTCATAAAATCGTGCATTGCAAATAGAGCAGAACAATCGGTTCGCGCTCGAAAAAGGTTGTGGAGGTCTCCCAAAGACCCACGCGGCGGCGGGTATGCCAATTGCAATGCCCCTGATCCGACTTTTCCTTTCCTAATCATGTTGTGGTAGACCGCCTCCCGTCGCGCCGATTCCGCTACCAGGAACCATGAATCTCCCTCGTCGTCCGCCAAACAGGTATGTCGGTGTGGACCTTGACCACCGATAGTGTACTGAATCGATTCCAGAAGCGTTCCAAACCGCCGCCGGCAAGGCAGGAAACCCCGAC
Source organism: Mycena galericulata (assembly GCA_029289565.1). Lineage (NCBI taxonomy): Eukaryota > Fungi > Basidiomycota > Agaricomycetes > Agaricales > Mycenaceae > Mycena > Mycena galericulata. The sequence goes on from JARKIA010000025.1 coordinate 553,356, forward strand.
AGAGTCACGGTCCGATCCCACCTCCACGTCCCCTCTCTCGCCCCCACCGACGCCTGAGCCCGAACCCGCGCCGGCGTCCCAAACCGCCATGCAACCCGAGCTAGTCGAGGGACCCAATCTCCTCTCCGCTCCGACACTGGTCCCCGACGATCACAGGCTGCGGACATGTGTGCCAAACGAGGTGTATATGAACATTTGGCTGCCCGCACACAGCGGGCTCGGTGTCGGCCCATCCACGTTACAAGCTGGTAGCGTGTTCGGCGCTGGTGCATCGGACATGTTATCGACCTTCTCGCCGGATACCAAGTAAGCAACCAGGGTAATTGGCGGAACACCGAACTTAATCCTCCAAGTAGCACATTCGACCTTGAGCTTCAAGATGACTATATCTTCGGTCTGCAGGCCGACTCGGAAGATATCATAAGTTCGCCTTGGTAGCCTCCAGCAATTATATTCACTCATTGATCGGTTTTCTGCTGTGGATTGGGGTCACCTGGAGGAATTATTGAACACATTGTATATCATTCATAGGGCACCTTACCATACCCAATGTTGTTCAATGATGCTCTGTTCATTTTAACGCTTCGGCTCGATCCGGCTGTGCTTTTATCTTCCCATCATGTCCACCCCACCCGCAAAACGCCGCCGAACCGAAGACGCGTCCATAACGCGCTCAGACATATGGTATGCGGATGGCAGCGTCGTCCTGCAGTCTCAAAACACGCAATTCCGCGTCCATTGGAGCATCCTCGGGCAACAGTCGTCCTTCTTCCGCGACATGCATGGCCTCCCGCAGCCGCCCGACCAGCCCAGCGTCGACGGCTGCCCCGTCGTGGAGCTTCAGGATGACGCTGCAGACATCGAGCACCTCATGACGTCCCTGTACAGCCCGTGCGTTCGACGGCGGCCTCGGTGGCCTGCGAGGTTTATTATTCACGTAGGACATTTTTGACCCGGAAAATGCTTCCCTTCCCAGTCGTCGCGGCACTCATTCGCCTGGGCCGGAAGTATGACTTTCGGGAGGTGCTGAACAAGACCGTCGAGCGCATCACTTACGAGAATCCAACGACGCTGGAGAAATACGACGCTTTGAAGCGCAACGATACACGTACCATCGGGTATTACGACGGCATTTTTTTCGACATGTTGACTCTGGCCAGGGAAAACAACATCCTGGCTGCGCTTCCCTGTGCGTACTACCGGATTCTACGCAAGCACGACCATGTGAGTTCAATTTTGTCCTTATACGTAGTACCCGGACTAATCCCACAGTCTCAAATGTTCGACGGTATTACGAGGATAGATGGAACGAAAGCTTCGTTGGCGCCGATCGACCTAAGAACATGCGTTATGGGCCACCAACGGCTTGTACGCGCCCAGTGGGCCGCGGGCAATACGCTGGAGTGCCTCAAGGTGCAGGACTACGACGAATGTATCGCCCCCACGGAGTGCAACGCCTACCGGCAAGTCATTGTAGTGGAGCGGGGTCTGATTTCTGGATACTTTGGAGCCCTCTTGCCTCTATCGGCCGTGGAGGCGGGAGCGAAGGGAAGGTTGTGTGCCCCATGCTTGCAGAACACCATGGAGTCGATGGCTGCGGGCCGCAAGAAAATGTGGGATGACCTGCCCGGCTTCTTCGACCTCCCTCCGTGGAGCGAGTTGAAGAACGACTTGTAGCTCGCTTGTCTGGTCAATCACCGGAGTTTGGAGTCGCCGTGGGGGTTCAACCTAACACGTCCTCCTCCTCGAGTTTACTCGTGTCCCTCTTACAGTAACCCATGACAGTATCTTGCTCGGCTTGGCCTGAGGCAAACCCCAGGTCCAGTTATTGTCCATTCGAGCAAATGATGAACACAAAAATCTACTCGCTGTCCATCAACCTCGTGTACCTGAGAGTCATTCGAATCCATTCACCGACCCGCCGGTCGACCAGCGGCGATGCATTCTGGCGCTTGAAAAGGTCACGAAGGTGTAAACTCGACCAGGGTGTACGTTAGGACGGATCCCGGTAACTGCACGTCTCCTGCGAAATGCACCGTGCGTGCGCCGGCCGAACGTTTCCAGATGAAGCAAAGCTTGCAGCTTTCGTCCACCCTCATCGTGTCCCGTACAAGTCCCTCGACTTGTTCCATTGCTTGATGAACTATCTAGAGATCAACGTCGAGCGGTTGGGAGGATTTACTTGGTTTCCTCTTGTCTCGTAGCAGATCTCTAATATCTCACCCTCACTCACTTGCTGCGTCTCGAGCACCTCGAAGCACTTACATGGGATGAGACGCCCCCGCAGGCTCCAGTTCCTGCGGTCTATCGCTGACTCCTGCCAGTGTACTCCTACTCATAATGCTAATCCTTGAACCCAAAAGCCAAAAACGCAGACGCCAAATCCTGAGTATTAAAGTAATCCTATCTTAAACCCACACCCCCTTCCTTTGCTCCGCACGCGAGGCCGTCAATATCAGTCTAAGCGCCTGCCGGCAATCGGTCCAAGCGCGCGATATTGATCCGACTCGTTGGCGCAAAGCAAACGAAACCGACGTCGACATTAAAAGCCACTCGACACGCGATACACATCATGGGTGATACGTAAAGACAACGACAAAGTCCGCAGCGCAGGTACGAAATGAAGCGTATGAGAAACAAAGTCAACAACAACAACGGGTATGCGGCATACGTGTACGGATATCCAAGAGAATAACAACAAAAGTCAGAGAGAGCGCAGATGGTCTAGGATGTGTGTGGGTCTAGGAGCGTGCGACGCGTTCACTTTTTAGAGGACGAGGGCGGCGGTGAGGGCGAAGAGGGGGAGGAGGAGGGGGGCCGCGGGGGCGAGGGTGCGGAGGGCAGCGGAGGTGCTGGAGCTGGAGCCCGAGCTGGAGCCCGAGTTTGAGCCCGAGCCTGAGCTGCCGGAGGAGCCGCCCGTCGCGGCGGGGGCGTGGGTGGAGGTCGCCGTGCCGTTGAGACGGAGCGCGTTGCGCTGTGCGGACATCAGCATTTTGTGTATAACGCGATAGAAGAGAGAAACGCACGACAAACGCGTCGTACGGCTGCCAAGTGGCCGTGACGTTGCCTGCATTGATGACACCGACGCCGCCGATGCCGCAGGTGTTTTGGTCGAAGAACCAGAGGGTGGTGTTTACGATGTCGGGGTTCATGATGATAACGAAGCTTGTGATGGCGGTGCCATTGCCTGCGTTGCGGAGGTCGGTGTTGAAGCCGTTTACGGACGAGTTGGTGTCGTGGGCGGGGATGCACGGGTTCGCAAAGGAGGACTGCGTCGCGGAGTGGTTGCCCTGGGTGAAGTTGAAAAAGACCGTCTCGCCGAGGGACGCGTTGGTGACGGGCTGATAGACAGATAAGCGTTTTTGAAGAGAAAAGAGAAGAGAAAAGCGTACGGGGTTGAAGACGGCGGAACCATTGGTCGCGGTGAGGTTGTTCGAGACGGTGATTATATGGGTCACCTGGGACGCAGGGACGCTGGTCGACGACTGGGCCGCGGCGGAGCACACAAGCCCACAGACCTCCACTCCAGTTCAGTTTTCAGGGAATAAGAAGAAAAAAAGGGAGACTTACAGCGAGGATGACTGCAGAGAACATGTTTGCGAGCAAAGGCAAGGAGCGTGGATGAAATGAGCGTGGATGCAGAAGTGCAAGGCCGTGTATTTTCGTCCAAGGTTCTTGATCCAAAAAGATAACAATTACGCTTTCCTGACGTCATGCACCCGACTTGCCTCCGATTCTCGCACGACGACCCCGCCGTCATCTCGGTTACAGACGTGCATTTAACGCGTACGACCTACGTTCAACGCGTCGATGCGAGAGGAAGAAGATAACGTTTGTTGACTTTCCCACGCCCTGACGTTGTAAACGATTCTGATAGACGCCCGTCTTTTCTTGTGAATTCGTCCACCGCGGAATAAACGAATCTTTCTTGTCCTAATCTTAGTCGTACTGCGAGGCAACCACGCAACCTCCCTTTGCCACTATGCACTCAAAGGTCGCTTTGTCGCCATCAATCCCTTTGCGCAACATGTTCCTATAACCACCCCTCCCTCCGTTCCCTCCCCGCATCCTCACGCCCTCACGACCCCACGACGAACTAACGACCTGCCCCGGGCTCGGCGATGCTCCTCCTGCGTCCCGGTGCGTCCCTACTTTTCTCATCAAACGCGAACTAATCGATCGATCGATCGTACAGCCACAGCCGCGCTGCTCCTCACCGTCTTTGGTTTTACGCGCGGCGCCCCCGTCCTGAATGCACGCGCCCTCGACGCGTTCGGCGCGCGGCCCAAGATCGACGACGTCATGTGGCGCGTCGACGCGCTTCCCTCCAACCCGGAAGTGCGCATCCTCGAATCGGGCGCGGGCTGGGTCGCCGTACGCGTCGTGCGTCCCCGCGGGTGCCGCCTCTTCCTCTGCCTCTAGCCTGCCTCTCTTGCCCGTCCACATTCCGCATCCGTATCCACTCGACCCGACTCGGCATCCCATTCGTACGTATCAAGATCCGCAACTTCAAGAATTCAAATCCAATTCGCCAACCAATAAACAAACAAAGTACGCACCACCAACCCCAGCCTCGTACGTCTTTCCCTCTTTCTTTGTCCGTGGGTGCATAGACTGACTCGAGTCGGCGCAGTATCCTACTCACTCACCGCACGCCCTTACCCTGCCATCCCTCCACAGCTGTCCTAAGAGCAGGAGCGGCACCGGCTGCCCCTCCCTCTTCCCTCTCCCTCTCCCATTGATTCTTCTTTCTTTGTAGCCATAATTCCGCACATGCATTTGTATCACCGCCCACCGCCGCATATTCATCTCCCTTACTGACTCGCTTACTCACATCGCAATAGCATCGTACAGTATGTATTAGTAGACATACACTCGCAAAACGTTTTGGGAATTTGGACTGACACCGGAAAGTTGTGACGTGTGACCGTTACATGCAACATCCGCCCCACAGGTTGGTAAGGTAGCGGACAGGCAAATACGGTTACCCCACGTGACGCACCTTTTCGGGCGATTATCTGCAATTCAAGTGTTTACAAAGTGAGAATGGGAAATCCGGCTCAACAGACTTGTGTGAATGTACTCCAAGACCTCTCACAAATATTTTGAGGAGTTTTAGCAAAGAAATGGGGGACTAGTTCCCATATTTATGTCAGCTGGTTGATGTCGGAACTAGTCCTTCATTTCTCATCTAAAACTCATCAAGATATTTGTGAATCCTCCAACGCCACACTTGAACAGAACTGTTGAGGCAGAATTTCTATTTACCTCCGAGAAAAAGAGGTTTTGTGAAAAGACTCTCGAAATTTCCCAAAAAGGTGCGTCACGTGGGGTAACCGTATTTGCCTGTCCGCTACCTTAACATTTCAATTCATACTCATGGATGGTTTAGCTCAGTGGTTTGATACGTATTCTCTTGAATTTCTTTTGTGAGGTCGCCGGTTCGATTACGGCTGCGTCGTTTTTTTTGGGCACCACGCAGTGGGCCTCGCGGCGAGCGTAAGCACCACGCAGTGGGCCCCGCGGCGAGCGGCAGCCCCGCGCAGCGGTCGGGGTCTGGGGTGGAAAACCCCAGCCGTCCGGGCCGGCGCCCGAAACACCCAACAAAGGCGAGAAAATATAACAGAAGACTAAAAAAGACATGCAACTACACGAAAAAAAAAGGCCCCGCGCCAGCGGAAAAGGCCAGCGCCAGCGAAAGGGCCCCGCGCCAGCGGAAAGGGCAGCGCTAGCGAAAGGGCCCCGCGCCAGCGGAAAGGGCAGCGCTAGCGAAAACGCGGGGGTCTGGGGGATGCTTCCCCCAGGGCACACCGGAAGTGTGACGTCACGCGTCACGACTTTCCGGTGTCGGTTGCGTCTCCTTCGTTTTGGGTCCGATCGATTTTCTTCCTGGTTCTTGGTTTCGGGCCAACTGGTGAGAATCCCCTAGGCTTACTGTACGGATGTGTAGGGAGGCGACGGTCACGGTCACGGCGCGCCCGTCGCGTCGCCGACGTCGCTGGCGGGTCACGGTCACGATGACCTCCGTCGCCAATGAAATACCGTGACACCTTTAAAAAATTTCTAAATAAAATGGGTGAATCTTACATTTCCATTAAAACAGAGGCAATTGACGAAAGAACTTGCAAGGATTGCTCTGATATCCTCGAATTCACAAAAAATAGGTGAGAAATTTGGATTTTGGTTGCCCAAATTGGCAACAGTCACGGTCACCAGCTACCTCGTCGCGTCGCCTTCGGCCAGGACCGGTGATTATGCCTTTCGAGGTAGGATACTGAAAATCGCCTGTTTGGAACTTTTGTCCGGACTAATTTTATTTTCCCACGCTTTTTGAGACTGCAGAAATCAAATTTTCGGTGAAGCGGTCACTTTTGGGTTTTTTTGGTCAAGAATTTTCCGAAATCTTGTCCGGATTCGGGTATCCTACCTCGAAAGGCATAATCACCGGTCCTCTTCGGCCGGGGTACCGTGTCACGGTCGTCGACGCGTTGCCTCCCTACACATCCGTACAGTATGTTGAGGGTGAGACATGTCCTTGCGCAAAGGAGGATTGGATCGCAATATGCTCTGCTCCGCGCCACGCGACGCCGCTGTGCTACCCTTGTTTCAGGAGAAAATTCAAGGATTGCTGTACTCGAGGAAGGGAGTCCAGTGCCAGTGGTCGGCGGCGGCTCGGGCCCATCGTCGGAGGACATGCGCGGAAAGAAGTCGCGGGGACTCGGAGTACGCCGTGGCCATAACAGTAGTGCACCGTGGCGGGTAAGATTTACCGCCGGAGACACGGAGTGAACGACACGCAGGCATGGGTGTAGGCATACAGCAGGTGCCGCGTCCTCCGAGTCCCACTGGCGGTGGTCTTCGCGTCGATATCGCCGGAGAGCTCGAGGGCCGAGAGCGCGAGGGAGGGGGAGGTGCGAAGCGACTCGGAGTGAAAGGAATACAGGGAAGGGAAGGAAGCGAATGTGGCGGATGGACACCCCGGGGAGGCTCGGGCTCGGGCTGTCCGGAAAGTCGCGGCGAGGCGAGTTCCTTCTCCAGGCAGTTTTAGCCCGCTGATGCCGTTACAGGTTGAAACCAGATCCAGGTCGCGCAACGGCCCGCGGCGAAAGGACATGCGCACGGAAGAAGTGCACGCAAGTCGCAGTACATAATTAACAGTAATGTAATGCAATCCGTCAATGATAGCGGTAAGATGCCCGGGGCGTTCCGCCGGCGACACCGTGACGGAGTGCACGACACGCATGCATGGGTGTAGGCATACAGCAGCTCCCGCGTCCTCCGAGTCCCCCCTGGCGGTGGTCTTTACGTCGATATCGCCGGAGAGCTCGAGGTCCGAGACCGCAAGGGGACGGCTCGGACGGGATGCGATGGGATGCGACTCGGAGGTGGAAAGAAAGGAAGGAAAGGAAGCGAATGTGGCGGATGGACACCTCGGGCTGTGAGGAAAGTCGCGTCTTCTTGAGGGCGAGGTGGGTTCCTTCTCCTGGCATTTTGAGCCCGTCGATGCCGTTACAGGTTAAAACCAGATCCAGGTCGCGAGTTGGCGTAGCGTAGCGCAACGGCCCGGGGCGAAAGGGCATGCGCACGGAAAGAAGTGCACGCAAGTCGCGACGGACGCGCGGGGACTTGGAGTACGCCGTGGCCATAAGTAACAGGAATGCAATCCGACAATGAGAGCTTGCGACGCGGGTAAGATTTACCGACGGAGACACCGAGTGAACGACACGCAGGTATGGGTGTAGGCATACAGCAGCTGCCGCATCCTCTGAGTCCCCACTGGCAGCGGTCTTCGCGTCGATATCGCCGGAGAGCTCGAGGGCCGAGACCGCGAGGGAGGGGGAGGGGACGGCTCGTGCGAAGCGGGAAGGAAAGATATTGGGAGGCGGATGTCGATAAACCCTTGTCCGAGGAGGGTTTTTTTTTGCAAATATCATAGAAAATGGTGCATGACTGAAGAAAGGAGAGTGTTGGCTGAGCTGTACCCACGCCGATGGCAGATTGGTGGTCGAGAAATCGGGGGCCAGCATTGTGGGGTGGGCAGGAGGAAGAAGAATGTATAGCCGCGCAGCTACAGGTCGTTCTTCAATTCGCCCCAGGGCGCAAGGTCAAAAAACCCCGGCAACTTATCCCACATGTTCTGTCGGCCCGAGGGTATCAACTCCTGCGCGCAGTGCAAGCACGAATCACAGCAATTATAATTTGCCTCGAGCGGCAGATGTCCAAAAGGCGAGAGCGATCCATTGGCCAGGAGGTGCTGCAGATGCTCCCTTCGAAACGCAGTACACTTCCGCGAAGAAGTGCAACCACTATAGTAAGAAGAGCCGAGTATGAGCCATTCTTGTGTATTTCCTGTCTTCCATTGGGCCTGCACGAGTTTCTCGCGGCCCAAAACACATCTTCTTATGTCGATCGGAGCCAGAGAAGGGCTGGTTTCACCTGGTCGAGGGAGACCGTCAAAGACTTCCTCCTACAATAATACAAACGTCGACATGCATACAAACATTCAGTAGGAACTTAGCACTCACTTGTGTAGAGTATTCCAAGAGCCGGTAATAAGCGCAGGGAAGAGCCGAGAATATGTTGTTTTCTCTGGCCACAGTCAGCATATCGGAGAGAATTCCAGCATAGGGCACGATGCGTGTAGTGATGTGTGAGTTCCATGCGAACTGTGCGAAGGTAAGTGGCCGGGAATCGTGACGGGCATCGTATTCCTTGAGGGTTGTCGGGTTTTCAAACATGATGCGCTCTATCGCCTCCTCCAAAAGTTCCCGAAAGTCGTACTTGCGCCCGAGACGGACGAGGGCCGCAATGGGCGGGAAAGGCAGCGCTTTTTGGGTCAGGAATGTCCTACGCCTGGTCAGCATGCCCTCCGAAGGTCCAGAGAAAGACCACAGTACGAACGGACTGTATAGCGCCTTCAACAGGTACTCCACGTCTTCTGTCGTGTCCGAAAGCTCGACGATGGGGCAGCCATCGACATTCGGTTGGTCAGGTGGCTGCGGCAGTTCCTGCATATCGTGAAAAAACGAAGAATTTTGTGCGAGGACGCCCCAATGGACGCGGAATTGGGTGTTTTGAGCCTGCAGGACGACGCTGCCATCCTTATACCAGACATTCGAGCGCGTCATAAGCGCGTCTTCGGTCCTTTGGCGTTTTGCGGGCGGGGAGGACATGGTGGCAACAACCTTCGCTTGGACCGTTACTAATCGGACTTTCGGCTCATCACTCTCCTCTTCCCACCATGTCTTCGCCCCCGGCAAAACGCCAACGAACGGAAAACGCGCTCATAACGCGCTCAGAAATCTGGCACAATGACGGAAGTGTCGTATTCCAAGCGAAAGACACGCAATTTCGCGTCCATTGGGGCGTGTTGTCTCTTCACTCGTCCTTCTTCCGTGATATGCAGGGGCTCCCGCAGCCGCCCGACCAGCCCTCCGTCGACGGGTGCCCGATCATAGAGCTGCAGGACTCGCCGGAAGACTTTGAATACCTTCTGAAGGCGCTATACAGCCCGTCCGTACAACCAACCCTTATCCCAGTGGTACGCGTGCTAACGACGCGTATTAAGGACGTTTCTTACCCAGAAGTCGCTCCCGTTCCCGGCCGTCGCAGCTCTTGTCCGTCTAGGGCGCAAGTACGACTTTAAAGAAGTGCTGGATACGACGGTTGAGCGCATCACTTTCGAAAATCCGACGACCCTTCAAGAGTACGATGTCTTGGAGTCCGATAATGGAGATTACCGTACCACACGCATTGTGCACAACGAGGGCATCTTCCTCGACATTTTGACTCTGGCCAGAGAGAACAACATACAATCTGCCCTTCCGTGTGCATATTTCCGTGTGATTGACCGCCATCCGCAAGTAAGTTGCTTGCTTTTATCGATTGGATATCTGTTCATTCGTATCCCCCACTAGAGTCAGTTTTTTCACGGTGTTCTGAGGAAGGATGGAACTACAGCTTCTCTGGCTTCGGTTGACCTAGAAAAGTGTGTCCTGGGGCGCCAAAAGCTAGTAACCTGCCAGTGGGCCCATGACTACACGTTAGGAGGCTTAACAGCCCCACACTGCGATCGTTGCACCTCATCTGGATGTTGCGGTCCAAGATGTCTTCGACTCTTAGCTATGCTCCTGCAGGCTGGTCAACCGTTCGCTTTATGCCTTCCATTGATTCGAGGCTTGGGTCTCTGTGCTGAATGCACGGGACATACGGAGAAATTGATGACTGCTGGGCGGAAGAAGATGTGGGAGGATCTGCCCAGTTTCTTTGACCTCCGTCCTTGGAGCGAATTGAAGAATGACCTTTAACTTCATGTCCTCCATATGCCCCACAATTACTGTCATCCTGGTCCTGCTTTAGTACTTGTCCTTTCCTATTCCTACGCGAACGCGACACCTCGTAGGATCCACCGACCCAAACGAAATTTCACGTACCGTCGCCATTCGCATATAAATATTTTGTGTATAATTCTTATTCAGTCTCCGGCATGTATCTGGCGGGCAGCCAGTGACCAAAAGTCAAATTTTTTCAGTTCGCAAACTCTTCCTCACTGCAGGCCTTTGTTTTCCAAGGCTTGCGATCAATCGCTTTGGCCTCTATTTTGAGCTTTGATCCCCTCATCACTCTCATGTCTTCGCCCCCAGCAAAACGCCAAAGGACCGAAAACGCGCCCATAACGCGCTCAGAAATCTGGCATGATGACGGGAGCATCGTCCTCCAGGCCGAAAACACGCAATTTCGCGTCCATTGGGGCGTCCTGTCCCTCAACTCGTCGTTCTTTCGCGACATGAAGGGTCTCCCGCAGCCTCCCGATCAACCAAATGTCGATGGATGTCCCATCGTCGAGCTTTCGGATACGGAAGAAGACGTACAGTACCTGTTGAAAGCGCTGTACAGCCCGTTCGTACTGTGGTTCCCTCTCTAGGGTATGCTGACCAGGCGTAGGACATTCATGACCCAAAAGGCGCTCCCGTTCCCGGCCGTCGCGGCTCTTATTCGTCTGGGGCGCAAGTATGACTTCCGGGAACTGCTGGAATCGGCAGTGGAGCGCATCACGTTGGAAAACCCTACGACTCTCGAAGAGTACGGTGCCTTGACCCCCGTTGGTGTCGAATACCGTGCCACACGTATCGTGCACTATTCTGGCCTACTCACCGATATTCTGACTGTGGCAAGAGAAAACAACATATTATCGGCCCTTCCCTGCGCGTATTACCGGCTCTTGATGAAATACCCACGAGTGAGTGCTTTTTTCCTGAATGTTTGAGTGCGCCTCGACGTCTCTATCGTAGGCTGAAATTTTGGATGGTCTCCACGGGACTCTGGCGTCGATCGACGCACGAAAATGTGTCCTCGGCCGCGAGAAACTGGCGCAGGCTCAATGGCAGACGGGAAATACGCTGGAATGGCTCAAACTCGACTCTGTGGAATACGTTCGTTGCGCCTCTCCGCAAAGGTGCGGTTCATATCGAAGTAAGCGTCGGGATAGCTTCCTGACTCGTGGATTTATCGCGCCTTTTGACCTTCCGCCGCCCACGACACATGGAGGTTTGTGTGAGATGTGCTGGCAGCACATAAAGGAGTCGATGATTGCGGGCCGAAAAAAAATGTGGGATGAGTTGCCCGGATTTTTGGACCTTCCGGCCTGGAGCGAGTTGAAGAATGACTTGTAGCTGCGCGGCTATCCAATCCCTCCTCAGGCCACTTGCCAATACTGGCGGCCCACCAGCCCCTCGCAATGTTCCTCCACCAATCCTGCCTTCGGCTACGGCCATTCATCCACCCGTTACCGCAACTAATATCTTGGTGTTCCTAGCCTTTGGCCTTTCCTTACCCAGTCACCTTTTTAAAAAACATACAACGTTATTTATATAATTTGTTTTTACTTTTACAAACTGCGATACGCCATAACCGCGGATTTACATCCGTTAGAACGCTGCACATCGCCAAAGCGATACGGTAGTAGCGGTTAGAGGTGGGGCGAGAGTATTAGTAGGTGAGAGACTGGGGCGGGGCGGGTTTCTGTGATAGGTGGAAGGAGTGAGGAGAGTGTGGCAGTAAGCAGTGGGACACCGCGTGGCAGGCTAAGTGTGAAGGCGTGCCACGCCTGAAGCCTGAGGCCTATTTGTTGTTCCTCAGCTCGCTCCAAGGCGGGAGATCGAAGAAGCTGGGCAGCTCATCCCACATCTTCTTCCGCCCTGCAGAAATCGACTGCACGGCGCGCCGCAGACATGCAGCACACAAGCCTACATCTGCCAGAGCCGACGGAGGCAGAAAAGCGCCAAGCTTCCCAGAAATTAGGGCGATATTCATTTGCCGGTCGCGCCACGAGCCACACCGCGGGACAGTGCAACCATCGTCGTGCCGTGATTTAAGCCACTCCATCGTATTGCCGAGTGCCCATTGGGTTTGTAATAGTTTTTCGCGACCCAGTACACATCTTCGTGCGTCGATTGCGCCCAGGGACGCCGCCGTTCCATCCTCCTGGCGGACACCGTCGAAAAATTGCGCCTATGGTGTTGACGTGTTAGCGTACACGTAATAAATACAAGGATACTTAGGAAGAGGCTACTCACCCGGTTATATTTCCGTATGGCACGGTAGCAGATAAGATATCGTTCTCTCTGGCTAGGGTTAGCATGTCGTAGAGTATGCCATGGTAATGCACGATGCGTGTCGTGGTGTATTCTTCACGAGAGCCGCGACCGCGGGGAACGGGAGCGCTTTCTGGGTCAGGTACTAGTCCTACATGTACATGCCTACCATCAGTATATGTGTACGCGCTGCGGCGAAGGAACAGCCGTACGCACGCGTTGTAGAGGGCCTTCAGGAGGTACTCCACGTCCACTACCGAGTCACGGAGTTCGACGATGGGGCAGCCTTCAGCGTTAGGCTCGTCGAGTGTGCGGCAACCGTTTCATGTTGCGAAACGCCAAAGGACGGAAAACACGCGCGGAAATCTGGAACGACGAAGGGAGCGTCCTCCAGGCCGAAAACACGCAATTTCGCGTCCATTGAGGCGTATTGTCCTAGAATTCATATTTTTTTCCGCGGGTGGCAAAGACGGGAACAAGAGGATGGAAACGGATCGACTCGGAGTCCGATCAAAGGTTCGCCAGAACTACTACTAGCAAGACTATGTACTCGTATAAAATTTACAGGACGATCGACTCTGATCTGCCTCTGTATCGATATTTCTTTCAACGCCCAAGCCCCAAATCCGCTCGAACGCGAAAACGCGATTTCGGCGATCATCCATCAATGCATCACTGGCAGTTGACCACCATGGCCCGAATCCTCTCATCTTATCGCGTTTTTTGGTCTGAACTGTGTTGGCAGTCTGTGTTTACGTCGCCGTCGCCCTTTTCTACCAGCTGGTCAGCGGTGAACGCTGCAAGTCGGAAAAACTCAGGCTAATCAATCTCTACGGTTCCACACAGCGTCGTTGCAGGGCCATATGCTTCGGGAACCTCTTTGACTCACACGACTCGGAAACGGCAGTGACTCAGTCCTTGCCGACCAAGCGCTTATATATCGGTGGCCAAACCGGGTAAGCCCACAAAATCTGCCTTGTCAATTGTACCCACCATGCCGGGAGAAACAAAATACTTCACAAATGAACCTCATCCCAACACTAATGCCTCTGCTCCATCGTCCAACGCCTCTCTGACACTGGCATATCGCACGCTCGGAGACCCTAAAAACCCTGCCGTCTTTATGCCATCTTGCTTTGGGGGAAGCCTCGACGATACATCTCCGTTCCTTTATCATTATGAACCTTCGGACGACGGTACTCCGCCAGTTCTCCAAAACTATTTCATCATTATCTGCGGCCTGCTTGGCGCAGGGGAATCGTCTTCGCCTTCCAACGCCGCTCCGGAGAAGCGTGGCCCCGAGTTCCCAGCGGTAACATACGAAGATAACATACGTCTGCAGTACGCTCTGTGTCAGGCCCTCGGTGTTTCCAAGCTCGCGGCATATATTGGGTTCAGCATGGGTGGGCAGCAGGCATACCACATGGCGGCACTCTACTCCGACTTCGTGGAGCGAATCGTCGTTCTCGCGAGCTCGGCGCGCACCAGTTGGCACAACTGGTCGTTCCTCGAAGGTGCGGACCGACAAATCTCTATTTCTTCCGTTTTAATCATTAAAATCGTAATAATAGGCCCGAAAGCCGCGTTGATCAATAGCGTTGACTTCCACGATGGGAAGTACCAGACACCGGCGGTTAGAGGTTCAAGAGCCTTTTCCCGCGTCTATTCAACTTGGGCACTGTCCCAGGCGTGGTTCCGAGAGCGCTCTTGGGAAACCCTGGGATTCAGCACCCTCGAAGACTACTTGAAGGCGGTGTGGGATGGCGGCGAAGACGCGCACAACCTCCTGTGTCAAGTGCACACATGGCAGAAGGGCGATATCTCGCTCTTCGGGCCAGAGGAGGAACGGGGGGATCTACCGAAGGCGCTGGGACGCATCAAGGCCAAGGTTTTGTTGATGCCCAGTCGGACGGATATGTATTTTCCGCCCGAAGACAATGAGGAGGAGCTCAAGCATTTGAAGAATGGAGAAATAAAAGTCATCGAAAGTATCTGGGGGCATGTCGCAGGTGGTGGGGGCGGAACGAAGGAGGACAACGAATTCATCAAAACGCAAGTCCGGCGGTTTCTGCAGAACTAAAGGAATTCCCATTAACTTAAACTTGTAACCTTCGACTTCAATGATCTTGCCGAATCGCAATCCACATTCTTTACTTTCCTTTTCAGCCATGGACCGAACTACATGTAAGTCTGCATGATCCGTTCGACTCCCGACATTCAAACCAAATCGCATTTGCGAGTGCAACCCATATTGAAAGCAAAGAAGAACCCTCGTCCTAGGGGGTGGTAGCTCAACGAAATCTAGTCCCGCAGTATGCACAGGGAAGAGCGGCCAACATATCGTGAAGAATTCCGGCCCGGTATTATAGGCGCATTTTCGGTGCGTTGGCGTTTTGCGGGTGGAGGACATGATGGATCGGATCAAGCCGATCAGTGGTCAAAGCGTTGAATCTCGACAGCGTCGAGAAAATGAAGACAGGTGTGTCTCCGTGTTGCGGGATACGGCTCAAATTCAAGAATTATGGTCGTGATATATTCTATGTCTAGCGCCATGTATTCGGGGTACTGCGATCAAGTGAGGCAAAAGGATCAAATGTGCACGACTCTACAACAAACGAACGAGGGGTTGGATAAGTGGTTCTGCAACTTGCTCCGAACAACTTCTCCTTAAAACGATACATATGCGGTCGATGCCGTCGATTGTATACTTAATGGTGGAAGACACAATGAGAGAGATAACACATGTATCGAATCACAGTTCATTTTTAAGTTCGTTCCAAGGAGGGAGATTATAGACAGCGGGAAGAGACTCCCACATTCTGGCTCGCCCGGCAGTCATGAGGATCTGCGCACGTTGAACACAAGCAGAACAGAACCATGTTTGCAATGCTGGAGCCGACGGGGAGCCAACGGCCCCAACCTTCGGGGTTCGCAGAAAGTTAGCCACGACACGGTCCTTTCGCTCCCTGCACCTAGGAGAATCGAGGCAGCCATCCTGTTCAGAAGGATTCCAAGACACCATCCACCCAAATGTGTTATCGATTTCCCATTGGGTCTTCATAAGCCTCTCACGACCCAAAGCGCAGAGTCGTTGGTCCATTGACGTCAAGGTGGCAATGGTGCCGTCGGGCCTAGGTACTCCGTCGAATATCTCAACCTAAGAGAGAATTATGTCTCTTACAACCATCCGACGGATAATGTCCTTACCAGCGAAAACGTTGATACACGGAAATATGCACAGGGCAGAACAGTTAGAAGGTCGTTCTCTCTGGCAAGTGTCAGGATATCGTGATGGATACCCGGATAATGAACTATTCGTGTGGTTTGAAACTTCCAATCATCGGCTGGGGAAGCTTTGAAGGGTTTCAACAATGCTTCGTATTCGTCCACGTCGGTGGGGTTCTCGAAAACTAGCCGCTCCACGGCGATGTCAAGCAGTTCCTTGAAATCATATTTGCGCCCCAAGCGAACAAAGCTGGCTATGTACGGGAACGGAAGGGCCTTTTGGCTGAACAGTGCGCTTGAGGCAAGAGCAAGATGAGAGCGTCAATGTCTGGAAGCGACTGAACTCACGGAGTATAGAGGGCCCTCAGGAGGTGCTCGACGTCCGAGAAAGAGTCCGAGAGCAGGATGAGGGGACATCCGTCGATGCTGGCCTGGCCTGGCGGCTGTGGCAAGCCTTGCAGACTGCGGAAGAACGACGAGTTCAGGGCGAGAATGCTCCAATGGACGCGAAATTGCGTGTCTCCAGCCTGAAGGACGACGCTTCCATCACTATGCCATATATCCGAGCGCGCTGTAGGCACGCCTTCCGTACGTTGGCTTTTTTCTCGTGGCGAAGACATGAGAGTCGCGTTCAAGAGCGTTCAAGTTTCAACTGCTTCTGCCAAACAAACAGAACTTCAACTTGTTCATGCCCAAATTGCATCTCAAACGCACACCGCAAGAGGACGCGGACCACAGAAGCTACAAAAAACGCAAACGCGAATCCAGTCGGCGGAAGAGTCCCGAGCTCTCTGGGAGTCGCAGCACAGATAAACCGACTCGCAAATGGGATTCCAGTGACTCCGATAGCGAGGGCGTGTACGGCCCACATCCACCACAGTCCGAGGCCGGACCCTCGTCCCAACCCCTCCATCCAGAAAGCTCGTATAAACCCGATTATGAGGCCATCAGAGCAGAGCTGGAGGAAGCCCGTTTTCGCGAGAAGATGGCGGGAGCGTTCGAGGATGATGGCAGACTGGACTCGCTGGAAGCTCAAATGAACGAATATGCTCATATTCCCGACCGATGGAAGACGGGGCGCGTTCGTGCCGATTATGAGCATGCCACTGCCGCAGACGATATCTTCAAACTGGATCCCCGGCACATGGACGAAGAAGAATACGCCGAGTGGATCAGGGCGGGCATGTATAGGCAAGTTTGCTCGGTTTTTTCCCTCCCTAAACTGCTCATATACTTGCAGAAAGACTCATGCACAAGAATACGAAGAGGAACGACAAAAGAAAGCTTCGCGAGATACCCGACGTGCTCAGGAAAAGGCTCTCAAAGCGGAAACTGCACGACTCGCAAAACTGGCCGAGGACGAACGGAAGCGCAAGAAATTGGAGAAGGAAATCCGTCACGCAGACTATGCGCGTGAAGAATATCATATGCGGTGGAAGACTCTCATGGCTGCCCCGGCTGATGGCGAACGCGTGGAGAGTCCTTTGACCTTCAGCGATATTCCTTGGCCAATTGTCTCTGCCCATCGCCAGAAATCTGACAAGAAAGGTTCCTCGAAGCCTGTCCTGCCCCCCACAGTTTCTCTCGAGGATCTCACCGTCGACGCCATAGCTGCTTTTCTTGTCCCTTCTTCGGGGGAATCGGACAAGAAGAATCGAAAGGACAAATTGCGAGAGACGTTTCTCCGTTTCCATCCAGATAAATTTGAGGGGCGATTGATGAATCGGGTTCGCGAAAGCGACCAGGCCCATGTACGAGAGGCTATTGGGGTAGTCGTTAGAGCGCTGAACAAATTGATGGGTGAAGATAAATGATAATTGTCTGCGCTTTCTAATTAGTGAGAGTTCCGACATGTACAATAAGCATAGGTAGGTATACAACTCGAAGGTCCGACGACTATATTCCCGAGCAAGAGACAGATGCATAACAGATTCATGACAATGCGACAGAACAACGACAACAAGATCAGCCCCGGAACGTACCACGGCCAGCCATGTTATCGTTACTCGAAGTGTTACTCCGCTGCTGCTGCTGCTGCGGATTGGGACCCCATTGCTGCTGCGGATTGGGAGTCATCAACCTTTGTGGACCGGGCGACATGCTCCGCTGTTGCGGATTAGGCGTCATCATCCTCGGTGCGGGTGACATGCGCCCTTGCAGCTGGGAGTTCGGGGTCCCTGGTCCTCCTTGCGGGAACTGCGACGGCTGTTGTTGGTGATACTGTTGCGGGGGGTAGCCCTGGGAAGGATATTGTTGATGCCCGTATCCGCCTGGCGCCAGGTCCTGGTACCGGGGCTCAGGGCTGTCGTAGACAGCATGTCCATAACTGGCCTGCTGCGGCCGATGGAGCGGTGCCTCTCGCGATCCGCCGGTCGTCATCGGTTCCTGATATAGGGATGGCGGGTTCCCGATCGACGTCTGCGACATTCCGCCTTGGTGGTAGTAGACAGACCGCGGACTGAGCAAAGGTTCCTGCATAGAGTCCAATCGGGACAGCTCAATGTTCTCACTATGTCCGCCGGCACTGTTGGGACCACTCGCGAGGTAATTCTCGTAACCTTGAAGCCGCGGCAACGTTGCGTCACTAGCGTAGTATAGTGACTTGGCAGGGTTGAGCGATACGCTGCTATCCCCGAAGACAGTCGTAGATGCCAATGACTGTGTATCCCAGTCGTCTGCCTGATTTCGGCGGTAAAGACTGGGATCAAACTCCAGGTCGCGCTGAAGACGAAAAATGAACATCGAATAGAAAGACGTTCCTTTTTTCACGTACTTGATCGATGGCAGCGATTTTGATACCCTGGACAACCTGGGCCTCCATTTTCTGCCCGCCGTATTCGTCCAACTTGGCGTGGTCGCGTCCGATATTGCCTGAGTAGACCTGTCCCAGAAGCCCCATCATGTTGGCGTGAAGCATCGGTGTGAAGAGATCCGCGTGCAGTGCAGGGTGCCCAAACCGCTTCTCCAGCTTGTTCGCCCGAGCGTCCGCACGCTCAGAGTGAATCTTGGCAGCGGCGAGCTCGTCGGGCGTCGGGATGTAATACCGGAAGGCAGAGTCGAAGACGCGGTTGATGTACATTTTAAAACCAGCAATCAGTAGAATGGGTGGCAGTGTAGCAACCCAGGTGAAGGATTTGAATCCGTACTGGAGACCGATGGCTGGAAAAAGATGTGTGTGAGTACACTTAAGGCGTGCTCCCACACTACTTACTCAGCGCCATGAGTAGCTGCATCAAGACGACAGTGAAGAGCAGTCGATTGATAACAACATTCCACAAACGCTGAGACTAGTTCAGTTTGTGTCCAACTTGGACATGATGGTAGACTGACCCCTCCGCTTTCCACCTTCGTGATGTATACAAACATGAGCTGCGTTAAACGTTAAGGACCAGTTGTAGTTAAACATGTTTGACAACTCACCTGATACTTTTGAACAATAGAACTCATCCAGAGCACTATGGCAGCCGCCAGGGCCACAAGTGGTGCTAGGGGAGCAAAGACAAGCCCGACTGCCCCCATGAAAAGCTGCACGGCGAAATTGGTGAGATTGTAATGAACTTTCAACATAAACGTACAAGATTGGAACTGAAAGGCACGCAGTCAGTAGCGGCGAAGCGGCGAGGAAGCAAGACGCACTAATAGATAGCATACTGGAACTCCGGAGGTTGGGTCCATTCTCGGATGTCACGAGGTGTTCGCCCAAATACACTGACCCAGTATTAATTCTTCCTACAAATGCTATAAAGGTATGGCATACCGAGTTTTGAACGACAGCCAGACAAGGTTGATGATCTGGGCCAAGTCGAAAAGTACAAGGAAACCTCGCAGCCTGAAATAGATGCTTAACTGACCAGTAAAAGCGAGGTAGATGAGTAGCGTACGGGAAGAAAGTCAGCCAGTAACTGCTTTGATTGACTGTAAAGCCATGTATTTAGACGAGATATTACGGTGAACCGGACCGGCACAGCTTTGTGAATGCCACAAAGAAGAGTCCGATCCCAGGTGGACTCACTGTAGGTACTGTTGATCACGCTGGGAAGCGCTGGACCACTCTTTAGCAAAGCGTATACGAACAAAAGCTGAACATACTGTGAAGGTTGGCAATGATATCCTTGAAACTTTTCTTGCCGATTTGGGTAATAATCTGCTCAACCGATTCTATGGTAGTTTAATATGATGTACCAGACGGATGAGAGAGATACCGCACGGAATATGACACCAAACAGCGTGAAGACAATAAGCTGGCTGATGATTAGGAACGCAAAGTAACGCGCAACAACGGCACGGTCAAGTCTTGATTGTGTCAAAGCTCCCATGTACTATCGGAGAAAGAAAGGATCAGGAAACATCGGCAAGATACGTGCGTGCGACACACCTGTGAGAGCCAACGCATGACGATGGGGAGGAAAAACCCAAATATACCAGAAACGGCCGGCGGCAGGACACCAGACACAATGTCGAACGTTGTGCTCGAGTGGATGCTCCAAGATTTGAGAAATGGAACAAATGATATCAGCTGTGAGAGAAATATGAATGACGATCACTACGCAAGTCTTGGACAACGCACCGCAGACAGATTGGCCAAGATGGAGATGACGAACAAAGGAGCTGTGTTGAAGAAGCAAATGACCGCAAGCCAGATGAAGCCCATCATGCGCTTTCGAGCAAGCTCGGCGTCCGATTTGCTCATATTTTCCCAGATAATATCTTTTGGATTCGGGGCCAAGGAGATGTCTGTTCCTTTCGGATGCTTGTTGCTGAGGATCTTGGCCACAACATGGGCGTAGGGAACGGCGGCCATGCTCGCAAAACCGTAGTTCTCCGGCTTGTGCTCATGGAAATGAGTGCGGTAGTCCT
This sequence comes from Mycena galericulata, assembly GCA_029289565.1. Taxonomy (NCBI): domain Eukaryota; kingdom Fungi; phylum Basidiomycota; class Agaricomycetes; order Agaricales; family Mycenaceae; genus Mycena; species Mycena galericulata. The sequence goes on from JARKIA010000025.1 coordinate 574,031, forward strand.
CAATGGCAGCTTCTGTACGTTTCAACTTCTCCCTAATGTATGGTCAACGTCAGAATGTCGCTCTGGAACCAACCACGTACGTGTAAAACTGGATGGCATCCTTCTTGGTACCTCCACATCCACATGAACCCCCAATCCGCACCGTCGGTCTTTTCTTCCCAATTTTGCCTCCTCGTAGATACTGTACAAGGTACGTTTCGAGTTCTCGGACGGTTGAATTGTGGTATTCGATCAGCTCAGGCAGTTTTCCGACTTTGCGACCGATGTGAACGCTGGTGGTTGGGTAAGGTACACGGACGGAGTCGAATATTTGCTTGATGCCAGCGTCGCTCTGGTTGGACTTCGGGACATGCAAGACCGTGAGAGTCCGTGCATAGAAAGCTCCCAGATATTCGGGAGAACGGAACCATGCTCTCCGAAGTCGAACTACGGCGTTCCAGTGAATGTAGACGCAGAACATGATGAGGAAGGTGATGAGGTAGGTGACAGCGACATGCACGAATAAGACGTTGCCGGACACATCAAGAATCGTCATTATGCTGAGGATGTTGTTTGAATTCGCAGCTTCCTCCTTCAGGGTGAAGATAATGTTGATGGGGAGGAGAATGCCGCATGCGAGGCCTGCGACGCCGGTGAACAGCCATCGCATGAGTCGGCCAAACCGGAGGAAAACTGCGGCATCAAGACCAATCTTGTCGACGAGTTCAGGCTCCTTTGTGCGTGCTAGTGGAGGAAGCCACCCAAATAGGGAGTCGTCTATCCGGGGTGGTCGTTTCGACTCGCCGACATGGTACTTTACTTTAGGTTCGTAGATGACCTGTGTCTCTCGTGTTACCTTGAGGAGCGAGGGGTATTGTTGCGCACAGTTACCTTGTTATTGGGACGCAATAGGTTAAATGCGATGATAGTAGCGACCTAGCGCAGGAGAGAGGTGGGTGGAGCAATAAACGGGTGGTGACGTTGGGACGCACAGACACAACGCTCATAAGTAGAACCTGGGAGCCAACTGCCTGGGGTTGGAGTGTCCTTGTGTTGTTTTTGACGAGTTGGTCGGCATCGTTGAGGGCCGACATGGTGGAGAAAGAATGGCGGGGTGGGTGAGTAGTATCGAGCCTGTCGAGACAATTCAAATGATGTGTTTGTGGTCCTTTGTCTTGGCCTTGTTTCACTCTCGGCGCAACCTATTCTCTTTGCCGGTCTTGTCCCCCGTTCTTGTGATCCCCAATGAATATCTTTTCCAGAGAAGACTACAAATGCAATTCCACCCTGATCCAGCCCTTGAACGTTTGAACATGCACAGTCAACGCGGCGCTTCCATAACCGCTAAAAATAGCCCAATTCTATGGCGCGTTAAGGTTTGCGGAAAGTTGCAGATGCAAGGCAATATTCTCTCGATAGAGAAAAAATCTCTCTCTCATCCTCCCACCATGGGGCAAAAACGAAAGCGCGCAGAATGGTTTGTCGGTAAGCCCTGGCAAGGACCTTCGTTACCTTTTGGCACCACTGAACTACACCAGAGCTGATAATGGCAGCAAGACGAACCAGTAAGCCCCGTCCTGGCACTGAAGTGGACGCCCCCCGTTCTGCCTCCGAAGAGGACGCCGCCTCGGACACTGACTCGGACACCCACTCAGACGTATCTGTCGAGATCGATGCTTCCGCCCCTTACTGGGTAAGTATACCGTCGCAGTCGTAATTGTCAAACCCACTGAATTCAAAACTTTGTGTAGGATTATCTAGTGAAGGTATGTAAATTGAATGGTTGTCTGCGAATGGCAGGGTAACGCTTGTTTGCCATTAGTGGGCAAAATACCCAGACAAGGATAATTCGTGGGTTATTTCTCTCAAGTTGGAAGCGCCCACTCAGTGTGACACAGCTGGGAGCCGGCTAGAAATTTGCTCGCCTGCGAGCAGCTCATCCTGTCCTTCTGGAAAAACGTAGGGGAAAACCTGTTTCTTACAGACGGCCAAGGTTTTGAAGTCCGGGCCTCACCGCATTGGATCAGTTGGTGCTGGCTTCATAATTCTGGGCTATATCTCACCTATGTGAAGGGGAACAAAAGCAAAACTTTTGGCATCAAAACTCCTTAGATGAAGTCCTCGAGCAAAAGAGAAATCCCAAAAGAAAGGTTTCTGTCGGTTTACCTTGATTCTACACCTGGATCTCACTTGAGTTTTCAGCGCAGCGAAACGCTCTCCGCCCCAAGAACTCCCATCTCATCTCCCCGTTCGACGCCCCGCCGACCTCAGTCCTCGCCAAGGAAGGTAACATTCGCCCCTGTCGTAGACGTCAGCGTTGTGCCCTCAATTCGCGACGTTGAGAATACTGCCGAGTGGTACCGTACCACCCGACGGAAAACCTACGATTCGTCGGACTCGGAGGACGACACCCCCACTGGTGGTAGCACAACCCTGAGTGGGCTCAAGATCCGAATTCCTCGCCGGTCTCTGCCCGAGTCGCCGGTTAGGAGTCCTCTTCTCCTCCGGTTTTTCAGCTCCCTGACTTCATCTCAGGTGGATGCAAGCTATGGCAGCCCCGGCCCCACCACTCCCGACCCGTTCTCCGAGCCGCCGCTTTCGAGCCCAATAGTCGACTCGAATGTAATCCGAGGCAGCCCAGACCCCGCAACGCCCGACTTGTCCTCCGAGATGCCGCCGTCGAGCCCAACCGTCCATGCAGAACCCCCGCCGTCCCCGCCGCCGACACCGCCCCGGCCTGCGCGTGTCCCTTGGCCGCGCGTCAAGTATATTGAGAAGCGCATCACTGACCGCCCCAAGCTCAAAACCAAATATCGTCTTTCGATGGCGCCTGTCGCGCCGAACATCCCCCGTGCCTCCCCTGCGCTCGTCGACGACACCATGGACGTAGACGGGGACACAGGCCCGATGCTCCTCCCGGACAGCACAACGGCCGCCGTCCCCGACGCGACCGACGACCTTGGCCCCATGCTGACGTTCGTGTCGCTGGAGGATGGCGAGGGCGGGAACGACGGCGCTGGTACGGGATTCTACGCCTCGGACGAAGACCGCTATCCGGGGTAAGCTGAGAACGCTCCGTCGTGAAAGAGCACTAATTTTTATATTTATGCAGCATTCGGAAAAATGGCGATTCGATGGACTGGACAGAAGGTGTTTCTCAGTTGGACAATTGCGATGCTGGGTCTGGCGTATTCGGCGCTAACGAGGGCGACTCATCGCCTATCGCTATAGGGGACGTTGACGTCGACAATTTTCTCAATACCCAAGTGTGAGTAATGGGCACCATGTCGGGAAATTACTCACTGATGTGTTGCTAGATTACCCATCATGAAGTGAATTTACATATTTCTTCCTGTGTATCTCTCCTGAATTTTGCAGCAGGGCACAGACGATTGACTACCGGCCCTCGCAATGCCTCCACCCGCCCACGCCGATGTGAGTTCGCGGTTCCACTTGTGCCAGTCGATGTGTTGATATGTCCCGTAGCAAAAAATGGAACTGGAGCGGGCGTGTGACGATTTCCCCCGTGGACCACGCTAACACTGAGACGATCTGCCAGAAGGCGACGCTTACCGATTCCACAGAGCCCGCGGAGCCGAGCAAACCCAAACTCGCATCGTTCGTGTTGTCGACGAAAGACCTCAACCTACCCAGGTTCTACGACGTTGAGGATGTGGTGATCTTGCTGCCCACGTGCAAGCCTGCACAACAATTCGCGCGCCTCGTTGCAGAGGGTGCAGACAAGGAATCCCTCCATGCCCTGGTCGAGTATATGGATCGCAAAGGCCAAGTACGCGCACCCGTTAGTTTAGAGATTTGCTCGCTGACGAGTTACCAGGTGGCAGTCCTCCCGGCGCTTTTCGACGACGACGATATTGGTCATCTGCTCTTCGTTCCTCCCTCCGCGAAAGCTCTCCTCACGGCCCTCTGCGTCCCGCCCGAACTATCTTCGCCCGGCCCCAGTCTTATCGCCGCCTTGCTGTTCCTCCTCTCCCCCGCCGGACTCCCATACCGCCACCCTTTTAGGTACCGCCCGCACGTCACCGTCGGGCGCGAGATCCTCTCGCCCGAGCAGTGGCGCTTGTCTGTGCGCACGGAACACGCATACCATCTCGCGCTCCGCATCACAGGTCTCTCCGCGTCCGCCCGCTGCTTCGCGTACGCGCACCCCTCCGTCGTGTGGGCCGGCCCCGCTACCAACCCCATCAATGAGGCGGACACGGGACACCTGCGGCGTGCTCTCTCAAAGTGCCGTAAGGGGATCATCGACGCGGCACACGTCGGCCAGGCTAATGATGTTGGAACCGTGTTCATTCACGTTGGGGCGCTGCGCACTGTTCACGCGTTGCCGAACTTGGTCGCGCTCCGCCAGAGGCCCGACGTGCACTTCTACTCGTACGGCACAGACCCGGCCGTCCCCCCTGCGCGCTGGCGCGTCCGCGAGATCTTCCCGCTCGGTGGGGTGGTGACGTTCACGCCTGTCGCGCTCGCGGGTGATCCGTGGGGCGTACTGCACACGATTCAGCACATTCACGCGCACCCGCTGTGGGTGTGCTACCTCCTTCCGCAGGTCGTTGGTCTCGCCGTGCGTCTCATCCAAGCAAGCCAGGACGACGTGATGCAGGAGTACACTGAGGGCATGCCGTTGGCAATGGACCGCATCTTGGACGCGCTGCTCGATGGACAGGTTGCGCTGTTGTGTGCGCCGGGAGGACAGGGCGCCAGCACCAAATGCACATTGGACGCGGACGCAAAGGACACCTCGAAAATCGGCAGCAAGGATGCCATCGCCAAAGCCGCACGGGAAGCCAGGCACGCACAGGAGGTGCAATGGGCGCTTGAGTACGTATGGCTTCGCCCGATGAACAAAGCTGCGCTCCTCGCGTGCTGTGAGGCCGCGTGCGATGTCACACTCCCATACGCACCTACAAGCCCCGCCGCTGCTGCCGCCGCAAAAAACGTCATTATCGCTGACATGTACCGCATGCAGGCGCAGCCTGCGCTCATGGACTCATACCGGCGCTTTATTGCGCTCGACCTCGATGCGGCTACGCGGACGGGGGAAGACGCGGACGGGGTGAGTTGGACTTGCATCCTCCCTTTCCCTGGGTTACCAAACTGAATTTCAGATCGAGTGGGGTACGGTAAAGACCTTTGACTTTAACGACGACTTTTTGAAAGCTAGGGGGTCATGAATTGTTGAATGGGTCTCATTCCTTTTTGATACTTTCGGTCGTTGGGTTGAGATGAACAGGAATGATGTGTAGAATACAAAACGCGTCTTTCATCAACTGCTAATAAACTCTACATTGGTGCAGTCAATTATTTCCACGAAGTAGATGGGCAACACCGAAGTTGCATGCCTATCGGCTAACGTGGATTTTTAAGACCAGTATGTAGCCATTGCACTACGTCCCACGTCGGAACAGTCGTCCAAGCGTCCGCCGCGTCGGGTCGACCACCGCGCGTGAGAATGCGGGTGAGAGGTACAGCGCGGCGCCAATGCGCACCGGGAGTAAGGCCTGAGCCAGCGCGTGAACGGGAGTTGACTGTATGGGTCTGGGCATACCTTGGTGACTGCGTACGCGAGGACGGCGTTAGCCACGTCGCCTGCGATGCGCTCCGTCGCTATCCTGGGCTGTTCTACCGACTCTTCCTTCCCGCCCTTCGCGAACCCAAACACGCCGTAACGCCGCCCGACGCGCGCGGCCCATGCCTCTCCATCTGTAACCCACCCACGCGCCGTCTGTACCGCCCAGCCGTCTTGCTCGCTCGCGCGTGGGAGGGCGGCAACGGCGCGTTCGCCAAGGCCCGCAGCGCGCGCAGCATAGAAGCCTGCGACGAGAGGGACGACGGCGGTCACCTCGTGTAGGATACCGAAAGAGACGACGAGGGAGGAGAGCGGGGCTCCGGTGCGCGCTGAGAGGGCCGCAAGGGCAGCGCGGTAGCGGCTGAGGGCGGACATGGCGGCATCATCCGGCATCTCTCTTCTTCCCACCATCGTCCCCGCAAAACACTAACGAACAGAAAACGCGCCCATAACGCGCTCAGACATCTGGCACAACGATGGGAGCGTTGTCCTACAGGCGGAAGACACGCAATTCCGCGTCCATTGGAGTGTTCTCGCGCTCCACTCATCGTTTTTTCGCGACCTGCAAGGGCTTCCCCAGCCGGCCGACCAGCCCAGTGTAGAAGGTTGCCCCGTCGTCGAGCTATCAGACCCAGTCGAATACGTTGAATACCTACTGGGAGCCCTGTACAATCCGTTCGTAATATCGCCTCGGGGTGGGTGGCATCCACTGAAATTTTGAACGCGCAGCTCATTCATGGCTCAGAAAGCTCTGTCACTGCCGACCTTGGGTGCACTCATTCAGCTAGGACGCAAGTATGACTTTCACCAGCTCCCGGCTTTGGCAACTAGAACGCGTCACTTTTGAAAGTCTATCGTCGCATCCCATCGAGGAAGCAGATACCCTAGAATGGTGGCCATACAAGGCGACGCGAATAGTCCACTACGAAGGCTTACTTTATGATATATTAACTCTGGCCAGAGAGAACAATATCCTATCTGCGCTTCCTTGTGCGTACTACCGTATAATTATGCGGTATTCCCAGGTGAGCCCCACTCTTCTAGGCTTGGACATGCACCGACCTCTGCTTCTAGGACGATTTGTTTGATGGTATATCGAGGAGGGATGGAACCACCGCATCCTTGTCGCCAATAGACTTACGACGATGTGTTCTGGGCCGCCAAAGTCTCGTCCAGAGTCAGTTGGACTTGGAAAACACGCTGCAGTTTCTCGCGACACACATCGGCGGTTGTCCGGATAACACAGAGTGTGGTCGAGCGAGACGCCTTATTTGGTTGACTGCATGATTGGGGGGAAGCTCGGAGTTTTTTTGGCACCCAACGCGCAACATGTGTCCCACATGCACGCAGAGCGCACAAGAATCGATGTCTGACGGGAGAAATAATATGTGGAAAGATTTGCCCAGCTACTTTGGTCTCCCGCGTTGGAACGAGCTCAAGAACGACTTGTAATTGAAAAATGTAGATATCGTCAAACATGTAACCCTAACCCCATGTGTAAACTTTTTCATGCTTTCTTGCCGCCGTGTTAGACAGTGTCGGCGAGTCGGCCTGCAATGGCGGTCATCGAGCTCGCAGGCTGGGGAACCGTCTACTAGTACTCCCCCGACTCTCCCCCATTCGACGGGCCCCCGACATCCACGGCTCGACTATGTATTGGGCCGCCGCTCGTGCCTCCTTCGCGTCGTCCAGGATGCCAGAGGCCTCTACTCCCCGCTCGATGCCTATGCTATCATCCGAGCCATAGAGCGCCGCTTTGGCCGCGTCGCCGAATACCGCTTCTACCGCGACGCTGAGTCTAACCGCTTGCAGTACCTCGGCCACTTTTCTTTCTTCGACCCCGCCGCGTACGAACGCGTCCCCAGGTCTGCCCCGACCGTCCTCCGTGTCGCTGTTCCCGCCGCGCCCCCAGGTTCAGGCGGCGTGGGGCTCGCGGATCTGGAGAAAGCGGGCGTCCTTGTATCGAAAGATTGGCGGGACAACGACCTCACGGAGGAGGTGCGCGCCCACTTTGAGGCCCCCGAGCTCAAGGACGGCGAGCGTGTCATTCAATTCCACGTCGATCACTGGGGTGGGGTCCATCTACTCTACGATACATTTTCTATTTTATTCAACATGACGCCGTGCAGACGGCCGCTTCCAGAAGCACCACATGCCGCCGCCGACGTACGTCGCGCGCTTTAATCAAGCATTCACAGCCAACTTTGTGCGCTGGGGCGGCTTCGCTCCCATGAAACCGGACGGGGCTCGGGTGACGCGCGGCGATGTCCTGTGGGGTAGCACCAAGGTAGACCACCCGGCCATGCGCTTTGCACTGCAACTGTGGGGATCGCCAACGAATCCGTTCGGGGTGGAACGTATGCCCGATAATCGCTCGTCCAGCATCCAGCCCGAGGACAAAACGGCGGAAGAGAAGGTGCGTCCCGGAGCGACTGACGGTGCATTCGAAATAACGACAATGTTCAGGTGCCGGTGCAAGCCTCTGAGCCGCAGGGAACAATCAATAGAGAGGTACGTCGTGTTCCGCACTCCCATACGCAGTTTATCTGACTTGCTTTGGATTTCAGGAGGAGCAGGCATCGCTCCGAAAGACGGAGGAGAGGGCGGCGGAGGCACAGGCGGAACCGGCCCAAGCAGATGCGGAACCGTCCTTGAAGCCCGAAGCGAAGGCACCCTCAAGGACAGAGGCAGAGGTAGAGAGGATCCAAGTCGACACCAAACATCCTGCAACTGCGGAGGTGGACCCCCGGCCAGAAGCGGCGGAACCGCCTGCCAAGATGGAGGTGGAGCCCCCGCGCGTAGACGCGGAAACGTTGCAAAAGCCTTTGACTGCCGGCGTAAAACAGTCCGGCCCAGTGGCAAAGGCAGAGCAAGACCCCACGCAGCTTGAGCGCGCGAAACAGGCCGCGGTTGCGGCAGAGGAGGCGGAGGAGGCGGGTGGGGATCGGCGGACGTTAATGCGCGCAGGCGCGGGGGGTGACGCGGAAGGAGAAGGTGGTGAAGACGCAACAAAAAACTCCTCAGCCTGGCCGCGTCACAGCAGAAGGCGCAGCCGCAAGCACAACGACCGAAGGGTCAGCCTCAGCAGGCGAAGAAGAAAGCAAGGCAAGGGGAAGGATGATGTGAAGGGCTCTAGGCGCGGGAAAGAAGGTGGAGGGGCGGCCGATTGAAGTGGAGGAGCGAGAGACTGGGATACGGGCGCGGCTCAAAGGGTTGATTGGTGGCTGGTTTTAAGGTTTGGTCGTCCGCCTGGGTGGCCTAACTTACATATATTTATTATCGAGCATCCCACCCCACGTTCACGCGTGTTCCCAGACGCGTTGGAGAAAATAATTTTGTGAATACTTTCACGTGAGTGGCTGTGCGGTCAAAGCGCTAAGCGCCGGCAAATTGAAACAAGCGAGCCGGACCGATCGCGATTCCCAATTTGGATTCATCTTTACCCCGCTATGGTCCCTCCAACGCTGCTGGCTTCCTGCCGGCTCGTCTTGAGACAAGGAGCACATTCGTTTCGCCCAGCCCGCTATGCTTCGAGTCGGTCCCGTCTTTACTCTCCGTGTCGCACACCACTGACCCGCTCACCAGCCTCGGCGACCTTCAACCCCAAGGTTTCTTCGTGCATTCTAAATATCAGGTTTGTTTTTAACGGAAATTTCGACTCTTTAGGACATGTTGAACCTGGAGTCGTTGTTGACCGAGGAGGAGCGGGCCATCCGGTGAGCGACTCGTTCACCGGATCTAAGACTTAATTCAACCATGCAATATAGGGACACCGCACGCGAATACTGCCAGGTGTGCTATCTAGTCGTATAACTCGACAACTAACGAACGTAATCCATCCGCAGGAACAACTCCTCCCGCGCGTCCTGCACGGATGGCGCACGGAGGGTATGTCAACTCTCATCGTTCACAATAACAAATAAACCTGTTTGACTTCTGCACAGAATTCGATCCCGACGTCCTGCCAGAGATGGGTAAGCTCGGCCTCCTGGGGCCGACGATCCAGGGGTACGGCTGCGCGGGGGTGAATAACGTCGCGTACGGGCTCATTCAGCGCGAAATAGAGAGGTGAGTTTGCTGTTTCTTCCTTCCCTCTGGCGCTTACGCGGCCCGCAGGGTGGACTCGGGCTACCGCTCCACCGCATCCGTGCAGTCCTCGCTCGTGATGCACCCCATCCACGAGTTTGGCACCGACGCGCAGAAGGAGCGCTTCCTCCCGCGGCTCGCGAGTGGCGAAATAGTTGGCGCGTTTGGCCTGACGGAGCCGAACCACGGCTCGGACCCTGCGAACATGGAGACGACCGCGGAGGAGGTCGATGGTGGGTTCGTGGTAAGCGGGAGCAAAACGTGGATATCGAACTCCCCCGTCGCGTAAGTCGCGTCGCTCTCCTGCCCGTGTTCATATTTGAGGCGGTTTTCAGGGATGTGTTCGTGGTTTGGGCAAAATGTAAATGGGACGGGAAGATCCGTGGGTTCCTCCTCGAAAAGGTGCGCTGTGCCGTGCCCTTAGGGAACAGACGGCTCACTCCCCGCAGGGAATGAAAGGCCTCACCACACCGCCCATCAAGAACAAGATCGCGCTGCGCGTCTCGCTCACAGGCTCCATCTTCATGGACTCCGTGCACGTCCCGCAGACCGCACTCCTTCCAGGCGCCGTCGGCCTCGGCGGACCCTTCGCGTGCCTTAACTCGGCGCGCTTCGGTATCTCGTGGGGTGTCATGGGGGCGCTCGAGGATTGCGTCGACCGCGCGCTCGCGTACGCGCTCGAGCGGCGGCAGTTCGGGCGCCCGCTCGCGTCGTTCCAGCTCGTGCAGAAGAAGCTCGTCGACGCGCAGACGGAGGTCGCGCTGGGGCTGCTTGCAAGTTTGCAGGTCGGACGACTGAAGGATGCGGGCGCGCTGGCGACGAATATGATTAGCGTGGTGAAGAAGAATAACTGTGGAAAAGCGCTGACACATGCGCGCGCCGTTCTGGACATATTTGGCGGGAATGCTTGTGCTGATGAGTGAGTGTTTCCCTTTTGCATTTTGGGCGGCAGTAAATGAAGGAACTCAGGTACCACGTCGGGCGGCACGCAGCCAATCTGCAGGTCACGAACACGTATGAAGGTCTGTAGCATCGTCCCTCTAAACGTCTAGATAGCACACTAACACAAAATCCAAATACTTGTAGGCACGAACGTACGTCTTTTTGATTTCTTCTCTTCATGTTTTTTCTGCTAATTATTTAGGATATCCACGCGCTGATTTTGGGTCGCTCCATGACCGGGATCCAAGCGTTTGCCAACTAGAATCACATCCATCCGATCGCATCCCAATCGACCGTCCAGTCTAACTCTAAGAAGCCAACCAAGTCCGGCTGACTCGGACATTAAATAATACTAAAGCATCGACACTACCACTTCCCCGCGTTTTCACTATCTAATAAGCACTTATCATACATAAATTCGGATGTAAGTCAGAAAGTAGGACGGAGGAACATGAAAAGGAGCGTGAAATAGATAGCAGGAAGTGCCAAGGGAAGAGGGACAAACAGCTTGCAGGACCTTACAACAGCTTGTACATAACGCTTCGTAACTGTTCCAACCATGACTAGGCGACTCCACAGGCAGCCCCAACACTTGACTCCGTAAAATGGGCTGCAGTGGTGCACAGCACTCCTTTGGTGTCAGGTCCGTGGAACCTGGATACGTCAAATTGGGCGCCGCGGCCGCTATACACCTTGAGTCTCCTCTGCCTACTCGGACATGCAACGAAACCCCTCTCAGACCGTACAATGTGCGTGCTATATCACCAATCCTTGGCTCTTTCACTGACGCTTCTTACAGTGGCCGATTTCGCTTTGAGGCCAGTCGTGAGCGAACCGGCCAAATATGTACTGGGAACCTCGGAGGAAATAAACCATGGCTCGAATTACCCGCCTACCCCGCTGCAGGGTGCGTCGGTTAGTGTGTTGGTTGGAGGTCCGTTTAGTCTCACACGCATCACAGCTGCGCAGAAGAGCCAAGACAAGGCGGACGCAAAAGCGCGACGACAAGCGGCGAAGGGTTAGACGTATGCTTCCCAACTCCCGACAAGTCTGACCGTCTTTGGGAGACTAGATCTGGCTCAGTCATGGATGGATCGTCTGCAACTAATCAGCGTAATCGTCAGTTCTCTGTACTCTACGCTGCGTACGATTCGTTACCTGACAGAACTTAGACGACATTCTTTGCTTCTACGGAAGCAGGGATGCTGCAAGTGACAAGTCAAGGCGGTGATGGCACCTCTCCTCCGAGTCAATTAGCCAACGGGGCTTTCCTCGGTGCTCTTGTCGTGCACATCTGGGCTGGTGAGTTGCGACCTGCCCACTGATGCCCTCGCTAATAATTAAACGCCGAAAGCAATCATCTCTTTCATGGCGGCTTTTTTTCTCGTTCGCTACAACTTGAAGGAGGCCAAAGAGGAAGAACTGGAAGTGAGCCTCACCGCTCCTGGACCCTCCAATGAATCCGGAACCCAATCAGTCCCGCTTACACGGCTGCGAAGCGAGCAGTCTCTCGCCGAGTACTTGAGACTCGAACGCGTTTGGACAACCAACCCTCACTTGGAGCAAGTGGGGCCATTCCAAACGAAACCTCCGACTCACCTGCTCAGCCGCTGTCACAATCTGTGCATCTTGCTCACGTTCGCTGGCTTTGGGTTGGCTCTGTTGGGTATCCTGGCCTTCGCCTGGGGTCAAAATCCGGTCCCAGTGGGCGTGGTAACCTCTGTTTCTACAGCGGTCTGTTTTGCGGGGGCTGTATGGGTGTTCCTATGATTTCGTAGGCGATTCGATACTATCCACTTATAATTTCGTAGGCAATCAATATTTTAATACCGACGTGGGCAACGGATAATTGTGAAAGGGTAACAGCACCCCACAAGGGCCCAACAAAGCCCATCGATATCACGACGTGAGTTAGTTGTAGGGTGTGCGGACAACACCGTTCCTCTCATCTCCTGCTGGTCTCTTGCATAAGAGAAGATGGCGCGTCGGGCGAGAGCGGTGCGCTACAGAGATACAAAGGCTGGTCGGGTACAGGAAATTCACGGTTTCGAGTGTTTCGAGCGGTTTCATACAGAATACAGGTAGGCGATCGATAGGCTAGAGGTCGTTCTTTAACTCGCTCCAAGGCGGTAGGTCAAGAAAACTGGGCAATTCCTCCCACATTTGCTTCTGGCCCACGGTCATCAATTCTAACTCTGTGCCCTGAACATTTTTTGCACAAATTCACATCAAAAGTAACCAGCATTGATGGCGACAAGAGGGCTCCTAACCACCCGTTCGTCATGAGGAGAACCAAAAGGGCCTGCCGAGACTCGGAACACCTCTGAATATCTGTGCAACGGCCATCGCCGCGAGTAAGCCAGTTCAGGGTATATCCCGCCTTCCACTGATCCTGCATGAGCTTTTGGCGGCCTAAAACACACCGTTGGAGGTCAAGCGGACAAAGGGTTGCAGATGTTCCATCTCCTCTAGGAATTCCCGTGAACATTTGAGCCTTAAAGGGGGGGAGTTAAGTCCAAAGTTTTCAGCGCAGATAGGAAAAGAACTCGCTTGATCCCGGGAGTTCATCACGCGGTAGTAAGCACAGGGTAGAGCGGACAGTATGTCATTTTCTCTGGCCAGAGTCAACACGTCGTAGAGTATGCCTGCGGAATGTGCTATGCGTGTCGGGGTATATTCTTCGTTTTCGCCCAGGGCAACGTATTCGTCGAGGGTGGTCGGGTTTTCGAAAGTGATGCGTTCCACCGTGGTATCCAGCACTTCCCGAAAGTTGTACTTGCGTCCCAGACGGATGAGAGCTGCGACGGCTGGGAACGGGAGCGTCTTCTGCATCAGGAACGTGCTATAGACGCGTCGTCAGCGCACCTACCACCGGGATGAGGGGTGGTTGTACGCACGGGCTATACAAAGCCTTCAACAGGTACTCTACGTCTTCCACTGCATCCGACAGCTCGACGATGGGGCAACCCTCGACGGAAGGCTGGTCGGGCGGTTGAGGCAGCCCCTTCATATCGCGGAAAAACGACGAGTTCAGCGATAAAACGCTCCAATGGACGCGAAATTGCATGTCTCCCGCCTGGAGAACGACGCTCCCGTCGTCGTGCCAGATGTTTGAGCGCATTATGGGCGCGTTTTCTGCTCTTTGGCGCTTTGCGGGTGGCGAGGACATGGTAGAAAGTTATTGCTCGGATCAAGCCGAGAGAGCGTGACGGTCAAAGCGATAGTTCGCAAATTTAAGCCAAACTCCTAAATTCGCTTAAACGTGGGTTCAACTGTCCTTTGAGCCACGAGTCACGAATATTCGATCTACATCACTTCCAAAGGGGAGGCATATGAACGAGCGGTGGGTCCGCCAGTGTAACGCGTTAACTTACAAGGAAAAGGTCGAGTTCTAATGCAAAATGAAGCTTCCCGATTATCGTGTGCATACTTGCCAAATTATCTCCCCCTCCCCCCCTCCCCGTAACAGTCGAGGACTCAACGCAGTCGATTGAAAACATCTTCGCTCGATCTTGTCTATCATTCGTGACCAATGTTTTATCTTCTCCCTCTGTTTCCATATCCACCGGTTCTACCGCGCAGACTATACACAGGACTGAGTTGTTCAGGTCCAACGATGACCATTCAAGGATCCCAGACGAGGGCGGCGCGATAAGCCAGCGGAGGGCCGCTCGTTGCAAGTTGGCAACCCAAAGACGGACAAGGATTTGCTCTTCCAATCCGAACACGAGATTGTTTGTGGCGAAACGGCGACGCTATTCGTCGTCTGCAAGTTCGTATCCGACCCAGACTACTTCGGAGCAGCTCGAGCACGGCACGAGGTGCTGGCCCTGCTCCATCTCGTCGACGGTAATCTTGTACACACCGCCGCACCGGCACGCATGCGCCCATGCATCATCGCCCTCATCGAATTCCGCGAGCGAGATGAGCTGTGCGGGACGTGGGCCGGCCGGCAGATTGCTGCGACCGCCGTCGTGCTTGGCGCGCAGGTCCGGGGTAGAAAGGACGCGATATGCCTCCTGGATGGCAGCGATGTCAGCAGTAGATCCAGCACGCTTGTCAGGATGGGCCTCGCGGAGAACGCGGTGGTACGCGGCCTTGATCTCCGCCGGCGACGCGTCCACTGGGACTGCGAGGAGAGCGTACGGGTCCAAGTTCATGTGTGACCTGTGCCGATCAATGGTGTGTCCGCGTGACCACTCATCACGACCAAGGAGAAATTTCGTTTGTATATTGTTCGGCCCTGAAAAAATCTAAGGCCGATAATAAAAAATTTTGTGTTCCATAACCATGACTCTGAAAAGCACTTGCGAGTCCCAGGTTCCTTTCACACTTGCAACGGCACCTCTGAACGCAAGGGCCGTGCGTGGGAAGCTTCGGCATTTACCGGCCTTTCGCTTCATTCTTCATCGCAAAACTTTGGCCAACGCCAGCAAGATATCCTCAAAATGGGCTCCACTAGGTGAGCTACGACGAGCGTATGCCTGCTTGCCGTCCTGGGTCGATTGGAAGGGATTTCGGACGGCGGGAGGGCTGGATGTTGGGTCCAAGATTTGGATGTCGATTTTCTGATATATCGCTCGCAGACTGTACAGCAAAGGGCGCGTCCTGGGCCACAAGCGGGCAAAGCGCAACACTCGCCCCAACACCTCTCTGATACAGATCGAGGGCGTCGCAACCAAGGAGGACGCACAGTTCTATCTCGGAAAGCGTGTCGCATACGTCTACAAGGCAAAGCGCGAGATCCAGGGCTCCAAAGTCCGCGTCATCTGGGGGTCCGTTCTGCCCCATTCATTGATACTATTGGCACTCATCCCGCCACCAACAGCCGCGTAACCCGGCCACACGGAGGCTCCGGCGTCGTAAAGTCAAAATTCCGCTCAAACCTCCCACCGCGGGCGTTTGGCGCCAGCGTGCGCATCGTGCGTCTCCTTACTCCTTATTCCTTATTCCATGATTTCTTATTCATCTGGCTCACAGATGCTCTATCCCTCGACGATCTGAGTTTCGTCGTCGCGCACATGCTGTTTCTCGTATATCAATCCACACATTGCAATATGACATGCGCAGATATGCCCTGTACCGCCGGACTGATGAGATGTAAGAAGTGGTGTCCTTGACTAGCTTGTTTTCTGTGCGGACAACATTGGATGGCTGGGCCCTACACATGTCCTCAATACTGGATCCAAGAAGCGACTTTCGTTGTCCGAGACTAATGGTCGTTGCAAAGTACCACAGTTGGCCGCTACTGTACCAAAAAGTGAACCAACCTAAGATTCTCATGCCGTGTGTACATGTAAGACCTCCGTCTACTATTACAGTGTGCACCATATATTTCGAAAAAGATCTGTCTTCACGCGCACTATGCATCTGCATTCCGCATCTCCGGCTCAATCCACTCCAACCCCAGGATCGCGAACACTTCCTTTTCGCTGCGTGGGAAGTATGCCTTGCTGTCGCGCCGCCGGGTGCTGCTGGAAACTTGAGAAATGCACGACGACAAAGAAATTGGGATGCTTACATGCCAGAGCTGTCGAACTTCAGCCCCCTGTGACCGCTTCAAATTAGGTATGCAAATTGGCTGCGGATGAAGACACGCACCGCTCGACCTTGGCGTACAACCGCAGGTCGCGCTCAAACATCTTGGAGCCCGTCCTGCGCAGGCGTTGAGTAATGCAACCACCCAGCAGAAGGACAGACATACCACCCCGTAACAGCCGTCCAGTACGCCTCGGGCGCGGCAAAGATCAGGTCGAGGCGGCGGTGCGTGCGGGGCGCCGGCGGCGGAAGGACGAACACCGTCAGCGCCTTCTCGAGTGTGTCCCAGTGCGCGGTGCGCAGCGCGTCAGGGGGCCGGAAGCTCGATAGGTCTGGGTAACGTCAATGAGTGCTGAGTAGTGGTCATGGAACGGGCGGACGCACGCATGACGTGGGTGACGAGGCCTACAAATACGGATACGGATGAGGGAGGAGGTGGAAGATAGGAGTAGACCCACCGCGTTCGTACAGCCTATTCACGAGCAGCTCGCCGAGGCCCCTCACTTGGTCTGACCCGCTCACGAGCGTCGGGTGCGTAATAACGATGTCGACGTCGTTGCTTTCCGCCTTCCCTCGCCGATACCTACAGCGGCCATCAATCCTTGATTCCTTTTGGAAAAATATATGGTTCTTACCCGCCAACGATGGTACTGAGGCACCCAGGGCGCAGCGCCGCAAGCTCCACCATCACGAGGTTGTGCATCGTTTCCACCTCCGCGCGCGGGATCTTCTCCTCCAGCTCCGCCTGCAGCGCGAGCGCCGCCGTGATCCCCAGTGTCGGGGCGCGTACGCGAATCTTGCTCGCGTTCTCCCCGTCTCGATAGGCGCGCGGGGGTGAGGAGGGGTGGTCTGCGTAGTGCGCCGCCACGTCTGCAAGTGTCCGCAGGCCGAAGCCGTCGAACAACTTTCGTGCCGTCGTCGGCCCAATACCGTAGACCGTCGTGAATGCGGACAGTGCCTGGAAGCGCGCGGAGGCCGCTATCGTTTCTGCAAAGTACGCGTCACCACAGAGGTCAATCGGAATATGGAAGAGTACGTACGACTTTCCTCGATTTGGCCGGATTCCAAATATTCTGTGATCTGTGCGGATCGGATCGAATGCCCAGTGGGTTTGTTTTACATGCGGACCGTACCTTGGACAGCATTTTGTCGCCGATGCCAGGGAGCTTCGCGACCTCCGCCAAACGCGAATCAGTCAGCTGGTACGGATAGGCTGGGCCAGCGTAAATTTAAAGAACCAGGGGTCTGCGAACTAACCTTTCACAACCTGGAGTAATGGTTAAGTTGACTGGAGTGGGGTGGATATTTTCAGCCTACAGATATTGCTCGTTCATAGCTCAAGGCACTCGTATCTTTACCTTCCAGCTCTCGGGAACGACGGATGATTCCAAGTTGGCGGACAAGGTCTTGATTCGGGCATACCATGGGACATGGCCGCAAACATGCGTAGCGGCTGGTGTAGTGTGCTTTCGCTAGCTCATCAACAGGTCCCTCAGATTCCGACGCCGCCAAGAAGCCAGCCCTGTCATTAGAGAGAACAGCTCTATCCGTATCTTCAGTGCCGCCCTCCCCTTCGCAATCAGAGTCAGGGCAGTTCTCGACGGTGGTTCCATACAGCTCGCGTAGCGCAGCGTAATCGCCACACGGCAGGATGGTACGCCGCGCGACGGAGTCACGGAGCCATTCCGGAGTCACGATCGCCTTGTCTTTCTGTGCAACAGACACATGGTCACCAGGTCAGTTAGCACCGGAAGGCACGACGGGGGCATACGGCAAGGTCCCAATCGATGTGCCGCTCCAGCCTTTTTCGCATGTGTACGTTCGTGATGACGACGTCGGATTGTTCGGGGGAGGGACACAGTTCCAGGGTGACTTCTTCCTTCGCACCGCGCCCCGTGCCAGACTTGGCGACACGCAGGTTATGGCTTTCGGCGAGGGAGAACAATTCAGAGATGTTCTGTGCGCTGAGCTTAGCTTGGACGAGGTAGAGCTTGACCACGCCGGAGGTTGGTATATGTGGTGAGACGTGCTCAGAATCGCTGTCTGACATCTTCCGGCGTTTGGTGAGGCGCAGAGAAGGATGCTCTTTCAACTGACGACGCGCAGGGACAGACATGACGCTTATTCGACGTGTTGGTTCAACGGGAGAAGGCGTTGTTTGGATCGAGGGTCGTAACACAAACAACGCCTGTGTCTCGATTAGGCAACTGTGGAGAAACGTAGAAAAAAATGTAGCTGCCACCTCTGGGAGCTCACAACATAAGCCTTATCAGCAACTTGGAGCGACGGATGCTCAAAGAATTTTGAGGATGAAAGCGAGCAATCTGAACCGTGTTTCACATTTGTCTAAGCAGGTCCACAGTGGTCACCGACTCTGGTGTACACATCATTTTCCAGCGCACATTGAGCTGCACTGCGAACGGACATTCCCTATGTCCATTGGTACGATACCAGACACTGTCATGTAGGTTAGTACTTCGGGTTTGGGTTCGGTCAAGATCAGTTCGTTTAAGTGAGAAATCACAGTCCCGGCGCCCATTCCAAAGATGAAGTAGACCTGGAAAATTTATCACCTAGACCCTGTCTCTTGAAACCAATTTCATATCTCGGCGCGAAGGACCGCGCCGATCGTGTTCTCTCGGAACTTTCTGAAACATGCATGTGGTTTCATCACGCCATTTTTTCCCGATTTCACAGAAGAAATCAGCGGAGAGTTTCCCAAGAGTTGTTCGGCGTCGCCAAGCCGTAAGACACGCGCGCTCACGTCGCTCAGGACCGTCGCGGCTCATTGCCCGAGTCAGATAGCCACTAAGTCACGTGCATATGATGCTCCTAAAGCGGGAAATATACCCTTGTCTGCTCTCACATCCATCTCCCGTCCTTTGCCGTCCTTCTCTTTTATACCGCCCACCATGGCCGCCGTGGCCCATTCGGCGGGGGACTTCACCAACCCCCCGAACTACGAGTTTCCCCACCACAGGCTTACTCTATCCCTCCGCGATCCCACCAAGACTCCAATCGTGCTGGTTGCCTGTGGCTCGTTCAGCCCCGTCACATACCTTCATCTCCGCATGTTCGAAATGGCCAAGGACTACATCCGACAGAACACCGACTTTGAGATTGTTGGTGGCTACCTCAGTCCTGTCAGTGATAAGTACAAGAAGCCCGGCCTTCTCAGCGCCCAACATCGGTGAGTACCTTCCCGTAATGCTCCATACGCTCGTCTCGTTCGCCCGCTCGCATGAGCCGAATGCAAGTGGAAGCACATCGTTCCGGAGTCTTGATCCGGAGGGCATGGTCGGCTAGATTCTGTCACCTCGACAGTTACGGCGCTCTATCGGCGGCTCGACGCTGACGTACTCGCAGTGTGAACATGTGTACCCTCGGCGCGGAGGACACCTCGTCCTGGCTCATGGTGGACCCTTGGGAGGCCTTCCAAGACTACCAACGCACAGCCGTCGTGTTGGATCATTTTGACTACCACATCAATACTGTCTTGGGAGGCGCCCGCACGGCGGACGGCGAGCACCGCAATATTCGCGTAATGCTTCTCGCCGGTTCTGATTTGATCAGCACAATGAGCGAGCCAGGCGTATGGAGCTATTCCGATGTGTGATGCCTTTTATCTGTACCACATCTTGGCTCATCAATTTTCGTAGCTCGACCACATCTTGGGCCGCTACGGGACTTTCATCGTAGAGCGGGCGGGTTCTGGGATGGATCAGGCCACCGACAGCCTTGCACGTTGGCGAAACAACATCCATCTTATCTCCCAGCTGATCCAGAATGATGTTTCGAGCACCAAGGTACATCAATCCCTCTTGCTTATTATTTCGTGTCCTTACCGTGCGTATCAGGTGCGACTGTTCATCAGACGAGGGCTCTCCGTACGCTACCTCCTTCCCGCAAATGTGGTGGAATATATCGAGCAAAACGGCCTCTATCTCGAAGAGGGCGCAACTCCGAACGTCGCCGAGAAGGAACCAGTCGCGGGTGGTTCCAAGAAGGACGAGCCTGCCTCCCCGTTACGTTCTTAACGTTGTAGATTGAGGGTATGCCGTTGCCTTTCATGCGTGTCCGTTCAATGACCTGAGCAGCGTTTCAGTGTATCAAACGAGTGTACAAATAGTCTGGTGCTAGATATGGGCAGTATGTACTCTTGTACGAGTGGGTAGGGGATCTAGTTATGATTATTTTATTCTCGCCCACTGACCGACCCATTTATCGTTGGAGCTCTTACATAAAAAGGTAGTGCGGAGTCTGGTCCAGCGCTAACTTTTAGATGCACGTCAAGGACTGCAATTCCGCGGTACTTGTGGTCTAAGGCATGCTAAAGCGGACTGGGAATCACTTATCCGCAAGTCAACTGGACGTGCGAATCGCTTTGCCACTCAGTGCCTGGTCTTCTGGCCTTCTCGTGGCCATTTCGAACACGGCCCCAGCGCAATGGTCATAACAGCGGACTATTCATCATATACATCCTCCAGTACAAACTCTAATACCCTTTGCTTCGACAGCACTTAACGACTAATATGCTTCTACGGGTACATAAGTCTGGAGATCTGCCCCTCAACTCATTCACACCCGCCCAATATCATCCACCCAGACATGGAATCCGGGGTACCAACATCGACGGTCGGACATGACGCTGAAGCATTGTTGCCGACAGATACGCGGGTCAGAAGAACTGGCCTGGAGGGAAGGATCATGTATGCGTCTCCCAGCTCATTTTCAATCACAGACCTGACAGGATCTTCAGACGGCGAGTCGATTGGCGCCTTCTTCCCATCCTTGGAGTGTTGTATGCCCTGGCTCTCATCGACCGTACTAACATATCTATCGCGCGCGTCGTTGGCCTGGATGAAGATCTCGTTCGTTGAATTTCCCAATTCCTTGTCTCTCTATACCTCTCAACTATCGTCAGGACCTGAGCATTGGGAGCCGTTTCAGCATCGTCGTCGGCATCTATTTCGTCCCATACACCTTGTTGTAAGATCCCAGAAAGTGCGGGCATCGTAAAATATACTAACCAGGTCACCCAGCCAACTCCCCAGCAACCTGCTGCTGCGCAAAGTGGGGCCACGGCGGTTACTGAGTTTTTGTGTGGTTTCCTGGGGCACCGTACAGGTCAGTCATACCTGCCTCGCATTTGGAGATTTGGGTCGAATGTAATCACAGCTCGCCATGGGCTTCGTTCCAAACTGGCAAGTGCTGACCCTATTGCGGGCGATGCTGGGCACTTTGGAAGTTCGTCTCCTGGTTCTGGTCTCACCTACACGATACGAAGATCTTCTTTAGGCAGGCTTTTTTCCTTCTTTGGTGTACATTATCAGTACCTGGTGCGGGCTTATTACACCCTCGAATCTACGGACCTGAGTGTCCTATTTCCAGGTATACGCGGCACGAGGTTCAGACACGGTAAGTCTCTCCTCACGGCCATCGAACGCGCGTATTTATCTGCAGACTGGCGATATTTTATGTGATTGCCATCATCTTGGGTGGTTTCAGTGCCTTTTGTGCTTATGGGTTGAGTCTGTTGTCCGGTAAACTGGGTTTGGCCGGATGGGCTTGGATCTTTGTACGATTTTCCTCCCGTCCCCGCATATCTGCATCGAGCTTCCTGCTTCACAGATCGTTGAAGGGGCGATGACTATCGCTTTCGGAATTCTTGCTTGGTTCTTTCTCCCTGGCTTCCCGGATCACAACGAGTTCCTTTCCGCGGAGGAGACCGCCATCGTGTTGGCGCGCGTTCAAAATGATCGAGGAGACTCGCTTCCAGATTTACTCACCTGGAACAAGTTTGTTGCCGCCTTCGACTGGAGGGTGGCGGCGTACGGTTTTATGTTCCTCTGTGCTACAATATCGACCTACGGCGTGGGGTAAGTCCCTATCACTGGTCACTTCCCTCCCTTCGTTGAGCGAAGCTAGATTCTTTGTCACACTTATCTTGCGCGGGTTGGGCTGGAGTGTTGCGGCCGCGCTTCTTTTGGTGTGTTGTCAGTACCGGCTGCCAAGGAAATCTATTAAAATGGTATCAAATAGAGTGCCCCCCCTTTTGTTTTTGCAGCGAGCGCCATTTTTTTTAGGAACTCAATGAAACAAATTGACGAGCGTTTCCAGGGAATCAGCACTGTGCTCTTCTCTCGTCTGTCTGACTATTACCGCCAGCGCGCGCTCTTCATCACCATACAGTGCTTGGCGGCAATTGTAGGGTGGAGTTTGACTGGTTTTGCCCCATCGGGATTGTGGCGGTACGGCGGTAAGCGACAGTGTTTTTGTTTGTATCATCCTTCTGAACGATTGCTTCCGTCCGTTCAGGGCTGTTTCTGAGCAATGCTGGTTCGTCAGGATCCGTCATAGGAATTCTTGCCTACGTGCGTTTTGTGACCGGCACTGTCAACCTAAGACTCATTACCGAATACCGTCCTTTTCTTAGTCTTCCAACAACATCGTTTCTCATTCGAAACGCGCCATCGTTGCTGGGGTAGTCATATCAGCTGGCGGCGTGGGTGGTCTTGTGGCCTCCAACATCTTTACGCAAGCCTCGGCGCCCCGCTATCTGCCCGGCATTGTCGTAACAATCATTTCTCAAGTACTCCTCCTGGCTGCACTCTGTACGACGACTTGCTATTTCAGGCACCAAAATGCGCGGTCTATTCGGGACTCTGTGCAGCTCGAAGGGCATCCTGGGTTCTCGTACACACTTTGACGCCGTTTCGACCTCCTGCATTTTGTATTCTTGTATTCTGATTGATTGAGGAAGACTAACTTGACTTGTGGCGGTGCGACGTTAGTGGCAGGCGGGAAGACGGGACGTACCACCTGGGCCCTACCCCACTTGGTGCGACGTTAGTGGCGGGCGTTAGCTGATCACCGTCGATGCCGGCCGGTATCTTGACCGTTCAGCACTTCAAGGGCAACCAACTTACTTGTTCGCGGTCAGTTTATCCGTTCTTGTCCTATCCTATCGGATCTGAGGAAGTGCGCATTCGACTTCTACCCGCCTTTATATATTTCTCAAGCAAGTGTGCTTTGCCTTCGGATATTGAGCGCTTTTTCGAGCCCGCCTTGGGAATCTGGAGAGCGACTCACATTCCCAGACTCACATTCCCACCAACAATTCAACACGGGATTTGACTTTCATTCGCCGTGCACTATCATCTACACAGTTTTGCACTTGTACGCAACACGACCGGCGTTTCGTGTGTGCTAACCGAAAGAGGCAAGTACGTGGATTTTTATGGAGGATAGCTCCGCTTTGAAGGGGCATCACCTAGTAGTCTTGGCACGATAATGGGCGCGGTATAAAACCTACGGGGCATCTGAGTTGCGATAGGACCCACAAGGTTTCTGCGCGATGGCCTCCCTCGAACATGCATATTCGGACAAGAAAGAAGACTCTTCAGTGTCTCTTCCCCAGGTCGTGCTTGTCGGGGAAAGAGATCGCGAAGAACGCCGAATAATGTACGTCTATCCTCGTTGACTCGATCAAAACGCGACTGAGATGGTTCCAAAGGCGTTCTGTCGACTTGCATATTCTTCCTATCGTGGCGTTGCTCTATTCCTTCGCATTGATAGACCGCATAAATCTGGGTGCCGCTCGTACCGCAGGAATGGGTCCTGCATTGGTACTCTATTTCTTCCTCTCATGCCTGAAAACCAACAAAGCCTAGAACCTCCAAATTGGCGCAAGGTTCAGTATTGCGACTGTCGTTTACTTCATTCCATATATCCTGCTGTCAGTATGTTCGACTTGTATGGGATCTGCGCAGCGCTTATTCGCGTCCAGCCAAATCCCCGGAAATATGGTCATACGTAAATTCGGAGCTCGGAACTACCTCACCTTTTGTGCAGTCGGATGGGGTTCGCTTTGTCATTCCTAATGTGCTAATTATTCAACTGGTACACATAGGCGCGGTGCAACTCGGAATGGGATTCGTCAAGACCTGGGGCTATCTTACTTTGTGTCGTGTGTTGTTAGGGATGTTCGAGGTTGGTCCATGTTGATCCACTGGTCCGTTCAAAATGATTTACATCGTTAGGCCTCTTTCTTCCCGGCTATTGTCTATATCATATCTAGCTGGTACACACGCTATGAAGTTCAAAAACGGTTGGTTTCTGCTTGTAATTCTTTAAAATTATTTTCAACTTTAAATCCAGCTTAGCTTTCACGTATCTGATGTCCCTGACGATCAGTGGCTTCAGCCCAATCCTTGCATATGTTTTTAGCTTACTAGATGGTAAAAGGGTGCAGTTCGTCTTTTCCTCACACTCCAAAACCTTTTAATCTGATTCCAGAACATCGCGGGTTGGTCTTGGATCTTTGTAACAAATATTCAAGGCACTTAACACTTGATGAGGGACTGATTCGTGGTTGGGTACAGATCATTGAGGGCACTATAACCCTATTTCTGGGCATCTTGGCCTTTTTCTTGTTGCCCGATTTCCCAGAGTTGAATACCTTCCTCACCCCGGATCAAACCGCGTTTGTTTTACAGCGTGTGGAGGAGGATCGGGGGGACTCGGTTCCAGACCAATTGACGGTCCGTAAAACCCTGCATCATCTTGGGTAGGTCGGCCCGGCTGCGCGTAGTTGTATTCCTCATGCTTTCCCAGGGACTGGACACTGTGGGCGTACGGTGAGAAGTTCTGTGAATCATCGTCAAACTGAGGTTCAGATGCTACTACAGGACTCATGTTCGCGTGCTGCACTTTGCCGGCGTAAGCCCAGTTCCCGCCAATTTAATTCGCGTGTGCTCAATAGCTTGGTTCAAGTTACGCACTGGCATATTTCATATCAATTATCCTCAAGGGTCTGGGTTGGAGCACCACGGCATCTCTTCTTCTGGTAAGCCATTCGCAAGTATCAGGTGAAAGTTTCGAACATATCCACAGAGTGCTCCTCCCTACGCGCCCGCATTCTTCTCGGCCATGTTCTTCGCCTGGCTTTCTGACAAAACCAGACACCGCGGGCGGTTCATCGTCATTCAGGCGTTTATCAGCATAGTAGGTCTCTGCCTCACCGCGTTCTCGCCCCAAAATAGCGTCCGGTATTTCGGTGAGAATAGTTTATTGACCATCCTGAGTGAGGTCATTGAGTGTACCCGCAGGAATATTCCTACTGAATGCAGGCAGCTCAGGGTGCATCCCTAGTATTTTGGCTTATGTGAGTCCCAACTTTGTGTGGCGCGTACGAATATAACCAACTGCTTCCTGCGGTCCGCAGAGCGCAAATAACGTGGTCGGATCTTCCAAAAGGTACGCTGGTCCGAGGTATCCGAGACTAGTCTAATTATGCGGATCGTCTTCCCCGTAGATCCATAGCATCTGCCCTTACCGTGGCATTTGGTGGCGTCGGAGGGATCATCGCGTCGACGGTCTTCAGAGAGCAGGATTTCCCGAGGTACCTCCCAGGTCTGTCCCTTCTAATCAGTGTCCCGTGCTGTCGTTTTATTAATAACCCTAAGGTCTGGGGGTCACTCTTGGCGCGCAACTCCTGCTGCTGTTCCTGGTGGGCGCGACAAGCCTGCACTTTTCCCACCTGAACAGGCTCTCGCGGCAGGGGAAGCTGTCCGCGCCGCTCGAGGGCCAGCCTGGGTTCTTCTATACACTCTGAATGCCTCCGACACCCGGTTCCATTTGTCTGCCAGTATCTGTCTGCGTACCTGACAGTCTAAGTCTTGTGTCCTGTATCCGAATCATCCAAATATACGTACCTATGGGGTCACCATCCCATCCTGTTCGTGGATCGCGTTGAGTTCACTCCCCAAGTTCCGTGCCCGGAATACTCAAACCGCGGACGACACTTGAATGACGTACGCCGAAAGATTAAGGT